>JAITYX010000011.1:6572500-7772500 GCA_021018815.1 Talinum fruticosum
TTATTTATTTAGTATTGATTTTTAGGGGGAACCAAAAAGCCAGCTTTGAAATTTACCATTTACAAATCCGATCCGGGTTTGCCAAATACAAATAGCCCAATTCAATTTTGAAAAACCCTAACTATATAAATGAGGCAACTAAATCCTAACTGCTCATTTCACTTACACTCTCATCTTCTCGCATCTCCAAGGTAGCCTTCTTCTTTCTGTCCTTCTTTCTTTTGGAACAATCTTTGACTATGTGCTCCTTGCTGCCACATTCAAAGAAACTGGAGTTCTTAGATAAAGACAACTTTGAAGGGGATGAATATTTTCCTTTTCTGTCTTTCTTATTCTTTTTATAGAAACTCATCCGTTGGCCTCTTTTCCCACTTGTTGTATTCCATCATTCTCTTAAAGCCGCGGGCTATGAGTGCCATAGGATCCTCTTCGATTCCGAGGAGCGCAGGCTTTCACGTCCGCTTTCGATGCCTTTAGCGCTATGTTCCTTTTAGTGCCGACCTCGGCATCTTATTCTTTCAAATGAATCTCGTGGGTAAGTAATTTCCCAATAAGCTCGTTTGGTCCGAGTTGAGAGAGGTTCCGAGCTTCTTCAATGGCTATCACTTTGGAACCCCATCTCTTCTTCAAGCAGACTTATCATAATCTTTCCGGACATTTCTTCGTGAAAGATCTTTCTACCTAGAGATTTGAGATTATTTGTAATCTTTGTGAATCGAACATACATGTGAGTGATTTTTTTTGGCTCCATCTTGAACAACTCATACTTATGAAGATATTGACTTATTTTCGCCTACTTCACTTGGCTTGTTCCTTCATAGGTGTTGATAAGAGTGTCCCACACCTCTTTAGTCGTGTCACGAGCTAAGAATCTGTCGTATTCTTCTATGCTAATGGCACACATCGGTGTGTTCATAACTTTGAAATTCTTTCCGAACTTATCGGTCTCTTCAATGGTGAACTCAAATTTGGCTTTAGGCATAGTGGTTCCATTCTCCGTCTTCATTGGAATGTAATTGCTCGCTTGGATGATGTTCCGAACATCTTCATCGTTGTCCATCGAGAAACACTCTATCATCTTCTTCCAATGTGCGAAGTTTGACCCTTTGAACATTGGTGGTCCGGTGGATGATCTTCCTTCATCGAACTCTCCATTGTTGTGAGCCATATGATCTTTACACCTTCGGATGGTTAAATTCTTTTGGAAAGGCTAGACTCGATACCAATTGAAGGTTTGCTCTTGGAGAGTCGAAGTCACCCTAGAGGGGGTGAATAGGGTGATGAAGAAAATTAAACAATTTTTGCACCAATACAAATTAAAAGCATATTCCGAGTCTAGAATGAACTTAGAAAGGCAAAACACGGATATATGTGGAAACCCTTCCGAGGCGAGAAAACCACGGATAGTGCTAATTCAAGCACCAAGTCAAATCCACTATTTTGAATCCACAAAATAAAAAGGACTCGACTCACCTGAATTATTCTCTTAAACAATTCCTTACAATGTTTTCCTAAACTTAAAAGTTCCCTTATCCGATCTAGTACTTCCTGACCGAGGTAACCTTTATAATCGGGGACAACCGAGCTGAGTTAACCCTTACAGCTTAGTCAAGGGACTTACTAAGAAAGTAAGAGAAGTATGTAATTGATTATACGATTTCTTTACAACTCGGAGAATATTAAATACGTAATTGGAGTTGTAAGTAGAAGATTGAGTAAGAATGAATCAAATAATAGGTTCAACAATAATTCTAGCAACCTTCAAGTCTTACAAAGTGGCTTCTATTTATCGACACCCAACCAGAGTGACCGTTGAGGCTTGTTTCTGGACTCGAAGTCTTCACTAGCCGTTATAACGGCTATTCCGAGGCACTCGAAAAGATCCATTAGATGTGAACATTGTGCTACAGCTCTTGGCTCCAAAAGATGGTTCAATCACTTGGTGGTGAATGAAAATTGCGATGAAAACAACCGTTAGGCCTAGAATTGGAATTTTCCAATTTTGGAAACAAACAACCCGAACACGATGTTTGAGCCTTGTCCGTAAGTAGCTAAAACTTGTCTACTAGTGGTTAACGACTAGAAGCCGGTTGTTTTTGTAATTCAAAAATAGATTAGCCTTGTTTGAATAACCTACAAAAGCAAACCACATAGGTTCTCAAAGTATAACAATACTTTGGTCCAAGATTAGGCACAGATAATAATTAAATCCGAGTAATTAAATGCTTAATTATCTTTGGCCTAAAAGAATGAAATTTTCCGAGACTAATATTCAATATACTCAAATTTCATCTTAAGTCAATCCTAAATTGATCAACTAGAGAGAGTAAAATATTAAAGTATAATAACTTGATCTGTTCAAATAATTCTCAAGGAAATAAACTAACTTAGAATAAAGAATTAACATCTGTAATTCTTTTTGTATTGAAATACAAAGTCGAGTGCTCAGAGAAAGTGTGTTAGAGAAATTATTTGATCATACAATGGTTCCGATTGATGTCCGAGTGAGTTAAAAACACCAAGTGATAAAGATATGTAGTAAGGCGCTTTCGATTCGATCGTAACATCATAAAAACTTAGATAGGAGTTTCTAAAGAATACGTAATGACTTAGAATCAAAATCTAAGAGAGATAGATATTTATACTTGAGTCTTCACACAGCATGTGGGCCAAGTCATGAGGCCTCCAAATGGCCTTTCCTTGCTTTAGTCGTCGTTGCTTGGCATTGGGACTAGTGTTATTTTGGTGGCTCGTGATCGCTTTAAATGGTCATGGAAAGGTTCGTCTTGGGTCCTGGAATGCCGCAAATGCTTGAACCTTGAATTTTGTGATTCTAGAACTTACCTTAAAATTCCGAAACTCTTGCGGGAGGTTTGCACGAGCTTACGGATGGTCCAACATGGCTACGACAAGTTGAGTATGAATATTTGAAGCTTGATATGCCGAAATCATCATCGTGTTCACTCTATTCTCTACAAGTTGTACGGTTTGGATTATTTCCTACAAAAGTAAATAAAACAAATAAAAACTCAAAAGTTATATTATTTACGAACAAAAAACAAGTGATAGAGGGCGTATAAAATACTTCGTTTACACTCATAACATGAGCCTTGAACATGTTTAATGCCGTGATATTTGATAATGAACTTCCCTTTATCTAAGAAAAACAAAAATAAGTCATCACCCTGTTCGCCACCTCTCTCTAAGGTGATTACAATCTTCGTTGAGACCTTCACTTAGTACTACTTGATGCCAATACATCTTTTATGTTCACACAAAGAATAGTGTGCAACCAAAAATGTAATAACTAGTGTTATGTTAACATCTATATTTCAAACATAAAAACTCACCATCTAACTAATGTTACACTTTCACAATAACAGTATTCCCAAATCATCCAAAATAGCACTCGGGTCACATACATATACACTATTCCTTTATGTTTAGAGCAATAAATGACAAGTAAGGTACCAATGTTTTACGGTTAGCTATTTTTTAGACCACAAGTTCGAAAACGATGATTAACCCCTTGAGTTTTATGGCAAACTATTTCTTAGGGTTTTTTTAAAAGCTTTTGCACAAATTTTTTGAAATTTGTATTTTTGACACCCTCCGGTATAATATGCAATAACATAAACTTGAAGGGTATTTTGTAAAAAGCTTATTTTAATGATTTTAACTTCCTTAAATGACTTTACTCGGTACTAATTATTACAGTCTACCACTTATGTCATAAATATTATATTTTTGTGATTATAGACCCACTTTACTTAGTAAAATAATTAAATCTAATTGAAGAGTTTTGATTGTTACCTTAACTTAGTTGGCGTTGGACCCCGACATTCCTCTAGCTTTCAATTCGTTTCAAAATGGTAAACCGAAATTGAGTATATTTATCCTTACTTTATAAAATAATATTACGTAAAGTTATTCGTGAGCGTGCACATTTCAATCCATTTATAAATAAGATAGGAAGAGAATTAATAAACAGCTTGTTAATTTATTATCCGAGTGGAACCCTTACGATCATTGGTTTCCCTACATAAACGCATACTCAAACCGATCAGGAAGTTTGGTTAATAGTAGCCAAATATGAATGACATGAACATGATATAATCATGACATGATATATTAACATGGTTTGGGCCACATGATTAAGTGACAAATATTATTTGAAATGGTTCCTTTTCTTTATGCACACTATTTTGGTATTAATATATATAAACATGCTGATTTTCATAAGGAATAACTAATAAACGTACCTTAGCCCCGAAATCCCTTACTAAGATTTAATGATGTGCATTAGCTCAACAACCATTGGAGGATCCTCTTCTGCTATTTAAGTAAATAGTTACATGGTCAATAATTTGATTAGATTATTCCTTACGGGTTTTAAATCTCTTTATGCAATGTTCAATGTTTCATTTTTAGATTAATTATTATAATTCGATTTCCTTGGGAAATATTTTGCTCTCTATTTAGATGATTCCTATTGATCATCATATTAGCCCCAAAATATGTTTATAACTACAACTAGACTATACATTCGTGGTTTATATGCTCTGTGACTCCCTAATAATTCATACCAAGTATTTCGTGTATATATCTATTTTTTAATAATATTCTTATTTTAATTTTACTTGTCACTATGTTTCACATACTTCCATTTTCAATAATTTTCTTATATATGTTACAATTGTATACTTCTCACGTCAATTAGAAAGTTATTCTTATATAATCATTTTCATCTTGGCTAGTACTAGCTAAAAACGACACAAAAATTATATAAAATAGAAGTAAACTCTTAACATATCTAAGGCAGTCATTTAACATGATATCTTATTACTAATTATGAACTAACTCAACAATTTATACCAAATTGTCATAATTTCCATAACAAAACCTTGAGCGTTTTAGATAGATTTTAATGCTAATTTAGAAAATTCATATTTTTCTCTCCCATTGTTGAATCAAGGCATAAATCCTCAAATTAGAAATATTGAAAAGTGCTCTAAACCTTTCATTCATATCAGAAGGTTCAAAAATGACAACAACCACCTCAAAAACTGACTTGAATCGAACGGCTCCCAATTTACATAAAAATTGCACTATTTCAGTAATACCATCATAACTCGGGTTGTATACCTCCAAATCAAGTGAAATTTAATTTATTGGAAAGATAAGTTCTTGTACTATACTATACCATATTTATGAACTTTAAGATATCCCAAATTGCTCCATATTCTAGCTTTATATTACCCCTTATTTTACACCTTATTTAAAATTTCCGTTTCACCTACCTTCCTTACTCCCTAAGGGTAACTTCTTTACGTTAACCATTAAACATATCTCCATTTATATTTTAAATCTATAATTTTACCCCGAATAACACATGGAATATAATTTTAAGAACATTCATCATATTTTTAATGAGATTTTTCATACTCAAACTTATTCTCAAACCATCCATATTAGTCATCTCATAAATACATCATCAATAATTTTATAGATCATCATCTCCATTATTAATAGTTATAAAACATAACAATTAATATAATACTAGCCAAACAATGTAAAATTTCAAATATCCATACTTAAATCAACATACTATTGACATCTCAAAATCTTATTCTAACTTTTAAAATAAATACCACAAAATACCCATATTTTTCATCATCAATATTTTTTAATTGAAAAGTTCATTATTATAATTACATTAAGCTATGCATGCTATTTTTAGAATTATAAAGCATGAATTTTTAATGGTGAAAGAAAAGGGATTGAAATTGTAATTTTACCTTATAAATATGCAAAGAGAAAGAAGGCAACAGAGGAGTGGTGGCGGCAGCCGACAATGGGTGGCATGTGGTGGTTGGCAGCAGCCAGCTAGCTGGTGGTGGAGGAAAAAGGAGGGGAGAGAAAGTGTGTGAGCAGGAATTGAGGTTTTAAGGTTGTGTGGTATTTGAAGATGAAATGTAGATTAGTTCTCTAGTTAAACCCAAAGTTAGATTTTTGTTTCTTTTTAAGTAGTAACATTGTTAGTATTATTATTTTATTCTATTTTCCTTTTATTGTTAATGTGAAGTCATTCTCTAATCTCTCATGGTCTACTGCTTCTACCCTTTTTTTCACTTTATTATTTAATTTAACTTATATTTATTTTGAATCTATTATGATTTATATCTTTTCTTGTGAGAAAGTTATCATGGTTTATCCTATTTATTAAATTTATTTTATACTCTTTATGTTGCGAATATGTATATATTTAAGTGTGTTACTGTACCTTTTTAGTTATAGGGTATAATTCTACTTTTATTATTTAGTGTTAAAGTTTAATATTTAATTGAGTCATTTCATTAGTAAAATTATTTATCCAATACATGTACAAATCGTATGTTTGACCGAAGATCTCCACGGTTGTTTGAGCCCTACAAAAACCAAACACTTATAAATTTCAAATTGAAGTGTGCACGCTCAATTTGGTTAAATTTAATTATTATTTAAGGGGATTAATAATATCAATTAGGGTCGGGTTATTACGGTTCGTGAATTTGGGATGCTTGGAATTGGTCATCTCAAGACCCGAACTTCGACAAGAAGGCCTCGGACTTGACTCAGGTAGTAAAGTCTAAAATCCGGCTATATAGTTCCTGAGTTTGGCTTGATCAAAGGTCTTGAAGCTCGGATGAGGGGCCTATACGTGATCGCTTCTTGGACTAAAGCTTGGCTACATAATTCCGCACTAACAATTTTGTTAATTGATAGTTGAATGTACGGAAGTCTAGTTTCTACCAAAGTACGTGTAGACACCGAAAATGTGTCGTCCTTATCTTTTACTTGAGTTATTTATTTTTGTTGGCCTAGTCATGAAATCCTAGTCCTATTTGCGAACTCAAATCATGATAAATCGGCATGACAAAAGCCGATAAACCACAAAAACTATTAGCACCACAAAATCAACCTGTTTTTGCTTGGGCTAGCCCACAAACCATTTCTTTTAGCCTAACCAATTGAGATTCGGACTCCTAAACAGGATCCAAACTGGTACCGGGTAGGATACATCTGCGTGTCGAGTAAAGGATCGTCAATAAGGGCGTTCTAGTGCATTGTAGATTCTTATCCAAGACTTGTATCATTTAATTATGCCATGTAAATCGCCATTTTTGTGTCACCGATTGGGGTCTCTTCCCTCGGGAATCCATAGAAAAAAAAACAATTTCATATGGTGAAAAGTCAAGTTATTGCTTGTTGTCGGTCTTCTAGTTTGATTATGCAATATTTCATCATTCTTCAATGATTAAACGCGACACGCATCCAGTAATGTCCGTACAATGCGATTTTAACCGGCGTCGTCTCCGGGACTTTGCGGACGACATCGTTTCGGCCAGGTGAGTACCGAGTTTATTTCTTTATCTAATTTCGGTATTCTCGGGCCTGGTCCAAGCCAAACCGAACGGCTGAATGACCTTTAGGGTTTCATTTTGACCTAAAACATTTCTAATAGATGGCTTCCTACTCGTGTTTGCTACACCATTTTTAGCAGGAAAAACCCTCATATGTAAAAAATATGTCCCCCTTATTTTCTTCCACATTCTCTTCTCTCCATCTCTCATTAACACTATACAACTTTCCATTTCTTAACCCATACAAAAGGCCTTCTTTACACCTCGTTTGAGCTTGTTGCCCTACCGTTACACTCGTCGAAATCCATTTGTGATTCAAGATTAGCTGGTGGGACAATATGAGGGCACCAAATTCACTTTTCAAGTTTGCCTTTACAGTTTTTACTTTAATTTCAGTCATTTAATTGCTTTTTGTATTGTGGTTTGAAGTTGTATCACATATAATTCTTGCTCGCCTCGATGTAGCTTTTATTTATTTTCCGCTTTCTTTATCGCTTTCTTTATTGCTTTTTTAACCGCTTTATATAATTGCTTTCAAAGCATGTTGGGGGTTTAGTTCACTAATTGGATGTTGATTGCTTGATTGATTAAACACAATTTAAACTCGCAATTTAGATTAGTAATGGACGTCCGTTGACGGGCGGAATGAAGAGTTTCCCTCTTTGTTTCGTACCTTTATCTCCGAGCACCCGATTCTCGGTTTAAGACCAATGGAGTCTCTTTCAAAAACCTTTTCTAATTTTAGTTTTTTTCATACTCGAATTAAGAAAATTATTTCGTATTTTTGTTAGTTTTTATTTCCTAAAATTGATTGGCGACTCCTTGATTTTTAGCTTTTATTCTCCAAATTGCTTCTTGGTATTTCAGGCTAAAAAATAGAAAATTTTTGGACCTTTTGACAACTAAAGTTATATGACCGAAAGTGACTTCTCGGTCTCAGCCATATAGCCGGCGTCGGTTTAAGGTTAATGCTAGCGTCAGCCGGCATTGACCAAAACGCCGGCATTGACCAAAAATAACATCCCGAAACTTTTCTAAAATTAATTATTATTCTTTGTTTTATTTTTTTGTGGTCCAGAAGCTTTGCAGCAAGTTGTATTCCTTTTTTTTTATTGTTTACCTTTTGAAATAACATCCCGAGACTTCTCTAAGATTAATTTCATAAAATAAAAGAATTAATAAAAATCGCCAATCACATCCTCACCCATAACTATTTAAAAAATCTAATTCTAAAATTTATCTTAATAAGAGACATGCCCCACTTACAAAATAAAAATCAACTTTCAAAAAATCAAAATTCATCTTAACAAAAAAGGAAAGAGCCGACACTCCGTGGGGAACATGGTCCAGCCTACCCCCGGCGGAGGTGAGAGTCGTGGCTCCTACAGTACTTTGATGAAAGGGGATCTGATTTGGATGCTTGATATATCTAGTGAAAGGATCAAGCATCGAGGATTGGATGTTGGAAATGACTTGAAGCCCGATGATTGGCCCGAACTTAACTAATGGAGTTTGAAGTCCGACTAGATTATTCTTGAACTTGGCTAATTAAAGTCCCCAACCTCATATTGTTGTGCCTAAAAATGTACTTAGTTTAAAGCTTGGCGAGAGCTTGAACATGACTTGGGTAATAAATTGTGAAGTCCAGTGGGTGCCCGAACTTGATCACTTCTTGGATCCGAAGTTCAGCGGGGTATCTTGACCTTGGCTTAATCAATATCCTTAAGCATGAATGGGGGTCTAGCCTTGACCACATCTTGGTCTAAAGCTTGGCTAAAATTTTCTACACTAAAAGTATAATTAGTTGATAATCAAATGGAAATAAATTCAAGTGTTATCTAAAAATGATCCGTAACCGGATCGTGTTTTAAGGTCCTTGCTTGACTTGGCTGTATGAAGGTCCCGAAGTCTTAGCATGGTGTCCGAATGTTGACTCGCTCTTGGGTTTGAAGCTTGACGGAGGATTCTACACCTTGACCACTCGGGAGGGATGTCTGAACCTTGACGACTCTTAGGTCTAAATCTCGACAAGAATATTTGAACATTGACCGATCTTGGGCTTGAAGCTCAATATCTAACCATTTTTGTCGGAATAATGCCTAGACTTGGTCGTGTAACGACCTGAAATCTAGGGAATGGTCCGAACTTGACTTGCTCTTGGGTTTGAAGTTCAGTGGGGTCATGTGCCCCATTTTTGAGTTAATTTGTAGCTTTTAGTTTGTGTGCTAATAGCTTCCTGGTTTGCAAAATAGATAATTGGTGTTTTCACTGGAGTATTTTTGGAGTTGTTCTTGTCACATGATCCTTTCGACTACGAGCCTCCACGTTCTTTGTTGGTGTCCGGGTCTAGCTCTTCTCGGGTGTTGGAGAGTCGACGAGTTTTGACTTTCTTGGTTGAATTTCTTCAAAGGTGGCGATGCTGGTGGCATTCCTACTGCTAACTTCATGGATGATGCTGATTGAATAATTCTTTTATGGAGCTTTATTTTATTAATATCTTTTCTTTTAGAATTTGGACTCATGCAAAGAGATTAATGCAAGACTCTATTCTAAAAACAAATACAGTCGCTTATGTGAAAAATTCAAAAAACAAAGATAAAATTGGACTTTTAGCTCCCACTCCCCATAGTAGAGAAAAATGGGTCGCTTGATCCGCAATGTACTGTCTGTCAAACAGGTGAACCCTGGACTTGTTGGTTCGACGCTAGAGATCGAACGGCATGCTTCGTGATTGATTTATGCTCCTTTAGGTATGGAAAAGTGGTATTGAATTTGGGAATTGGAAATTGGAAATTGAAAATGGGAAATAGAATTAGAACAAGTTAGGATTAGGGTTGGACCTCATGGCTTCCTATGTATACGCTATAGCGGAAATCAGCCTCTTTCATAGTTCAAAAAATGATTTGTTTGGTTTTTTTTGGAAAAGGAAAAGAAAATAGACCTAGGATGGATATGAAATTAATAAATGCACACTATTATTGGCATCCTAGATGAGTGATATGCTCATTGGATGGTGAAGTGTAGTGCTTCACAATAGGAGTTGCCCGGACCTACATATGCCCTTTAGTTGGTTGCGGTTTTGTGGCTTCCTACTCACTCCTCTTCTATAAGCATGCCAGCATCTCGAGCATTCTGAAATCCATGAAAGGAAAGAACATCAAGTGCTGACGATAAGAAGATTTCAAGTTTTTGATGATAAGTCATTTCCCCACAAAGTTCTTGACATGGCAATGAGGTTTTTCGAGTCCCATAGAATTTGATGTATTACATGGTGAATTTTGGGGGCAATTTGCGTTTGGGATTGAAGTGAATCCATGGGCCAAGTAGTAATAATTGAACATGGAAGATTCATGCAACAACTTCTCTATTTAATCTATTTGTGGATCGGATCAAGGCTTAGGTTGAGGTTCTAACGGAGACTCGTTGCTGAGGTTAAGGTTGAGGTTCTTCTTCCTCTCCATCTTTTCTTACTCTATTGGCATCCTTATTTAGGGTTTGGAGTATAAGATGAAGAGTTTCAGATATTGACTTAAATATTTTTATCCTGGGCCTCAATTTTAGCTTCTATGTACAACACTATTTGAACATGGTCATGATGGGGATTTGTTGTGGTTCGTCGCTCATTTTCTAAAAAGGTTTGTGTTTTATATTGTCTGCAGGAGATGTACTGGTGTTTCCAGCAAAGGTATTGAACGTACTAGTGTGGTACGTGTTGATGTGGAACGTATTGGTGTTAAACGTGCCAGTATTGACTTCTTACTCCCTAGCCACTTCGTGCCGAATACCCTATTTTAGTAGGATTCCTTTTCGTGTGTCCCAAAAGAGTAGGTGCTTATGACTGGCTCATAGAAAAATTTTTAAAGGAGAATGGGGCTTAAGTGCTAGACCCGAGAAGACAATTGTCCCTAAGAGAAGATAACGATATGCTTTTCTTTTTGATGCACATAAAAATACGGACCAACAAAATGCAAAAAGATGATCCTAAAAATGCATTTTTATTTAGGCTAACTTGAAAAAAAATGGACCGACATAAATAAGAAAGAAATGCAAAAATGAACTCACTTAAAATGAAGTGATTTTTATTTAGGTAATGTAAAAAAATGGACTCACCTTGAGGTGATTTTATTTGGCTAATGAGAAAATGAACTCATCTTAATTCAAATGATTTTTATTTGACTAATACCAAAAAATGGACACACCTTAATTGAGATGATTTTTATTTGGCTAATTTAAAAAATGGACTCACCTTAATTGAGATGATTTTTTATTTAACTAAATGTGAAAAATGAACTCACCTTAATCGAGATGATTTTTTACTTGGCTAATGCCAAAAATGAACTTATCTCAATTGATATGATTTTTTATTTGGCTAAATGCCAAACAAACGCAGAAACTAAGCAAGGACTTACGACGACAAGAAAGAGAAATGAGCCTAGCAAAAA
The DNA here is from genome assembly GCA_021018815.1 of Talinum fruticosum. Taxonomy (NCBI): domain Eukaryota; kingdom Viridiplantae; phylum Streptophyta; class Magnoliopsida; order Caryophyllales; family Talinaceae; genus Talinum; species Talinum fruticosum. Next base: position 6,584,346 of record JAITYX010000011.1, read on the forward strand.
GACTCGACTTGAAGAAGACATGGTGGGCTCGCAGAGGACCTAGGTCCTGCCTAGATTTTGTCCAATTTTTCTTTTGTTTGACTCGAGATTGGGAAAAGAATGAAATGGACAAACCTCTAATAGAAAACTTCGACTTTAAAAATGCAAATATGAACCAACATAAGAAAGAAAGGAAGGAAAATTCAACTTTGGCTAAAAATGCACAAAATGGATCGACTCGTAGTTTTATTATTTTTTATTTTGCACCAATGTAAGAATTATTGGATTGAACATGGCTAAACTGCTAAAGGTTTAAGGAAAAGGATTAAATAACAAAAGAAACAACATTCATTCAAGCATGGAAATGAAGGTCCAACCTAAACCAGAAAGGTTTTATGGTTCAGAAGATAATTCTAGGTCGGATAAATATGGTGGCTTATAGTTTAAAATTTTCGTCCCCGTGGGATACATAGCGGGACTTGAATAATCGGTGTATCTCGATCGGGGATCAAGAAAGCGTGCTATGAATGGAGAGCAATCACACCTCGGTGTTAAGTCGAGTGAACCTACCAAGATAATGATTTAACCTCTTCGTAAAGGGTTCTCATGGGTCGAAACCCATAGGTCCGGAAACATCTATGTTCAAAGTCGTTGAAAACAATGCAAAAATTCCTAATGCAAACACGATAAAGACTCGCGATTTTAACTTTCAAGTCTTACCCTCTTAATAAGTGATGTCCCTAGTGGAGTCACCAGTGTAGGAGTCGGTACCACTGACCTTCCCCTCCTTTCCTAGGGGTGGTCCAAAAACAAAGGACGGTATCTCCCCACAAGTGTTGGTGTTATGTGAGGTAGGTGACTTATTAAGTTGATTTTTAAATTAGGTTTTGAAAGAAGTTTAAAGGAAAGATTGATTGGCGTTTTTATTAGTGATTTTATTTTTCAATTTCAATTTTTAGAAGTCTCGGGATATTATTTCTTTAGGTAGAAATATCAAAAGATAAAAGAATAATAACAAACTACCGCAAAGCGTTTGGACTAGTAGTGGAACCGCCTAGGCCGGAAGCCGAGCTTGGGTAGTAGTTGGGGGTCGACGCTGGTCTACGGAGGCTACTGTCCGGCATCGGCCATCCGGCCTAGACTACCAAGGCGAGTCTCGGCCGGATGGCTTAAGGTTGTCGGTTTGTTTTTCTAATTTTTTTAATTTTTGCAAAGAAAAGTCGATATGCATTTTTAGAATAAAAAGCTAAAAAATGAGGAGTCCCCAGTTAGTTTTAGGAATAAAAACTAACAAAAAGAAAGGGAACTTTTCTAATTTCCAGTTTATCGAAGGTGAAGACTCGGACTTTGCATGTATAACATTCCGAGTACTTTCAAGGAATCAGGTACAAACTTCATCTCTTGTAAGTTTTGATTTAAAGTCATTCTAAGTGTTATAGGAACTTTTATGAGTGTTACGGAATTTATTACATAGGTTTTCATTTGTTTCGATCGACTCGGAAAACATACTCTTACTCATCTTTTCCCATTTGTCATTCCGAGTCACTCGGACAACACTCAAATTTATTGCATGTTCAAACGCTCGCTCTAACACGTTTAAACTCGGGTCCGACTCGTATTACAAGTTCGAGTGAATTACAACATTAGTTCATCTCTTCTAGTCGGCTTGTTTTGTTTGAACTTTATCTGTTTAGATCAAGTATTCTTACTATGATATTCTTTATCTAACTTGATCTTTCTCCACACGGACTCGGATGGAATTTGAGTATAATGAATATTAGACTCGGAAAATTCCATTCCTTTCGGACTCGAGATAATTATGCACTTAATTATCTTAATTAAAATTATTATCTCGTGTCTAACCTTGGACCAAAGTATTTTGTACTTTGAGAACCAAAAATTAATTTACTTTTGTAGCTTATCTCAACGAGGTTATCCTACTTTTGAACTACAAAAGTAACCGACTTCAAAATGGCAAATCGCTAGCAAGCAAGACTTTTTCTACTTCGACCAAGGCCCGAAACCGTGTCGGGGTTGTCTGTTTCAAAAATTAGAAATCTTCAACGCTAAGCTAAACATGGTTTCCACCTTACTTTTCGGACACCACCGAGTGGATTGGGACATCCTAAGGAGTCAAGAGTTGTTGCACAACATTCACATCTCAATGGATCTTTTCGAGCGACTCGAAAAAGCTGTTACAATGGTCACGAGAGGACTTCTAATCGAAGCTAGTCAAGAGAAGTCGAACATCTCAACATTCCGACAATCGCAGCCTAAAACGTATCAAGAGAAGTCACACAACCTATCGTGCGAAGCTACACAGCCGTGCAAATCATCGGGCGAAGGGCCCGAAGTCAAGGAAGGTCGCACGGCCCCCTGTGTGCATATTGCACGGCCGTGTGAGAAGTTAGGGAAGTTGAAGTCGTGCACGGTACCCGTGCAAAATCTGCACGGCTGTGCGAAATAGGCACAGAGCTCGGAGTTTTCGCACGACTTGCTATGCGAGACCCGCACTGCTGTGCGAAACCGCGACGAAACTTACACGGTACCCCGTGCGACCTTGCACGGCCGTGCGACTACTGTTTCTGCAGATATTTAAGTTTCCAAATTGTAATTTTTAGGGATCTTTTCCGTAATTCAAAAATTTTAGCTAGGGTTTTCGAGAGGCAGCCCTAGAGGAGACTCAAGAACACTCAATTCTAGTTTTCTACTTCAAGTTTATGTATGATTGAATTGCTTCAAGTTTTTATTCGGTAATCGTAATTTCTTCTCTTTGTCTTTTCTTCACAATTTCTCTTCGTTATTCCATATCTATATTCTCTAAATTCTGTCAATTGTTTAGTATCATGTTTAGGGGCTAATTTCTCTTCTTAGATTGGGATTGATCCCTATTATGCCTTGATAATCATGAATTGAGTACCAATTGAATTGTTCTATGCTTGTTAGGTTAGAATTCACTTCGTTCATCACTTTTTCATTGATTACCTCGAAAGAGGACTCTTTTGCTTTTATTGGGGTTTTGTGAACATCGAAAGATGAAAACTTACCTAGAATGATGTTGTAAGCGATTAGAACTTCATTATGAAAATAATTTAGGTTTTAATCGGGGTTGTGAGATGTATTCTTTGTGATTTTGCTCTTTATTAATCCCATGAAAATAGGTGATTAGATTGTGCAAGATTAGTCTTTGACTTTAGAAAGTAGGCGAAGATAGGTTTAATTTGGTGTCTCCCCTTCTAAACTGCTAGCATAGGCAAATCTCAACCGGTATTCGATTATGGTTTCAGGCATAGTAGTGTGATTAACCCCAATCTAAGGCTTGTTATTCATTGATCTCTCATAATTATTTTGTTATTAGTTGAATTCGAAAACCAAGTCACTCGTCGAACCGAGTTTTACCTAGATTAGAGTTTTTAGGTGGACTTAGTATTTGAAAGCGAGTTCCTTGTGGACACGACCCGTACTTACCGGTTCCTAGCTACAGCTACACCGTGCACTTGCGATAAATATTTCTCTCAACGAGTTTTTGGCGCCGTTGTCGAGGAACTTGGTTCTTTTGAGTACTAAATTTGATTTTAGACTTGAAACTAGGTCTTGTGTTCTTGTCTCAAGCACCTATCTTTTCTTGATTTCTGCTTGAACCTGTTTACGCTTGGTATAGTTCTTGTTTTTGCATGCGTACGAGAAGTTGAAGGGGAGAGAAATTGTCCCACTTGACCACGAAATCGAAGCAACGAGCAAGATCAATAGGCGCGATTGCGAGAAGGCGGAGAAGAGAGGAATGGATGGCAGAGCAAGGACCGCAATCGAGACCACTAGGGGACTATGCCATCCCTAGTGCGTCCGGGGTAATTTCGGCCATTGTTGGGCAGAATGTCGCCGCAGAGGACTTTGAGGTGAAGATGTCGCTCATTCACTTTGTGCGGCAAGATGCATTTGGGAGGCTTTCCAGCAAAAATGCCATCCGACACATCAACTCCTTCTTGGAGGAGTGCGGAACTGTGAAGATCAACAACTTCACCGACAAAGCCCTCTCGCCTCAAGCTCTTTCCCTTCTCCTTAATGGATAGAGCCAAGGATTGGTTGTTGAATGAGGACCCCAACAAGTACGCCACTTGGGAAGCTTTGTCAAAGGCGTTCATGGCAAAGTTCTTTCCCCGAGCAAGACGGCTAAATTGCGAAACGCCATCTCCACCGTTTGCTTCGAGAGGACGGAGAGTCACTTTATGAGGCTTGGGAGCGTTACAAGGATCTCCAAAAGAAGTGTCCTCATCATGGCATTCCCGAATGGATGCTCTTGCGGACTTTTATAATGGGCTACCTCCCGCATTCGAATTTCTATAGATGCAGCTGTAGGAGGTGCCCTAATGGCTAAGGGTGAAGGTGAAGCCAAAGCCCTCATTAAGAACATGGCTTCCAACAGTTATCATTGGGGCAGTGAGAAGTCAATTCCAAAGAAAGGAGGGATGCATGAGATTGATTCTATAGCCCTCCTAGCTAGTAAAGTGGAGGCTCTCGATCGGAAGTTAGAACGAGTGAGTGCAGTGTCTACCTCCAGTGGTTCCTCAAGTGCTTGGAATTGAGGGATATGTAGTTTGTGAGATATGTAGAGTGCAAGGGCATATGGCCGCCGAGTGCCAAGTTGACTTCCAAACTATTGAGCAAGCCAATGCCTCTCGGAACTTTAACTCTAAACCACAACCCATACTCCCAAACCCGCAACCCCGCCTGGAGGAATCATCCTAATTTCTCCTATAGAAACAATAATCTTTTGCCACCTGGTTTTCAACCTAGGGCCTCCTTCAATCTAGCACCTCAACCCCCACCATAGAAGTCAAACTTAGAAAGCCTAATGGAAAGCTTCGTTCGAGACACGACCTAGAACAAATGAGGCTTTAGGAGAATGGATCAAGCAATTGACTTTCAAGTTTGATGGCATGTCTACTCACCACAAGATCTTTGAGACTCAAATCTCCCAAATAGCCCAGCAAGTGAGCCATCTTTCTAGACCTCAAGGGCATTTGCCGGGTCAACCAGAGACCAATCCAAAGAGGCATGTCAATGCTATTACATTGAGAAGTGGGAAAGAGTTAGAGGGTCCCGGGATGGTTGTTAATGAGGAAGATTTTGTTGCTGAAGAAGAGGAGAGACAGGGAGATGTTCAACCCGAAATTCAAGGTGCTAAGGATGACATTGGAAGTTCAAAGGGTAAAGCTGAAACCGAAACCGTAGTGAAGCTCGTTGAGTCTTACAAACCTCCGAGTTCCATATCCTCGGAGGTTAGTAAAGACTAAGGATCGAAGAAGTACATCAAGTTCATAGAGATGCTGCAGAAATTCCATATCAACATCCCTTTCATAAAGGCACTTGCGAAGATACCATCTTATGCAAAATTTTTGAAAGACATATTGTCTAACAAAGGGAAGTTAACTGAGAGTGGGACCGTGTCTCTCACGGATGAGTGTAGTGCTTTCTTGCAAAACAAGTTACTCCCTAAGCTTTCGGATCCAGGCAGTTTCTCTATACCATGCTCTATTGGAGATGTACCAATTAGCAAGTCTTTGTGTGATTTGGGAGCTAGTGTGAGTGTTATGCCTCTCTCCATCTACAAGAGGCTTCAAATGGGTGATTTAAAACCAACTTCCATATCCATTCAGCTTGCGGATCTTTACGTGAAGTATCCGAGTGGGACTCCTAGAAGATGTGCCTCTCCAAGTGGGTAAGATTTTCATCCCATGTAACTTTGTGGTGATGGAAATGGAGGAGGATGCCCGGATTCCAATCATTTTAGGGAGACCTTTCTTAGCCACAGCTGGTGCCATGATTGATGTTAAGAATGGAAAGCTTTCCCTTCACGTAGGAGATGAGAAGATGGAGTTTAATCTCTCCAAAGCCACGACTGCTCCCACATTTGAAGATTCATGTTGTCAAGTTGACATCTTGGATGGGATTGTTAATGGAAACGGGGCGAACCACAAATTGCAAGATGATCCTCTTGAAGCACTTTTGACTCGGGGAAGAGGTGATTGAAGGACAGAAAGATGAGGCAAAGGAGTATGCTAGGCTCCTTGATGATGCTCCAATCTATCTTAATGTGGAGGTTTGGACCGCAAAGGAAGGTGAGAAAAGGGCCCCATAGGTAGAGTTAAAACCTCTACCTCCACACCTCAGGTATGAATTCTTAGGCCCTAGTTCCACTTTTCCAGTTATTGTCAATGCTAAACTTGAAGGCTCACAATTTGAAAAATTGCTTTATGTCCTTAGAAAACACCATGGGGCCATTGGGTATAGCATTGATGATATTAAGGGAATTAGTCCTTCATTGTGCATGCATAGAATTCTTCTTGATGATAGTCATAAGCCCTCTAGACAACCTCAAAGGCGTTTAAATCCAAATATGCAAGAGGTTGTGAAAAAGAGGTTGTGAAATTGTTTGAAGTTGGAATTATGTATCCTATCTCGGATAGTGATTGGGTTAGTCCAGTCCAAGTAGTTCCAAAGAAGGGGGCTATGACCGTCATTAAGAATGAAAAGAATGAGTTGATTTATACTAGGACAGTCACCGGGTGGCGCATGTGCATTTATTACGTAAAATTAAATAAAGCCACCCGGAAAGATCATTTCCCCCTCCCTTTCATTGACCAAATGTTGGAAAGGTTGGCAAAGCATTCTTTCTTTTGTTACTTGATGGTTTTTCGGGATTTTTCTAAATTCCTATCCACCCAAGTGATCAAGAGAAGACAACATTCACATGCCCTTATGGTACCTTTGCCTATCGAAGGATGCCGTTTGGGTTATGTAATGCACCAGCTACCTTCCAACAATGCATGACTCGCTATCTTTTCTGAATTCATTGAAAACATCATGGAGGTTTTTATGGATGACTTCTCCGTCTATGGGGCACTTTTGATTTGTGTTTGGAAAATTTAGCTAAAGTGCTCCATAGATGCGAGGAAGTCAATTTGGTTTTAAACTGGGAAAAATGCCACTTTATGGTGCAAGAAGGTGTTGTTTTAGGGCATGTAATTTCGATAGGGGCATCGAGGTTGATAGGGCTAAGATTGAGGTTATAGAGCAATTACCACGTCCCACTTCGTGAAAGGTGTTAGAAGCTTTCTTGGTCATGTGGGGTTCTATCGCCGCTTTATCAAGGACTTTCTAAAATTGCTAAACCTCTAACTAAGCTCATCGCCAAAGATGTACCCTTTGTTTTCACCGATGAGTGTCATGAGGCCTTTTGCAGGATTAAAGAGGCTTTGATTTCAACTTCGATCATTTTGCCACCAGATTGGAGCATGCCATTTGAGATAATGTGTGATGCTAGTGACCACACAGTTGGTGCAGTTTTGGGGAAAAAAGATAGACAAGAAGCCTCATGTGATCTACTATGCTAGTAAGACACTTGATGAGGCCAGCGAGAACTATACCACTACCGAGAAGGAATTGCTTGCGGTGGTGTATGCAATTGAAAAATTCAGGCAGTCTATTTTGTGCTCCAAGGTCATTGTATACACCGACTACTCTGCCCTTAAACATCTACTCTCCAAGCAAGATGCCAAGCCCCGCCTCATTCGGTGGATCCTACTTCTCCAAGAATTTGACATAGAGATTCGAGATAAAACAGGAGCGAGAGAATGTAGCTGCAGATCACTTGTCTAAGCTTATTGTTGAGAGTCAAGATGCCCCCATTGATGATACTTTTCCCAATGAGCACCTGTTTACTCGTCGATACGGGTGGAGTCCCATGGTTTGCCGACATTGCCAATTTCTTAGCTAGCAAAGTCATCCCATCTGATTTGAGTTCTCACCGGAGAAAGAAGTTCTTCCACGATATCAAGTTCTACTTTTGGGAAGAACCATTCCTTGACAAGCTATAGAAGGATGGGATTTATAGGAGATGTATCCCCGAGGAGGAGATTCGGAGCATAATTTCCCACTGTCATGACTCTCCTTGTGGTGGACATGCTAGCACTTCGAAGACTGCAGCAAAAGTTTCAAAAGCTGGTTTCTTTTGGCTTACAATGTTCAAGGATGTGTACAAGTACGTTCATGCATGTGATCGATGCCAACGGACCGGAAACATCTCAAGGAAAAATGAGATGCCCCTCAATTACATTCTACGACTAGAAATTTTTGATGTTTGGGGCATTGACTTTATGGGACCATTCCCACCTTCAAAAGGTAACCAATACATCCTCATTGCTATGGATTATGTCTCAAAATGGGTAGAAGCAATTGCTAGCCCCACTAATGATGCTAGAGTGGCGGCTAAGTTCTTTCAAAAGGTGATCTTCCCAAGGTTTGGAGTTCCTAGAGTTCTAATTAGTGATGGAGGAACTCATTTTATTGAAAAGAAGTTTGAGGCAATGCTTAAGAAGTATGGGATGCATCATAAGGTCGGACTAGGTTATCATCCCCAAACTAGTGGGCAAGTAGAGATCTCGAACCAGGAAATCAAGTCAATTCTAGAGAAAACAGTTTTGAGGTCAAGAAGAGATTGGGCGGACAAGTTATATGATTCTTTATGGGCTTACCGAACAACTTTTAAAACACCTATTGGGACTACACCATTTAGGTTGATTTTTGGGAAACCATGTCACCTCCCTGTGGAGTTGGAGCATAAGGCGTTTTGGGCTATCAAGCACTTAAACTTCGATCTCAAGGCTGCTTGGGGAAAGAAGGTCTGCTGCAATCGAATGAGCTAGATCGGATTAGGATGGATGCCTATGAGAACTCTAAGATCTACAAGGAGAAAATGAAAAAAGGCACGACAAGTTTATCAATAGAAGAGAATTCCGGAAGGAGATTTAGTTCTTTTGTTTAACTCAAGGCTGAAATTATTTCCTGGAAAACTCCGCTCACGATGGTAGGGGCCATTTAGGGTTTTTAAGGTGTTTCCATATGGGGCTGTGGAGATCGGTACTGAAGCCGATAATACTTTCAAGGTGAACGGTTCAAGGCTCAAGCACTACCTATCTGGAGAGTCTATAGAGGGGAAGGTCTCTTACAACCTCCCCAATGCACCAATCGCATGAAAAATCGGGTAAGGGTCAAGCTCGGGACCTAAAACAAGCGCTTCTTGGGAGGCAACCCAAGTCCTTTTAATCGCTTTCAAAAAAACAAAACCAGAGAGGAAGTTCGCACGGTACCCAGTGCAAAAGTCACACAGCCGTGCGAATCTTCCCGAGGGCTTGACCATTTCGCATGGTAGGCGGTGCGAGAGTCGCACGACCATGCAAGTCGGCTAGAGAGTTGGGCCAATTCGCACACCCCACCGTGCGTGTTTCGCACGACCGTGCGAGACCACCCAGCGATTACCCAATTTGTACGGTGCCCGGTGCACATTTTGCACAACCATGCGAATCGTCTAGAGAGAACAACCTTTTCGCACGGTGGACCGTGCGAGACTCTCACAGCACGTGCGACTTTTGAATTTTCGCAATTACCCCATTACCCGACCTCTCTTCCTCACTCCCTCATCTTTCCTCTCGCTGACCACCACCCAGCCTTCGCACCACCAACAAACCCACCCGCCGCAGACCTACCCAGCCCACTGCCAGCTGCCGGCTGCGCCACCGGAGCCGTCATTCACCAACTCGGTCGTTGTTCGTTCTCTCTCTCTCCAGCCACCTGCAACAATTTTCCCGCTCCCTCTCAACTCCACAAATCGCCCTTTTCTCCGCCAAAGCTGCGCCGCCGACCACCAACTAGTGGTCGCTTGCCACCGCTGCAACCCCGGCCGCCGCCGCCGCTGCGTTGCTTTCGCCCTCTATTCGCTGCTCCATCTCGTGAAACTCCGGCCCTCTTGTTCGCACGACCAGTGCGGCTCACGTAGCCCCATCCATTAAAGAGCGAAAATTGCTATTCTTCTCCCTCTTAACCTCTGCTTTCCACTTGGAATTCTTGTGCTCATACCGATTTTGGGTCTTGGTGTTTGATTCCGGGGCTTTGGTGTTCGAATTTGGGTTTTGAAGTTTGGTGCTCTGGTTTTGGTGTACTCTGCTGAATTGAGTGTGACTCGTTGCTGAATTGCTGCTTCACAATGCCGCCAAGGAAGAAATCGTGCACCACCAACACCACCGGCGCTTCCTTTTCGACCGGGCCCTCGTGGCCCGAGGTAAAAGCTCTCAACCCCTCGCCCGACAATGTTTTTGGAATTGAGTTTGTGAATTCTGCACAACGTTCTAAATTCGATGAAATCGTGTCTAGAGACCTTAGTGCGCCCAAATTTGTTGATGTGGAGTGGATGACAAACTTAGGATTATGGGATGATCTTTGAACTTTATTGTCGAATTTGGGTTTGCTTGAGTTTGTGACCCGTCTTTTTAGGGTATATGCTAGGCTAGTCTATGAATTTTACAGTTCCTTTAGACTTGACACCAACCCATCCAATAAGGAGGATTACTTTATAGTGCATTTCCGTTTAGAAAATCGGACTTTTGTGTTGAGTTTAAGTGAATTCAATGATGCCCTTGGCCTCCCTCACCACGGCCTTCTTACCTGTCGCCACAACAACTATTCCTCGGAAGCCTTTTGGGAATCCATTAGTTGTGAGGCAAGGCCGACATATCCTTTACGAGATGGGTGTTTCCGATACTTCAACCCCTAAAAGAGCAAAGCCACCTTCATTTGCAACCCCATCTTTCGTTATCTCCGGTGTAATCGGCTAATTCTATTTTTTCCTGTCATGATAGTCGAACACTATTAGGAGCTCGGAACTTTTTCGATTTGGGCAGCCCTTAATGAGGTCCTTGTTAAGCGTGGTGCTTTGCTTTGTTAGAGCACATTAGGGACCGATTAGTGACCAAGTCCACCTGTTTAGCTACCGGTGGTATCGCTACTCGGCTTAGTTGTGCGCCTCGGGGTAGGGATTGATTTATCCTCACCGACATTGCTACACCACGGTGGTCCGCTTAACTACGATGCTTGCATGTACATGAAACTGTTCGTGATTCAAGATAATGCTTACTTTGTCAACCACCATGGGGTAACCCTTTTCGACTCCCTGAACCTGCCGGGACCACCATTACCGATGAGCACAACTGGTCGTATGGTCACTTCGCTGCACCGGGGACTGGACCGGGTTCCACCGCATCTCATGCTCGGGCCATCCGAGCCATCCGGGCTTGCGAGGAACCACATGCTTGCGCCCTCCGGGTATTCGAAGAACAAAAAGCTCAACAACATGCTAGAGTCGACATTCCTCTTCTTACCGCCCCTCCCACCACCGAGACAATGTTTCAGTCCATCCTTGATCATCTCAACCGCCTTCAAGTCGGTCGGGATGGTCTGCGAGATTCTATGCATCAACATCGGATCGAGACGTAGTAAGGTTTTGAGCAGACTTAACAACCGTCTTACTTGGGGTGGAGCATCTTGTTTTACACGCTTATGAGCAACTCCACTGCCCTTATCCTCCACCCGGGTGGCAACCTCGTGGGCCACCTGGCCATTATTGATGCACTCGTGAGTTTTGCCCCCTTCCCCTCTCTTTCTCGCATTTTTCTTTCATTGGGGACAATGAATGGCTCAAGCATGGGGGTTCTTCATTGGCATTTGATTTGATTAACTGAATGAGTTGCAAGAAATTTGGTGACTCGTTGGATGATTTGAAGGTAGTTTAGATGCATATAGTTAGCAATGCATTCATGTAGTCGCATTAGTTTTTGTTTTCCTTATTTCCTTCCTGTTTCTTACATATAGGAATAAGCATGAGCATATTAGTTAGGTTTTTGCATTGTATATCAACTTTTCTTCCTTTTGATTTACTCACAAAAAGCGATACGAGGTGATGGGCATCTGTAAGCAATTGAGGTAACCACTATCCACCCTTTCTTCGTTTCCTTTTCGTGAGTTTCTTTTAGTTAGTTTTCTTTATCTTTGAAAAAAAACGGTTTTCAAAACCCCTCTTATGATGATGATGTGAAGTGTGATAGTTGATTAATGGGCATGATTATGTATGATTTGATAGCCCATTCTTGGTGGAATCTTTGTGTGGAAATAAACTTGTGAATGAATTTGATTGTGATGTCTTGAGTTGCTTGCCGGTGTCTTTGAGAATTACTTTACATGATTGGTCAAACTTGAGCCTGTGAGACTTTGAGCCTTATAGACTAATTCATCAATTTTAGTCTCATGTTTCATCCTTTGTGTGACTCTTCCTTGACACATACCTCTAGAACTTGCTTTGTTTCTCTTTGAGATCACACTTGGCATGTGCATTGCGTAATATGATAGAGGCATTCGTTTGTTTTCAAGCTACATGAGCCAAAGAGCCATCCCATTTATTTATACCCTTTTGCTACCCCTTTGAGCCTTAACCTATTTCTTGGTACACTCTGCATCTTCTTTACCTTTGGCCTATATACATTTCCTATGCCAAAGTCGGGTGTAGTGGACCAATACTTCTTGGGTAGTTTTGGGTTAAATGATGGAGTGTTGCATTCGGTTTGTAGTTTGATTTGGGGACCCGTGTTGAAAAAAAATGATAAGTTCCCCTTTTAGACTCTTTTGGAATTGAGTAGTGTTTATAATCCCCATGCCAATTTTATCTATCCTTGAAAGTTTTGAATTTTTGTCTTCTCTTTCACAAAAAAAGGAAAAAAAAAAAGAAAAGAAGTGAAGAAATAAGTGGATGGCATGTGGAAAGTTCAAAAAAGTTGTATGCTCATTCCAAAAGTTGTCTTAAAGCATGTTGTGCTTAAAGAGGTGAATTGGGCGAAACTTTTCAGTTATGTTTGGAAATGTTTTTGCTCCTTAGCTGTTAGGCCTTAGCTATTTAGCTCCACATATCTCAAATTGGTTCCCCTTTCTACCAATAAACCTTGGCCACGTTACAAGTTTTGAAAGACCTCTTGATTGCACTTGCATGTTTGCCTCTATAGTGATGGAGAATGAGAATATGACCAAGCCTATGGTAGGTTATGTTTTTGGAAAGAGATACTTGAGAGAACCCTCAAAAATTTCAAATGAGATGAGTGATCCAAAATTCCTAAAGTGAAGGTCCACCGGTCAAGCTAGCTCACCATTTGTTTGAGTGCGTCATGAACGCTATATGTGATTCAATATAAGACAGTCATGCATTGTGACCAAGCATTGTAGTCATTGAAGTTTTCAGGCTAGTTTTCATGGAAGTATGATACTTTCAATAGGTTGTCTTTATGCATGGTCATCCCTATTGATTGAACTGTTAACTCGTTACTCGAGGAGGGTGAATGCGAGGTTTTAACTCCGGGATTGTTAATTGACGGCCTTGCTTGGGGACAAGCAAGAGCTAAGCATGGGGAGTTGTTAAACCTCGTTTTTATCGTTTTTAAGGCATTATTTAACCCAATTCCATGATGATTTCAATGATATTTATTTAGTTTTGGGTTAGATTTTGCTCATTTTCTCTTTATCGTCACCTAAGCTCGTAAATCTCTTCATTACGGGTTTTTGGGCTTAAATTTGAGAGATTCGAGGTAAAATTGATGAAAAGCGATGAAAAGAAGAGTCCGGGCCCAAGAGGAGGCAAGAAAGAAGACTAAAATGTATCAAGAGAAGTCGCACGGCCCTACGTGCGAAGTTGCACTAGCCGTGCGAGATCATCAAGCGAAGGGCCCGAAGTCAAGGAAGGTCGCACGGCTCCCGTACGCATATTGCACGGCTCCCGTGCGCATATTGTACGGCCATGCGAGAAGTTAGGGAAGTTGAAGTTATGCACGGTACCCGTGCAAAATCTGCACGGCCGTGCGAAATAGGCAGAGAGCTCGAGTTTTCGCACGGCCTGTTGTGCGAGACTCTGCACTCGCTGTGCGAAACCGCGGCAGAAACTTGCACGGTACCCGTGCGACCTTGCACGACCATGCGACTCACTGTTTTCGCGGATATTTAAGTTTACAAATTGTAATTTTTAGGGATCTTTTTCAAGAATTCAAAAATTTTAGCTAGGGTTTTCGAGAGGCAGCCCCGAGAGGAGACTCAAGAACACTCGGTTCTAATTTTCTACGTCAAGTTTATGTATGATTGAATCGCTTTAAGTTTTTATTCGGTAATCGTAATTTCTTCTCTTTGTCTTTTCTTCACAATTTCTCTTCGTTATTCCATGGCTATATTCTCTAAATTCTATCAATTGTTTAGTATCATGTTTAGGGGCTAATTTCTCTTCTTAGGTTGGGATTGATCCCTATTATGCCTTGATAATCATGAATTGAGTACCAATTGAATTGTTCCATGCTTGTTAGGTTAGAATTCACTTCGTTCATCACTTTTTCATTGATTACCTCGAAAGAGGACTCTTTTGCTTTTATTGGGGTTTTGTGAACATTGAAAGATGAAAACTTACCTAGAATGACGTTGTGAGCGATTAGAACTTCATTATGAAAATAATTTAGGTTTTAATCGGGGTTGTGAGATTCATTCTTTGTGATTTTACTCTTTGTTAATCCTATGAAAATAGGTGATTAGATTGTGCAAGATTAGTCTTTGACTTTCGAAAGTAGGCGAAGATAGGTTTAATTCGGTGTCTCCCCTTCTAAACTGCTAGCATAGGCAAATCTCAAGCGGTATTCGATTCTGGTTTCGGGCATAGTAATGTGATTAACCCTAATCTAATGCTCGTTATTCATTGATCTCTCATAATTATTTTGTTATTAGTTGAATCCGAAAACCAAATCACTGTCGAACCGAGTTTTACCTATATTAGAGTTTTTAGGTGGATTTAGTATTTGAAAGCGAGTTCCTTGTGGACACGACCCGTACTTGTCGGTTCCTAGCTACGGCTACACCGTGCACTTGCGGTAAATATTTCTCTCAATAGTTCTTTAATTCGTGGGGTCTTAGATCAATAACACAATCCGTTCTCCCTTCTTTAGTTGTTTATGTTTTTATCTTCTTATTATCTTCTTATTACTTGTACAGATACACTTAATTCATATAATTCATGCTCAACACGTTTGTACGTAACTTCTTCAAAACAACCAATTCACATAAGCAAGTTCCAACTTAAATACAATCAATTCAACTCATCTTGGCATGCTTATGTCATTCATAATCGATATACTTTAATCTAAACACATCATATCGATAAATATATCAATTAGAAGTCTAATTATCAAATTCATTGCTTCATGATCGCGTATTAGTGTGCATAGCTTATTTACGATTCTATAACTTTGCTCAATCATTATGTATCTCTTAATCTAGCCATATAGCTTCTTAAATTTCAGTTCTTAACTCAGTTACTCACTTCGTTCCGGTTTAGCCCAAAACAGCACATTTTCACTCAAAATTCCATATCTCTCACTCTACTAATCCAATGCATACCAAAATTTACAGGAAACTCTCATAAATTATCAGGAAGCTCCAGTAAAAGTTTTAGGAATTTGGGGCTACACATGACAGCACAATAATGCAAACAGCGAGGCTTAATTCATAAAAATCTGCACATAAATCATGAAATTTAATTTTCTGATTTTTCTCAATAATTCTATTCAAGCTAACTTCACTAAATTCTCAATCACACAGCTCAATAATCATGCTCAACAATGCTCAAATATCATTAAATTCATAAACTAGGCATAAATCGCAACATGCTTTATCAATTCGTGAGTTGCTAGTTCGTGAATTTAGGCCTCTAACTTCTTCAATTAACTTAGGGTTTCCAATTTCATATTTCAAATTCAAGTTCAACCCATCTAATTCAAGCTCTAACTTCTTCAATTAACTTACGGTTTCCAATTTCATATTTCAAATTCAAGTTCAACCCATCTAATTCATTTTAATACTTGAGGATGAATTTGAATTACTCACCTTAGATTCTTAGAGGTTCTATGTATTTTAGTTTTGGAGGATTGAATTTTGATTTCGAATTGGGTTTTGCTTCCTCTTCTTCCTCCTTTCGCTGCCCTCGTTGCTCTCTTGCCCTCGTTTCCTCTCGCTTCGTCTCTCCTTCTTTCACCCTCTGCTTCTCTTTCCTTTCTCGTTCATCCGTCGCCCGTCCTCGTGCCCACCGGCTGCCGGTTCCGGCGGTCCTCTCGCTCCCGCTCGCTCTTCCTCTCTCTCGTGCGTTCCGCTCCCTCTCGCTTTCCTATTCCTTTGTCTCTGCTTCTTTCATTTCCTCTGTTCCTCTTCCTCTCGTTCTTTTCTTCGATCTCGGTCCCACTCTCTCTCCTCTTTTCTTACACGTAATGGACTCTGCTGCCTAATACCAATTGGACCCCTAACCTCCTTGCTCTAATCATCTCGCGGATCCTCCTCAAATGCCATTCATCCCATTTTCTTTTTTTTTTTTTTGTTTTAAATTTTCTATCTTGGGTTTTTAGAAATCGGGCCCAAATTTAATTTTAATAAGCCCAATAAGCTAACCCATGCTCGGTTTCGGTTCTCGGGTTTTAAATTTTGACTCGAAAAATTCTAATTCACTTAATTTAATAATTTTAAATTTTTCACTTAACTTTTAATAACTTAATTCATTATTAAGTAGGCACCTTAATTTCCGGGTCTTACACTTCATCCCAACTTCAGGACATTGATCAAACCAATCTCGGGATACCCTGTCGAACTTCGAGATCTAAGAGTGGTCAATTCGGGCTCCCAGCTGGACTTTAGACTTGCTACCGGACTTAGGTTAAAGCTTATCGCCAAGTTTCGAACTAAGAATGGTCAAGTTTAGGAACACCAAACCGGACTTCAGGACTTTAATTAACCAAGTTCATGAATTAGCCGACGATTAAGTTCGAGGCCAACCGTCGGGGTTCAACTCATCTCCAATGGCCAATCCTTAACACCTATCCTCTCACTACATATATTAAGCTTATCTCCATCATCCTTTTTCTTCGACATACTCGGGTAAAAACTAGACTTTCATACATTTGATTATTAACTAACAAAATTGTAGCACGAGAAAATTGTTTAGCCAAGCTTCGGATCTAGAAACGACTAAGCTTCAACATGCGACCGAGCTTTAGGACTTTGATCAAGCCAAGCTAAACAACCATATAACTGGATTTCAAACATCACTACTCAAGTCAAGTCCAGGTCCTCTTGCCGAAGTTCGAGTCACAACAAGACCAATTCCATGTGCCGATAATTCATAAAAGCGAATGGCATCCGAAGCAACGCCGACCAAAACATATGAGTAAACTTTAGCGTCTACTTTGCCATTCATCTTTTGGACTCGGTAAAAGCGGCAACTAACTTTAGACACCAAAAGGGAGTCATCTTTCTCTATTTTATTTATTTTTATTAGCCCGGTCATGAAAACCCAACTTCATTTGCAAGCTTGGGTCAAGATTGGACTAAAGTAGGTTGGCGAAGCCGGTTAGCCCACAAAAAGCCAACGAGCACCACAAAACAGCTCGGTTTGCTTTTTCTTAGGTTGGATTTAGTCCATTTTTATCTATTTTCAAACGGTTCATCTAGGTTTGAACTCCCAAGACTAGTTCCGAACCGGTACCGGACCGTGAACATACCAAAGCTCAACATTTTGTCTTTGTTTCAGCGAGCGAGCCCGACACGCTTTCCCATAGCACTAAACGCCTCACTAGAGGTTCGAGTTGGCCCATAGAGGTCTTTGAGCTGTGTCGTTTTGAGTTCATCTTCCCGAGTTTTTCCATTATCTATTTTTGGTATTTTTCGACCCGACTCTATATCCAATAACTGGTGGCTTGAAGCCAATTTTAGGATTTCCTTGACCCTAAAAATTTACTATAAATAGGGGTTTTGCCTTCTCATTTTATCTTAGTTTTAGCCACTATTATGCCCCTAAGTCGCTGAAACTCTCTCTCCATAACTTCTCTCTACTCTCCTTCACTCACACTCAAAAATTCAATTTCTAAGCCCTCCACCAATGGCCTGATTTTCGCCCCTTTTTCTTTGCCTTGTCCTATCGCTACTTTGCCAAAATCCGATCGAGATTCAAGCTTGGCGGGCGGAGTCAACTCGAGGGTGTGCTTCAACCATTCGGATTTTACCATTCTTTTATTTTATTTTATTTTAGTTTTTATCGTTTCCATATTGTGACTTGAGATGTAATCGTTTTGTTTTCCACCCCACCCGATGTAATGTTTTCTTTATCGATTTTCTTTCTTTAGCGCTTTCTTTATTAGTTTTACTTAATTGCTTTATTTACCACTTTACATCATGTTTTAGTTGCTTTAAGCTCTGCCCATTACATGTTGATTGCTTGTCTTTCTTAATGAGATTTAAACTCCCTTTTCAATTACTAGAGGTCGTTTTTTGATGGGCAAAATGAAAAGTGCCCCTCTTTATTTCATACCTTCGTATCCAAATACCATATCATTGTTTTTAGACCGATGGATTCCTTTTTAAAACTTTTTCGATTCCTAATGAGAAAAGTACTTATTTTTATTTTTGTTAGTTTTTTTTTTCAAAGCCGATTGGCGAATCCCTTTTCATTCTTTTTTATTCTAAAGTTACATCTCGATTTTTTATAAGAATTGATAAAAAAATGAAAATCCAGTGACGACATGAGCCATCTAACCAGATTTGCCTCGAGCATTACTAGTCGGATGGACGACGGCGGATGGAAACTCCGGTAGGCCGACCTTGGCCCCTGGGCTGCTAACCGGGTTTAGAACCTGGTCCAGGTTGTGTAGACTACCTGACCCAGCTGAGCTTTGCGACAATATTCCTATTTTACCTTTCCTGTTTAGAAATATATCTTGGGACTTCTAAAACCTCTTTCAAAAATAAAATGAGTTACTAAAATCCCCAATCAATCTCTTCTTAAAAACCTCTCTTTCAAAAGACTTATCATTTGCTTGATAATAACACCTCACGTGAAACCGTTATTCGTGAGGAAATTTGATTCACTCCTATGGGGCACGGACCGTGGCTCCTATAATGCATAATCCATATTAATTTTTTTCAAAGCATATTCATTTTCCATTAGAAGCATATTCACTTTTCGGAAAAAATTACTCATTTTTATATAACACATAAATACATCTATTTTAATAAATAAAAGCTTCTAAAATAATTACTTTTATATATCATAATTATCCACATGGCAATTTTGCTAACGAATCCAAATTTATGTTTAGAAAATTATTTCATTATATTTTACGATTATGTTCACTTTTGTCGATGTGAAAGAGTTGAGGCAATGATTTTCTCTCAGCACATGTTAGAGCTCCTTTGCTAACATACACCACACCATGGAAAGAAAAGCTAAGCCTGGAGCTAAGAATAATCGGCCAATCTCCACGAGGATTGCTACATCGGCTTTAAGAGGCACTTGCACCTCTAATCGCTCAAGGTAACACTTCGTTTATGTCTAGTATTCCATTGGAAATTTCAAGTTCTAGGGTTAAGAATTATGGAGGTATTGAGGATCTAGTGAGTAATAGGGATGCATCTCTTGTGAAATCAACTCATGGAAGCCCTAAAGGTTATCATTTTGTATGAGGGTTTGATATTAGCAAGTGACAAGATGCGGGTTTGAGATTGAACATTGTACAACCAAATTGTGTAGATGGGATTGTTGTTGGTAAAATTGTTGCGAGATGATTTGAAAATGGAGATTGAGTATTGGAATTCTGCACTAATATGCTTTGTGGTGGGTGGTCATCCACCATTTGTGATTATCAAGGGTGGTTATCAAGGGTTCCTTAGAGAGGATTTGGGGGAATTTTAATATTGACAAGATCATGTTCCTAGAGAAATGGCATATTTCTAGTCGATTTGAGTCGGTTGGGAAAAAGGATGAAGTATTATGATTAGGGCATGTAACGGAATCGAGTAGGCTAGGCTGAGTGCTCGGACCCTAGTAGAGCCAGAGCACGAGCTGAGATCGAGCCAGCTCAAAGACATACCGAGCTGAGCCCAAGCTTAGCAAGGCTGGACTCGACTCGGCTCGGCTCTATTTGGTTTAAGCTAAATAGTTTATTTTTTCTAAAGAAACTTGTGTGGATAGTATAAAATTATCTCTAAAATTACCAAAATTTTATTCAAATCCTTAGTTTTTGAATCTAATACAAAAATGTAGAATTTAATTTTGATTATAGCCTTGAATTTTGAAACTTTTTGAGCAAATTAAAAAAAAAAAAACAAGCCGAGCCCAAGCCCGAGCTCGAGTCATTCGAGTCGAGCTCGAGCTTAAACTCCAATGGCTCAAAGAGCTTCGAGCCGAGCTAATATGTAACCAAGTTGAGCATGAGCATGAGCATGGCTGGCTCGAGGCTCGACTTAGCTCATGTACAACCCTAATTACAATCAGGTATCTATCATTTTGATAGCAAGTCGCTTATAATGAAACCATGGTGTCTTGATTTTGCCAATTTTAAGGATGATGTGACAAGGGTTCCTATCCGGGTGTAACTACTTAGATTGGACTTGAAATATTGGTGTCCGCGAGTCATTGAGAAAAATTAGAAGTCATGCGAGGTTATCAATTATGATCGATACGATTATAGAAATGAGATGAAGAGCAACTTATGCTAGCATGCTCATTGAAGAAGAAGTGACAGAGAAACTGATAGATAAAGTGATGTTTGAAAATGATAATGGTTTGTTGCTTAAGAAAAATTGAATTTGAATAGAAACTAGTCAAATGCACAAGTTGCCATGGATACGGATATTCTCCGGAGCAATGCAAGAAGAAGTTTTGTACCTGGGTTTGGAGAGTTAAAAATCCAGGCCCTCCAACCCTGCCTTGACCAAAGCAAGACTCACATATCATTATTCAACGACCACAGGAAAGAACTAGAATCCAATACAACAAGAGCTCAGCGAGACTAAAAGGAATGAAGTTATTGAACAAAGTGTGATCGGGGAAGCTACGGTGGTACATGATACCCCCATAGAAAATGGTTGTCGCTGCTTTTGTAGAAATAAGGAAGCATGGATTCGCAATCGATTGGAAACAAGGGTGAGAGAGTTTAATGTGAATAAAGCTGTATGAGAAAATTTACAAAGGATAGGGCCATAAAATCAATTAAGCATCCTTGTGGTAGAATTTGGTTATTTTGGGACTTGCAGGTATGTGGACTTAAAGGTAGTGAAAATGGCAACTGTAGACACCTAAAAAGTGTCATCCCTTTTTCTATTTTATTTATTTGTTGGCCGGAAGATGAAATCCCGAGTCCTACTTTAGGATTTGGATCACGGACGAGTGTCCGATTGGTGAGACAAAAGCCAGCAAACCATAAAGAAACCCTAGCACAAAATAAATAGCCTTTTGCCTTGGGCCGGTCCAAAATCCCTTTTCTTTCGGACAGTCTAAGCCCGGTCAAACCTCAAAGGTCAATGGAGTCCGAGTGTCGCATACGGGAAAATTCTAAGCTCACAACGAGTGCGTTTCACTTTTGTCCAACCAGACACGAGCTGAAGACCTCAAGATGACATTAAGCGTTGCATTCAATGATCACAAGCATCAAAGTGTTGCCTTTTGCTCCAAGACAGTATACCCGCGACACGGAGCTCAAATCCCTAAAACTTCACCGTATGGCCGGCGCCCCCTACCAAAAGTTTTCACTTGAAACGTTGTGTTTTTCTTGAAGACTCCCTTTGTAGCACGGAAGGGCATGAAACCCTAGGCAAGCACTTGGTGGTCGGCGCCCCTACATCGATTATATCCGGTTTTATCCAGCTTTATCTCGGTTCAATCTTCCGATTTTCCAGGACCAGGTTTCGCAGCTGATTACGGACGGCTGCCCGAGCTAACCCTAGGTCATTTGTGACATATTCTTCTCCATTTCTATAATGGCTCATCCCTCAATGTCACACTACTAAAATCTGATTAAGAGCTACTAAATACTCCTCTTTGTATTATGATCTCTTGGTCTTTTTCAGGCTATTCCTATTCTACACCCCATTCTAACTACATCCGAACCTAAAACTCCATCAATCGCACATATTTTTCCCTACCTACACTAAAAACTCACAAAAGCCCCTTCAATTCACCATCATCGCATCACCATATCCAGATTTGAGATTCGGATCAGCAGGTGGGATAACCCGAGGGCACCAAATTGATCCTCGGATAACGAGTTATCTATTTATTTGATGTTTTTATTGCTTTCCGTATTGTGGAAGAAGAATAGTATCACATTAAATTCCTCTGCGCCCGATGTAATCTTTTAATTTCTCACTTTCTTTCTTTCGCCTTTCTTTTCTTTTTGCTTTTACTTTCTTTATCGCTTTTTATTACTTGCTTTCTTTTATCGTTTTACGTTAGCATGTTTGGTTGCTTTTAATTTCGCTTCATGTTTCTCGCTTATGTAAGATGCTTTATTTAAATCCACTACTCGAACTAGTAATAGTCGTCGTTTGATGGACGGAATGGAAGGGTTTATCCAAACGTTTCATACCCTTGCCCTCGAATTTGATTATCGGTTCTAAACACCAATGGAGTCATTTTTAATCTTTTTCATACTTAGTTTCTCCCATACTAAGATTGGAAAAACAAACTTTATTTTGTTTTTGTTAGTTTTTCGTTCCTAAAACCGACTGGCGACTCTTATTTTTGCTTTATCCCTCCAATATTGCTTCTCGGCTTTTTCTAACTGTAGGATAAAAAGAAACCCTGGATCTACCAGCCAAGCCAGGGCCGAGGCTGATTTCCTCAAGCATGGCTCCCTAGCCGGCGTCGCCGCCTACCAGGTGTCGCCTGCACCGGATGGTCGGTCGATGAAGCTCGGGTCCAAAGCGGTGTTTCCGCATCGGTTCGGCCCTAAAGCCTCACCGCAGAAACGAAAATCCTAATTTTATTTATCTTTCGGTTGAGAAATAATATCCTAAGAATTCTGAAAATAATTGCCAAAATAAAATAATTAATAAAACAACCATTCAATAATTTACCTAATTCATTTTAAATCAATTTATAAAATTCGGAAATCTTAATAAAAGGTTCATCCCCATTTTTTACTAAACTTTCAAAAACCATCTTCAAAATAATCTTTAAAAAGAGAGACCTAGCATTCATAGGGAAGCTTCGTCGGTCCCGGCCGTGGTTCCTATAGTGGCGATTCCAATGGGGACAATCTCTTATTAAGTGGGTGAAACTTGAAAATTTGAGTAGTGAATTTTAATAATGTAGTTGTATTAGGCATCCCGCTTTTAGGCTACCTTGAACATAATTTATTTCTTTTGTTGGACCATTAAGTTTACCCCCTTCAAAGCACTTTTGGAAAGAGGCTCCCATTGCGTCCCAAGCGGCCCACCTAGGCTTGATTGCCAACGGAGGCATTAGCTTTTTCCTCATAGTACACGCTCTTGGCTTACCGAGAGACATTGAGGATTCAATGCAAATTTTCTTGTCCTGCACCCCATGGAGAACTAAATTCTTAGATTATGAGGCACCATATATCCTACCTAGTTTTAACCCTCTTTTGACCATAGACCCTTGGTCTCTAGGTGGTACGTTGCCTCTTCATTTGCATGCTTGAATGAGTGTGATTGTTTTAAATTTAATCTTCTACTTGTGAGCCTTTAGAGATAGGTGAGGAGTGTTGAATAATCCTTGCATGGGTGCAAATAAACTACCATATTAAATTTCTTAGACTCGGTCCATTATGTGCATTTTTAGCCAAAAGTCCAAATTTGCCTTTCCCTTTTAGGTCGGTCCATTAATTGTATTTTTTCAATGCAATAGCTAAAAAATAAAACCATCTCAATTAAGGAGAGTCCATTCATTTCATTTATGCATTAGCCAAAAATAAAATCATCTCAATTAAGGTGAGTCCATTCATTTCATTTTTGCATTACCCAAAAATAAATTCATCCCAATTAAGATGAGTTCATTCATTTCATTTTTCTTATTTTTCATTTTGCCAAAAATAAATTTCATCTCAAATTAGGTGAGTCCATTTTGTATTAGCTAAATTTTAAAATAGGTGAGTCCATATTTGCATTTTAGTTTTACATTTTAGCCAAATAAATTCATCTCAAATTAGATGAGTCTAATATTTGTATTCCATATTTGCATTAGCCAATTTTAAATTCATCCCAAATTAGGTGAGTCCGCATTTGCATTTTATTCTTGCATTTAGCCAAAAATAAATTTCATTTTAAATTAGGCGAGTCCATTTTTGCATTAGCCAAAATCAAAAATCATCTCAATTAAGGTGGGTGCATTCATTTCATTAGCCAAAATCAAAATCATCTCAATTAAGGTGAGTTCATTCATTTCCTTTTTGTATTAGCCAAGGTCAAATTTATCTCTAATTAGAAGAGTCTTTCGTTTGTATTTAGCCAAAGTAAAATTCATATCAAATTAGGTGAGTCTTTGTTTGCATTCATCTCTAATTATGGGAGTCTTTGTTTGCACTTAGCCAAATAAAATTCATCTCAATCTAAGGGATTCCATTTGCATCACCGCATTTCACTTTGGTCAAGTTGCATTTTTATGTGCATCCAAATAAAAAAAGCATATCATTTTCTTTTCTCTTAGGATCGAGTCATTCCTTGGGTCAAGCACTTAAGCCCCATCTCCCCTAAAAACTTTTCACGAGCCAATCCTAATCACCTACTCTTTTGGAATACGGGATAGGAAATCCTACTAAAATCGGGAATCCTAGCACGAAGCGGGTAGAAAATAAGAAGTCTACTTCAACACCATTACGATCAACACCGACACGTACCACAACTATATGTCCTGCACCTTTACTTGTAACCCTAGTGTGTTGCCTACAAACAAAGCACAACCCTCCTCCAAAAATGGCCAAAAAGTTAGAGGGAACCCCCATCATGACCTTCTTCAAGGAGTCTACTGCAAAAATAGAAGCTAAGATTAAGACTAAGGATAAGAAGATTGAGTCAAGTGCAAAAACCTCGATCTCATACTTAAGGTACTGGAGAAGAAATCAAAAGCGAGGAGGATCCCACCCCGAACCTCGGTCCGATCCACGAATAGATCGAATAGAGAAGATGCTACGAGAGTTATCAATGTTCAATAACTACTATCCGGCGCAGGGATTCACTTTAATCCTTAAAGGCAAATTGCCTCCAAAATTCACCATGTATGCCATCAACTTCCACGGGATTAAAGACCTTCACCACCACATGAGGAACTTTGTAGGGAAATGGCTCTAAAGATTGTACCAGATGACACATACCATGTCATCTTCCCATGGACATTTAGCGATGATGTCATGAAGTGGTACAATGTTGTCGACCAACACAAGGTCACAAACCGGCAAGATCTTTGTAAGGAGTTTTTACACCAATACTCCTATAGTATTGAACTACTAGTCACTCTTCAAGACCTAGAGTTAATCAAGCAAGGAGACGAGGAAAGCTTTACCAACTTCCTCACTCGTTGGAGGGAAAAGGCCGCCCACATGGCGGATCGACCCTTTGAAAAGGATCGAGTTAGACTCATCGTCAAGAACCCGCGACCTACCTATCAGCAGCACACGAAGTTCTTGCTGATCATGGACTTCAAAATACTCGGAGATGCTTTGGAATGCTCATAGAAGAGGAGCGAGGCATCTACCTAGAAGATCATCCAATGAGCTCATCACTCATCAAGGATGGCAATAAAGTGTGCATTTCCCTTTTTCATATCCATTTTGTTTCTATTTGCTTTACTTATTTTCCAAAAAAATAAAACCAAATTAGTATTCCTTTTTAACTACAAATGCTTGGATTTCCGCTCTAGCGAGATACGTAAGAAACCCATGAGGTCCAGCCCCAATCCTAATCTTGAACCCAATTTCCAATTCCCAAAATCAAAACCACTTTATCCTATCTAGGGAGTAGAAATCAATCGGGAAGAATTCCATTCTATTTTAGCACCAAACCGTCAAGATCACAACCCCGCCAAGCTTCAAACTAATAACTACATGGTCAAGTTTAGGCACACCAATCCGAGTTTCGGGTTTTTAAGTAGCCAAGTTCGGAAATCAACAACCCAAACTTCGGACTCAGATAGTCAAGTCCAGGCCAGCCTTGTCGGAATTAAAGTTAAAAGATACCTAATTTCGGACGCATCAATTCAATCATATTCGAAGCAACGCCGATACCAGTTAAGTACCCTTTAGTGTCTACTTTGACCTTCATCTTTCATACTCGGTTAAAGTGGGGGCTAACTGTAGACACCTAAAAAGTGTCATCCCCTTTTCTATTTTATTTATTTATTCGCTCGATGATGAAATCCCGAGTCCCGCTTGAGGATTTAGATCACGGACGAGTGTCTAATTGATTTGACTGAAGCTAGTAAACCACAAAGAACCCCTAACACCAAATAAATAGCCTTTTGCCGTGGGTTGGTCCGAAAATCCTTTTTTTGGACGGTCCAAGCCCGGGTCAAACGTCCGAGATCAACAGAGTCTAATACCGCGTACCGGGAAATTCCGGGCTCGGAACACCGCATTTCGCTTTTGTCCAACCAGACATGGAGTTGAAGACCTTAAGATGACATTAAGCGTTGCGTTTCATGATCACAAGCATCAAAATGTCTGCGTTTTGCTCCAAGACAGTCCACCCAAGACACGGAGCTCAAATCCCCAAAACGTCACCGTATGGTAAGCGCCCTACCGGAATTATTCACTTGGAACACTCGTGTTTTGCCTAAAGACTCCCTTTGCAACACGAAAGGGCATGAAACCCTAGGCAAGCAATTGGTGGCCGGCGCCCCTTACACCGCTTCTATATATCCGGTTTTATCCGGCTTTATCCGGTTCAATCTTCGATTTTCCTAGACCGATTTTGTAGGCGATTTTGGACGGTTGGCCGAGCTAACCCTTGGTCATTTGTGACCTATTCTTCTCCCTATAAATAGAGAGCTTATGCTCCTATTTCGAGTAATGGTTCATCCCTCGAGCATCATGCTATCGAAACCCGATTAAGAGCTAGTGAACACTCCTCTTTGTATCCCGATCTCTTGGTCTCTTTTTAGCCTATTCCTATTTTACACCCCATTTTAGCTACATCCGAACTCGAAAACTCCATCGATCGCACATCTTTTTCCTACACTCAAAACTCACAATAAGCCCCTTCAATTCACCACCATCACATCACTAGATCCAGATTCGAGATTTAGATCATCGGGTGGGACAACCTCGAGGGCACCAAATTGATCTTTAGATAACGTTATCTATTTATTTGATGTTTTTATTGCTTTTCGTATTGTGTAAGAAGAATTGTATCGCATTAAATTACTCCGCGCTCGATGTAATCTTTTAATTTTTCGCTTTCTTTTCTTTTTTGCTTTTACTTTCTTTATCGCTTTTTCTTACTTGTTTTTTATCGTTTTCTTTTAGCATGTTTGGTTGCTTTTATTGCTTCATGTTGCTTGCTTGCTTGTGTAAGATACATTATTTAAATCCACTTGCTCGAACTAGTAATAGCCATTGTTTGAAGGCCGGAATGAAAGGGCTTATCCCTACGTTTCGCACACTTGCCCCGAATCCGATTCTCGACTCTAATACCAATGGAGTCATTTTTAATCTTTTCGAGTCTTAGTTTCTCTCATACTAAGATTGGAAAAGTAAACTTTATTTTGTTTTTGTTACTTTTTTTGTCTCGAAATCTAACTGGCGACTCCTATTTTTCTTTATTTCTCCAATATTGCTTCTCGGCTTTTTCGATTACATGATAAAAAAAAAAAAGGATTACGGATCCGCCGGCTAAGACAGGGGCCGAGGCTAATTTCCTCGGTCGTGGCTCCCCGGTCGACGCCGCCGACCACTAGGTGCAGGCTGCCACCTGCACCGGGTGGTTAGCCGGTGAGGCTCGAGTCCAAAGCGGTATTTTCGCACCAATTCATCCCTAAAGCCTCGGACCAGAAACGAAACACTAATTTTATTTATTTTTCGGTTAATAAATAATATCTCAGGAATTTAAGACAACCATAGTTGTATTCAAACTGATCATACAGAGATCCAATCTGTATTCCTTGAGTTTTATAAAGCTTTGCTAGGGACTGAGTGTACTGAACGGGAGTAGATTGATCCAAATGTGATAGCTCTAATCCAAATGTCATAGCTATGGGACTTGTACTCTTGATTGAACAACAGTTGACACTAATTACACCTTTTACTAAGATGGATGTCAAAAATGCTAAAAGTTAAATCGAAAAAGCTCAATGTGGGGTAAATATGAATATTCCAAGAAACACACTTCTAGGAAAGCGTAGAATTTAACCAAGAGCTTCTCAAAAATTTTGTATTTGCAAGAACAATGGGTAGTTTTCACTATGATTGTCAAGCAGGACAAATGAGGTCAATTTATATTCATGTCAAATTAAACAAGTTGAAAATTCTCCGACCTAAACCTAACCACATATTAAAGGGGTTGAAAATCTCAAAATTCAAACTCATTTATTTTTTAAACTGGCTAATTTGAAATTTACCAATTTAACTCATTTAATGTAAACAAATCAAAGCCGAACGCAAAGAAATATAAAGGAGTGAGGTTCAAATTCTCTAGTTATTAATAACCTACCGACAATTTCAAGTATAATTATAAACCATCATAAATATTTAGACTAGGTTTAGTCCCACTTTCATTGAAAAATTTAAAATAAACAAATACTGAGTTCTTGATATTCTACCCAAAATTTCATATTTTCAATTCTAAAATTTGACAAATTATCACAAAGATATAAATGATAAATACGTAAATAGGCTAAGAGCATTTTTGGCCTAACTTTTTAAAAATTATTTTTATAAAATTTTAAAATGTTTGACCTAAATTTTGTATAAATGTTTTTAAAATAATTAATTTATTTAACTAAAATTTTTATAAATAAAGAGAGAGATGAGAGAGAGGAGATAACCCAGAGAGAGGATATATATT
This sequence comes from Talinum fruticosum, assembly GCA_021018815.1. Lineage (NCBI taxonomy): Eukaryota > Viridiplantae > Streptophyta > Magnoliopsida > Caryophyllales > Talinaceae > Talinum > Talinum fruticosum. The sequence continues at coordinate 6,613,065 of JAITYX010000011.1, forward strand.
TTTTCATGTGAATCGCAACTTAAAAATAACCTAATTAATTAAATGGAATAAACGTATGAATTGATTTAATTAAACATTTTGAAAATATCCGCCCAAAATTGCTTAATTTTGTGTTGAATATGGATAACTGTTCGGCTCTTTTTGACAGCTGTGGTTTTCACGGCAATGATCCACCAAAATAATTGGAAAATTGAAATAAAGGTGATAAGAAACGAATGGTTCTGCGATAACGCTCATTAATTGATGACAAACAGTGGCATCAGGTTGAGTACAAATATAATAGATTCTATTTAACAAACACGTCATAAATACAGTAAGTCATGTTCTCGTGTTTCTTATGGACAATTAGCTTATTTTCTCCCCTATAAATAAACTGACGGTGGCTAAGTTGAAGTGCAAGTTCAATGGCGACGTTGATAGCTTCCTTTGTGTTTCTTCAATTTGTCGTACTCTCAATAATAACCCCTCGAGTGATTGCTTCATCAGTTGTCAAGTCTCTGCCGGGCTACTCTGGTTCTCTTCCCTTCTTCCTTGAAACTGGGTAATTTACCTCTCTCTCTCTCTCTCTCTCTCTAGAAAACTGTATATAGGCCTGATTTTAGCCTTGCTTCTCTGTGTTGTCAAGAATTGTCAATTGGTTTCCATCTGTGAGTTTTGAATACTTTGATACCCTGATATTGATTATCCATGTTAAGGCCATGTATCTCAATTTCCCATCTGTGAGTTTTGAATTGTGAACAACACTGAATTCAACAAGCAATTGAGAGAGTGAAGAAGCAGAAACAAGGACCGTCGGAATGAAAAAATGGAGAGTGAAAATGGATAATGGATGGGTGTATTCATTTTAACGTTTATTATACTCAGCTCCGTTTTTATATGAAAATCCTAAAATAAAATCGATGTTAATTATTAGTATAAGTATTAAAATTTTCGTTCTCTCCTCTGAAAATAATATGAACCAATACATTCAATGAGCGCAAAAAAATTTGGTATTCTCTTAAAAATTTTACTTATATAAGTGCAATGTAGCAAGTGACAGTTAACAGTTAAAAGATAGTGGTTAATAGCTGTTACTATTAGTGGTAAGCAAAAACCGACTGTAATCAGTGTTATTACCATCATTACGATTAGCAGTTACCATAAATAATTAGTAGTTAGTGATTATTAACTATAGAAATGCTGAATCAAAGTTAGCAATATTTTAGCCGGAAGACTTGGAAGTATCAATTTTGTATATGGGCATTTCATAAATAAGTGTAGGCAACATAGGAATGGCAATTCGGTCAGAATGTTGCCATTTTTATTTTATTTTTATTTTTTAATAAAAATATTATTTTATTATTTCAAAGTTATAGATTCGAAAACGAAACAAAAATTATGTATATTTTCTTTTCTAAATCATTAATTTTTGATATGAGAGAATGAATAAAAAATTGAATGGGCTGAGAAATTAAATAAGCCGATTGAATGTAGTGATTAAATATAGTAACTAAATGTAGTAATTAAATATAGTGGCTAAAATCATAATTGAATATTGTAACTAAATAATTAAATATGATAGCTTTGATATCGGTTAATTATGTTGCTGACTTAGTTTTTGTGGAAAAAGTTTTAAAATCATTTGATGAGAGTATGGAATGAGAGTATGGAATTTGAACGAAATAGATTAGTTGAGATAAATTGGTACTTAAGAAGAAATAATCTTAGTAATTCAAAAAAACAAATTAAACATTATACCTTCTCATTTAAAAGATAGAAATTTTGATCAACCTTTTATCTTACCGTCACACCTTTTTCAATATGCCTTACTTGGACTTACTTGAGCTCTTTCAGTCTTCTTTCCTCTCTGAACTCTCAAATTAAAAGTATAACATAAAATTTTATTTAATGCTAATTTTATATCTCTCTTTCCCAAAAGAAAAATTTCTTAGAACATCTTGTAGTGAACATTGGGTGACCTATTCTTCGCGCAATTTGCCTCTGCCTTTCTACTACAAACTGTTACATTTTTATATTACTTTTTTCTTTCAATCAATTCGAAGCTACTGCTGATTCACCTGATAGCAATGGTAAAGTGATAAGATTACATTTAATTCTTTACTATTCATCCATGATAGTTTGCCGACATTTTGCTTTAACAATCATCCATGATAGTTTGCCGACACTTTATGTTGGAATTTGGCTAGTTGTTCTTAAAGCTAATTTTTTTCTTCTTTTTTTTTATAACTCAACAAATTTCTTTTTGACGATTGTAATTCTTTGAAAGCGATGGGGCATCAATCTCTAGGTAAGTTGGAATAATTCTTCATCAAATATATCTAACTTGGTACCTTCTTTAATGATAATAATTAAATCTTCTTCTTGATATAAAATACGAAGGCCATATCCAAAGAGCCGATCACTTTGGCACTTGATAGCTATATCTCCACTTCTTCTTCTATAATTAGTCCAGGAATTGTTGAATCTAAAATTTTTGAAAGTTTTTAGTTCAAATTTATTAGAAATATGTCCTATTTGAATCATAATAATTATTGGGAATATGGTTTCAACTTCTTTGTCTTCTTCTGGAGGTATACTTATAATTTTATAAAAATGGGTCCTTACATAAAGTTCTTTATGGTTTGGATAATGACGGGGAGAGAATTTGGATAATTCTTGGAGATTTGATTTGGGATATACTAAATCAAGATATCCAAACTTGTAAAATTGATAAATGAGTTTTGGTCCGCTCATGAACAAATGGTTAGTCTAGGGAATAGTGATTTTCCATTGGTGTAAAAGACGTGAGATAGATTTGTGACTTGTTCATAAGCTAATTCGAGTATCCTTTAGATATTCTACGTAAAAGGGATCATAGAATAAAGATAATGCTTAAATTGGGATTTTGCTTATACTTTGAATAATAGGTCTTTTAGCTAATAACTTAATTTTTAATTCTTGCATCTCTTTCTCTTCTTCAGGAGTGTGATGTATTTTTCTTTTTAATGTTTTGACTAGAATATGGAGTAATATCTCCAGAATTATTGTAGAAATGTTTCCTCTGAGTTCTTCAGATGTTTTTAAAAGCGTTGCTGCTATTGAGTTTGCTTGATTAAGATTTTGTCTCATGACTTTGATGGTTTCTTGTACTCTAGTCCATATCTAACCTAGTCCTTCTATTATAACTTCAAGATATTCATTGAAGTCTAAAGCTAGGTCTCTTAATTCTTTAATTTTTTTACTTGTCCATGATCCTCAAGATACTCTGCTTCTCATGTTAAATAATCTGCTAAAAAAATATTATTTCCTACAACATGCACATAAACGAGTGTTAAACTGGGATATAAGTGTTTGTCATTTGTGGAGTTTTCTTATATAAGTTCCATTATCCGGTGTTTGTTTAACAAAAGTTGTTAGGGCTTTGTTGTCCGTTAATACTTTGAAAGGTTTTGGCAAGAAATAATCACTATTTTTTAATTCCTTGAATAATAGCTAATAATTCTTTTTTATTGTATTATAATTCTCTTCTTGTTTTGGAAGTGTTCCACTGTGGCATCCACGTATTTCATTCAAATAAGTTTTAAGGACAACTACCCAATTGTATTTAGAAGCGGCAGTTTGTAATATAAGATTGTCTCCTAGTTTTGGGAGTCTTAAACTTGGTAAATTTTCGTATTTATTTTAAGACTTTTAACTATTTGTGTATGACGATTAGTCCATCCTATGGTATTATTTCTTCTTAAAAAGCTTTGTAAATTCCTCTTTTTATTGGCTAAATCTATAAAATAAGAACATGAATAATTAAGTAATCCTAAAAATCATTGAATTTGTCGTTTAGTTCTTAATTCATCAAAATATTCTTTTATTTTCTTGAAACATGAGGTTGAAGAGAAATCTCATTTTTCCTAATCTAAATCCTAGAAATTCAATTTCTTTTTGCTCTATTGTGGCTTTCTACTAGGACATATTCCTTCTTTAATTCCTGATTCTACAAAAATATTTAAATGTTTTATATGTTATTTTACGGTATTAGAACTAATTAGAATATTATCTATGTAAACTACTAAAAATTTATTAAGATGTTTAAATGAATCATTCTTCTTTGAAAGATTCTGGTCACATTTTTTAATCCAAAGGGTACAATTATCCATTCATAGAATCTTTAAGGTGTATTAAAACCTGTATATTTGATACTATTTTCATTCATCTTTATTTGTCAAAATTCAGTTTTACCATCAAATCTAGAATAGTATTTTTTTATTTTTAACAAGATTATAAGAACTCATTTATAAGGTAAGAAATAATTATCGATTTTAGTGTACTAGTTAAGTTTTTTATAGTTGATAACCATTCTTGTTTTTTCTTGTCTTTTCTCTACTTCATTCATAACCATGAAAGGGGAGATGAATAAACCCCTTTTGATGGTTTGATTAATCCTTTTTCTAATAATTCTTTGATCTGTTGTGAAAATTCTTTGATATTTGCTTCGGAGTAGAGCATTCATTTTTCTTTTATATAAATTTCTTGGGTTAATTCAATTATTGCTATGGGATATTCAGGTTTCCAAAATTATAATGGATTTTTTGAATAGATTTTTTTAAAACTTTTTTAGGAGTTGTTCTTTGGTTATAATATTAATATTGAAATTTTCGTTTGGACTTGAGAACCGAGTGTGAGTTTTTCATATTCTTGTCCACCATGCTTCGCGCGAACTCGTAGGAGTATTTTATTGTTGGTATTTTAGAATATGACCGCATTTGGATGTAAGATATATAGCATAAGGGGTTCTTGTGAACTTAGAAAATTGCTTAAGAAAGTTATTGCTAAGTAGTATGTCATAACCTAAATTATATTGGAATACTCAAGGTATAATAAGAATCTTATTCCCTAAAATTAGAGAAAATGTATAGTCCTCGATAATAAAAGGATAGGGCGTCATTGCCGGGTTTCATGTCTATGTTTGCAAAAAGTTTAAATTGTAAATTAAAAGTATCTTCAATATTTTCACTTTTAAGAGGACTAAGTAGTGTGGGTAACACTCAAAAATTAATTTTGAATAAATTTTGTTTCCCTGTAATGTGCCTAAATGACCACTTTATATGTTTTTAAATCTTTGATCATGAATAGATAGAGTAATAGGTGAATTAGTTCCTTTTTGAAGCAACATTGTACTGCTATCTGAATTCTTTGTAAATGAATATATTTAATTAATTTTCTATCCTTAGACGGAATTACTTATTAGAATTTTTCAATTAATTCTCAATTCATTAATCTTATTCTAATATTTCCTTGTAGGTTTTGAATAAAAATGGTTATTATGTTGTACATAGTTTAAAGTATCTTATAGATTTTCTTTTAAAGAAGTCATCTATTTTTTTCATAAAAGTTTGAGGATCTTTTAAAGATAATTCTTTTACTTCTATTTTCTCATAAAGATTTTGGTTAAAAGAGATTATTCCAATATAATTTTCATTACTTTGTTATTCCTATTGATGAATTATTTCGGTCTCTTCAGTATTTGTATTTTGATTATGTTTTACTTTGATCTGAACTTTGTTCAGTTATTGATTCATAACAACATGAGATATCTTCAAAATTTTTTACTTTGATTGGTGAAAGCTATTCTTTAATTTCTTCAAATTCTTCAGAAAATAGTTTTACTAAATTTGCTTTTCTTCTTGTACATTCAATAGATTTATGACCTATTTCTCCACATGTCCAACACTTACACCCAGAGAGATCTTTCGTTTCTCTAAAAGTTGTCCGATAACTTTTTATTCTGGAGCAAAGTCAGATTATGAATGACTTAATATGAGGATTTACCTTCCAAAATATAAAACACCATAAAATTTGGGGAAATGATAAAATCTTCTAGAATATAATTAGCATAAATATAGTAAAAAAATCCAAGACTTTGCTTAATTTATGCTCACCAAAATTCTTTCCTTAACATGTGGATCAAATATGAATAAATAAGGAAATATAATCTCAGTTTGAAAAAACTAGAATAAGTGCTAAGATGAGATGTTAACTTAAATAATATTAAGTCTCGAACATATGTCTTGAGATCAAAACTCAATAAACTAAAGGGATTAGATAAGGATAACTAAACATATAAATTTAAGGAGTCAGATATAGTGTCTGACTAACACTTTCAACAATCAATTTATATCCAAACACTGATATATATATATATATATATATATATATATATATATATATATATATATATATATATATATATATATATATATATATATATATATATATATATGCACTTTTTCAATACCGCCTACATCTCACAAGTATTTTCACATAATCAATTCGACAAGCCCTATAAAAAGGAGTTATTGACATCCAAAAACCTCAACAAAGATGGCTAACATATATATTTACTTTTGGTAGATTTTTATATTACTATCTACTCCCCGTCCCCTTGTTTTTCCTAAATAGGGACCTCAACTGTTGACTAGCAGCATATATATTGAGTACAGGTACATTGGGTTGGGAGATTCAGAGGAAATTCAGTTATTCTATTACTTCATCGAGTCAGAAAGGAATGTACAACGAGACCCTCTTTTGCTTTGGCTTACTGGTGGCCCTGGTTGCTCTGCTTTCTCTGGACTAATTCTTGAGAATGGTTAGTTAATTTGGCAAACTACTATTTTCACTACATTTTGCTCTATATTTTTATTTTAATTTTAAATACTTCTAGTTAACTACATCGCCACAAATATTTTTAGCATAATCATTGATTTTGAATTTAAAATAAAAATAGTATTAAGTCTAAAATTATAGCAGTTTGAATAATAGTTATTTTTTCGCGCTAAAAAAGTAATGGATGATCTTCAACATGAGAAAAGTACACTGTAGTTGTTAGTTGACTCAATTGATCTATTATTTAAGGGTTGTTACCATATACTTGAGTTTAAATTACACTTATATGGACCTTTGCACATCATTAAAAAATACTAATTAAAAAAGACTGTAAATGGATCAACATTTATTGTTGAGTGTCAAAGCTTTTGGAGAGAGCTAAAGATTAATACCTGTGAGCTAATTTGAATATTTATTGCCTTCAAAAATTCTTTTTTTTTTTTAATGTTTTTAAGCTCATGAGTTAATAACATAAAGTTTCTAATAAATTCTTATAGATTTTTTTCTTTTTGGTATCCTTAAATGAAACAAAATGGAACATTCAATTGTGTAACTTCTTTTTGGTATCCTTAAATGAAATTGATTGAATGTTGATATATTATAGTTATAGATTTTAGCTTTGGTTTTTTTTTTTTTTTTGTGAAATATAGAATTAGTTTTTTTATAAAGTTGATCTGTTATAGCTGATATAACTTCTTTCCTCAACTTTTTTTTCCTTCAAGTTTTAATATAATCAAGTTTTTATATGTCTAAAACACACCAAAATATTTCCTTCATCGACATGTTTTCGTACATGGAATATATTTGGACGTTGAATTGTGTAATACCAATCAAATCCTTTGGACAGGTCCATTAAAATTCAATTATACTGCTATGGATTCGGACTCGGATATTCCAAGGCTACGGTTAAATCCGTACTCATGGACAAAGGTATAAACTATTAATCTTTCTAATTAAGTAATGTTTTAAAATTTTTTTAGTTAACTTTGTAACTTGGATATCTCAATCTCACTGAAAGAATCATGACTTCTGTTGGTATGAAGAAGAGGCATCTTTGGTCAGGTTTCTTATGTTAACTTTGCTTCGCAGGAATCTAACGATCTATAGCGGGAAACTAAGCATCCATTAGAAATGTTAGGTTCATGTGTTGGACTACGACTGATTACTGGCCGTTGATCATTGAAATTCTCAGGGTAGTAAGTAATGTGTAGTGTGTACGAACTGAAGCTAATGGTGGTGTATGCATTTTTGATGTTTAGGGATTCTTTTTTCGATTATTATTAAAAGCCGAAAGGCTTTACAATTTCAGATTAAGGTAAACAAAACATAAATGATACAAACTAGTGAAAATATTGAACCATTGGAAAGATTTTTGTGGGAGGTTTGTAACCTAAAGAGATGCTTGAAATCAATAAATTTACTCTTTATTTTTCTATTAAGCATGAAGATTTCTAGGGAGCCGAAGTTCATGTGCATGGCTGCTTTTGAAATTGTTCAAAATTAGGGGGCTTGGGATTTTCTTGGCTTAAGTATTCAATATGATAAAGATGATAGAGATGGGAATTTCTCGGTCTTTATAGAATTACCCTGATATAACTTTTGGTTGGTCGGGCATTCTTTAGAGACCATGCATATCTCTGCTTAAATTGTGCAGATGGCTTAAGTATTCCTGCTGATTGGCTAGGGTAGTGCAACTGCATGAAATACTTAATTAGGGCTCCATTTTGGCAGCAATATACCTAATTTGGTATAGAATCTTCAAATTTCAGGAACAACCACATACAATGTGAGGCATATTATTCGACTAATTCATGTTTGAGTTGCTGGTTGTCAGAAGAAAGTAAAATGAAAATTTTGTTTATCTCAGTAACTTAGTTGTTATATGTAATGTTCTGGTGGGTCTTTGTTATGGCCTATGGCGGTTTAAATTTCATAGTAGCATATGTCAAATTATTTACCTTCAGGTTGGATATGCAGGTAGCCAGCATAATATATTTAGATTCACCGGTTGGAACTGGATTCTCCTATGCCACAACTTCAGAAGCATATAATAGCAATGACGATTTACAAGCAGCACACATTCATGAATTTCTTCGAAAGGTTAGCAAAACTTCACAATTTATCCATTTTTCCATTTATCGTGAAACACATAAATTGAATGCTTGCATTTATTAAAATGACGACTCCCTATACATTCGCTAGATAATGGGATTTTTTAACAAAATACGAATTATTTACTTTTGGATCCATTCAAATATGGTGCTTGAATTTTGGATACCCTAACTCTGAAAATGAACCATCTGTTCCATTGAACTATAGTATAAATTGACATTTGGGGATTAGCAAGGCCTGACCAGTAAATTTACTAATGTGGCAATTTAATCTACTCAGTTTGCCCTTGCCTTACCCTCTGTGGTGCCACTCCCATTATATTCGCTAGATAATCCATGAATATTATGTTAGATAACGAGAATAAAAAATAAAGCTTGCCATATTTTACTTAGTAAAGCAATTACACAAGTGTCTTGACAATTTGCTTGAAGCAATGGTGACAGTATTCACATTTAGTGACTCACAGAAAGTTGGTTGTTATGAACAACTCTCAAAATACAATCATCATCAAGCCATCAACTTTGTATGCCATGTGTTTGTCTCCACATAGATTGACTATAATTCATGCACAAAACAAGCAAAGTTTGTGGAAAATCTAATTAATGTTTGAACTTAAAAGGTTTCAAAGACCAAATAAAAGGCTTCATGCTGAGAGTATGCACATATCTACTATCAGTCACCAAAAAGCTTCCCTGAAATACGCTTCCATGAAATGAATCCCTTCATCTGATGCATTGGCCGTGAAATTAAAAAAAGATAAAGTATGTAAAGTAGCGTTATTGAAAAAAAAAATGAAACAAGGGAAAGTTTTAACCTTAGCCAGCTTTGGATGATTGTGACGGTCGGGGAATGAGGTTGCTAGGATGAAATCGGCAATTGTGAAGCCCTTTGTCTCTTATTTGTTGCATCGTCCTCCTCCGGAGGCCTTCTTCTTGCCCTTTTTCTCCACGTTTAGGCTTCCCATACTTCTTTTTTTTTTTTTTTATAACAAATTCCCCGCCATCTCTATGACTTCTCTTGTTATGACCAAATTGACCACATATGCTGCACTTGATAGTAGTTGACATTTGGAAATGGGTTCCCTTAGTTACATCCTTTCTTCTAACAGTTTCTAGCCTTCCTCTCCCACTGTCTTGCACTGGTGGTAGCCCTAGCTTAGACATATTCCCTATACTGCCAGAAAATTGGGTCTGAAGTGGACTAGGCTGTATGACTACACTAGACAGAACTGTCCAAAAGAACTGTTTTCCTGATGACAGTTGTGTCACCTTGCAGTGAATAAATTCCTTTGTGGTCATCACCACATTAACTTCATAGCTGAAAGGTCTCCATGATATGAAAATTCCTCCTCTTTGTAAAAAAGAATCATTAGTATGGTATTTCCAACCTTCCAACATTCTGTGAGCTATGGCAGCCTCATATATTCCATAATTTTGGTTTCACGTAAACCCACCAACCCTATTTTTTGTTTTTTCAAGAAGTTTGTCACATCAACTTGCTTATTTTGTGGGTTCATGCTTGAGACATTTTAGCAGAGTATGCTCTCCATCAGGGGGTCTTCATTAAGGGCATGCTAAGCCACTAGTTCCAATCTTTCGTTCTCCAACAAGACCTCAAAATTATTAGTTGAGGTATTACCCTGTGCAGGCGAGGTATTCCTCTGGAAGTAATTCCCCTTGGTATACTAATACCATCTATCCTGTTCTGACTAATCCTCTCCCCTTTATTGATTCCTTCCTAAATTCCCGTGTTCTTTTGAACCACTCTTGATTCACTTCTCACCTCTTTCTTTTTTCTGCATTCTTGTGCCTCATGCCCAAATAAAGAGCACTAAATATACTTCACAAGTCTCCATCCAAACTCCACTTTTTGCTTAACAACACCCTTCTCATTTACATAGTCTACATGATCAGGGAAAGGGTCACTAAACTGAACCTCAATCAAGAGTCTCGCATAATTGAGCATTATTTTCTCCATGGTTGGTTTATCAATTTTGATAGGGGTCTCCAGCATGCTGCCAAGCTTGCTTATGCTATTAGTCGCCCCCAATATTTAATATCCAACTCATGAAATTTCACCCTCATTGGTAATGATGTGATGGCATTAGTATCAATGGATAAATTTTCATTCCAAACTTTCACAAGAAGGCTTCTTATCAAAGAAGTAAAAGCCCTTAGTGAGCACTGCATCCTTATCCTCCATATTGTTAAACATAATCAGGAAGAGACCTTCAAGAACCATGGCCACCTTGTCAATGTTGCAACATTTCCATATGCGTCTGATCTCAAATGGGGGTCAGATCCCAGGACACTACATAAAATTGCATTTCTCTAATAGGTAATTTCACTATCAATATTGGCTTCTTGTTCTAGTTTAGCACATTTGGTGCCATTAATATTCACAGCCAGGACATATTTCAAAGCATTAACCTCATCAGGATTAACCAAAGATGCATATGAGCTTACTCAAACTTGTGGGCTGGATTGATCTTCATGCTCATTGACCACCTCATTTCACATTGGAGATTGATTATCCTCTTCTTGCTCAAGATCCCTATTTCTTCCAGACGAACTTAGTGCTGTTTTATTGGATCTAGAAGGCACTCCCCTCTGGGATCTCTTTTGAGACTCCTCACTCCTTAGCAATTGTCTAGATGGAGTAGAATGTGACGAGGTTGAAGCATTTGAAGTCGATTTAGGGCATCCCCTGCCATGGCTGAGCGCAGCTCAGTGTGATAGATAACTTATATTAATGAACTTTTATTATACATTAATTTTGGGTTTAATTATTCTAAGTCTCTTCCTCTAAAAAATGTATTAATAAACCCTGTCTTTTTAATCCCACTAGAATCTGTTTAAAATGGCTGTTAAAATCAAGTGTTATAACTAAAGTCTGTTGAAATAGTTAGTTGCTATAGGTGAATGAGCTCAAATCAAATGAAGCAGGCTAAATGAGATGAAATAATTAGTTGTTATAACTGTTGTAATTAAAAGCTTATATAAATGCTTGTATAAACGCATTTTGATCGGACTCTAAGAACAAAATCATAAGAATTGAATTAAGAAAATATCACTGTTTTGACCTTCTCCTTTCCCTTCTGCATCATGAGCCTTGATCACGATTTATGGAACAGATCTTCTCTCCTACCAAATCCATGTTGACAATTTCGGCTCTATCCACTTAGGGATGGCAATTCGGGTCAAAAACATGTCATTTTATTTTTATTTTTTTAATAAAAATATTATTTTAATGTTATGAAGATATAGGTTCAGGAAGGTTTGTCATTTTTCTAATTTACCAAAAATCTCAAATTTAAAGCAGAATAAATTCTTATGAATTTTTCTTATTAAGGTATTAATGAGTGGGGTGATTGTGATACCATTAATATAAGTTGTTACTTTAGTTTTTGTGAAAAAGCGTTAAAATCATTTGACGAGAGAATAAAATTTAATCAAAAATATGTCAAAAGAGATTAAATTAGAACTCGAGAAGAATAATTTAGTAATCTAAAGTAAAATTTAAATATTATGTCTTCTCCTTTAAGAGATAGAGATCATGTCTTCCTCAACCGGCCTTGCAGGACTTATTTCAACTTTTTAATCTTCTTTCCTCTCTAAGCTCTCAAATTTAAAAGTATGAAAACAAATTTAGTTCAAAAACTAATTTTATTCCTCTCTTTTCGAAAAGGATTTTTTTTTTTGTCAAAACATCTTGCAGTGAACAATGTTGGGTGATTTACTCTTTACCCAAATTGTCTCTAACTTTTGAACTGCAAACATTATATATTTATAGATTCAATTTCCTTGATTCAACCATTTTTTTCTTTTCCAATATTGGAGTCCATGACCATTAACAGATGGTGATTCATCATCATGCAAGCACAACTATTTCTATAACTAGGTTATACCCCTTGCTATGCAAGGGAATAAATTAATATTATTTTTATAATTAGTTATTTTTTAATTTTATTATTTTTAATTAATTTATAACAATAAAAACTAATAATAAGTTAAAAGAATATAATGATATATATTTTTTTATTTTTTTAAACTTATTATGATAAATTATTGTTATTATTTATATATTTAACTCATTATTTGTCTTGTTTCTTTTTGCTCATTTAAACTTTAATCCCAATTTTTGTGAAAGAAATCATACGGTAAAGAGAATATTTTATCTAAATTCACAATATTGAACAATATTATTCACAAAATTAAAATAAATTAGTTTTAGAAATATAGACATCCAACATAATAAACATCATATGTAATTTTATAAAAAAGATAGTCAATCTTCAACTTAATTCAAATAAATTAGTTGTGTAGAATCAATTTATAATTGATATATAGGAAGCTTATGGCATTGCAATAACTATCGTATATTATTACAATGCCACATAAGTATCTTACATGTCAAATGTACATTGATTCTACCCAACTTTTAATATATATATATATATATATATATATATATATATATATATATATATATATATATATATATATATATATAATTGCAAGAATTTGTCAAAAAGGCAATAGTAAAAATCCATGTGACTTTCTCATAATGGATTTTACTATTCATCAATCAAATTACTATTCAATTAAAGGTTTTTGTCGGAAGAATCTTTGCTCTGTTCAAGCTTTCTACCGGCAAGAAGCTGTTCAAGATCGATCAAAAGTTGATGATTCATCATCCACTATTCATACTTTTGACTTGTTCCAATAATTCAACATTGTCGGAAGATTTTTATCAAGGTCAAGATTCCATTCCAATCAAGACCCTCAACCGTCCAAGTGTGCGACGATTATTCATTTTACTTTGTTATAAATATGTATTCACTTCTCATTAGGAAGGCATCGCAAAATCACCAAAATCACTTGCTTACTTACACAAGCAAACACTTGCCTTCTATTCCTTACTCTTTGTATCCGACCTCTCTCAAAGAGCACTATCCAAATCTTGTATCAATTTTCAATTATCAATCAAAGTAAGTTTTGATTCATTATCTTGTTTTATATTTCAATTACTTTTGTTTCCGACTTCTTGATTTCAATCTTTTGTTTTCGAAAGTTCAATTTGTTAAATTAATTTGTCCCCTGTCTCCCTGCTACTCCACCACAACAGTACCCCGAGCTTCGTCCCCAAGCTCTAGTCCGGTCTCGTCCCTAATTGGTATCGAGCCAAGTCCGCCTATTTTGTTGTTGCACCGTAAGGCCTAGCGTTGGTCAGTCGTTGGTCGACCCCATGTTATCCGTTGGTCGGCCGTGTGAGGTGGTCCGGTAGAGGGTGGTCCCAGTGGTCCGGTAGTGTGTGTGCGTAATTATCGGCAAAATAGTCAAGCTTAGGCTGTGATGGCCTCTTGGTTACGAGATCATCTAGGTTTAGGAACTAGCAAGAGTACTAATGTGGTCAATAGCAGAGAAGTTAGTCGCTAAGTTGATTTCTCAAATTGGTCAATTCCAAAACAAAAGATAGAAACTATCTATCAAATAGGCAAGTTTGATTTTAATACGACTTTTTCCATTAAAGATCATGAGGAAACCTTCGGCTTAGATGAAGAGTTTCAAACTATCAAGTTATTATCCAATATTTCTATTAATAAATATAAAGAGAAATATAGATATATTCATTTTGGTATGATTCAAATAGCACTCAAGCCATTAACAAGACTAGGATTAGATTGTCCTATCTTTATGGCACTTAGAGACAATAGATTAATTAGATATCAAGACTCTTTATTAGCAATGATTCAAACTAATACCGTAATGGTCCAATATATTTCAATGGTTGTCCAAACTTTTCGTAGATCCGAATGATCCTCTGGATCATGGACACCTTAATATTAGATATTCATATGCAAAGTAATTCAAAAGTATTATTTAGAGAATTATCAAGAAATTTTGCTATTACTTATAGAGTCTATTTCAAGCTTTTATCTTCTCATTTGAATCCAAAATGCTTATTAAAGTCATCTTTGGATGAAACAATATTATTAAAGATTGAATCGGATAATACTTCAAGTTTTACTCCTAAGTTATTAAAATGGAATGAAATAACTATTCCTCAAGAATTTATTATTCAAAACATTAGGCCTCCTAGAAATATTGCTCAAAAGAATATTCAACGAGGTTATAGAAGAACTCGACGGTAGAGTATTAATAAGATTCAACTCTATTAATGAAAGATCTTTTTCTTCGAAAAAGAGATCTTCCAAGATCTTCTTTCTCCATGCCTTCAAGAGCTACTAATTATGATTATCTTAGGGATAATCAAGTTGATAATTCAACTCCCTCCTCTTCAAAGATTTATTATAAATCTCCAATAGCCGAAGCCAGTAGATGAAAGTAGTTCATCAATAGGTTCCCCTACTCATTCGGTTATGCAACCTCCTTCTTATTCCTCTATTAATGTCATTACGTGAACCTTTTACAATAAATAAAAACTTTTAAGAGAAGATTTCGATTCCATAGAAAACAGAGATAAAAAACAATGGTTTTTATCTCATTTTGATCTTCAAGCTCAAGCTTTCATTAGGCAAGAATGGTATTCACTAATGGAAAGATTAGGATGTAATATCCGATTCTTTACATGGTGGACCATCTTTGCTCAAGAACATAAATTACCGGACCCTCTTGGTATTAAAGAAATCAATACTAATATTGATCTTAGCAAGAAATGGACATTAAAGAATGGAGAAATTGTAGTAGCAATAACTCCTCCTAAGCAAGAGATTTTGATCCCTACGGATCAAGGTCATATTCCAGCTTCTCCCTTCAAAATAGGAAGAAATAACCCGGATAACTCTCAAGTAGAGTTAGATGACATTAAAAAATTTATCATCGGAATAACTATACTAATGAGATATTACATACGAGTCTCTCAGCAAGTTAATATGGTTTCAACTCAAATTGAGGCAATATCTAAGAAAGAAGATATTGACCAATTATCCGAAAAATTAGAAAATTTAGATTTAAACAGAGATTCAAAGAAACCAATATTCCTTAATGATATTTCTTCTCCTCTCATTAAATTTAACAAGAACAAAATTTAGAAATTCCCAATGGTACATTAATTAAAAGAATTGATGAAAAACTCAATCAAGCCTCCAGTTCAAATAATACTCTCAATGTTTTAGATATTCTTCAAGATGAACAAGAAACAAATAATATTAATAAAATTGGTAACAAAAAAGAATTTCCTTATTATTCCGAAGTACCCTCCGGATCTTCAACTGGAATCAATAAAAACAATAGTTACGAAGCCTTTGATGGTGGCTCCATCTATGAATGGAATTTAGATGGAAAATCGAACATGAGGCATTAATTATACTTCATAGGATGATGATGGCATATGCCGCCTCTACATCCAAAGGAGCTCCGAAACTCAAGCTTTTGACTTATTAATTTCGGGTTTCACCGGGTCTTTAAAGTCTTGGTGAGAAAATTACATGACGGACGAAGAACGTCGAGCATTAAAAATCATAAAGAAGTCTGTTTATACATTAGTCCATACAATAGTTGTGAATCTTCTAGGAACCCCAAAAGATATGTTAAGTGGGCAAGAAGTCCTTTTAACAAATCTAAGATGCTCAGATTAGAAGATTACAATTGGTATAAAGATATATATTTTTCATATCTATTAAAAAGACAAGATCGTCGTCAACCATATTGGAAAGAGAAATTTATTTCGGGATTACCGAATTTATTTTCTCAAAGAATATTCAATAAATTGAAAGATGTCATCGGGCAAGACCCAATTCCATACGATCAAAGACCCAATTCCATACGATCAAATCACGTTTGGTCAATTATTAGGATTTATTAAAAAGAAGGTATTTCTTTATGCAATGAATTAAAATTACAAGCAAGATATTCAACGAGATAAAGCGACTACAAGAAAGGAGTTAGGATCCTTTTGTGAAGCCTTTTGTATTCCACAACTCGTTGCACCATCTGTTCAAAAAGAAAAGCCAATCAATTAAATAAAAGAAACAATTCAATCGTAATACCAATAACAAAACAAATATAGCTCCCAAGAAAAATACTCCAAATAAAAAATTACAAATAAACCTACTTGTTTCAAATGTGGAAAACAAGGTCATTATGCAAAAAGTCGCAAAGTCAAAGAAAAACTTAATGAAATCGTGAAGAAAATCAAGAAATTAAAGAAAAAATTATTTCTTTATTTGAACTTAAAGATACTCCAATCAATTCAGACAATTCCTCGACTCGAAGATAATAATCTTTATGAGTTAGATAGTGATTCAAGTAGTTATTCTTCGGAAATGAATCTTCAAGAATTTGTTATAAATGCATTAATATGATCAATACTACAAAGAATGAAAAAGAATTTTTAATAGATTTAATAGAACAAATTCAAGATCCTCGAATTAAAAGAGAATACTTAGAAAAACTCAAAGGTATTCTAATTAAAGAAGATTTATTAAAAACCCCTCCTTCAGGAC
Organism: Talinum fruticosum; assembly: GCA_021018815.1. Lineage (NCBI taxonomy): Eukaryota > Viridiplantae > Streptophyta > Magnoliopsida > Caryophyllales > Talinaceae > Talinum > Talinum fruticosum. The sequence continues at coordinate 6,630,280 of JAITYX010000011.1, forward strand.
TAAGTATCAATAAAATATTTGAAAAATATGATACTCCAAATATTTTAAAAGTTGTTAATATTCAAGATTTAAAAATAGAAATAAATAATCTTAAAGAACAGATTAAAGAGATTAATCAAAGCTTGTGTTTACTCCGGACTAAAGACTTAGAGTTAGAAACCGGATTATCAATAATAGAAAATAAATCAAATAATCCTATTATTAATGAAGATACTCCAAGTACCTCTAATCAATTATTTATTTCAACCATTAATCATATAAATTATCAAAAATGGTATATTCATATTATTTTAAAAATCAATGATAATTATGAATTCAATACTATTGCTTTACTTGATAGTGGAGCATATCAAAATTGCATTAAAGAAGGTTTAATTCCATCAATCTATTATGAGAAAACCAAAGAACGCCTTCATAGTGCCAATGGAACGGCATTACAAATTAAATACAAGTTATCGAGATGTCTATGTTCGTAATCAAGGATATCATTTCAAAAACACTTTTGTCTTAGTCCGGGACATAGGTCAAGAAGTTATATTAGGAACCCCATTCATTACCTAGATTTATCCATTTCAAGTTGATCAATTTGGTATTCATACTCGATTCATGAGAAATGCATTTCATTTAATTTCATATCTTCTATTCTTTCAAAAGATTATTTTTAAAAAACATTGTTTTATCAATATGCTTCTTAATAAAGACTCTTTCTTTTCAGCTATGAGTCAAGACAAAGAACGAAAGATTCAAACTCCTCTTCATTATGCAATCGGACCAATTACCCCTTCTCAAATCTCAATACCAACTACCAACACATTTCAAGTTTTGCAAAACAGATTTTCCCTCTCTTTCTTATGCTCAAGTTTCTACAAAATATCAAAAACCATCGGTTTTGAACCCTTCTTTTGATTCAAAATATTTTACAAAACCAACTAAAGAACACATTGCCTACACTAAATATAGGCAACCTCAAAACCTTTCCACACTCAATGAACTTGTCAAAACAACATTCAAACCCGAATGTTTCTTTATTCATGATAACCCTCTCAAAACCGTAACCTTTTATGAATACATTCTTGTTGATTCAAAATCTGCTCTTATTGAGCATGTACCGACAAAACCAATACAAACCAAGTTGCCTACTCCAAATTACGAATTCTCAAGATCCTTACTAATAAAGAGTTTGGTGACAAGTATACAATTAAATCATTTTCTCAACCATTCAACCCACCAGGTTATAATTATGTCGACTACGAAAAAGCCTGGTATTTCACATTCTTCTACGGACCTTTCAATCATTCATGGTTCATATGCTTTGATACAAAAACGGACATTCAATTCCCCATTTGGTTTTACGAATGGTGGATAACCATGGGATCGCTTCAAGATATTTGGCCGGAAGAAGTGCAAAAACACTTCATCGACTATTCAAATACCTCGACTAGCAGTCCGGATCTTAAAGAAATCCTATTCCACAAAAATATGGATTTCCTTGGATCTTTGTTGGTCATTTTCAATTACCCAGTACTACAAATCTCCAACATCCTATTCATTAATTCGTGAATTCAAGATCAAATGGTGGGAACGCTTCAATTTCAAAGTCGCTTTAGGTATAAAGACGACCTCACATACTCAACCAGCACCACCTACTCCACGTAAGAAAGAGACAATCTCAAAAGGAAAGAGAAAATTCAAGAAGAAGAAATTCAACTACTCAAGAAAGAGATTATGTTACTCAAGCAACATCGGCAATTACTTCTCAAGGAACCAAGTATTGGTTCGATGAAGAAATTCAATCCGATTACGATCCTTTTGATGGGCCATGTGCCCAGGATCCATATGATATATAACCCGTTAAGGGTATTCATTCAAAAAAAAAATTTATTAATGTTTTTATGCAGTATTCGATATTTTGCTTCGGCGAAATTTCTCATTTCATCTCTCAAAATGCCACGGGAAGGAAGTGGATAGTACTATTCGGGTTACAGGATCAAGATGACATATTTGGCCACTTGTACCAATAGCATCAAGTCACTATTTCAAGAAGACAAGGTCATAGGTGCCATTTTGTCAAAAGTTGTAATTATGCAAGAATTTGTCAAAAGGCAATAGTAAAAATCCATGTGACTTTCTCATAATGGATTTTACTATTCATCAATCAAATTACTATTCAATTAAAGGTTTTGTCGGAAGAATCTTTGCTCTGTTCAAGCTTTCTACCGGCAAGAAGCTGTTCAAGATCGATCAAAGTTGATGATTCATCATCCACTATTCATACTTTTGATCGTTCCGATAATTCAACATTATCGGAAGATTTTTATCAAGATCAAGATTCCATTCCAATCAAGACCCTCAACCGTCCAAGTGTGCGACGATTATTCATTTTATTTTGTTATAAATATGTATTCACTTCTCATTAGGAAGGCATCGCAAAATCACCAAAATCACTTGCTTACTTACACAAGCAAACACTTGCCTTCTATTCCTTACTCTTTGTATCCAGCCTCTCTCAAAGAGCACTATCTAAATCTTGTATCAATTTTCAATTATCAATCAAAGTAAGTTTTGATTCATTATCTTGTTTTATATTTCAATTACTTTTGTTTCCAGCTTCTTGATTTCAATCTTTTGTTTTCGAAAGTTCAATTTGTTAAATTAATTTGTCCCCTGTCTTTCGAAAACAAAAGATTTAGATAATGAATCAAATTAATTTAACAAATTGAACTTTCGAAAACAAAAGATTGAAATCAAGAAGCTGGAAACAAAAGTAATTGAAATATAAAACAAGATAATGAATCAAAACTTACTTTGATTGATAATTGAAAATTGATACAAGATTTAGATAGTGCTCTTTGAGAGAGGTCGGATACAAAGAGTAAGGAATAGAAGGCAAGTGTTTGCTTGTGTAAGTAAGCAAGTGATTTTGGTGATTTTGCGATGCCTTCCTAATGAGAAGTGAATACATATTTATAACAAAATAAAATGAATAATCGTCGCACACTTGGACTGGTTGAGGGTCTTGATTGGAATGGAATCTTGATCTTGATAAAAATCTTCCGATAATGTTGAATTATCGGAACAGATCAAAAGTATGAATAGTGGATGATGAATCATCAACTTTTGATCGATCTTGAACAGCTTCTGCAGGTAGAAAGCTTGAACAGAGCAAAGATTCTTCCGACAAAACCTTTAATTGAATAGTAATTTGATTGATGAATAGTAAAATCCATTATGAGAAAGTCACATGGATTTTTACTATTGCCTTTTTGACAAATTCTTGCATAATTACAACTTTTGACAAAATGGCACCTATGACCTTGTCTTCTTGAAATAGTGACTTGATGCTATTGGTACAAGTGGCCAAATATGTCATCTTGATCCTGTAACCCCGAATAGTACTATCCACTTCCTTCCCGTGGCATTTTGAGAGATGAAATGAGAAATTTCGCCGAAGCAAAATATCGAATACCTGCATAAAAACATTAATAAATTTTTTTTTTGAATGAATACCCTTAACGGGTTATATATCATATGGATCCCGGGCACATGGCCCATCAAAAGGATCGTAATCGGATTGAATTTCTTCATCGAACCAATACTTGGTTCCTTGAGAAGTAATTGCTGATGTTGCTTTTGAGTAACATAATCTCTTTCTTGAGTAGTTGAATTTCTTCTTCTTGAATTTTCTCTTTCCTTTTGAGATTGTCTCTTTCTTCGTGGAGTAGGTGGTGCCTGGTTGAGTATGTGGAGTCGTCTTTATACCTAAAGCAGCTTTGAAATTGAAGCGTTCCCACCATTTGATCTTGAATTCACGAATTAATGAATAGGATGTTGGAGATTTGTAGTACTCGGGTAATTGAAAATGACCAACAAAGATCCAAGGAAATCCATATTTTTGTGGAATAGGATTTCTTTAAGATCCGGACTGCTAGTCGAGGTATTTGAATAGTCGATGAAGTGTTTTTGCACTTCTTCCGGCCAAATATCTTGAAGCGATCCCATGGTTATCCACCATTCGTAAAACCAAATGGGGAATTGAATGTCTGCTTTTGTATCAAAGCATATGAACCATGAATGATTGAAAGGTCCGTAGAAGAATGTGAAATACCGAGCTTTTTCGTAGTCGACATAATTATAACCTGGTGGGTTGAATGGTTGAGAAAATGATTTAATTGTATACTTGTCACCAAACTCTTTATTAGTAAGGATCTTGAGAATTCGTAATTTGGAGTAGGCAACTTGGTTTGTATTGGTTTTGTCGGTACATGCTCAATAAGAGCAGATTTTGAATCAACAAGAATGTATTCATAAAAGGTTCCGGTTTTGAGAGGGTTATCATGAATAAAGAAACATTCGAGGTTTGAATGTTGTTTTGACAAGTTCATTGAGTGTGGAAAGGTTTTGAGGTTGCCTATATTTAGTGTAGGCAATGTGTTCTTTAGTTGGTTTTGTAAAATATTTTGAATCAAAAGAAGGGTTCAAAACCGATGGTTTTTGATATTTTGTAGAAACTTGAGCATAAGAAAGAGAGGGAAAATCTGTTTTTGCAAAACTTGAAATGTGTTGGTAGTTGGTATTGAGATTTGAGAAGGGGTAATTGGTCCGATTGCATAATGAAGAGGAGTTTGAATCTTTCGTTCTTTGTCTTGACTCATAGCTGAAAAGAAAGAGTCTTTATTAAGAAGCATATTGATAAAACAATGTTTTTTAAAAATAATCTTTTGAAAGAATAGAAGATATGAAATTAAATGAAATGCATTTCTCATGAATCGAGTATGAATACCAAATTGATCAACTTGAAATGGATAAATCTAGGTAATGAATGGGGTTCCTAATATAACTTCTTGACCTATGTCCCGACTAAGACAAAAGTGTTTTTGAAATGATATCCTTGATTACGGACATAGACATCCGATAACTTGTATTTAATTTGTAATGCCGTTCCATTGGCACTATGAAGGCGTTCTTTGGTTTTCTCATAATAGATTGATGGAATTAAACCTTCTTTAATGCAATTTTGATATGCTCCACTATCAAGTAAAGCAATAGTATTGAATTCATAATTATCATTGATTTTTAAAATAATATGAATATACCATTTTTGATAATTTATATGATTAATGGTTGAAATAAATAATTGATTAGAGGTACTTGGAGTATCTTCATTAATAATAGGATTATTTGATTTATTTTCTATTATTGATAATCCGGTTTCTAACTCTAAGTCTTTAGTCCGGAGTAAACACAAGCTTTGATTAATCTCTTTAATCTGTTCTTTAAGATTATTTATTTCTATTTTTAAATCTTGAATATTAACAACTTTTAAAATATTTGGAGTATCATATTTTTCAAATATTTTATTGATACTTAGTCCTGAAGGAGGGGTTTTTAATAAATCTTCTTTAATTAGAATACCTTTGAGTTTTTCTAAGTATTCTCTTTTAATTCAGGATCTTGAATTTGTTCTATTAAATCTATTAAAAATTCTTTTTCATTCTTTGTAGTATTGATCATATTAATGCATTTATAACAAATTCTTGAAGATTCATTTCCTGAAGAATAACTACTTGAATCACTATCTAACTCATAAAGATTATTATCTTCAGAGTCGAGGAATTGTCCGAATTGATTGGAGTATCTTTAAGTTCAAATAAAGAAATAATTTTTCTTTAATTTCTTGATTTTCTTCACAGATTTCATTAAGTTTTTCTTTGACTTTGCAGCTTTTTGCATAATGACCTTGTTTTCCACATTTGAAACAAGTAGGTTTATTTGTAATTTTTTATTTGGAGTATTTTTCTTGGGAGCTATATTTGTTTTGTTATTGGTATTACGATTGAATTGTTTCTTTTTATTTAATTGATTGGCTTTTCTTTTTGAACGGATGGTGCAACAGGTTGTGGAATACAAAAGGCTTCACAAAAGGATCCTAACTCCTTTCTTGTAGTCGCTTTATCTGTTGAATATCTTGCTTGTAATTTTAATTCATTGCATAAAGAAATACCTTCTTTTTAATAAATCCTAATAATTGACCAAACGTGATTTGATCGTATGGAATTGGGTCTTTGATCGTATGGAATTGGGTCTTGCCCAATGACATCTTTCAATTTATTGAATATTCTTTGAGAAAATAAATTCGGTAATCCCGAAATAAATTTCTCTTTCCAATATGGTTGACGACGATCTTGTCTTTTTAATAGATATGAAAAATATATATCTTTATACCAATTGTAATCTTCTAATCTGGAGCATCTTAGATTTGTTAAAAGGACTTCTTGCCCACTTAACATATCTTTTGGGGTTCCTAGAAGATTCACAACTATTGTATGGACTAATGTATAAACAGACTTCTTTATGATTTTTAATGCTCGGACGTTCTTCGTCTCGTCATGTAATTTTCTCACCAAGACTTTAAAGACCCAGTGAAACCCGAAATTAATAAGTCAAAAGCTTGAGTTTCGGAGCTCCTTTGGATGTAGAGGCGGCATATGCCATCATCATCCTATGAAGTATAATTAATGCCTCATGTTCGCATTTTCCATCTAAATTCCATTCATAGATGGAGCCACCATCAAAGGCTTCGTAACTATTGTTTTTATTGATTCCGATTGAAGATCCGAGAGGTACTTCGGAATAATAAGGAAATTCTTTTTGTTACCAATTTTATTAATATTATTTGTTTCTTGTTCATCTTGAAGAATATCTAAAACATTGAGAGTATTATTTGAACTGGAGGCTTGATTGAGTTTTTCATCAATTCTTTTAATTAATGTACCATTGGGAATTTCTAAATTTTGTTCTTGTTAAATTTAATGAGAGGAGAAGAAATATCATTAAGGAATATTGGTTTCTTTGAATCTCTGTTTAAATCTAAATTTTCTAATTTTTCGGATAATTGGTCAATATCTTCTTTCTTAGATATTGCCTCAATTTGAGTTGAAACCATATTAACTTGCTGAGAGACTCGTATGTAATATCTCATTAGTATAGTTATTCCGATGATAAATTTTTTAATGTCATCTAACTCTACTTGAGAGTTATCCGGGTTATTTCTTCCTATTTTGAAGGGAGAAGTCTGGAATATGACCTTGATCCGTAGGGATCAAAATCTCTTGCTTAGGAGGAGTTATTGCTACTACAATTTCTCCATTCTTTAATGTCCATTTCTTGCTAAGATCAATATTAGTATTGATTTCTTTAATACCAAGAGGGTCCGGTAATTTATGTTCTTGAGCAAAGATGGTCCACCATGTAAAGAATCGGATATTACATCCTAATCTTTCCATTAGTGAATACCATTCTTGCCTAATGAAAGCTTGAGCTTGAAGATCAAAATGAGATAAAAACCATTGTTTTTTATCTCTGTTTTCTATGGAATCGAAATCTTCTCTTAAAAAGTTTTTATTTATTGTAAAAGGTTCCGTAATGACATTAATAGAGGAATAAGAAGGAGGTTGCATAACTCGAATGAGTAGGGGAACCTATTGATGAACTACTTTCATCTACTGGCTCGGCTATTGGAGATTTATAATAAATCTTTGAAGAGGAGGGAGTTGAATTATCAACTTGATTATCCCTAAGATAATCATAATTAGTAGCTCTTGAAGGCATGGAGAAAGAAGATCTTGGAAGATCTCTTTTTCCGAAGAAAAGATCTTTCATTAATAGAGTTGAATCTTATTAATACTCTACCGTCGAGTTCTTCTATAACCTCGTTGAATATTCTTTTGAGCAATATTTCTAGGAGGCCTAATGTTTTGAATAATAAATTCTTGAGGAATAGTTATTTCATTCCATTTTAATAACTTAGGAGTAAAACTTGAAGTATTATCTCGATTCAATCTTTAATAATATTGTTTCATCCAAAGATGACTTTAATAAGCATTTTGGATTCAAATGAGAAGATAAAAGCTTGAAATAGACTCTATAAGTAATAGCAAAATTTCTTGATAATTCTCTAAATAATACTTTTGAATTACTTTGCATATGAATATCTAATATTAAGGTGTCCATGATCCAGGGATCATTCAGATCTACGTAAAAGTTTGGACAACCATTGAAATATATTGGACCATTACGGTATTAGTTTGAATCATTGCTAATAAAGAGTCTTGATATCTAATTAATCTATTGTCTCTAAGTGCCATAAAGATAGGACAATCTAATCCTAGTCTTGTTAATGGCTTGAGTGCTATTTGAATCATACCAAAATGAATATATCTATATTTCTCTTTATATTTATTAATAGAAATATTGGATAATAACTTGATAGTTTGAAACTCTTCATCTAAGTCGAAGGTTTCCTCATGATCTTTAATGGAAAAAGCCGTATTAAAATCAAACTTGCCTATTTGATAGATAGTTTCTATCTTTTGTTTTGGAATTGACCAATTTGAGAAATCAACTTGGCAGCTAACTTCTCTGCTATTGACCACATTAGTACTCTTGCTAGTTCCTAAACCTAGATGATCTCGTAACCAAGAGGCCATCACAGCCTAAGCTTGACTATTTTGCCGATAATTACGCACACACACTACCGGGACCACCGGGACCACCTCACACGGCCGACCAACGGATAACATGGGGCCGACCAACGCTAGGCCTTACGGTGCAACAACAAAATAGGCGGACTTGGCTCGATACCAATTAGGGACAGGACCGGACTAGAGCTTGGGGACGAAGCTCGGGGTACTGTTGTGGTGGAGTAGCAAGGGAGACAGGGACAAATTAATTTAACAAATTGAACTTTCGAAAACAAAAGATTGAAATCAAGAAGTCGGAAACAAAAGTAATTGAAATATAAAACAAGATAATGAATCAAAACTTACTTTGATTGATAATTGAAAATTGATATAAGATTTGGATAGTGCTCTTTGAGAGAGGCTGGATACAAAGAGTAAGGAATAGAAGGCAAGTGTTTGCTTGTGTAAGTAAGCAAGTGATTTTGGTGATTTTGCGATGCCTTCCTAATGAGAAGTGAATACATATTTATAACAAAGTAAAATGAATAATCGTCGCACACTTGGACTGGTTGAGGGTCTTGATTGGAATGGAATCTTGATCTTGATAAAAATTCTTCCGACAATGTTGAATTATTGGAACAGTCAAAAGTATGAATAGTGGATGATGAATCATCAACTTTTGATCGATCTTGAACAGTTCTTGCAGGTAGAAAGCTTGAACAGGAGCAAAGATTCTTCCGACAAAAACCTTTAATTGAATAGTAATTTGATTGATGAATAGTAAAATCCATTATGAGAAAGTCACATGGATTTTTACTATTGCCTTTTTGACAAATTCTTGCATAATACAATGAGAACAGGATCGATCTAGAGCTCGGGGATAAAGCTCGATGACTTGGTGTGGTTGAATAGCGGGGAAGTAGGGTGACAAATTAATTTAACAAATTGATTTTGCAAAACAAAAGATTAAAACAGAAAATTGAAATAATTAAATAATTGAAGCTGAAGAAGAAGATGAATCAAAACTTACTTTGATAAATAAATTGAAATTGATACGGGATATTGATAAAAGCTCTCGGGAGAGGGATTGAAGAAAGGTAGTGGGGATGATTACAAGTAATTTGTAAGAGGCAAGTGGGGAATTGGTGATGCCTCCAATTGAACTAAGGAGTGACTATATATAGAGTACAATATTGAATTACAAAGTAACACTTGGATGGTTGAAGATCTTTGATTGAAATGAAATCATCTTGAAAATATCTTCGAGACAATGTTAAATTATTGAGACAAGTGTTGATTGGATCGAAAGTATGAATAATAGTTGATGAATCATCTTATCTTGAATAGTAGATGAACAAGTAACTTGATAAAATCTGTCGACAAAACTTTGAGTGGAATGAATAGTGCTTTGATTGGTAAAGCATCTATGAATAATTCATCACATGGGTAAAGCATCCCATCACCTTGAGTAATGCCACATAACTTCACGGATGAATTAGTGACTTTCATGAATACTGTCCCTCGTAAATAGTAAGTGAACAAGTAATGTCCACTTCCTTCCCGGGGATTTTGAGAGGTGAAATAAGAAATTTCACCGAAACAAAACCTGTATAAAAACGTTAGAAAAGATTTTTTTTTAATACCCTTTATGGGTTAAATGCTATATGGATCATGGGCGCAAGGCCCATCAAAAGGATCATAATCCGAGTGAATGGAGGAATCGGATGAATTGGTACTTGCTTTGAGGAGTAATTATTGTTGTTGTTTTTTAGTAACTTGATCTCCTCGCTTGAATAGTTCAATTTCTTCATCTTGAACCTTTTCTTTTCCTTTGGAACTCTTTTCTTGCTTCTTTGGAGTAGGAGGGGCTTGTTGAGTTGATGGGGTTGTCTTAACTCCTACGGCAACTTGAATGTTGAACTTGTCCCACCATTTGATTTTGAATTCTCTTACCAATGAATACGATGCCGGAAGCATATAATATTGAGTAATGGAGAAGGACTAGCATAGGATCCAATGAAATCCATATTTCTTATGGAATGAAATCTCCTTGAGATCCGGACTGATGATTGAAATGTTTGAATAACTAATAAAATGTTTTTTGACCTCTTCCGACCATATATCTTAAGTAGATCCCATGGTTAACCACCATTCGTAGAATCATATGGAAAATTGAAATTCCGTTCTTGTATCAAAACCGATAAACCTAGAATGATTGAATGGTCCGTATAAAAATGTATAGTACCGGGCATTTTCATAATCAATATAATTGTAGCTCGATGGATTGAATGGTTGAGAGAATGGCTTATTAGTATATCTATTAGAAAAATCTTTTGCAGTGAGTACCTTGAGGATTCTCGGTTTTGAATAGGCTATTTGGTTAGGATTTGTATGGGCTATTGAAGAAAAACTACAACAACCTTTTATCCAAAACAAAATAAAGGAACTACAAAATTTATTCCACAATGAAGTTTGTTCCGATCTTCCCAATGCTTTCTGGGAAATAAAAAAACATGTTGTCTCACTCCCTTATGAAAAAGATTTTCTAGAAAGTAAAATCCCTACTAAAGCTCGACCGCAAAAAGAAATCCAATCACTTGTAGATAAAAAAATTAATAAGACCCTCCAAGTCTCCTTGCAGTCATGCAGACCTTCTATGTCAATAACCAAGCGAGAAAAGGAACGGGGAGTTCCTCGCCTTGTTATTAATTATAAACCATTGAATAAACTTTTACAATGGATTAGATATCCCATTCCTAATAAACGGGATTTACTTAATAGACTTTATGAAGCAAAAGTATTTTCAAAATTTGACATGAAAAGTGGCTTTTGGCAAGTTCAAATTATCGATCATGATCGTTATAAAATAGCTTTTACTTGTTCCGTTTGGGCATTATGAATGGAATGTAATGCCTTTTGGATTAAAAATGCTCCTTCGAATTTCAACAAATTATGAATGATATTTTTAATCCTTATACACAATTTACAATAGTTTATATTGATGACGTTCTAGTTTATTCAAATATTATTGAACAACATTTCAAACATTTACAAACCTTTTTACATATTATCAAGAAAAATGGCTTAGTTGTTTCCGCAACTAAAATGAAATTATTCCAAATAAAAATAAGATTTTTAGGACATGACATTTATCAAGGAACTATTAAACCAATTACTAGAGCCATTGAATTTACGAGATAAATTTCCAAATGAATTAAAAATAAAACTCAATTGTAAAGGTTTTTAAGATGCCTTAATTATGTATCCGATTTCTTTCTAAAATTAAGACAGATTTGTCAACCTCTTTACAAGAGATTACACAATAACCCACCACCATGGTCGGATGAACATACTCAAGTCGTCCGCCTTCTTAAACAAAAGGTCAAATCTTTACCATGTCTAGGTATTCCTCATCCAAACGCATTCATGATAGTTGAAACAGACGCATCGGAATTAGGATATGGTGGTATATTAAAACAAAAATACCTATAACCTCAAAACAAACTCAACTAGTTAGATACCATTCGAGAATTTGGCATAAAACTCAAAAAACTATTCAACTGTCAAAAAGAAGTTTTATCAATCGTTTTGTGTGTTTCAAAATTTCAAGATGATCTATTTAATAAAAAATTTCTTCTTCGCATTGATCGCAAATCAGCAAAGGAAATCATTACTAAAGATGTTCAAAATCTTGTTTCCAAACAAATATTTGCTCGTTGGCAAGCAATTTTATCTTGTTTTGATTTTGATATAGAATTTATTAAGGGAAAAATAATTCCCTACCCGATTTTTTAAAAGAGAATTCCTTCAAGATTCTTCTAACTCTCAAAACTAATTTAGCCAAGACCGTCTTCAAATCATTCATAAAAAGTATGAATTTCCTTAAATTCTATGCTTGGTCATTTTCCATTACTCAATATTATAAGCTTCCATCATCGTATTCATTGGTAAGAGAATTCAAGATCAAATGGTGGGACAAGTTCAACATTCAAGCTGCCTTAAGAGTTAAGACAGCCCCATCAACTCAACAAGCCCCTCCTACTCCAAAGAAGCAAGAAAAGAGTTCCAAAGGAAAAGAAAAGGTTCAAGATGAAGAAATTGAACTACTTAAGCAGGAGATCAAGTTACTAAAAACAAAGCAACAGCAATTACTCCTCAAAGCAAGTACCAATTCATCCGATTCCTCCATTCAATCATATTATGATCCTTTTGATGGGGCTTGCGCCCATGATCCATATAACATTTAACCCATAAAGGGTATTCAAAAAAAAAAATTATTTTCTAACGTTTTTATGCGAGTTTTTGTTTCGGTGAAATTTCTTATTTCACCTCTCAAAATCCTCGGGAAGGAAGTGGACATTACTTGTTCACTTACTATTTACGAGGGACAGTATTCATGAAAGTCAATAATTCATCCGTGAAGTTATATGGCATTACTCAAGGTGATGGGATGTTTTACCAATGTGATGAATTATTCATAGATGCTTTACCAATCAAAGCACTATTCATTTCACTCAAAGTTTTGTCGACAGATTTTATTAAGTTACTTGTTCAAGATAAGATGATTCATCAACTACTATTCATACTTTCGGTCCAATCAACACTGTCTCAATAATTCAACATTGTCCGAAGATATTTTCAAGATGATTCTATTTCAATCAAAGATCTTCAACCATCCAAGTGTTACTTTGTAATTCAATATTGTACTCTATATATAGTCACTCCTTAGTTCAATTGGAGGCATCGCCAATTCCTCACTTGCTTCTTACAAATTACTTGTAATCATCCCCACTACCTTTCTTCAATCCCTCTCCCGAGAGCTTTTATCAATATCGTGTATCAATTTCAATTTATTTATCAAAGTAAGTTTTGATTCATCTTCTTCTTCAGTTTCAATTATTTAATTATTTCAATTTCCTATTTTAATCTTTTGTTTTGCAAAATCAATTTATTAAATTAATTTGTCACCCTGCTTCCCCGCTATTCAACCACACCAAGTCCTCGAGCTTCATCCCCGAGCTCTAGATCGATCATGTCTCCCATTGGCTATATATTGCAAAATCTTTTGTTTTGAAAGATTTAATTTGTTAAATTAATTTGTCCCCCTGCTTCCCCGCTACTCAACCACAAACGATGCACGGGTTTCGTCCTTGAGTTCTAGTCCGGTCTTGTTCCCTATTGGTATCGAGCCAAACCTCGTCTATTTTGTTGTTGCACCGTAAGGCCTAGAGTTGGTCAGCCGTTGGTCAGCCCCATGTTATCCGTTGGTCAGCCGTGTGAGGTGGTCCCGGTAGAGGGTGGTCCCGGTGGTCCCGGTAGTGTGTGTGCGTAATTATCGACGGAATAGTCAAGCTTAAGCTATGATGGCCTCTTGGTTACGAGATCATCTAGGTTTAGGAAGTAGCAAGAGTTCTAATGTGGTCAATAGCGGAGAAGTTAGTCTGCTAAGTTGATTTCTCAAATTGGTCTATTCCAAAACAAAAGATAGAAACCATCTATCAAATAGGCAAGTTTGATTTCAATACTACCTTTTTCATTAAAGATCATGAAGAAACCTTCGACTTAGATGAAGAGTTTCAAACTATTAAATTATTATCCAATATTTCTATTAACAAATATAAAGAAAAATATAGATATATTCATTTTGGTATGATTCAAATAGCACTCAAGCTTTTAAGAAGACTAGGATTAGATTGTCCTATATTCATGGCATTAAGAGACAATAGATTAATTAGATATCAAGATTCTTTAGTAGTTATGATTCAAACCAATACATGTAATGGTCCAATTTATTTCAATGGTTGTCCAAACTTCTCAGTAGATCTAAATGATCCCTGGATCATGGACACGTTAATTTTAGATATTCATATGCAAAATGACTCAAAAGTATTATTTAGGGAATTATCAAGAAACTTTGCTATTACTTATAGAGTTTATTTCAAATTATTATCTTCTCAATTAAATCCAAAGTGCTTATTAAAACCATCTTTAGATGAGACAATATTATTAAAAATTGAATTAGATAATACTTCAAGCTTTACTCCTAAATTATTAAAGTGGAATGAAATTACTATTCCTCAAGAATTTATTATTCAAAATATTAGGCCTCCTAGGAATATTGCTCAAAAAATATTCAACAAGTTATTGAAGAGCCTGACGGCAGGATATTAATAATATTTAATTCTATTAATGAAGATCTTTTTATAGACTTTCCGAGAAAAGAGATCTTCCTAGATCTTCATTCTCTATGCCTTCAAGAACTAATAATTATGATTATCTAAAGGATAATCAAGTAGATGATTCAATTCCTTCTTCCTCAAAGATTTATTATAAATCTCCAATAGCAGAACCAGCTTGATAAAACTAGTTCATCAATAGGTTCCCCTACTCATTCAGTTATGCAACCTCCTTCTTATTCCTCAATTAATGTTATTACGTAACCCTTTATAATAGATAAAGATTATTTAAGAAGAGACTTTGATTCAATAGAAAACGAGAGATAAAAAACAGTGGTTTTTATTTCATTTCGATCTTAAAGCTCAAGCATTCATTAAGCAAGAATGGTATTCATTAATGGAAAGATTAGGATGTAATATTCTATTCTTTACATGGTGGACTATCTTTGCTCAAGAAAATAATCTTCCAGATCCGCATGGTATTAAAGAAATTAATACTAATATAGATCTTAGCAAAAATGGATATTAAAAAATGGAGAAATTGTTGTATCAATAACTCCTCCTTTGCCCTACGGATCAAGGTAATATTCCAGCCTCTCCTTTTAAAGTAGGAAGAAATAATCCGGATAACTCTCAAGTAGAGTTAGACGATATTAAAAAGATTTATCATCAAAATAATTATACTAATGAAGTATTACATACGGTTTCTCAACGAGTCAATATGATTTCAACTCAAATAGAAGCAATATCTAAAAAGAAGATATTGATCAATTATCCAAAAAATAGAAAATCTAGACTTAAATAGAGATTCAAGGAAACCAATATTTCTCAATGATATTTCTTCTCCTTTTATTAAATTTAATAAGAACAAAAAATTAGAAATCCCAAATAGCCCATTAATTAAAAGAATTGATGAAAAACTTAATCAAGCATCTAGTTCAAGTAATACTCTAAATGTTTTAGATATTTCTCAAGAAGAACAAGAAGCAACCAATATTAATAAAATTTCAAATAAAAAGAATTTCCTTATTATTCCAGAGTACCCCTCCGGATCTTCAACTGGAATCAATTAAAACAATAGTTACGAAGCCTTTGATGGTGGATCCATCTATGAATGGAATCTAGATGGAAAATCCAAGCACGAGGCATTAATTATTCTCCATAGGATGATGATGGCATATGCTGCCTATACATCCAAAGGAGCTCAGAAATTCAAGCTTTTGATTTATTAATTTCGAGCTTCATCGGGTCATTAAAGTCTTGGTGGGAAAATTACATGACAGACGAAGAACGTCCGAGTATTAAAAATCACAAAGAAACTGTTTACACACTAGTCCATACAATAGTTAATCTTCTAGGAACTCCAAAAGATATGTTAAGTGGTCAAGAAATCCTCTTAACAAATCTAAGTTACTCCCGATTAGAAGATTACAATTGGTATAAAGATACATATTTTTCATATTTATTAAAAAGACGAGATTGTCGCTGACCCTCTACTGGAAAGAAAAATTCATATCGGGATTACTAAATTTATTCTCTCAAAGAATATTCAATAAATTAAAAGATGTCACAGGATAAGACCCTATTCCATATGATCAAATAACATTCGGTCAATTATTAGGATTCATTAAAAAGGAAGGTAGTTCTTTATGTAATGAATTAAAACTTCAAGATAGATATTCAACGGATAAAGCGACTACAAGAAAGCAACTAGGATCCTTTTGCGAAGCTTTTGTATTCCACAACCTATTGCACCATCTGTTCAAAAAGAAAAGCTAATCAAATAAATAAAAAGAAACAATTCAACCGTAATACTAATAATAAAACAAACACAGCTCCCAAGAAAAATACTCCAAATAAAAAGACTACTAATAAAGCTACTGTTTTAAGTGTGGCAAGCCAGGTCATTATGCAAAAATTGCAAGATAAAAGAAAAATTAAATGAAATCCGTGAAGATAATCAAGAAATTAAAGAAAAATTATTTCTTTATTTGAACTCAAGGATACTCCAGTTAACTCGGAAAATTCATCCTCCGATTCCGAAGACAATGGTCTTTATGAATTAGAAAGTGATTCAAGTAATTATTCATCGAGAAACGAGTCTTCAAGAATTTGTTACAAATGTATCAATATGATCGAGTACTACAAAAAATGAAAAAGAATTTTTAATAGATTTAATAGAACAAATTCAAGATCTCGAATTAAGAAAAGACTATTTAGAAAAACTCAAAGGTATTTTAATTAAAGAAGATTTATTAAAAACTACTCCTCCAGGATTAAGTATCAACAAAATATTTGAAAAATATGATACTCCAAATATTTTAAAGGTCGTTAATATTCAAGATTTAAAAATGGAAATTAATAATCTTGAAGAACAAATCAAAGAAATTAATCAAAATTTGTGCTCACTTCAAACTAAAGATTTAGAATTAGAAACAAGACTCTCATTAATAGAAAAAAATCAAGTAGTCCAATTATTAATGAAGATACTCATAGTACTTCTAATCAACAATTTATTTCAACAATTAATCATATAAACTATCAAAAATGGTATATCCATATTACTTTAAAAATTAATGATAACTTTGAATTTAATACAATTGCTCGCTTGATAGCGGTGCATATCAAAATTGTATTAAAGAAGGTCTAATTCCATCTATATATTATGAAAAGACTAAGGAACGACTCCATAGTGCCAATGGAACGGCATTACAAATTAAATACAAATTATCAAATGTTTATATACGTAACCAAGGTTACTACTTCAAGAACACCTTCGTCCTAGTCGAGGATATAGGTCATGAAATCATATTAGGTACCCCATTCATTACCCAAATTTATCCCTTTCAAGTTGATCAATTTGGTATTCATACACAAATTTATGAAAAATGTATTTCATTCAAATTTATATCTTCCATACTTTCAAAAGATTTATCTTTAAAAAGCATTCTTTTATTAATATGCTTCTTAATAAAGATTCTTTCTTTTCGATTATCAATATGAGTCAAGACAAAGAAAGAAAGATTCAAACTCCTCACCATTATGCAATCAAGCCTATTACTCCTCAAATTTCGATTCCAACAACCAACACATTTCAAGTTCTACAAAGACAAGATTTTCCTCCTCTTTCGTATGCGTAAGTTTCTTCAAAATATCAAAAGCCATCAATTTTGAGTCCTTCTTTTGATTCCAAATATTTTTCAAAATCGGATAAAGAACATGTTGCCTACACCAAGTTCGAGCAACCACAAAACCTTTCTACACTCAACGAATTGGTCAAAGCACATTCATGCTCGAATGTTTCTTTATTAATGACAACCCACTCAAAACTAGAACTTTTTACGAATTTATTTTAGTTGATTCAAAATCTGCTCTCATTGAACATGTTCCAGATAAAACCAATAAAAATCAAATTGCTTATTCCAAGCTACGCATCCTCAAAATCTTCACTATTAAAGAATTTGGTGACAAATATACTATCAAATCCTTTTCCCAACCATTCAACCCACCGAGTTATAATTATGTTGATTATGAAAGAGCTCGGTACAACACTTTTCTCTACGGACCATTCAATCATTCTTGGTTTATATGTTTTGATACAAAAGCGATATTCAATTCCCCATCTGGTTTTATGAATGGTGGATAACCATGGGGTCACTTCAGGATATCGGCTCGAAGAAGTACAAAACACTTCGTCGATTACTCAAATACCTCAACTAGCGAGTCCGGACCTCAAAGAAATCCTATTCCATAAGAAATATGAATTCCCATGGATCCTTTCGTTGATCATTTTCAATCACTCAATATTACAAACCTCCAACATCTTATTCATTGGTCCGTGAGTTCATGATTAAATGGTGGGAAAGATTCAATCACAAAGTTGCTTTAGGAATAAAGACGGCCTCACCAACTCAATCAGCACCTCCACTCCACAAAAGAAAGAAACAAGTTCAAAGGTAAAGAAAGGTTCAAGAAGAGGAGATACAACTACTCAAGAAAGAAATTATGTTACTCAAGAGCAAGCATCAACAATCGCTCTCAAAGAACCAAGCATTGGTTCCGATGAATAAATTCAATCGATTATGATCTTTTGATGGGCCATGTGCCCAGGATCCATATGATGTTTAGACCATAAAGGGATTCAAAGTAATAATAATAATAATAATAATAATTTTCTAACGTTTTTATGCGAGTGTTTCAAAATTTTGCTTCGGTGAAATTCCTTATTTCACCTCTCAAAATGCATTGGGAAGGAAGTGGATGTTACTATTCACTTACTATTCGGGATACTTGTTTCAAGAGACAATTAGTGGAATTGCAATTTATGGACGCAAGTGCCATTTTGTCAAAACAACAACTATGCAAGGTTTTGTCAAGCAACAACAGTAAAATCCATGTGATGCTTTCATAATGGATTTTACTATTCATCAATCAAAATACTATTCACTCAAAGTTTTGTCGAAGAAATCTTTACTCATTGTTCAAGCCTTCTACTGGCAAGAATCGTTCAAGATAAGATGATTCGTCATTCACTATTCATACTTTTGGTCTAATCAAGATCGTTCCAATAATTCAATATTGTCGGAAGATATTTTCAAGATCAAGATTCCATTACAATCAAAACTCTCAACCGTCCAAGTGTGCGACGTCTATTCATTTTTGTTTGCTATAAATATGTATTCATTTCTCATTTGGAAGGCATCGATCACTTAGCATCGCCAAATATCACTTGCCTTTCACTTGTAATTACCTACTCCCAAACGCTCCTTGTATCCAACCTCTCTCCGAGAGCTTTATCCAATCCTTGTATCAATTTTCAATTATTAATCAAAGTAAGTTTTGATTCATTATCATTTTCTCTATTTCAATTACTTTCATTTAATTGTTTTCAATCGCGTGTTTTCGTCTTTTGTTTTGAAAGATTTAATTTGTTAAATTAATTTGTCCCCTGCTTCCCGCTACTCAACCACAAACAAGCACTCGAGCTTCGTCCCCGAGCTCTAGTCCATCCTGTTCCCTATTGGTAGACTAGAGCTCGGGGACGAAACTCGAGTACCGTTTGTGGTTGAGTAGCAGGGAAGAAGGTGGACAAATTAATTTAACAAATTAAATCTTTCAAAACAAAAGACGAAAATAGGCGATTGAAAACAATTAAATGAAAGTAATTGAAATAGAGAAAATGATAATGAATCAAAACTTACTTTGATTGATAATTGAAAATTGATTCAAGGATTGGATAAAGCTCTCTGAGAGAGGTTGGATACAAGGAGCGTTTGGAAGTAGGTAATTACAAGTGACAGGCAAGTGATATTTGGCGATGCTTAGTGATCGATGCCTTCCAAATGAGAAATGAATACATATCTATAGCAAACAAAAATGAATAGACGTCGCACACTTGGACGGTTGAGAGTTTTGATTGTAATGGAATCTTGATCTTGAAAATATCTTCCGACAATATTGAATTATTGGAACAATCTTGATTAGACCAAAAGTATGAATAGTGAATGACGAATCATCTTATCATGAACAGCTTCTTGCCAAGTAGAAGGCTTGAACAATAGTAAAGATTTCTTCGACAAAACTTTGAGTGAATAGTATTTTGATTGATGAATAGTAAAATCCATTATGAAAGCATCACATGGATTTTACTGTTGTTGCTTGACAAAACCTTGCATAGTTGTTGTTTTGACAAAATGGCACTTGCGTCCATAAATTGCAATTCCACTAATTGTCTCTTGAAACAAGATCCCTGAATAGTAAGTGAATAGTAACATCCACTTCCTTCCCAATGCATTTTGAGAGGTGAAATAAGGAATTTCACCGAAGCAAAATTTTGAAACACCCGCATAAAAACGTTAGAAAATTATTATTATTATTATTATTATTACTTTGAATCCCCTTTATGGTCTAAACATCATAGGGATCCCGGGCACATGGCCCATCAAAAAGATCATAATCGGATTGAATTTCTTCATCGGAACCAATGCTTGGTTCTTTGAGAAGCGATTGTTGATGCTGCTTCGAGTAACATAATTTCTTTCTTGAGTAGTCGTATCTCCTCTTCTTGAACCTTTTCTTTACCTTTGAACTTGTTTCTTTCTTTTGTGGAGTGGGAGGTGCTGATTGAGTTGGTGGGGCCGTCTTTATTCCTAAAGCAACTTTGTGATTGAATCTTTCCCACCATTTAATCATGAACTCACGGACCAATGAATAAGATATTGGAGGTTTGTAATATTGAGTGATTGAAAATGACCAAGCAAAGGATCCATGGGAATTCATATTTCTTATGGAATAGGATTTCTTTGAGGTCCTGGACTGCTAGTTGAGGTATTTGAGTAACCGACGAAGTGTTTTGTACTTCTTCGAGCCGGATATCCTGAAGTGACCCCATGGTTATCCACCATTCATAAAACCAGATGGGGAATTGAATATCGCTTTTGTATCAAAACATATAAACCAAGAATGATTGAATGGTCTCGTAGAGAAAAGTGTTGTACCGAGCTCTTTCATAATCAACATAATTATAACTCGGTGGGTTGAATGGTTGGGAAAAGGATTTGATAGTATATTTGTCACCAAATTCTTTAATAGTGAAGATTTTGAGGATGCGTAGCTTGGAATAAGCAATTTGATTTTTATTGGTTTTATCTGGAACATGTTCAATGAGAGCAGATTTTGAATCAACTAAAATAAATTCGTAAAAGTTCTAGTTTTGAGTGGGTTGTCATTAATAAAGAAACATTCGAGCATGAATGTGCTTTTGACCAATTCGTTGAGTGTAGAAAGGTTTTGTGGTTGCCTCGAACTTGGTGTAGGCAACATGTTCTTTATCCGGTTTTGAAAAATATTTGGAATCAAAAGAAGGACTCAAAATTGATGGCTTTTGATATTTTGAAGAAACTTACGCATACGAAAGAGGAGGAAAATCTTGTCTTTGTAGAACTTGAAATGTGTTGGTTGTTGGAATCGAAATTTGAGGAGTAATAGGCTTGATTGCATAATGGTGAGGAGTTTGAATCTTTCTTTCTTTGTCTTGACTCATATTGATAACCGAAAAGAAAGAATCTTTATTAAGAAGCATATTAATAAAAGAATGCTTTTTAAAGATAAATCTTTTGAAAGTATGGAAGATATAAATTTGAATGAAATACATTTTTCATAAATTTGTGTATGAATACCAAATTGATCAACTTGAAAGGGATAAATTTGGGTAATGAATGGGGTACCTAATATGATTTCATGACCTATATCCTCGACTAGGACGAAGGTGTTCTTGAAGTAGTAACCTTGGTTACGGATATAAACATTTGATAATTTGTATTTAATTTGTAATGCCGTTCCATTGGCACTATGGAGTCGTTCCTTAGTCTTTTCATAATATATAGATGGAATTAGACCTTCTTTAATACAATTTTGATATGCACCGCTATCAAGCGAGCAATTGTATTAAATTCAAAGTTATCATTAATTTTTAAAGTAATATGGATATACCATTTTTGATAGTTTATATGATTAATTGTTGAAATAAATTGTTGATTAGAAGTACTATGAGTATCTTCATTAATAATTGGACTACTTGATTTGTTTTCTATTAATGAGAGTCTTGTTTCTAATTCTAAATCTTTAGTTTGAAGTGAGCACAAATTTTGATTAATTTCTTTGATTTGTTCTTCAAGATTATTAATTTCCATTTTTAAATCTTGAATATTAACGACCTTTAAAATATTTGGAGTATCATATTTTTCAAATATTTTGTTGATACTTAATCCTGGAGGAGTAGTTTTTAATAAATCTTCTTTAATTAAAATACCTTTGAGTTTTTCTAAATAGTCTTTTCTTAATTCGAGATCTTGAATTTGTTCTATTAAATCTATTAAAAATTCTTTTTCATTTTTTGTAGTACTCGATCATATTGATACATTTGTAACAAATTCTTGAAGACTCGTTTCTCGATGAATAATTACTTGAATCACTTTCTAATTCATAAAGATCATTGTCTTCGAATCGGAGGATGAATTTTCCGAGTTAACTGGAGTATCTTTGAGTTCAAATAAAGAAATAATTTTTTCTTTAATTTCTTGATTATCTTCACGATTTCATTTAATTTTTCTTTTATCTTGCAATTTTTGCATAATGACCTGGCTTGCCACACTTAAAACAGTAGCTTTATTAGTAGTCTTTTTATTTGGAGTATTTTTCTTGGGAGCTGTGTTTGTTTTATTATTAGTATTACTGTTGAATTGTTTCTTTTTATTTATTTGATTAGCTTTTCTTTTTTGAACAGATGGTGCAATAGGTTGTGGAATACAAAAGCTTCGCAAAAGGATCCTAGTTGCTTTCTTGTAGCTGCTTTATCCGTTGAATATCTATCTTGAAGTTTTAATTCATTACATAAAGAACTACCTTCCTTTTTAATGAATCCTAATAATTGACTCGAATGTTATTTGATCATATGGAATAGGGTCTTGTCCTGTGACATTTTTTAATTTATTGAATATTCTTTGAGAGAATAAATTTGGTAATCCCGATATGAATTTTTCTTTTCGATAGAGGCTGGCGACAATCCTGTCTTTTTAATAAATATGAAAAATATGTATCTTTATACCAATTGTAATCTTCTAATCGGGAGTAACTTAGATTTGTTAAGAGGATTTCTTGACCACTTAACATATCTTTTGGAATTCCTAGAAGATTAACAACTATTGTATGGACTAGTGTGTAAACAGACTTCTTTATGATTTTTAATACTCGGACGTTCTTCGTCTGTCATGTAATTTTCCTACCAAGACTTTAATGACCCTAGTGAAACTCGAAATTAATAAATCAAAAGCTTGAGTTTCTGGAGCTCCTTTGGATGTATAGGCAGCATATGTCATCATCATCCTATGGAGAATAATTAATGCCTCGTGCTCGGATTTTCCATCTAGATTCCATTCATAGATGGATCCACCATCAAAGGCTTCGTAACTATTGTTTTAATTGATTCCGATTGAAGATCCGGAGGGTACTCTGGAATAATAAGGAAATTCTTTTTATTTGAAATTTTATTAATATTGGTTGCTTCTTGTTCTTCTTGAGAAATATCTAAAACATTTAGAGTATTACTTGAACTAGATGCTTGATTAAGTTTTTCATCAATTCTTTTAATTAATGGGCTATTTGGGATTTCTAATTTTTTGTTCTTATTAAATTTAATAAGAGGAGAAGAAATATCATTGAGAAATATTGGTTTCCTTGAATCTCTATTTAAGTCTAGATTTTCTAATTTTTGGATAATTGATCAATATCTTCTTTTTAGATATTGCTTCTATTTGAATTGAAACCATATTGACTGTTGAGAAACTGTATGTAATACTTCATTAGTATAATTATTTTGATGATAAATCTTTTAATATCGTCTAACTCTACTTGAGAGTTATCTCGGATTATTTCTTCCTACTTTAAAAGGAGAGGCTGGAATATTACCTTGATCCGTAGGGATCAAAATCTCTTACAAAGGAGGAGTTATTGATACAACAATTTCTCTATTTTTTAATGTCCATTTTTTGCTAAGATCTATATTAGTATTAATTTCTTTAATACCATGCGGATCTGGAAGATTATTTTCTTGAGCAAAGATAGTCCACCATGTAAAGAATAGAATATTACATCCTAATCTTTCCATTAATGAATACCATTCTTCCCTAATGAATGCTTGAGCTTTAAGATCGAAATGAAATAAAAACCACTTGTTTTTTATCTCTGTTTTCTATTGAATCAAAGTCTCTTCTTAAATAATCTTTATCTATTGTAAAGGGTTCCGTGATAACATTAATTGAGGAATAAGAAGGAGGTTGCATAACCGAATGAGTAGGGGAACCTATTGATGAACTAGTTTCATCAACCGGTTCTGCTATTGGAGATTTATAATAAATCTTTGAGGAAGAAGGAATTGAATCATCTACTTGATTATCCTTTAGATAATCATAATTATTAGTTCTTGAAGGCATAGAGAAGGAAGATCTCTTTTCTCGGAAAGTCTAGAAAAGATCTTTCATTAATAGAATTAAATCTTATTAATATCCTGCAGTCGAGCTCTTCAATAACTTGTTGAATATTTTTTGAGCAATATTCCTAGGAGGCCTAATATTTTGAATAATAAATTCTTGAGGAATAGTAATTTCATTCCACTTTAATAATTTAGGAATAAAGCTTGAAGTATTATCCGATTCAATTTTTAATAATATTGTCTCATCTAAAGATGGTTTTAATAAGCACTTTGGATTTAATTGAGAAGATAATAATTTGAAATAAACTCTATAAGTAATAGCAAAGTTTCTTGATAATTTCCTAAATAATACTTTTGAGTCATTTTGCATATGAATATCTAAAATTAACGTGTCCATGATCCGAGGATCATTTAGATCTACTGGGAAGTTTGGACAACCATTGAAATAAATTGGACCATTACATGTATTGGTTTGAATCATAGCTAATAAAGAATCTTGATATCTAATTAATCTATTATCTCTTAATGCCATGAATGTAGGACAATCTAATCCTAGTCTTGTTAAAGGCTTGATTGCTATTTGAATCATACCAAAATGAATATATCTATATTTTTCTTTATATTTGTTAATAGAAATATTGGATAATAATTTAATAGTTTGAAACTCTTCATCTAAGTCGAAGGTTTCTTCATGATCTTTAATGGAAAAAGTAGTATTGAAATCAAACTTGCCTATTTGATAGATGGTTTCTATCTTTTGTTTTGGAATAGACCAATTTGAGAAATCAACTTGGCAGACTAACTTCTCTGCTATTGACCACATTAGTACTCTTGCTACTTCCTAAACCTAGATGATCTCGTAACCAAGAGGCCATCATAGCTTAAGCTTGACTATTCCGTCGATAATTACGCACACACACTACCGGGACCACCCTCTACGGGACCACCTCACACGGCCGACCAACGGATAACATGGGGCGACCAACGGCCGACCAACGCTAGGCCTTACGGTGCAACAACAAAATAGACAGGTTTGGCTCTTATACTAATAGGGAATAGGACCGGACTAGAGTTCGAGGATGAAGCTCGGAGTACTGTTTGTGGGTGAGTAGCGAGGAAGCGGGTGACAAATTAATTTAACAAATTGATTTTACAAAACAAAAGACGAAAACGAGCGATTGAAAATAATGAATGTAATTGAAATGGAGAAAATGAATCAAAACTTACTTTGATAAATATGAATTCTTGAGACAGATGATTGATAAAACTCTCGGAGAGAGATTGAAGTAATAAGGATGTAGTGGGTAGTGAGTAGTAATTACAAGTGATGGTTTACGAAAGGCAAGTGATGCCTTACGCTAAGCAAATGAGTATCTATTTATAGATAACAATAATAAATAAATGTCGAACACTTGGACAGTGAGAGTCTTGATTGAAATAGAATCTTGATCTTGAAAATATCTTCGACATTATTGAATTATTGGAGCGAGTCTTAATTAGACCAAAAGCATGAATCATCTTATCTTAAACAGTCTTGAACAGTTCTTGCCGAGTAGAAAGATTGAACAGGTAGTAAAGATTCTTCGACAAAAACTTTGAGTGAATAGTGTTTTGATTGAATAGTAAAACCCATTATCACATGGATTTTTACTATTCTTAGCTTGAAATAGTCGCTTGACAAAATGGCCTTGCATAGTTACGTCCATCATATTGCAATTCCACTAACGAGATATCTCCGGAATAGTGTCCCTCGAATAGTAAGTGAATAGTAACATCCACTTCCTTCCGGGGCATTTTGAGAGGTGAAATAAGAAATTTCACCGAAGCAAAATCTTGAAAAAGCCTGCATAAAAACGTTAGAAAAATTTTTGTTTTTTTTTTCCCTTGCAATAAGATGGACGTAACTATGCAAGGCCATTTTGTCAAGCAGCCATTTCAAGTCGAGAATAGTAAAAATCCATGTGATAATGGGTTTTACTATTCAATCAAAACACTATTCACTCAAAGTTTTTGTCCAAGAATCTTTACTACTTGTTCAAGCTTTCTACCGGCAAGAACTGTTCAAGATAAGATGATTCATGCTTTTGGTCTAATCAAGACTGCTCCAATAATTCAATAATGTCGAAGATATTTTCAAGATCAAGATTCTATTTCAATCAAGACTCTCAGCCGTCCAAGTGTTCGACATTTATTTATTATTGTTATCTATAAATAGATACTCATTTGCTTAGCGAAGGCATCACTTGCCTTTCGAAACCATCACTTGTAATTACTACTCACTACCCACTACATCCTTATTACTTCAATCTCTCTCCAAGAGTTTTATCAATCATCCGTATCAAGAATTCATATTTATCAAAGTAAGTTTTGATTCATTTTCTCCATTTCAATTACTTTCATTATTTTCAATCGCTTGTTTTCGTCTTTTGTTTTGTAAAATCAATTTGTTAAATTAATTTGTCACCCGCTTCCCTGCTACTCACCTATAAACGGTACCCGAGCTTCATCCCCGAGCTCTAGTCCGGTCCTATCCCCATCCGGTATCGGAGCCAAGTCTGTCTATTTTGTTGTTGCACCGTAAGGCCTAGCATTGGTCAGCCATTGGTCGGCCCATGTTATCCGTTGGTCAGCCGTGTGAGGTGGTCCCGTAGTGTGTGTGCGTAATTATCGACGGAATAGTCAAGCTTAAGCTATGATGGCCTCTTGGTTACGAGATCATCTAGGTTTAGGAAGTAGCAAGAGTACTAATGTGGTCAATAGCAGAGAAGTTAGTCGTCAATTTGATTTCTCCAATTGGTCTATTCCAAAACAAAAGATAGAAATAATTTATCAAATAGGCAAGTTTGATTTCAATCTTGCTTTCTCAATTAAAGATCATGAAGAAACCTTCAGTTTAGATGAAGAGTTTCAAACTATCAAATTATTATCCAATATTTCTATTAATAAATATAAAGAAAAATATAGATATATTCATTTTGGTATGATTCAAATAGCACTCAAGCCATTAACAAGATTAGGATTAGATTGTCCTATATTCATGGCATTAAGAGACAATAGATTAATTAGATATCAAGATTCTTTATTAGCTATGATTCAAACTAATACATGTAATGGTCCAATTTATTTCAATGGTTGTCCAAATTTCTCAGTAGATCTAAATGATCCTTGGATCATGGACACATTAATTTTAGATATTCATATGCAAAATGACTCAAAAGTATTATTTAGAGAATTATCAAGAAATTTCGCTATTACTTATAGAGTTTATTTCAAATTATTATCTTCTCAATTAAATCCAAAATGCTTATTAAAGCCATCTTTAGATGAAACAATATTATTAAAAATTGAATCGGATAATACTTCAAGCTTTACTCCTAAATTATTAAAGTGGAATGAAATTACTATTCCTCAAGGATTTATTAGTCAAAATATTAAGCCTCCTAGGAATATTGCTCAAAAGAATATTCAACAAGTAATTGAAGAGCCGGATGGCGGAATATTAATAAGATTTAATTTTATTAATGAAAGATCCTTTTCAAGGCTTTCGAGAGAAAAGAGATCTTCCTAGGTCTTCTTTCTCCATGCCTTCAAGAACTACTAATTATGATTATTTAAAAGATAATCAAGTAAATGATTCAATTCCTTCTTCCTCAAAGATTTATTATAAATCACCAATAGCGGAGCCAGTTGAAGAAGATAGTTCTTCAATAGGTTCACCCACTCATTCCGTTATGCAACCTCCTTCTTACTCCTCAATTAATATTATTACGGAACCCTTTACAATAGATAAAGATTATTTAAGAAGAGATTTGATTCCATAGAAAATAGAGATAAAAAACAAGTGGTTTTTATCTCATTTCGATCTCAAAGCTCAAGCATTCATTAGGCAAGAATGGTATTCACTAATGGAAAGATTAGGATGTAATATTCTATTCATCACTTGGTGGACCATGTTTGCTCAAGAAAATAATTTGCCGGATCCGCATGGTATTAAAGAGATCAATACTAATATAGATCTTAGTAAAAAATGGACTTTATCAAATGGAGAAATTGTAGTATCAATAACTCCTCCTTTGCAAGAAATTTTGATCCCTATGGATCAAGGTCATATACCGACTTCCCTATTCAAAATAGGAAAAATAATCCCGATAACTCTCAAGTAGAGTTAGACGATATTAAAAAGATTTATCATCAAAATAATTATACTAATGAAGTATTACATATAGTCTCTCAACAGGTCAATATAGTTCCTGCCCTTATTAAGGACCTTTACGTTAAAAAAGAAGAACGAATCAAAAGAAACAATTTAATAATAATAAAACAAATATTTTTAATATTTTAAAGAAAACTACTAATAAATCAACTTGCTTTAAGTGTAGAAAACCAGGTCATTATGCAAAGAATTGCAAAAAAAAAAGAAAAATTAAATAAGATATGTAAAGATAATCAAGAAATTAAAGAAAAAATTTCTTTATTTGAACTCAAAGATACTCCAGTTAATTCGGATAATTCATCCTCTCGATACCGGATGGGGACAGGACCGGACTAGAGCTCGGGGATGAAGCTCGGAGTACTTGTTTGTGGGTGAGTAGCGAGAGGAAGCGTGGTGACAAATTAATTTAACAAATTGATTTTACAAAACAAAAGACGAAAACGAAGCGATTGAAAATAATGAAAGTAATTGAAATGGAGAAAATGAATCAAAACTTACTTTGATAAATATGAATTCTTGATACGGATGATTGATAAAACTCTCGGAGAGAGATTGAAGTAATAAGGATGTAGTGGGTAGTGAGTAGTAATTACAAGTGATGATTTACGAAAGGCAAGTGATGCCTTACGCTAAGCAAATGAGTATCTATTTATAGATAACAATAATAAATAAATGCCAAACACTTGGACTGGTGAGAGTCTTGATTGAAATAGAATCTTGATCTTGAAAATATCTTCGACATTATTGAATTATTGGAGCAGTCTTGATTAGACCAAAAGCATGAATCATCTTATCTTGAACAGTCTTGAACGAGTTCTTGCCAGGTGGAAAGTTTGAACAGTAGTAAAGATTCTTCGACAAAAACTTTGAGTGAATAGTGTTTTGATTGAATAGTAAAACTCATTATTACATGGATTTTTACTATTCTTAGCTTGAAATAGTTGCTTGACAAAATGGCCTTGCATAGTTACGTCCATCATATTGCAATTCCACTAACGAGATGTCTCCGGTATAGTGTCCCCGAATAGTAAGTGAATAGTAACATCCACTTCCTTCCTGGGGCATTTTAAGAGGTGAAATAAGAAATTTCACCGAAGCAAAATCTTGAAAAAGCCTCGCATAAAAACGTTAGAATTTTTTTTTTTAAATATCCATTATGGGCTAAATATCATATGGATCATGGGCACATGGCCCATCGAATGGATCGTAATCGTATTGAATTTCTTCATAGGAGTCAACACTTGGTTCCTTGAGAAGCAATTGTTGATGTTGTTTCTTGAGTAACATGATCTCTTTCTTGAGTAGTTGGATCTCATGTTCTTGAACCTTTTCTTTACCTTTTGAGCTTGCTTCTTTCTTTTGTGGAGTAGGAGGTGCTTGGTTGAGTTGGTGGGGTCTGTCTTTATTCCTAAAGCGGCTTTGAAATTGAATCTTTCCCACCATTTAATCTTGAATTCTCTTACTAATGAGTAGGATGCGGGTAACTTATAATATTGAGTGATTGAGAAAGACCAACAAAGGATCCATGGGAATCCATATTTTATATGGAATAAGGTGTGAAAATGAAACTGGCTAAATTAATCGTAAGAGCTGGAAGAGCCTTGAAGGAATTCTCTTGTTAAAAAATCGGGTAGAAAATTATTTTCTCCTTTGATAAATTCTATATCAAAATCAAAACAAGATAAAATTGTTTGCCGACGAGCAAATATTTGTTTGGAAACAAGATTTTGAATAACATCTTTAGTAATAATTTCTTTTGCTTGATTTACAATCAACGCGAAGAAGGAATTTTTTATTAAATAAATCATCTTGAAATTTTGAAACGCATAAAACTATTGACAAAATTTCTTTTTAATAGTTGAATAATTTTTTGGGTTTGATTCCAGATTCTCGAATGGTACCTAACTAATTGAGTTTATTTGGAAGTTGTAGACATGTTTTGTTTTAATATACCACCATATCCTAATTCGGATGCGTCTGTTTCAACTATCATGAATGCATCCGGATGTGGAATACCTAGACATGGTAAAGATTTAACTTTCTGTTTTAGAAGACGTATCACTTGAGTATGTTACGAAGGTTTGCTCTGGGAGAGTCCGAGTCACCCTAGAGGGGGTGAATAGGTTGATAGAAAAATCTTTGCGAAAACACACTCTTTTTGACGAAAAGAGGCAAAGACGGTTTCGAGTCTCAACACGGGGTCGAAAAGATTGGACTCGAAAGCAATGAATCGGAATAAACAAGTACGGTAAAGGTCATGTCCGAGTCTAGAATGAACTCGGAAAGAGAACACGAGAGATTTTACGTGGAAACCCTCTCAGGGCGAGAAAACCACGGCCCGTGTCAATCCGGACACGAAGTCAAATCCACTATTTTGAGTCCACAAAATACCGTGAGCGGTCGAACCCGAGTTGTTCCCTTGGACAACTCTATACAAGTTTTCCTAGACTCGAAGTTACCTTATCCGATCTAGTACTTCCTAGTCGAGATAACCCTTACGAGATAGGGACAACTAAGCTGAGTTAACCTTTACGACTTAGTCAAGGGACCTTACAAAGAATGTAAGAAGAGTTTGTAACTTAGTACAAGACCTTACAACTCGAGAGTACGGAATTACGGAATGGGAGTTGTAAGTAGAAGATTGGAGGTAAATACAATGACTTTTCTCAAGTATGTGTATTAACAATAGAATCGACAATCTTCAAGTCTTGTGAAGTGGCTTCTACTTATAGATAACCGGATAACCAAGCGAGTAGCCGTTATCTCTTTCTGCGACCGAGAGTCCTCTCGTGACCGTTGATAATGGCTTTCCGAGTCACTCGAAAGTATCCGTTGAAATATGGACGTTGGACAACGGTTTAACTCTCTTGGAAGTCCCAAAACCATCGGTTGTGTCTTGAAAAATAAGGTGGAAACCACCGTTAGGTTTAGCGTTCCGAGTTTTCCGGATATGGAAGCGGACGGCTTCGACACAATCTTACGGGACTAAAGCGAGAGAAGGTGAAAAGCCATATCTGTCTGGTGATTTGACGTTACGAGCCGGCTACTTTTGTAGTTTTAGAAAAGATATCCTCGATTGAATAACCTACAAAAGTAAAACACCTTCGGTTCTCAAAGTATAAAAATACTTTGGTCCAAGGTTAGACACGAGATAAAATAATTATGATAATTACGCAATTGATTATCCGAGTCGGAGAAGAAATGGAATTTTACGAGTCTAATATCCATGATACTCGGAATTCCATATGACTTAGTCTTAAGCAAAGAATCAAGTTCTATAACGAATATCAAAGTGGAAAAAACTTGATATAGACTAAGCATGGGAAGAACTACGAATGCTGACTATGCAAACAATAGAATAGATAACCATAAGTCGGATTCGAGTGAGAAACGACGGAATACTTGGTATATTCAAAAGCGATTAGTCCGAGTGAGAGTGGACTCGGAATAAAGAACCGGTTTTACGAGTCGCTAAGCGAAGCGATAAAAGAGATAATTGAGGGCCGAAATACTTAGAGAAAATATTATTTTACTCAAGTAAGTTTCTAGGACGCGAGAGAATGCCTTGGAATCAAAACTCTATATGAATAACATCGTTATACCGATTCCTTTTGCATGACTCGGAAAGATATTGAGCGAGTGTCCGAGTCTTCATGTTCATCCGACCATGGTGGTGGGTTTTTGCGTAATCTTTTGTAAAGGGGCTGACAGATTTGCCTTAACTTTGGAAAGAAATTAGCTACATAATTAAGACATCCTAAAAACCTTTGTAGTTGAGTTTTATTTTTTAATTCGTTTGGAAATTTGTCTCGCAAATTCAATGGCCCTAGTAATCGGTTTAATAGTTCCTTGATAAATATCATGTCCTAAAAATCTTATTTTAGTTTGGAATAGTTTAATTTTAGGTGCGAAACAACTAAACCTTTTTTCTTGATTATATGTAAAAAGTTTGCGGATGTTTGAAATGTTGCTCAATACTATTTGAGTAGACTAGAACATCATCAATATAGACTATTGTAAATTGAGTATAAGGATTAAAAATGTCATTCATAATATGTTGAAATTACGAAGGAGCATTTTTTAAACCAAAAGGCATTACGTTCCATTCATAATGCCCAAAAGGGACGGTAAAAGCAGCTTTATAACGATCTTGATCGGCAATTTGAACTTGCCAAAAACCACTTTTCATGTCAAATTTTGAAAATACTTTTGCTTCATAAAGTCTATTGAGTAGATCACGTTTATTAGGAATAGGATATCTAATCCATTGTAAAACTTTATTTAAAGGTTTATAATTAATAACTAGGCGAGGGACTCCTCGTTCCTTTCTCGCTTGATTATTGACATAGAAGGCTGCACGACTCCAAGGAGACTTAGAAGGCCTTATTAAATTTTAATCTCAAAGTGATTGAATTTCCTTTTTACGGAATTCTAAAAGTTCTTTATTCATTTGAATAGGTCGAGCTTTAGTAGGGATTTTACTTTCGAAAAATCCTTTTCATAAGGAAGCGTGATAACATGCCTTTTTCTTTCCCAAAAGCATTGGGAAGATCGAACACACTTCTTTATGGAATATACTTTGCAATTCTTTAATTTTATTTTGGATAGAAGGTTATTGTAATCTTTCTTCAATTCGTTTATAAGTAATTTTTTTTGAAGAAAACTAACTTGCTGTTTTTTTCTATCAATAAAATTTACTTGTTTAATTATAGTAGACTCTTGGAGTAAAGATAGATCTTTTGCACGAATAGGAGAGATAAATCTGAAAGAAATAATTTTTCCTAAAATTTCGTATGTATACCATTTTGGTCAACTTTGAAAGGATATATTTGAGTAATAAAAGGAGTACCTAAAATTACTTCTTGACCTATGTCTTTTACAAGGATAAAAGTATTTTTAAAACAATAACCTTGATTACAAATATAAGCATTTGATAATTTGTATTTAATTTGTAATGTCTGTTCCATTGGCACTATGGAGTCTTTCTTTAGTTTTTTCATAATATTCTTTTCTTAATTCAGGATCTTGAATTTGCTCGATCAAATCCAATAAAAATTCTTTTTCATTTTTAGTGGTATTAATCATATTGATACATTTAGAACAAATTCTTGAAGATTCATTTCTGAAGAATAATTACTTGAATCACTTTCTAATTTATAAAGACCATTGTCTTCGGAATCTTCTAACGCTTTTATATATATATATTCTAACGCTTTTATAATGTCCACTTCCTTCCCGGGTCATTTTGAGAGGTGAAATAAGAAATTTCACCGAATCAAAATCTGAAAAACTCGTATAAAAGCGTTAGAATATAAATGAATTTTTGAATTTTTTTTTGAATACCTATTATGGGCAAAATATCATATGGATCCTGGGCACATGGCCCATCAAAAGGATCATAATATTTCGCACGGATGGGAGAGATAAATTTGAAAGAAATAATTTTTCCTAGAATTTCGTATGTATACCAATTTGATTGACTTTGAAAGGATAAATTTGAGTGATAAAAGGAGTACCTAGAATGACTTCTTGACCTATGTCTTTTACAAGGATAAAAGTATTCTTGAAACAATAGCCTTGATTACAAATATAAGCATTTGATAATTTATATTTAATTTGTAATGTCATTCCATTGGCATTATGGAGTCTTTCTTTAGTTTTTTCATAGTATATAGATGGAATTAATCCTTCCTTAATACAATTTTGATCCGCACCGCTATCCAGCAGAGCAATTGTATTGAATTCATAGTCATCATTAATTTTTAAGGTAATATAAATATACCATTTTTGATAATTTATATGATTAATTGTTGCAATAAATTGTTGGTTAGAAGTGCTTGGGAGTATCTTCATTATTGATTGAACTACTTGACTTGTTTTCTATTAATGATAGTCTTGTTTCTAACTCTAAATCTTTAGTCCGAAGTGAACATAAATTTTGATTGGTTTCTTTAATCTGTTCTTTAAGATTATTAATTTTTATTTTCAAATCTTGAATATTAACTACCTTTAAAATATTTGGAGTTTCATATTTTTCAAATATTTTATTGATACTTAAAAGCAACAAATTAGTTTCTTACAAAAAGAAATTACTTATAAAAGAATCGAACAAAAATTACAACAACCTTCTATCCAAAACAAAATAAAAGAATTACAAAATCTATTTCACAAAGAAATTTGTTCGGATCTTCCTAATGCTTTCTAGGAAAGAAAAAAACATATGGTTACACTCCCTTATGAAAAAGATTTTTCAGAAAGTAAAATTTCTACTAAAGCTCGACCTATTCAAATGAACAAAGAACTTTTAGAATTCCGTAAAAAGAAATTCAATCTCTTTTAGATAAAAAATTAATAAAGCCCTCTAAGTCTCCTTGGAGTCATGTGCAGCCTTCTATGTCAATAATCAAGCGTAAAAGGAACGTGGAGTTCCTCGCTTAGTTATTAATTATAAACCGTTAAATAAAGTCGTACAATGGATTAGATATCCCATTCCTAATAAACAAGATTTACTCAATAGACTTTATGAAGCAAAAGTATTTTCAAAATTTGATATGAAAAGTGGCTTTTGGCAAGTCCAAATAGCTGATCAAGATCGTTATAAAACAGACCTTTCTTGTTCCTTTTGGGCATTATGGATGGAATGTAATGCCTTTTGGATTAAAAAATGCTCCATCGAATTTAAACATATTATGAATGATATTTTTAATCCTTACACTCAATTTACAATAGTTTATATTGATGATGTTTTAGTCTATTCTAATAGTATTGAGCAACACTTCAAACATTTACAAACCTTTTTGCATATAATCAAGAAAAATGGTTTAGTTGTTTACGTATCTAAAATAAAATTATTCCGGACAAAAATAAGGTTTTAGGACATGACATCTATCAAAGAACTATTAAACCAATTACTAGAGCCATTGAATTTGCGAGATAAATTTTCGGATGAATTAAAAAATAAAACTCAACTACAGAGGTTTTTAGGATGTCTTAATTATGTGTCCGATTTCTTTCCAAAATTAAGACAAATTTGTCGACCTCTTTATAGGAGACTACGCAATAACCCACCTCCGTGATCGGATGAACATACTCAAGTAGTACGCCTTCTTAAACAAAAGGTCAAATCTTTACCGTGTCTAGGTATTCCTCACCCAAATGCATTCATGATAGTTGAAACAGACGCATCCGAATTAGGATATGGCGGAATATTAAAATAAAAAATGTCTACAACTTCCAAACAAACTCAACTAGTTAGATACCATTCGGAATGCGGAATCAAACCCAAAAAATTATTCAACTATTAAAAAGAAGTTTTATCAATTGTTTTATGCGTTTCAAAATTTCAAGATGATTTATTTAATAAAAAAATTCCTTCTTCGCATAGATTGTAAATCAACAAAAGAAATTATTACTAAAGATGTTCAAAATCTTGTTTCCAAACAAATATTTGCTCGTTGGCAAGCAATTTTATCTTGTTTTGATTTTGATATAGAATTTATTAAAGGAGAAAATAATTCTCTACCCGATTTTTTAACAAGAGAATTTCTTCAAGGCTCTTCCAGCTCTCAAGAATAATTTAGCCAATTTCATTTTCACAATTTATTCCATATAAAATTCGGATTCCCTTGGATCCTTTGTTGGTCTTTCTCAATCACTCAATATTACAAGCTGCCCGCATCTTACTCATTAGTAAGAGAATTCAAGATTAAGTGGTGGGACAGATTCAATATAAAAGCCGCCTTAGGGATTAAGACGAGCTCCGCCAACTCAACCAAGCACCTCCTACTCCACAAAAGAAAAAGCCAGTTCAAAAGGCAAAGAAAAGATTCAAGACGAAGAAATTCAACTACTCAAGAAGGAGATCATGCTACTCAAGAAGCAACATCAACAATTACTTCTCAAGGAACCAAGTATTGAATCGATGAAGACATTCAATCCGATTATGATCCTTTTGATGGGCCATGTGCCCAGGATCCATATGATATTTAGCCCATAATGGGTATTAAAAAAATTATGTTCTAACGCTTTTATGCAGCTTTTTTCCAGATTTTGATTCGGTGAAATTTCTTATTTCACCTCTCAAAATGACTCGGAAAGGAAGTGGACATTACTGTTCACTTACTCGTTCGAGGTTACTATTCAATAAAAGTTGATCAAGGCCATTTCAATCAAGATTGTTATCCGTGAAGTATGCAAATAATTTAAGGATGAATAGACATCACCACTTCAATAACCATGAGCTTAAGTGGAAAGTTATGGCAATTACTTTCCAAGAAAAGTTTGGCGGATGACTATTTCAAAATTACTCGTTCAAGATAAGATGATTCGTCAATCACTATTCATACTTTTGGTCTAATCAAGATCTGTTCCAATAATTCAATATTGTCGGAAGATATTTTGAAGATCAAGATTCCATTACAATCAAGACTCTCAGCCGTCCAAGTGTTCGGCATTTAATCGTTATTGTAATCTATAAATAAGCATTCAATTGTTTAGGAGAGGGCATCGCCAAAAACGCTTGTATTCACTTACAATTACTTGCCTTTTCCCTACTCCCAAATATCCCTTGTACTTTTCTTCAATCTCTCTCCCGAGAGTTTCTATCAATCCTCTGTATCAAGATTTCATATTAATCAAAGTAAGTTTTGATTCATTATCATTTTTCTATTTCAATTACTTTCATTTAAGCTGTTTCAATTTCTGTTTTCATCTTTTGTTTTAGAAAAATTAATTTGTTAAATTAATTTGTCACCCAACTTCCCCGCTACTTAACCCCAAACAAGTACTCGAGCTTCGTCCCCGAGCTCTAGTCCGGTCCTGTCCCCATCTTTTCAATCTTTTGCTTTGGAATAGACCAATTTGAGAAATCAACTTGACGACTAACTTCTCTGCTATTGACCACATTAGTACTCTTGCTACTTCCTAAACCTAGATGATCTCGTAACCAAGAGGCCATCATACCTTAAGCTTGACTATTCTATCGATAATTACGCACACACACTACCGGAACCATCGGGACCACCCTCTACCGGGACCACCTCACACGGCCGACCAACGGATAACATGGGGCCGACCAACGGCCGACCAACGCTAGGCCTTACGGTGCAACAACAAAATAGACAGACTTGGCTCGATACCGGATGGGGACAGGATCGGAATAGAGCTCGGGGACGAAGATCGGCATCTTGTTTGGGGTTGAGTAGCAGGGAAGTTGGGTGACAAATTAATTTAACAAATTGATTTTTCTAAAACAAAAGATGAAAACAGAAATTGAAATAGAGAAAATGATAATGAATCAAAACTTACTTTGATTAATATGAAATCTTGATACGGAGGATTGATAGAAACTCTCGGAGAGAGATTGAAGAAAAGTACAAGGGATATTTGGGAGTAGGGAAAAGGCAAGTGATTGTAAGTGAATACAAGCGTTTTGGCGATGCCCTCTCCTAAACAATTGAATGCTTATTTATAGATTACAATAACGATTAAATGCCGAACACTTGGACGGCTAAGAGTCTTGATTGTAATGGAATCTTGATCTTCAAAATATCTTCCGACAATATTGAATTATTGGAACAGTCTTGATTAGACCAAAAGTATGAATAGTGATTGACGAATCATCTTATCTTGAACGAGTAATTTTGAAATAGTCATCCGACAAACTTTTCTTGGAAAGTAATTGCCATAACTTTCCACTTAAGCTCATGGTTATTGAAGTGGTGATGTCTTTTCATCCTTGAATTATTTGCATACTTCACGGATAACAATCTTGATTGAAATGGCCTTGATCAACTTTTATTGAATAGTAACCTCGAATAGTAAGTGAACAGTAATGTCCACTTCCCTATATATATATATATATATATATATATATATATATATATATAGGATACCAATTGACGACTTTAAAAGGTTTTTTCCAAGAAGACATTACTTGTTCTCAAAATCCCCGGGAAGGAAGTGGACATTACTTGTTCACTTACTATTCAAAAAGTGAAGGATATTACTATTCACCCTTGAGGTGGATAGTACTATTTGGAGGATTATTATCCTTTGGCTTTCAATCAAAGTTGTCGGCAAATAATTCATTAGATTACTTGTTCAAGTTATGGTGATCCATCGGCTACTATTTATGCTTTCGGTCTAATCAATACTTGTTTCAATAATTCAACATTGTAAGGAAATATTTTCAAGATTTCAATCAAGCATTTTCAACCGTCCAAGTGTTAGATACTAATTCAAGATTGTATTTTATAAATATGTATTCCTTAGTTCAATAGAGATCATCACTCAAAGAGAACAACTTATGGTGATTCATCGGCTACTATTCATGCTTTCGGTCCAATCAATACTTGTTTTAATAATTCAACATTGTCTGGAGATATTTTCAAGATTATGATTGAATTTCAATCAAGCATCTTCAATCTGTCCAAGTGTTAGATACTAATTCAAGATTGTATTCTATAAATATCTATTCCTTAATTCAATAAAGATCATCACTCGGAGAGAATAACTAGTGAGCAATCACTTGTAATAAAACACCTAGGCGCGTAAACCCCATAGTATCTCAATCTCCAACCTCTCTCTTGAAAGTAACTATCTTTTGAAAATAATAAAGAATATTTTTAATAGAGATATTTGAAAGTAATCGAAGAGTTTGAAATTGTTCATCTAAACTAAACGTTTCTTCATGAAGAATTGCAAACTCTTCGATTACTTTCAAATATCTCTATTAAAAAATATAAAGAAAAATACGGATATATTCATTTTGGTATGATTCAAATAGTTCTCAAATCTTTAACAAGATTAGGATTAGATTGTCCTATATTCATGTCTCTTATAGATAATAGATTAATTCGCTACAAAGATTCATTACTGGTTATGATTCAAACTAATATATGTAATGGTCCTATTTATTTCAACTACTCGTCCAAATTATTCAGTAGATTTAAATGATCCTTCGATCATGAATACCTTAATCTTAGATATTCATTTACAAAATGATTCAAAAGTACAATTTAGAGAACTTTCAAGAAATTTTGCTATTACTTACGAGTTTATTTCAAACTAGTATCTTTTCAACTTAATCCAAAATGTTTATTAAAGCCTTCTCTTGATGACACAATTTTATTAAAAATAGAGTCCGAAAATATTTCAACTTTTACTCCTAAATTATTAAAGTGGAATGAGATAACTATTCCTCAAGAATTTATTATTCAAAATATTAAACAGACCTAGAAATATTACTCAAAAGAATATACAACAAGTTGTTGAAAAACCAGATGGTAGAATATTAATAAGATTTAATTCTATTAATGAAAGAACTTTTTATTTAAGACTTTCCGAAAAAATGGATCTTCCTCGATCTTCTTTTTCAATACCTTCAAGGTTTACTAATTATTATCATTTGAAAGAAAATCAAGGAGAAGATTCTTCTTCCTAAAAATCTATTATAAAGCACCTATAGAAGAACCAATTGACGAAGATAATTCATCAATAGGTTCTCCTACTCATTCAACTATGCAACCTCCTATATACTCTTTTATTAATGTCATTACAAAACCCTTTGAAATTAATAAAGATATTTAAGAGAAGATTTTAATTCAATTAAGAATAAAGATAAAAAGAATGGTTTTTATCTCATTTTGATTTAAAAGGTCAAGCATTCATAAGGCAAAAATGCTATTAATTAATGGAAAGAATTGAATGTAATATTCTATTCTTTACACGGTGGACCATATTTGCTTCTTAAAATAATTTACTGGATCCTCTTGGTATTAAAGAAATTAATACTAATCAAAGTCTTAATAAGAAATGGACGTTATTAAATGGAAATATATTTACTTCCATAACTCCTCCTTTACAAGAGATTTTAATCCCTACGGATCAAGGTCATATTTCGATACTCCATTCAAAGTAGGAAGAAACAATCCGGATAATTCTCAAGTAGCTTTAGAAGATATTAAAAGGGTTTATCATCAAAATAATTATACTAATCAAGTCTTACATACGAGTATCTCAACAAGTTAATATGGTTTCTACTCAAATAGAAGCAATATCTAAAAAGGAAGACACCGACTTATTATCCAAGAAATTAGAAAGTTTAGATTTAAATAGAGAGTCAATAAAGTCGGGATTCTTAGATGATATTTCATCTCCTCTCATTAAATTCAATAAGAATAAAAATTTAGAAATTCCGGATAACCCATTAATTAAAAAGATAGATGAGAAATTAAAACAAGCAGACTAGTTCAAGTACTATCTGTTAATATTTTAGATATTTCTCAAGTAGATCAAGAAATAATTAATATCAATAAAATCTTTAATAAAAAAGAAATTCCTTATTATTTTAGAAGCACTCCTCCGGATCTTCAACTAGAATCAATAAAATCGGTTATTACGAAGCTTTTGATCGGTACTTCCATCTATGAATGGAATATAGATGGGAAATCCGAACATGAAGCATTAATTATTCTCCATAGGGTGATGATGACATATGCTGCCTACACATCCAAAGGTGCTTCGTAAACTCAAGCTTTTGATTTACTAGTTTCGAGTTTAACCGGATCATTAAAATCTTGGTGCGATAATTACATGAAAGAAGACGAACGTCCGAGTCTCAAAAACCATAAAGAAGTCTGTTTATACTCTAATCCTTACAATAATTGTTAATCTTTTAGGAACTCCAAAAGATATGTCGAGCGGTTAAAAAATTTTATTAACAAATTTAAGATGTCCTACTCTAGAAAATTATAATTGGTATAAAGATACTTATTTCACATATCTATTAAAAAGACAAGATTGTCGTCAACCATATTAGAAAGAAAAAAATTCATTTTAGGATTACCAACTTTATTTTCTTAAAGGATATTCAATAAATTAAAAGAAGTCATAGGAAAAGATCCAATTCCTTATGATCAAGTTACATTCGAACAATTATTAGGATTTATTAAAAAAGAAGGTATTTCTTTATGCAATGAATTAAAATTACAAGCGAGATATTCAACGAGATAAAGTCGCTACACGAAAAGAGTTAGGTACTTTTTGTGAAGCTTTCGCCTTCCAAAATTGAAACTCCTTACGTTCGAAAAGAAGAGCAAATCAAGTCAATAAAAAGAAACAATTTAATCGTACTAATAACAATACAAGCAAATACAGACTCCTAAGAAAAGTATTTCAAAAAAGAAAACTACTAATAAAGTTATTTATTTTAAATGTGACAAACAAGGTTATTATGCAAAAGATTGCAAAGTTAAGGAAAAAATAAATGAAATTTGTGGTGATAATCAAGAAATTCAAGAAAAGATTATTTCTTTATTTGAACTCAAAAATACTCCAGTTCATTCTAAAAATTCATCCTCCGATTCTGAAGACAATGGTCTTTATGAATTAGAAAGTAATTCAAGTGATTATTCATCGGGAATTGAATCAACTAGAATTTGTTACAAATGTATCAATATGATTATTGCTACCAAAAGTGAAAAAGAATTTTTATTA
The DNA here is from genome assembly GCA_021018815.1 of Talinum fruticosum. NCBI lineage: Eukaryota > Viridiplantae > Streptophyta > Magnoliopsida > Caryophyllales > Talinaceae > Talinum > Talinum fruticosum. Next base: position 6,672,613 of record JAITYX010000011.1, read on the forward strand.
GATTTAATTGAACAAATTCAAGATCCACAATTAAAAAGGAATATTTAGAGAAACTCAAAAGTATTTTAATAAAAGAAGATTTATTAAAAGCTACTCCTCCTAATTTCAATATTAATAAAATATTTGAGAAATATGATATTCCAAATATTTTAAAGGTAGTTAATATTCAATACTTAAAAATGGAAGTCAATAATCTCAAAGAACAAATTAAAGAGATTAATCAAAATTTATGTTTTATTCAAACTAAAGATTTAGAATTAGAAACAAGAATATCATTAATTGAGAATAAATCAAGTTCTTCAAATGTCAACGAAGATACCTCAAGTTCTTCTACTAATCAACAATTTATTTTCACAATTAATCATATTAATTATCAAAAATGGTATATTTATATTACTCTAAAGATTAATGATAACTTTGAACCCAATACTATTGCTCTACTTGACAGCGGTGTAGATCAAATTGTATTAAAGAAGGATTAATTCCATCTAAGTTTTATGAAAAAACTAAAAACGTTTACATAGTGCTAATGGAACGGCACTACAAATTAAATATAAATTATCAAATGTTTATATTTGCAATCAATGTCATTGTTTCAAGAATACTTTTGTCCTTGTTAGAGACATAGGTCAAGAAGTCATTTTAGGTACCTCTTTCATTACTCAAATTTATCCTTTCAAAGTCGATCAATTTGGTATTCATACAAAAATTTTTGGAAAATGTATTTCTTTCAAATTTATATGTTCAATAATTTCAAAAGATTTATCTCTTAAAAAGAATTTTATAATTAATATTATTTTTTATAAGGATTTATTCCTTTCGACTCTCAATATGAATCAAGACGAAAAGAAAGAGAGAATTATTCAAACTCCTCAGCATTATGTTGTAAAGTCAACTACATTAACTCCTTCTCAATATTCAATCCTCGTGTCAAATTCATTTCAAGTCCTACCCAATCAAAAATTTCCCTCTTTAACCTACGTTCGAGCCTCTACAAAATTTCAAAAACCCACAAAGCTAGATTCCTCTTTTGATTCCAAATATTTTACAAAACCCAATAAAGAACATGTTATCTATACAAAATTTAGACAACCTCAATCCCTATCCCGACTCAATGAATTCGTCCAAACTGTTTTCACACCCGAATGCTACTTCATTAATGATAACCCTCTCAAGACCCGAACTTTTTATGAATTTATTCTGGTTGATTCAAAATCTGCAGAAATTCAGCATATTCCATATCGTACCGATCCTAATTAAATAGCCTCGCTCAAAGCTTAGAATTCTCAAAATACTTACTCGGGAAAGATTTTCCTAGTAGATATACGATCAAACCGTTTTCGAACCATTCAATTTACCAGGCTACAATTACATAGATTATGAAAAAGCTTGGTATTATACATTTTTTATATAGACCATTCAATCATTCATGGTTTATTAGTTTTGACACAAGAACAGAAATTCAATTTCCCATTTGGTTTTATGAATGGTGGATGACCATGGGATCTACTCAAGACATATGGCCGGACAAAGTTAAAAATTCTACAGCAGACTACTCAAATGCTTCAACTATCGGCCCGGATCTCAAGCAAATATCATTCCATAAAAATATGGATTTCCTTGGATTTTATGTTGGTAATTCTCAATTACTCAACATTACAAACCCCAGACATCATATTCATTAGTCCGTGAGTACAAGATTAAATGGTGGGACAAGTTTAATATCTAAGTCGCCTTAGGTATTAAGTCAACCACATCCATTCAACAAGCTCCCATTACCCCACAAAAATAGGAGAAGAATTCAAAAGGAAAAGAAAAAAATTAAGGATGAAGAGATTCAATTGCTCAAACAAGAAATCAAGTTATTCAAAAAGCGAGAATAGCAATTATTCCTAATGACGAGCACAAATTCATCCGATTCGTCAACATCTATTAAATCCAATTATGATCCTTTTGATAGGCCTTGTGCTCGAGACCCATATAGTATTTGAACCCTTATAGGGTATTAAAAAAATAAATAAATAAAAAATTATATACAATTTTCCTAACGATTTTTAAGCGGGGTTTTTCCAAGTGAAATTTCACAATTTCACTTTTCAAAATCCCTCGGGAAGGAAGTGGACATTATTGTTCACTTACTATTCAAAAAGTGAAGGATATTACTATTCACCCTTGAGGTGGATAGTACTATTTGGAGGATTATTATCCTTTGGCGTTCAATCAAAGTTGTCGGCAAATAATTTATCGGATTAATGTTCAAGTTATGGTGATTTATCGATTACTATTCATGCTTTGGGTCCAATCATTCTTGTTTCAATAATTCAAAATTGTCGGGAGATATTTTCAAGATTATAATTCCATTTCAATCAAGCATTTTCAACCATCCAAGTGTTAGATACTAATTCAAGATTGTATTCTATAAATATGTATTCCTTAGTTCAATAGAGATCATCACTCGAGATAATAACTAGTGAGCAATCACTTGTAATCAAACACCTAGCTACAAAAACCCCATAGTATCTCAATCTCCAACCTCTCTCTTGAGAGCCAACATTCCAAACTCTCTTGTGCAAGTTTTGATTCAATCAATTAAAGTAAGTTTGATTCAACATCTTTATTATTTCAATCAAGTTTTATTTAGTTATTTCAATTTAAAGTTTTAATCTTTTGTTTTGAAAATCAATTTGTTAAATTAATTTATCACTCTGTCTCCTCGTTATTCAACCATACCCAGTCCCCTAGCTGCTTCCCTAGCTCCTAGCTGCTTCCCTAACTCCTAGATCAATTAAGGAACCGGGTATGGTTGAATAACAGGGAGACAGTAGAAGCTAGGGAAGTAGGGGACTGGGTATGGTTGAATAATAGGGAGGCAGAGTGACAAATTAATTTTCAAAACAGAAGATTAAAAACTTTAAATTGAAATAACTAAATAAAACTTGATTGAAATAATAAAGATGTTGAATCAAACTTACTTTGATTGATTGAATCAAAACTTGTACAAGAGAGTTTGGAATGTAGGCTCTCAAGAGAGAGGTTGGAGATTGAGATACTATGGGGTTTTTGTGGCTAGGTGTTTGATTACAAGTGATTGCTCACTAGTTGTTCTCTCCGAGTGATGATCTCTATTGAACTAAGGAATACATATTTATAAAATACAATCTTAAATTAGTATCTAACACTTGGACTGTTGAAGATGCTTAATTGAAATGGAATCATAATCTTGAAAATATCCTCCAACAACGTTGAATTATTGAACAGTATTGATTGGACCCAAAACATGAATAGTAGCTGATGAATCACCATAACTTGAACGATGAATCGATGAATTATTTGCCGACAACTTTGATTGAAAGCCAAAGGAAAATAATCCTCCAAATAGTACTATCCACCTCAAGGGTGAATAGTAATATCCTTTACTTTTTTGAATAGTAAGTGAACAAGTAATCTTGTTTTATTGATATATATATATATATATATATATATATGATTATTCATCTTATAGCTGGATGGATTAGATGGAAAATTTTATAATCTCTATTGTCGGCTACACCCTTATTGTTGTGGTGGTAAAATTTGAGTCATCGTTTTTTATGCTATCTTTTCCTTTTTTTTTATAATTCTCCAAACTTTTTCTTCACAGTTAAAGTTCCTAGAAAGCGATGTGACATTTATGCAAAATTAAAATAATGATTTATCAAATTCTTCTAGGGTGTTTCTTCTTTTGTGATGATAATTATATTATCTTCTCCAAATAGGTGTGAATAACGTATCCCAAAAATCAATGACGTTGACATTTGATAGTTATAACTCCACTTGTATTATCGATAGTTAATCCAAGATATGTTCAACCTAAACTCATGAAAGTATTTTCTTTGCTTATTCTCAATTCAAATTATCGAAAATATGTCCAACTTGAAGCATACTAATGATAGGAAATAGTTTCTCAATTTCTTCATCTTTTTCTGGTGGGATACTGAAAAATTTAAATTAATTTGTCCTTGTTGCAAATTTATTAATAGTTTGGATAATTACATGATTAAAATTTGGTAATTCGTCTAGGTTTAGCTTAGGGAAAACAAGGTCAATATATCCAAATTAATAAAATTGGTAGGTGAGCTCCCGATATGCTCCAAAATAGATAGTTAGTCGTGGAAGAAGTGATTCTTCATTGGTATAAACGATTTGAGATAAATTTATATAAAGGAGATCATAGGATGAGGCTAATTCATGAAGTTAAGTTTCACCTGTAGTTTGAATACAGGTCTTTTAGCTAGTAACTTATTTTTTAATTCTTGCATCTCTTTCTCTTCCTCAGGAACAAAAGAGTGTGATGCATTTTCCTTTCTAATTATTTGACTAGAAGATGGAGTAGGAGATTGAGGATTGCTATAGAAGTACTTCCTCTAAGTTCTTGAGACGTTTTTAGGATTATTGTTACAACGAATTTAGCTTGGTTATGGTCATGTGTCATTACTTCTATAGTTTCTTATACTACTCGTCCATATTTGTTCGTAAAGCTGCATTTTGTTCTTCTTTTTGCATAATTCCGTAAACTTCTTCTTGAGAGCTGGAGTTCCTTAGAAACGATGAGACATTAATCTGTAGGTAAATTGGAATAATTCTTCATTAAGTTAATCCATCTTTGTGCCTTCTTTATTGATAATAATTAAATTTTCTTGCCAACATAAAGTACGCAAACAACATCTAAGAAGTCATGAATTAGCTAATAGGAACTTTTCTAGGAATTGATTCCTTTAAATGACATTTGAAGAACTCATAGAAAACATTTCTACAAGCAATTCCCAAGCTACTACTCCATCTTCTAGTAAAAAATTTAAAAAGGAAAATGTGTCACTCCTTTCTTCCTAAGGAAGAGAAAGAGATGTAGGAATTAAAACCTAAAATATTAGCTAAAAGACCTATTATTTAAACTACAGGTGAAACTTTAGACTCATTTTGATCCTTTTACGTAGAATATAAAAATTTACTGAATTAGTTTATGAACAAATTCTAAATCTATCTCAAGTTTTTTACACCAATAAAGAGTGTCTATTCCTCGGATTAACCATTTGTTTAAGAGCGAGATCCGAACTTATATATAATTTCTATAAGTTCGGATACCTTGATTTAGTTTACCACAAAATAAATCTCTTAGAACTATCTAAATTCTTCCCCTCTATTATCCAAGCCATAAAGAATTTTGGACCTATTTTTGTAAAATTCTACAACATTCCTCCAGAATGATGAAGAAATTAAAATAATATTCCCTGTCATTAGCATGATTCAAGTAAGACATATTTCTAACAAATTTCAGCCAAGAATTAGCAAAGAAAAAACTTTCAAAAGTTTCATGTTGAACAATTGGATAAATTACGGAAGAACAAGAGGTGTTATAGCGGTGAAGTGTCAAAGCTATTGACTTTTTGGATATGAGGTCTTTGTACTTTATATCAAGAAGAAGATTTAATTATTATCACTAAAGAAGGCATGAATATAGATGAATTTGATTAAGAATTATTCTAATTTATCTACAGATTGATACCCCATCGTTTTGAAGGAACTACAACTATCAAGGAGAAGTTTGCAGAATTATGCAAAAAAACAAAAGGAAGAAAAGACAACTTTACAAACAACTACTGCCAGCGTAGATATAGTGTCGATAACTATCACAATCTTTAGATGAATTACTATAATGTAGAAAATGTAAAAGATGGAAACATTTTACCATAGAAAAACAACATAGGGATAGGATGTGAGCCATATCAACTCATCAAGCAATTATGGCCATATAACTTTACTGTAAGAAAAACAATGGGTTAGTAAAAATCATCAAATGATTAAGGGCGAAAAAGACCTATAAATATGTAAAAGAACAAGATGGAAGAAGGAGGCAAATTGGGTAAAGAGTAGATCACCCGATATGATTCACTACAAAGTTGAAAAAATGTCCTTTGGGAAAAAGAGAAATAAAATTAGCTTTCAAGATAAATTTTATTTTATACTTTTAATTTTGAGAGTTTAGAGAGGAAAGGAGACTAAAGTTTTGAAGTAAGTCCATTAAGACTTGCTGAGGAAGGCGTGGCGGTAAACTAAGAGGTCAAACAAAATTTATATCTCGTCAAAAGATAAGGTATAATATTTAAATTTTTTTGAATTGCTAAATTATTTCTTCTCGAATACCAATTTATTCTCGTCTCGATCTATTTTTGTTCTCTCATATAGTGGTTTTAAAGCTTTCTTCACAAAAATTAAGGCAACAACTCATTCTACTGGTATTAGAGCCACATCACTAATTAATATTTTAATAAAAAGCCATAAAAGAATTTGTGTTTCATTAGAATCTAACATTTAAAGTAAATAGGAAAATAACAAAACTCTTCCCAACCTATAGCTTTAGAATATTAAAATAATAAATTTTATTAAAAAGTAAAAGCAAAAAGAAAATAAAAACGACGTTCTTTTGACCCGAATCGTCACCTATAACGAATTTTGATCTCTTTTGATCTATTTTTGTTTAAATTGTATTCTCTCATCAAATGGTTTTAAGGCTTTTAAAAAAATTAAGGAAACAAGTCATCCTAATGGTATCAAAGCCACCCCACTAATTAATATTTCAAAAGAAAAACTTTTAGTAATTTATTTTGCTTTAAATTTTATATTTTTTTGTAAATTAGAAATTTGTTAATCCCTTCCTAAACCTATATGTAAATAAAAAGAAAAAAATACAAAATGAAACGACATACTTCTAACCCGAATTGCCATCTATATATTCGCCACACAAATAGGGATGACAATTCGGGTATAAACGATGCCGTTTTGCTCTTTTTTTAATAAAAATATTATTTTAATATTTCGAAGTTATAGGTTCAAAAATTCTAAAATTTGAAGCAAAATAAATTCTTGCAAGTTTTTCTTATTAAAATATTAATTATTTAGTAGGGTAACTCTTATACCAATAGGACGAGTTAAAACCCTTTAGTTTTTGTGGAAAAATTTTTAAAATCATTTCATGAAAGAATCAAATTTGAATAAAAAAGATCAGATGAGGTTAAATTGGTACTCTAGAAGAAATAATTTAGTAATTCAAAGAAATATTTAAATATTATACATTCTCCTTTAAGAGATAGACATTTTTGTTCCACCTCTTAGGCTAGTGATATATCTTTCTCAATAGATCTTATTGGCCTTACTTAAGCTCTTTAGTCATCTTTCCTCTCTAAACTCTCCAAATTAAAAGTATAACATAAAATTTTATGAGAATATAATTTATTTCTCTCATTCCCAAAAGAGAAATTTTTTCACAATATTTTGTTCTTTGCCCAAATTATGTTTGCCTTCTTTTCTAACTTTTCTTCTGCAGTAAATTGATAAGATTCCTTCACGAGTAATTACTTGATATGGCTTTTGCTGACCTCATTCTATAGTACAATGTTTCCTCCGCTATCTTCTCTTGTTATTCATCTGAGGATTTTGATAGTTGTCGACACTATATCCATGCTGGTGGAATTTAAGTAGTTGTTCTTGAACTTGGCTTTTTTTCTTTTGTTTTGTATAATTCTCTAAACTTTTTCTTGACAAGTGGTAGTTTCTTAAAAACGATGGGGAATTCATCTCGTAGGTGAATTGAAATAATTCTTAATCAAATTCATCTATCTTCGTGCCTTCTTGATGATAATAATTAACTTTTTTCTTGATATAAAAGTGCGAAAACCATATCTAAAAAGTCAATCGCTTTAACACTTGACTTCTATAGCTCCACTTGTTATTCCGTAATTGATTGAGGAATTGTGGAACTTGAACTTTTGAAAGTTTTTTCTTTGCCAATTCTTAGCTCAAATTTGTCAAAAATATATGCGACTTGTATTATACTCGATAACCGGGAATATTATTTCATTTTCTTCATCTTTTTCTGGAAGAATGCTATAGAATTTTACAAAATAAAGGTCCTTGCTTAAAATTCTTTACGGTTTGGAACATAGAGACAGAGAGACGTTCAATAGTTTTTGGAGATTTGGTTTGGGGTAGATTAAATAAAGCTATCCGAACTTATAAAATAGGTATATGCTCTTGAAGAGATGGTTAATATGAGAAAAAGTAACTCTCCATTGGTGTAAAAGACTTGGGATAAATTAAAAACTTGTTCATAAGTTAATTCAATAATTTTTGGTATTCTCGCATAAAAGGGGTCGTAGAATGAGGTTATTTGAGAAGTGAAGTTTTGCATATAGTTTGAATAATGTGTCTTTTAGCTAATAGCTTAGTTGTTAATTTCTGCAAGTCTTTCTCTTCATCGGGAAGAAAGAAGTGTGATATTTTTTTCTTTCTAATTTTTTGACTTAAAGATAGAGTAGTAGCTTGAGGATTTCTTGTAGAAGTGCTTCCTCTTAGTTCTTCATACGTTTTTAGCATTATTGCTACTACGGATTTTGCTTGGTTAAGATCATATCTCATGCTTTCAATAGTTTCTTGTATTCATGTCTATATGTGTTCTAGTCCTTCTATTAAAGCTTAAAGATATTCCTTGAACTCTAAATTTGTATCTCTTAATTCTTCAATTTAAAACTTTTACTAGTCCATGATCCTCAAGATATTTTGCTTATGTTTTGTTAAATAATTTGCTAAAAAATATTATTTCCTACAACATGCTCATAAACAAGCATTACATTGAGGTATAAATGTTTTCCATCTATGAAGTTTTCTCATATGAGATCCATTATTTCATGTTTGTTTGACAAAATTTGTTGCGATTTTATTATTAGTTAATACTTTGGAAGGTTTTAAAGTAAATAATTTGTATTTTTTAATTCCTCGGTTAATAGCTAATAATCCTTTTCCATTGTATTATAATTTTTTTGTTGTTGTGATAATGTTTCACTATGGCATCCGCATATTTCATTTAAATTAGTTTTAAGGACGACTGTCCACATATATTAAGAGGCCCGTCGCTTTGTAATATAAGATTATCTCCCGGTTCCGGGAGTCTTAAGCTTGATAAATTGTCACTTTCATTTTTAAAACTTTTAACCATTTGTGTATGACGATTAGTCCATACTATGGTATTATTTTTTCTTAAAAGGTTTTGTAGATCTTTCTTTTCTTGGACAGATTTACAATATAAAATTTGCATAATTAAGTAATCCTAAAAATCCTTGAATATTACGTTTAATTCTTAAATCATGAGGAAATTGTTTTATTTTTCTTGAAATATGAGTTTGAAGAGAAATTCCATTTTATCCTAACTTAAAATCTAGAAATTCACTTTCTTCTCGCTGTATTATGACTTTCTTTTCTCTAAGATATATCCCTTATTTAATTGCTGTTTCTACAAAAGTATTTAAGTGTTTCTTCTATCTTTTATGGTATTAGAACTAATTAGAATATCGTCTATGTAAAAAACTAAAAATTATTAAGATGTCTAAATAAATCATTCATATTCTTTGAAAAATTTTTGGTGCATTTTTTAATCCAAATAGCATAACTATCCGTTTATAGAATCCTTTAGGTGTACTACTATATTTGATACTATTTTCATATATTTTTATTCACCAAAATCCAGATTTATATTTAAATTTAGAATAGTATTTCTTATTTTTAACAAGATTGATAAGAACTTCTTTATTATGTAAGAAATAATTATCAATTTTAGTGTATTAGTTAAGTTGTTGTGTTTTTGTTTTATAGTTGAGAACCATTCTTGTTTTTCCTTGTATTTTTTTCTGCTTCATTCATAACAACAAAAGTAGGAGACGAATAAGCTCTTTTTGAAGGTCTAATTAGCCATTTTTTTAATAATTTTTTAATTTGATCACTTCTCTAGGATTTTTTGGTTTCGAAAATTGTAATAATTTTTCTAAATAGATTTTATTTAGCTTATTTAAAAGCTGCTCTTTGGATATAATATTAAATTTGAATTTTTTGGACGTGATAATTGAGTGTGAGTTTTTTATATCACCACGCCTTGTGCGCACTTTATAAGGGTATTTTGTGTTGCTATTTTTAGAAAATGATCACATTTGATTGTGAGATATATCCTGAATTATATTGAAATACAAAGGGTAATAAGGATTTTATTTCCTGATATTATTGGAACATTAGTGTGGACATATTGTAAATATGTAACTATTGAATGTATTCCTTTAATTTGGAGTTTATTTTTTGGTGGGATGTTTTTCCATTTAGGTCAAATAGGTTTATGAAAGAAAGCGATTTCAGATCCTGTATTGTTGTTATTATAACATCTAGTTCTTCAGCGGCTATCTTTATGTATGTAAAATTAGGAAATTCAATTTGCTTCACATTATGAAGGATAATTTGATTATTGTTAGTATCAACTAAAGTAGTTTGCATAGGACTTATTTCCTAGGAAGTAAATTTATCTAAAAAGGTCATTCTTAATAAAATATGGTAGAACTCATTGTTTATAGTAGAATCTTCATAGCATTCTTGTTCTAGAAGAATTAATTCAGGAGTTTTCATCATAATTATGAATTTTTTATTTAAGGTAGTTCTTCTACCATCATAGGTAACAAAGTTATATTCTTCAATTGGGATAGTTTGGATAGGTATGTCCTAGAGTGACATTGAGATGTTCCCGTATCTATAAGGACTCTATCTTTTATCCAAGTTTATCCATTAAAACAATCTAATTTTACTTTATAAGTATTAGATGAGGTAAAATTCTAAGGCTTCTAGACATATTTGGTTGATTTAAAATTCTTACTCTATTTTTGTATGATAATGAAAATCTTGGTGCTTCACTGAAAGCTTCTTCGTCAACTAATTGAAAGTATGTTAAGAAGGGAAAACTAGCTTTTGTGTTGGTGGTGCTATAGTTGTACCTTTGGTCTAGTTTGAGTGGTCAAGGGGTAACTCTGGCTTCAGCTATGCTTCCAACAATCTATGTAAAGGTTTTTTTCTTTTTTTTTTTTGGGTCATATAGATAACAAATGTTGTATTTGCATAACTTGATTTGCCACTAGCAATTTGGTTCAATATTGACTCAATGCTATTGCTAAAATCCAGTAATACAACTTTGTTATCTTACATCTAGTAAATAGATACTCCTTCCGTTTCACAATACATTTCACTTTAACTATTTTTTTCGTTTTACAATATCTGTCATTTAAAAATTTCAATGCCATATTAATGACAAGTTTACCAACTTTGTTCTTATTAATTTTTTTCTCATTTTTTTCATTAACTTTCTTCATTTCTAATGAAATCTTGAAAAATCTTGGTCTTTTAATACAAATTTTATCGTAAAATTTGTGTTCCTTGGTATTTTTCAAATCCCGAAAAGGACAAGTATTTTGAAATGAAGGTTATGATATGCATAATTGACAGAATATGGACAAAAGTGTTGCTACTCAAGCATGCAAATGTTTCTCCTTATATACAAAATACTAAAATAGACTTTGGTTGCATTTCGTGTATTAAAAAGATATGCAAATGCTAGTTTGACCTTGACTTGGATCCACCTAAAAATTTTGGGTTTTGATTACGATCTTTTTACCCGAACTCTAAAAATTCGTAAATTAGCAGACCAAGTCCGACTAGAACCTCGCTGGACTCGTTGGATTAAGGTAATAAAAATAATAAATTTGGCTAGATAAATTGTTTACTGAATGTTGTATCCATATTATATAATTTTTCTTTCATTTTATCAATCTTTATACTAGTGATTATTCATTATTTTGTATCAATTGAAGAAAGGTTACATAATTATCATAATCTTTTATTAACACATACTAATACTCTTTCCTTTCTCAACTTCTTTCTGTTAAATTAATTATATATAGTTAACTTCAATAAAATAGGCATGAGTTGAAGTGACGTAATATATTAAAATATATAAGTTATGCTATTGTATTTTTGGTGACATACATATGCCTAATAATATGTTGCATAATACTCAGTATTAATGTAATAATATAAAATTTTAACATTATAATTAAAAATAATAATTTCAGTTTATGTAAATCTCTAATTCTTATTCATTTCAAATTGTTCTTGGTGTATTTGAACCACAACGCCAATGAGTCAGATTATTTCTAGAGAATAAATGGGTTGGGTTGGGCGGACCCTAGGCAATATGCACAAAAGCCTCCTGACAATACTAACCGTAATTACTTATAAATTATTAATAATGAATTGAATGAAAATAACATGTGAATTGGTATAATAGATAAGTTAAAACAAACATGCCTTAGACCTTATTTGAATGAGTCAAGTCGCTATATCTAATGGACCTCACACTCATATCATAATGTCAAGTTATAATATTTTTAAATATGTTATTTTAGAAAATATAAATACATATGTAAAATTATGGACAATTTAAGTAAAAAATATGTCTATTTTGATCTTCTCATATTTGCTAAAAATTAAATTGCTTATATCTTTTGTCAAACAATTCATATAATAACTTGATTTCGCTCACGAGTGTTGGTTTATATTTATGATGCAGTGGCTTTTGGACCATCCTAAGTTCCTAAGTAATGCATTATATATTACAGGTGACTCGTATACAGGCATGATAATCCCAATCGTTGTTCAAGACATAATCAGCGGTAATATTCTCTGACATGCACTTGTGTGTGTTTTTGCTACATTTGTCTTTATTGAAAATTATAACCGTTATAGTTAGGTAGTGTAACTTAGGGCATGTTCGAAGTTATATGAAAACTATCATGTATTTCTGTTTTCTGTTTATTTCTATTTGATGTTATTATTATTATTATTATTATTATTATTAAATTATGATGATTATTATTATCGATATTATTATTATATTGGTTTTTTTTGGTAGAATGTTAGGAGTATTTGTATTTTAAACTTCAAGCAATGACATACAGGTTTCCACAGGGTATTCACTAGCTTACACAATCACACTATATATTCACACCTCTTAGTCTATTTCTGATCATTCTGCCACACTTTATGCTTAGCTTGACTGCATCTTTACTAGTTTATGTGAAAATGCTCCTATTCCTCTCCTGCCAACAGTGATATATAATTACTGTGATGGCTAGATATAACACATTCCTCTCCTGTTTGTACCCTTAAGTTGTAAAACAGCCTCAGTCCAGTCTCCATCTTGAATATGTGCAGGTTTTTTATTTGCAACAACTTTTCGTCACATACCCAGGATCTAATTCACACTCAAAGAACAAGTGAGTATGTTACTCCCCTTGCTCTTGACATAATACACAGGTTGGGTCACCATCAATCCCCATTTTCATCAACCTATCTTTTGTAAGCAGTCTCTTGTGAATTGCTAGCCAAGCAATAAATGCACATCTTAGAATTCTGTATTTGTGCCATACCAACCTATACCATTTGACTGGCCTACTTTTATTCCTTAACCAGTCATAACCTCGTTGTGTTGTATAAATCCCATTTGCAGTTTGTGACCATCTTCCTGAAACCTGGTCATATCCAGCTTTGACAATTTCTTTTCAGTATTTTGTTCCAATACCAACTAGCTTTGGTTGCAAGTTTACAACTCCATATGTCTCCCCCTTTATATAATAGTGGTGGACCCATCTAATCCACAGATTGACAGCTTTTTGGGATATCTTCCATACATGTTTTGCTACCAAAGTAATATTTTGCTGCTTACATTGTTTGATAGCCATCCCACCTTCCTTTTTTGGTATGCATAAAGTTTCCCAGCTGATATTTGCCATCTTCTTGGTTTGCTGCTGCCTCACAAGAACTGTCTGCATAGTTGCTCCACCTTAGTGATTACTGCTGCAGGCAACATGAATATTTGACTCCACTATATGTGCATACTGATCAATATAGTGTTTATCAGCTGAAATTTCCCCGCATATGATAGTTTTCTTGTTGGCCAGGCCGTAATCTTGCTTGCAATCCTGTCAGTCAGGATTTGGCAGCCAAGTTTGCCCAGTTTTTGATGCTTGACAGAAACCCCCAAGTACCTAAAACGCAGTACACCTATTTCGAAGCCTGTGATTTTTTTGAAGTTATGTGTTTCAGATCATCATCAATCCAGAAAATACAATTTGAGACTTCTTTAAATTTGCCTCCAGTCAAGAGTACTTTAAGAAATAATCAAAAGCACACATTATACACTTAACACTGACTTGGTTTGCTTTAGGATATTGAGTTTCATCTGTTTGCAGGTAGCGTGGTACTGAAACCCCTTTTGGCATGCATCAATTTTGAGGGTTCTATTCAAGAATTCCATAACTAGCACAAAGAGTAAAAAGGACATAGGGTCCCTTTGCCTTAACCCCTTTTTTACTTTGAAAGTAGCCATAAGTCTTCCAATTGACATTAACAGAGAAACTAGCAGTGGAAACACTGGTCATAATGCAATTGGTAAAGTTTACCAGAAATCCATAACCGTACATCAAATCTGTAAGAAAATCCTAGTTGATGGTGGCATAGGATTTTTTCAGATACACTTTCATAATGCATCGAGGGGATACCTTTTTCCTATGATATAACTTAATCAGGTCCTATGCAGTATTGATCTACCAGGGATGAAAGCTCCATAGTTTTGATCAACCAGATATGAAATCACATTCTTAAGTCTTTTTCATATTAGTTTGGTTATGCATTTGTAGACTGTATTGCGGCATGCAATCATGCTCTAAGATCTGTAGGATGGATAGGATTTTGTACTTTGGAATCATAGCCAGTATTGTAGCATTTATCTGTTTGAGTAGCTTGCCACTCTCAAAGAAACTCCTGACAGCTTTACACACATCCTTTCCTGCGATGTCCTATGTTGTTTTGAAAAATAACTGCCAAAACCATCTGGCTTGGGGCTTTTGTCATTACCTATACTGAACATTGCATCTTTAACTTCTGTATCAGTAAAAGGTTTGATCATAATGTCTCTTTGTTGTGAGCTGAAGATTGGCCCTTGCATAAACAACCTCATATGACAGTTTGAGTATGGGACATTCATTGGCCAAAAAGGAAGCAAACTCATAAGAGATAATTTCTCTAATGTCATATGGTTTAAATTTGATAGCACCCTGGCTGTTCACCATTTTTCTTATATCCAATTTGTAGTTGTTGTATGCTGTAGATGCATCAAAGTATGCTATATTCTGGTCACCCTTTTTCAGCCATGATTCTTTACTTTTTGGTCCAAGAAGTCCCTTTCAGCTTTGGTAGAGCTTTTGTATTTCTCCATTGTTGCCTTTTCTTTCTCATATAAGTTTCCATCATATGGGTTGTTATGGATAGGTTGTTGTATTTGATGGAGTTCTTGCAGTGCAGTTTCTGCCATTTACCTATACCTCACTAAATTTATTCATGTTCAGCATTTTCAGAGGTTGTTTGAGGCTCTTTAGTTTTTTGGCCAGTTGATACATATGTGTTCCTCTTACCTCCTTGGTCCAACAGTCAGCCACTATCAGCAAGAATTCTTTGCTTTGTGCCCAAATTTTATAAAATTTAAAATTTTGCACAGCCTTTGTCTTGTTTGCTCTTAGGTTGACCAGTAGGGGAGTATGATATGATATGTCCTCTAGCTGAATTGAATACTCTATTTCAGGAAATTGCATGATTCCTCCACCATTTACTAAGACTCTATCCAACTTGGAAAAATATTTAATTTTCCCTTGCTTGTTGCTCCATGTGAATAAGGGACAGGTATATATGAGCTCTTGTAAGTAACATTGATTTATGCAATTTGCAAAATCCTCCAGTCCTCCAGACAGAATTTTATCCCCACCCAGCCTTTCTTCAACTCTTAGAAGACTGTTGAAATCCCCACCTATAATCCATGGTGCTTCCATTGTATAGCTTATCTGCTGTAAGCCATGCCATAACATCTTCCTGTCATTGTTGTCATTTGACCCATAAACAACTGTTAAGAAGATCTGCCTATCATCCTAACTTCTTGTTCTTATGTGTATGTACTGAGATTGGATATTGATGATGTCAACATTTACCAGTAGGGGGTCCCATATGATCCAAATTCTCCCTTTATTTGTGGAAGTGGCATTAGTCATCATGGCCCATTGAGGATGAATATGTTGTCTAATGTCTTCTTTGTTATTGAGCCTTGTTTTTGTTTCTACTGTCCCAGCCATTGGACACTTATTTTTCTGCAAAAACCTTCTGACTGGTACTTGTTTGTTAGGGCCATTTAGGCCACGGATGTTCCAAAATCCAACCCAATCCATGGTCCTTTTCTAAGGAGCCAAATGTGTTGTGTGTCACTATGCTATTGATGCAATAAGGGGGTTCAAATCCATGTGCATGATTGTAACCTGATGGCAAAATTAAGGTGATTATATTTTCCTCAACTGCTGGTTCAGTTAATTGCTCAACCTCCTGTGTTTGCTGGAAAGGTATTGGCTGGGTTTGTTTAACCCTCCAAATTCTTTGAGTCCCCTTCATGCATTCCTCTATTATATGTCCAAACATTGAACATTTTCCACATTTCAGTGGTTGCCACTCATAGTTCACTTCTTGCAATACAATATCCTCAAGTTCATCCATAAACGTGACCTGCTTTGGGAATTCATGGTTCTGGTCCATCTCAATTAGTAACCTGGCATAGCTTGTTCTAGTCTTAAGCTATGTTGTTTTATCAGCAGCTAAGGGTTTCCTCACCAAACTACATATCTTACTCAGCCCTTCATTACTCCAGAATTTGAGGTCAAGTTTAGGGAGTGTGACCCATACTAGAACTTGAGCAATTGCATCTCTATGAACTAGCTCACCCAGAGCCCATGGTTTGATAATGATGGGGGTTTTTTTTTTTTTTTTATCAAGGTATATAAACTTCTGTCTTACCACTTCATCTCGTTCTAGAATTGAGTTAAATATTGCTATAAAAACTTCATTAGGTTTAGCAATTACCTTGTCAAGACCTCGTCCCCCAAATCCAGTTGAAAAAGTCTTCAATAACCCTTAAAGGTGGATTAGCCCCCAGTACAAAGCAAATAATAGATGAACTCCAGTATTCCACCTCGTTTTCAATATTATGAGCTTCGATGCACTGAATTTTCATCCCATTATGCGTGATTGGTTGCACAAAATCCAAGGACAAATCCAGATTAGGGATGCTTCCAAGGGCAAACTGGTTTTCTTCTTAGCCTAAAATATTGAGTTCCTACGTTTTCTTAGTGCATTAATCCAACTTGCAAAACTCATCCTCATTGTTTCCTCATCTTGTCAATGATCTCCATTCACCGAGTTCTGCAAATTCAATGGAACAGTACCCGAACTGGCCTTATTGGTTCTGACCACTGTTGAGTGGTTAATACCTTGTTCCTCTTGGTTCTGCTTGCGCTGTAGAAGGAGATAGGGTGGAGATTGGTTTCTTGGTTTTCGATTTTGCTTTCCTCGCCATTACGATTCAGATGTTCTCTAACTACTTTCTCTCTCTAGCCCATATTTTTATTATTATTATTATTATTATTATTATTATTATTATTATTATTATTGTGATTGTTATTATTATTATCATCATTATTGTTGTTGTTACTCCTTATTGTTGTTGTTATTTATTATTATTATTATCATTATTATTATTATTATTATTATTATTATTTCTGTTTATTTATGTTCTTTTCTTTTCTTTTTTGTTAGTCATTTTTGTTCCTTTATGCTTTTTTTTATTTGTTTTCTCTATTCTGTTCGTTTATATTCTTTTCTCGTTCGTTTATGTTCTTTACTCGTTCGTTTCTGT
Source organism: Talinum fruticosum (assembly GCA_021018815.1). Classification (NCBI taxonomy): domain Eukaryota; kingdom Viridiplantae; phylum Streptophyta; class Magnoliopsida; order Caryophyllales; family Talinaceae; genus Talinum; species Talinum fruticosum. The sequence goes on from JAITYX010000011.1 coordinate 6,690,296, forward strand.
TTAATTTTTATGTAAATTTGAGCAGGCCCTTAACAAAAATGAAAAAGAGAATTATTTAATCTAGTATATTGGTTTTGACTGTAAAATAGTTTAGTTGATCGATTACATGGATTCAATTGATTTTTTCCTTTTTTTTTTCAAAGAAAGCTAGTTTTTCACTAACAAAACCCAAAAACATATCAATCCAATATAGAAAGGGATTATGTAGTGAGCTAAGCGACAAAGCTAACTACTTTTTTTCCTTCCCAAAAACATTGATATGCATTTACAACAAGCTTGATATGAGTGGAATAATTATTATTATTTTTTGTTATTGTTTCTAGTATGAATTAAGTCCCTTTTACATTTAGCCGGAAAGAGTTATAAGATTAAATAGTTGTAAATAAGAGTATTCATCAGTCTAAGGTTGGACTAAAAATTAAATAAGAGAAATTGGTGAACCGAGGACCGGAGCGAATAATTTTTGATCTGGACTCGGACCGGAGGTCCAAAGTGGACTGATTAGTGATTATCACATATGTAGATAGGAGCCAACTCCAAAATTGCTGAAACTTGGAGAAAGAATTGAGTTTCAAATGGGTCAAATTTAAGATGGAAGAGAATCGAATTTCTCAACTAGAAATCCTAATTAGCTATATAAATAAATATGCTAGGTGGCAGGACTTGGACTTCTTTTAGTATAGAATTATTTAGTTGTAAGGAGTTGTAAGGAGTTGTAAGGAAATATATGCAGGTGTAAGCATTTGTAAAGTTAGTTATAAAAGCCGCAAGGAGTTATAAGAAGTTGTAAGTAACTATAAGTACTTGTGACTCGGAAAAAATTGTAAAGAGCTGTAAAAGTGTAAACAAAAACTAAATTGAATAAGGCATATGTGTGAATCCAAGATTGGACCTCAAAAATGAGAGAGAAAGTAGAGAGAGAAAGGAGAGAGAAGGTTCTTTTTGTATTAACTTGAAAATTAAAAATGTACAATATTTTGATATATATACATGCCTTCTCTAATTAACTCAAGTGACTAACGGATATAAATAAATATCTCAATATATCTCATTGTCCAACAGTATACAATTTGACTCCATATTCTCACAATCCCCTTCAAGTTGTAACTTGTGGAGTATCAACAAGTCCTAACTTTGAAGTTATGGCCAGATGATGTGGTGAAGACAAAGCCTTGGTCATAATCTCTATAAGTTGTGACTTGGAGAGTACATGACTAGTTTGAAGAAAACCATAGTTAAGCTTGTCTCTCAAAAATGGCCATGAACTTCTAAATACTTAGTTCTATTATGAAAAATAACATTTGCTGCAATGTACTTAGCTGCCTTCTTATCACAAGTTAAGGAAACTGGATAAGAAATAGATGCATTGAGATCCCTTAAAAGATCAACAATCCATACCAACTCTCTAGTAATAGTGGACATGAATCTATACTCGGACTTTACAAAAGATTTAGAAGTGGTCTTTTGTTTCTTGGCCTTCCAAGACACCAAAGAAGAACCCAAAAAGTCACAACAACCTAAAACAAACTTCCTGCTAAAAGCACTAACCCCAATCTTTATCACAATATTGTAGAACAATAGAATAAAAGAGACCTTTATTAATTGTTCCTTTCAAATATATAAGCACATGAAGAGTAGCCTCCATGTGAGGTTTCATGGGCACACTGACTTAGGTGTTGCGCAACTGATATCAAGTCTAATTAAAGTTAGGTATAACAATATGTCAACAAACCCACTAATATTATTCTAGCTTATATAAAACCTCACCAGCATCAATAGAAGAATGAAGGCCTATAAGAAGAGGAGCAGCTGCGCATTTACAAGTAGAAAAACTAGCATCTATCAAAATATTTAGGAAGCATCTAGCATATTATCTAAGATGTATTTCCTTTTATTTAAAAGCATTCTTGATTTTGACCTTGCAGTCTCAACTACCAAGAATACCTAGTAGCAATACGTAATGGTAAATGCCTTATGCAAGACTTGCTTAACCATTTCTATTCCCTGAGAATTATTGCCTCTTCGAAGCATGTCATCCATATAAACCAAGGCAATAAGAAACATTCCACATTTATTTCTAGTGTGCAATGACTAGTCTCACTTACATTGTGTAAAACCTAAGTTGAGAAGAGACTTGGTTAGCTCCAATTCCATTGCATAGAAGCTTGTTTAAGCCCATCAAAGGACTCCTTCAATTTACAGACTTTCCCCAAGGAAACATCATATCCTTTTTGGTGGAAGAATATAAACTTACCTCATCTAAAATGACCATGAAGAAAAGGCATTATTTACATCAAACTATTAGAGACGCCATTGATGCATAGCGGCTAAAGCCATAAGCATTCTCACAAGTAGGTAATTTAGCCACATGGAGAAAAATTTTGTTTGTAATCCTTATCTTTCTCCCGGGTAAAACCCCTAACAACAACCTAGGCCTTATACTTTGCTGCCACACTTAAAGTAACAAGAGTTTTTAGTGAAAGAAGTATTTCGAGATAAAGAGGATTTACCTTTCTTGTCTTTTCGAAGACCTCATTCCCGGTCTTCTTTTGCCACTTTTTGTATTTCATAATTATTTTCAAACCTTTGGCCGAAGCACCATAGGATCTTCTTCTAAGTCCGAGCTGCTAGGACTTGGTCCAACATCTTCTAAGGCTTTCAAGGCAACGTTCTTTCTCATGCTAACCTCGGATTCTTCTTTTTGAAGATGCAGCAGCATAGGTCGAGAGCTTTCCAATGAGCTCGTCAAGTTTGAGCTGGCTAAGGTCCGGAGCTTCTTCGAATGTCGTCACCTTTGGACCCTATTTCTTCTTTAGAAAGCATCTAAGAAGTTTTCTAACTACTTCTTCATTTGAAATCTTCTTACCAAGGGACTTTAGATTATTTACTATCTTAGTAAAACTTATGTACATCTTAGACATCCCTTCATCAACCAACATTTTGACAAACTCGTATTTGTGGAGGTATTGGCTGATCTTGGTTTGTCTCGACCCGACTAGTTCTTTCATATGCGATCACCAAAGTGTCCCACACTTCCTTGGTCGTATCACACCGAGACTCTATTAAACTCATATGAGTCTAACGCACACATTAGAATGTTCATAGCTCGTGATTCTTCTTGTGCCTTTGCTTTTCATTAGTGGTGAATTCTGTCTTCAACTTTGGCACAGCTTCAACTCCAATCAGCTTCACATGGGATGTAGTTACCAACAGTAATGATGTCCCATACTTCTTCATCTTGATCTTGTATGAAGCATTGTATCGGATTTTTTCAATGGGCAAAGTTGGAGCCCTTGGACTTCGGTGGTCTTATAAAGGACCTTCCTTCATCAAACTCTCTATTGAGATGAGCTATAATCTGTAAACCTTCGTAGTGTTAATTCCTTTTAAGAAGGCTAGGCTCTAATACTAATTGAAAGTTCACTTGAAGAGAATTATCACCCTAAAAGGGGATGAATAAGGTGATTAAAAAAATTGAGAAAAATTAAAGTTCAAAATTGAGTTATCTACTCATATAGAAAAATTGAGTTTAGAGTGACTCGAAGTAAGAAAAATGAAGACAAGTGATTTTTACAAGGAAAACCTCTTAGGACAAAAAACCTCGGACAATGCTACTCCAAGCACTAAGTCAAAATCCACTATTTGAATACTCAAATACAAAGATAATGACTACCCAGATTTGCTCACCGAGACAAATCTCTCAATATTTTCTCAGCCCGTAAATTCCCTTATCCGATCTAATACTTCCAAGTTGAGTACCATTAAAACTTGAGACAACTAAGTTGAAGTTACGTTATCAACTCAGCCAAGGGAAGACTTAGAAAAGTGTTTGAAGTAAGAGAGTGTTTACAAGACTTTTCTTACAAGAGATTACAACTCGTAAAGATAGTGAGAGTTGTAAGATAGAAATGTGAATGAATAAATTAAGCTCTTGGCCCCAACAATCTTATAAGTCTTGTGTCAAGTCTTCTATTTATAGTCCGCTTGGGAAAAACATTGAGTCTTCCGCCGCAAGAATTGTGTCGACTAGCCATTGCAATGGATTAGCCCGAGTACTCGGCTTGTGGACCATCTTTGAGTTAGTAATTAAGTCTAGGTCTTAGCTTCGTAACTCGTTCTACTAACTCCAAATATTTGAAAAATCAGGCATAAAAATACGTTAGACTCGTAAATAAGAAATTACCTAAAACAACAAGAAGCAAGCTTGTCATCTTAGTTTGAGCTTTCCGTAATTTTCGGCTTTTCCGTCTACAGAGATTCAAAGGTCATAAGTTGTTGTTTATGCTTTTATTTGCGATTATTAGAAAGCCTTCAAAAATAAATTAGAGAATGGTACTCAAAGTATAAAAATACTTGGGTCCAAAATTAGATTAGGATTAGTCTAAGCATTTAAAGACTCGATTCTTTATAATTTATTAATCTGAAAATTTTCAAATCTAATATTCAACATATTCAAATCCTATATATGTCTTAACTCAAAGGATAAGTTTAATAATGATGAGTACATGAGTTAATTAGACACTCTAGTGTTGCCAAGTTAATTATTCTAGCATAATGAATCGGCTTAAATAGAATTAACACAACTAATCGTAGTTCAATTCTTGAAGTGTGCCAAATTCGAAGTGAATTTATAAATGTAAAATTACTTACGCAAACTTGATATCTAAGTCATATTGAGTAGGTTAATTTCTTAGAACTAAGTAGCTTAGTCAAGCTCATTTTGTATGACTCGGTCAATTTCTACTTTCGAAGTAGAATTGAGTCCTCAAACTTTTATAAGAAATCTTTGAAGATTAAAGTCTTATTAGGTCGAGCTTATCTATCAATCATGTTAAATAAGTGATTATTATTTCAAATGACTATATCTTGTGAATTTCTTTTATGATACTTCTAGGTTAATCCTAAATTTAGATGAATGTCCTTAACTTAAAACTAAGTAAAGGGTCCGTTAATTATACCTGAATCTTCGAAGCAATTCCCCAACAAATAGTAAATTGAACTTAAATTCGGGCACAAATAGCACAAGTTTTCTACCTGCCTTTCCTCTCATTTTTTTCTTTGTAATTTTTTAAACCAAACATTGGAAGGAAAATAGGTCGTCCTGTCAACGAATTCCTAATTAAAATGTTGGGCCATTTGTGTTTGATGTGAGTTTAAGATATTAGAAGTTTTGGGTATTTAAAATGGGTGTGTTTAGAGTGAAAGTGGTTGATTGTGGTTTAATGTGGTTCAGTGTTGATTTTTTTAAAGAAAAGTAGTCGAATGTAGATTTTATGTAGTTTTAATGAGTGTTGAGTGAAGTTCATAGTTTTTGAGAGTTAGTAAGTGTGAAAGAATGTTGATTTTTTTAATTAGCCACTCAAAAGAGCAAGCCCTTCAAGAGCCTAACACCTATTTATTGTCAAACAAGAGCAAAGATCTTACATATGTACATTATTTATCTAAAAGTAGTACTACATACCTTTTTTTAGGGCCCAACAATTCACGTTCAAACATAGAAGACCCACCCTTGACAAGAAAGAAAAGGAAAAATGCAAGGTGGAATATTTTTGCAAACATAAATTGTCCAAGAGTAGCGAGAAAACATGATTTGAGAAGGCACTAAAAGAACATGAATCTTAAAAATACCCGGGAAGGATGACAAAAATGTTCTTAATTATAAGTGATATGGAATTCGCCAACTTAATTGTGTTAGAAAAATAATACGAGGTGCGACTAATGAATAAAATTAATAAACTTATCCGATAGTCGTGGCATGGTGATCTACTATCCTAAAACCAAATTTGCGTCCTTACGCAAGAAACTAGGGACTCACGAGCAATTGATCTCTAGGGATACACGACAAGTCTGTTCGGACGTCGAACTCGAGCGAACAACGAGGAGGAACGTAGAACAATTACCCGTAACGTTTTGAGAGAAAAAGATGAATATTATTCAAGTATATTTTTGTGTGTGTAAACCGAGAGAAATTGCCACAATTTATAGCAGATGGATGACATAGAAAACAGGAAAGAAAGAATAAGGGCTGAAAATGTGGGAGTTGATCAAGCAAAACAGAAGATAAGGGAGCTAATTAAGCAATGTTGTAATAAAGGGTGCAATCATATCGGCTGGGAAAAATAATAATGGACACTTTCCATAAATAAACTTTGGCTGTCGCAAAAGAATAAAACCAGATTTGACTAAAATAATAATAAAATAAGACCCATGCTCATGCCCCGTAGTTGGCCCGACCCGGCACAGACACGGCGGGTGGGCAGCACGTACACGCATGTGTGGTGTAGAGTCTCGTCCCTCTACCAAGCTTTATAGGAGTTCAAAGAAGAGTGAAATATAAAAACCCAAAGCAAAAGTTGCAATCTTCCTATGTGGGATGAAAACAAGAGGTTCAAGAACATTTTCTCTCTCCTCTCTCACTATCTTTGAAGCATTTTTCCAACAATTCCCCACATTATTCCAAGACTAAAGAAAAGGAAGAAAGAACTAAAAATAAATGGAAATTCGGGTTAAAAGAAGAGAAGATGTCAAGATACTAATGTCTTTTGGACTTGAATCAATACCTAGTGTTTACAAGTCTGTCTTACATCCGTTAGGGTGGGTCAATCCAAGTGCTCGGTGATTGTATAGAACAGATCGTGCACACTCATTTTCTCTTAAAATCTAAGCTCCTCGAGAAATATAGACGCATTAACGCCCTACGTCATGCTTGGATTCTTGTGAATGCTCTAGAAAGTTTTTAGCCCAAAACTTTCATAGGGGTGGGCGACAACCCCAACATTCTCATAGGTGAATTCCATCAAATGCATACGGTCATGCGCCACCATAAAGGCTATGGATTAATTAAGAATCAAATAATTCGTCCCTAACAGAATTGACAATAAAAATACTACTACATTTTATTTTTAGGAATGGGTATGTAGTACACAAAATGTTTTGAGTTGTTTCGTGATTTAGCTTAATCGATTGAACTTGGACACTTTGTCCAAGATGGGCATCCATCACGATTCACTCACTCGATGGGCTTAAGCCCCATCCCTTGTGCCGACGCTAGCACTACATTTCTATAAAGGCCTTTGGTGAAAGGATCGACAAGATTCCTTTCAAATTTTACATACTCAAGTGATATCACATTATCTCTAATCATATTCCTCACAATCTTGTGCCAAAAACAAATGTGTCTCCTCTTTCCGTTGTAGGTGTGCTTGTTAGCCACTCCTATGGCTGCTCGTGAGTCACAATGCATGGAAGTCGATGGAGTTGGCTTCCCCATAGTGGAATGTCCGCCAGGAGGCCTCTTAGCCACTCAGCCTCTTGACTTGCCAATTCTAAAGCAATAAACTCATATTCCATTATGGATTTAGCAATGCAAGTTTGCTTGGAAGATTTCCAAGATATAGCATTACCTGCTAATGTAAACACATAGCCACTGGTTGAATTAATTTCATCATTATCTCGAAACCAGTTAGCATCACAATAGCCTTCTAACACTACATAAAATGAAGTAAAGTGCAAACCCCGAGTTAATAGTCCCTTTTAGATATCTCAATAATCTAATTAGGGCATTCCAATGATCACTATTGGGATTATGAGTATAACGACTAAATCTACTCGCTGCATAGGCTATATCCGGACGAGTGTAATTCATTGGAAACATTACATTACTAATAATTTTTGCACACTCACTTTGAGACACAAGTGACGCCTTTATTCTTTTTCAAATGAATACTAGGATCATAAGGGGTCCTCATAGGGGCACTCTCAAAATGTCCAAATTTCTTAAGGATGCTTTCAACATAGTGAGTTTGATTAAGGCTTATACCCTCTTTTGTCTTAGTCAATTTAATACCAAGAATAACGTCTACATCTCCTAGATCTTTCGTGTCAAAGCATGTACTCAAAAAGATTTTGTAGATAACACAACATCTAAGTTTTTCTAAAAATAAGCATGTCATCCACATAGAAGCAAATAATTACACAACCATGCTCATTGTTTTTGGAATATACACATGCATCGGAATCATTGACATGAAAACCATTAGAAGTAAGAGTAGAGTCAAATTTTTCATACCATTGCTTTGGTGCTTGTTTCAATCCATAAAGAGATTTTAAAAGCTTGCATACCTTATGTTCCCGACCAAGAATCACAAAACCTTATGGTTGCTTCATGTATATCTCTTCCACAAGTTCACCATTTAGAAATGTTGTTTTGACATCCATTTGATGAATAACAAGATTATATATGGAGGCAATATCAATTAAAGCACGAATAGTGGAAACCCTAGTCACAAGAGAATAGGTATCAAAGTAATCTAGACCCTTCTTTTAGTTAAAACCTTGAGCCAAAAGTCTAGCTTTAAACTTATCTATGGTCCCATCAACTCTTAATTTTATTTTAAATACCTATTTACTCCCAAGTGCCTTACATCCTCTAGGAAGGTCTATCAGGATCCAAGTCTCATTTGCTTATAAGAGACTCTAGTTCACTATTAATAGCCTCTTTTCAAAAACTAGAGTTTATGGACTCAATAAATTCTTGATAAGTCTTAGGATCCTCTTCTATGAGATACACATTCACAATATGTTCATCTAATATGTAAGCCTCAACCAAGAAGGAAGTCACAAATTCGGGTCCAAAACCGATTTCGGTTCTAGCTCTCTTATTCCTCCCGGGTTCTAAGTCCACATTACTAGAAGAAGCAACATCATGAGTAGGAACAGAAGGCAAACAACCATTTACAACTTTTATAAGAAAAATATGCTCAAAGAACTCAAGCATCTCTAGATTCTTTAACAACCCCAAAATTAGGACCATTTTTCAAAATAAATCAGTAAGCAAAGACTATTATGAGTATGGCCAATAAAGATAGCATCAACAATTTTAGGCCCAATTTTATTTCTCTAAAAATCAGGAAGACCAATCTTTGCCAAACAACCCCAAACTTTAATGTAGTTCACGTTAGGAGGAAAGCCCCTCCATAATTCCAAAGGAGTCTTATCAATTTTCTTATGGGGCACTCTATTAAGCACATAACAAGCATAAAGAATACCTTCTCCCCACATATTCGAAGGCACAACCAAACTAATAAGCTTAACATTCATCATTTCTTTAACAGCTTCTATTTTTCTTTCTGCTATACCACTTTGTTGAGGAGTATAAGGGCGGTAGTCTCATGAATAATACCTTGTTCTCCACAAAAAGTCATAAGGGAGATGGTGTCATATTCCCCTCCTCTATCAGACCTAAACCTTTTAATTTTTTGGTCCAATTGATTTTCTACTTCTCCTTTACAAAGTTTAAATTTTTCTTTAGCCTTATCTTTACTACTCAAAAGATATACCATAGTGAACTTGGAGTAGTCATCAACAAAGGTGATATAATATTTCTTCCCACCCCTACTCATGGTGTTTTTGAAGTCACCTAAGTCACTATGGATAAGTTCTAATAAAGCAAAGGTCCGAGTCACAACTTTATTAAAAGGTTCCTTAAGGTGTTTAGCTTCTACACAAATTTTACATTTGTTAAAATCACAATTACCGAACGAAGGAAATACATTCAGTTGTTTTAATCTTTTGACTGAAGCTATGTTCTCATGACCTAGTGTTAGGAAGAATTAAGTTCTAAAATTGTAACCGCAAGTGCACGATGTAGTTGTAGCTAGCCAGGCAAGCACGGGCGTGTCTACAGAGAGTTGTGTTTCAAATATCTAAGCTAACTTAAACTTTCTATCTACGCGAATCAATCACGGATGAGATAGATATGGTGATTAAGCTAACCTAGAAAGCAATAAAAAATAAAATAAAATAAAAAATACTCGGGTTGTGATTTTACCACTTAATAAACTAATTAATCAAGTTAAGCTTAAACCTACCCAAGTTTATACAAGTATTTAGGAGTGATCGGTTGCACCATCAAAACTTACTCAAGCCACACTTTCGAGGGCCTTGAGCTAGTCTAATTATTCTAACCACCTACTTTCGTAGGGTTAGCCCAACTAAACTACAAAAATAGCAACCCTGGACCTAGTTAGGATTCAAACTATTTTCATGTCAAAACCCTAACTATTCTCTATACCCACACTAGCAAATTGACTCCACCTTTCGGTGATAGACTAACCGCCTAAAAATCAAGATGAAAAGACCCTTTCGGGCATCTCATCGAACCTATGTGGCGAGCATGAGAAACAATCCCAAAATACTAGTATAAACTAGGTAAGTAAAGGCCTAAACAAAATTAATTAGCCATCAAGGAGGCTAATCACAACCAAAGCGACTCAAACTAACAACTAATTAACATAAAACACAATTAACCTAACAACTATTAACAAAAATTGATTTGAAGAACGACATAAACTAACAAAATAAAATTAAACATGAGATTAAATAATTAAAATAACTACTACTAATATCAAAATATAATAAAAATCGAACCTTTAAACTAAACGAAATAACAACTAAAGAGAAAGGAGAAATAAAAGGGAAGAAGTTACGAGAAACGAAACGAACCGAAACCGAAAACCGTCGATAATTGAAAACCGATTCTAAATTATTTGAGATAAAATTTTCAAGAGGAAAACTAAATTAAAACTAATAATAATCCTAAACCTAATACAAGCCTAAATCTCGCCAAAAGCTCCAGCATGTCGCCTTTTATAATCTACGCTGTCATTATGATGTCATCATCGAATTTTGTTTCCTTTTCTTTTTTTCTTTTTTTTTCTTTTTTTTTCCTTTGCCTTGCATGCCAATGGAATATGGGTTTTGGGCCTCGTATTTCCGCATTTATCCAACCCAATTTGCTCAACTTTGTCTCTCAATCTGCATTTTCGCCTTATTTCGAACTCAAATTATGGAATCCGCTCATCTCAGCTTATCACCTACAAAATCAAATAAAATAAGTTAAAATTCTAAAAATTATATTATTTTACGAGACAAAAACTAAATAAATAGAGGTATAAATGACGTAATATTTGGACCGAACACCTAGTCTAGCATGCCATAAAGAGACAGACTCAACAATATAACCAACGTAAGCATTCATCTTATTATCGAAATGACGTTAAGAGCAAACAACCCCCATTATTGAAACCCTTTTCCACATATTCACGATGGTGAGTACAATTTTTCCAAAATCAAGAACTATTTTAATTCCGACCTTGGTCGAAGATCAACGAAATATGGTTCCTTCTAACTTCGGAACATGAAATACATTTTGCAGCGAAAGAGTTTTTCCGAAGTTAGTTTTAAAGAAATTTTTCCCTTACCCAAAACAGGAATAGAAGTAGTATTACCCATAAAAACACATTCACCTTCGGGAGCCTTTTCGTAGCTTTTGTACAGGTCTTTGTTGGTGCAAATGTGTTAAGTAGCTTCAGAATCAACCACCCATTTAACAATGTTGCTTACCATGTTTACCTCAAAAACTACAATAACGTTAACATCTTCGAGTGAGGTTGGCTTGAGGTTTGTTCTGTTTGAATATGTCACCGACAAGCCCAAGGCCCAAATCCCTCTCTCGCACTCCTTTGCTCGGATGGCCATACTTCCCGCAAGAGAAACACTTCCCTTCAAATTTCTTGCGGTTTGATCCTTGTCTTTTGAACTTGTTTAAGTTCTCGCTTCTTCCCATGAAACCGATTTGGTCCATTTCCCTTTGGTCCCTTAGTTTCGTCAAGCTTATAACCATTTTTCGATTCCACCGGATTAGCAGTAGAGGAAGAATGAACCGGATTCTTTCCGTTGGATTGAATCCAAGAAGAATGAACCAGATTCTTAATCCAGTTCTGTTCCTCAATTTTGATATGGGCAATAAGTTCTTTTAGGGAAAAGTCCTTTTCTTTATGTTTCATAGAGCTTACAATAATTTATCGGGGAAAGGGCGGTTTATCCAATAAATAATTTGCTTGAAAAATATCACGAGATAGTCATTCCCTCAGCCAAAATTTCAGCACATAAATTCTCATACTCATGAACTTGTTCCAAAACAGGTTTAGCATCAATCAACTTAAAGGAAATTACTCATATAATGCAATAGCAACCCAAGACATGTCTTATTGTCTCATTCAAAATTTCTACTACTACCCTTAGGAAGTTCGGATGATTGAAGACAAGTAATCAATCTTAGATTGTGCAATTAAGAATTCTAACTTATCGGACCACATACGATAATTTTGTCCATCCAGTTTAGGCATATCGAGCAAGCACATAGCAGCAAACATGTTCATTAATCTAGCCATTAATCACAAGAATTTAAATTCGGTTTTAGATTGTTAGAAAAATAATACGAGGTGCGACTAATGACTAAAATTAACAAACTTATCTAATAGCCATATCATGGTGATCCACTGCCGTAAAACCGAATTTGCTCCCGTACTCGGTACACCGGGGACTCACGAGTAATCGATCCCCGGGGATGCACGACAAGCTGTTCGAACGGCGTATCTGCAGTGAACAGCGATGAGGAACATAAAACAATTACCTAGAACGTTTTGAGAGAGAAAGATGAATAGTATTCGAGTATACTTTTTGTGTGTGTAAAGCGAGAGAAAACGCCACAATTTATAGCAAATGGATGACACACAAAGCGAGCAAGAAAGAATAAGGGCTGAAAATATGGAAGTTGATAAAGCAAAGCATAAAATAAGGGTGCGGTTGGGAAGAATAATAACGGACACTTTCCGTAAATAAACTTTGACTTGTCACAAAATAATAAAACTAGATTTGACTAAGGAATATAATCAAATAAGACCCATGCCCCTCCCTATAGCTTGGCCCGACTTGGCACGACAAGGCGGACGAGCGGCTCGCTCACGCGCATGTATGGTATAGAGTCTCTTTCTCTACCATGCTTTTTAAGACTCCAAAGAAGAGTGAAGTATAAAAACCTAAAGCAAAAGTTGCAATCTTTATATGTGGGACAAAAGTAAGAGGTTTGAGAATATTTTCTCTCTCTCTCACTATCTTTGAAGCATTTTTCCAACAAATTGTACTTCATATAGGAGATGTAGCTATTGTAAACAACACGAGTAAGAGAGATACTCGAAGTTGTTATTCGATTGGAGCTCCCTTGTGTTTTTCTTGAAAAAAGTTCCAAGAGTGTTGAATTTTTACATAAAGTGAACATTTATTTAACCGAGCAATGTATATAAAATTTGATCTCGATAATTATTTTTTATTTAATTAAAAGATGTTCGAAGTAGTATCGCGTGGTCGACGGTTGTTTTGTTTTGGTATTTGTATTGGTATCAATAATTGGTTTATGAGATATACTAACATTTTTAATGGAAATCTATCATGTGGTGAAATGTTCCACGAGTGCTTTATTTTTTAATCTTTTAACTAATCTACTTGTAGGAATCTAAATAGAATTATGTCAACTATGTTGTATATAGTGTACTTATTGAAGGGTTTGGTTATTCAAGTGATTGGTTTATCACCTCATTTAGTTTTAACCAGTTAAAAGGTCTCGTATGCAATTATTTTTTTTAAGAAGTAACAAACATATTTTTTTCATTGCTAAAATTAAGAGCATTGAATCACTTAAGCTTCATTTTCAAGTTTGAAATATCAATTTACTTTCTATAGGTACCTCTTACTACCTATGTCTTTTGTAGGAAATAAAGTTGGGCTTAAACCAAAAATGAACCTCCAGGTACTCGACTTACTTGAATTGATAATCTCATGCTTTCTTTATTTTCTTTCTCTTTTCTTTATTTTCTCGTATATCGAATCTAATCAAAAGGATCAGGAAAACTTTCTCGTAAGCAAATAAGGAGTTTATGGTAAGTTGCAATTGGTGATGATTAATTGATCGGCTTTATGGCTATAGTGCGGAAGTTGATAACAAGAATATGTAACTCGTAAATATAAAAAAGGTTAGCAAAATATTTCCCTTCTATGTTGTAAAATGAGGAACCAACCAAACACAAAACAAAAAAAGAACTCAAGGTAGCAGCAACCACAAATAGAATAATCAACATTACAACAAACAACAAGCCAAAAATTTACGTGAAAACCCCAAATGAGAAGAAAAATCACATAACTATTAACAATGACACCAAAACTTTCACCACCAAGAATTAAAGTGGGTCTAAGAAATTTTCTTTTCTAGATTAAAGTAGACGCACTACAATTATCAAAAAACAACCTTAGAACAAGAAGTCTCTACAATATAAGTAGTAGGTTTGGGTAGAGTTACCATTTGGCATCCCAAAGTGAAAATCCTATCGTTGGATTTAAAGATGGGATTGTCGAAACAACATACTAAATTTGGCAATGATCGAAGTCATTTGATCGTCGATTGGAGCCCAAATAGTGAATCGGGACACAACCTTTTCTTCATGTTTGTACTCGTGCTCTCTCCCTTTGTTTTTGTGTTTCAGCTCAACACCTTTCACTTGCTATTCTAGCCAAATAAGGGATTGTTCGAAGTTACATAAAACTCATCATATATTTATGTTTTTTATTCATTTACGTTCGTTAATGTTTGTTTTTGTTCTTTTCTCTTTATTTATGTTTTAGGTCATTGTTATTATTATTATTATAACATTATTATTATTACTATTATTTTTTGATCCGAGAAAAAGGGAGGTTTTATTAATTCAAACCCAAATGGGTTTCAACATCCAAACCGACCGGATTTAGAATACAATCCGGTCCATCTCCAAGCCAAACTCTAGCATGAGAATCATAGGGTTGGAGATGTGCTAAGCTATGAGCTACTCTATTACCCTCCCTTTTAACAAAAGAAAAAGTATAGAACTGGAAACATTGACAAATATGCAGAATATCATCGATGATCAATCCTATACTAGAAGCCAACGAGACCTTCTTCTTTAACTTAGAGATAAGGGAAAGACAATACCCTTCGATTTCCACACTCGGTGAAACCTCTTCTTGCCACTTCCATTAACGCATACCGACAAGCTCTTGCTTCTTCAATTTCGGGACCTAGAAAACCCATCCCCTGCTCGACGCAAGCCATAACTATAGACCCCTCGGTGTCCCGAACCACAGCGCCCCAACCATGCCCCCGTCGCCGAGATGAGCGGCATCAAAGTTAACCTTCACCGACCCCGAACTTGGCGGTTTCCGGACGATGGGCAACAAACTATTCTCCGGATATGTGTTCTCCATTATCTCACGGAATCCCTTCACCATTCCAATGGCTCTATCTCGCTACTAGCTCCCACTTCACCCTCTCTCCACCATACAACACCTTATTTCTAGCCGTCCCGATCCCCCAAACCGCCGCTAGGAGCTCTTCCCACTCCCCCTTCCCTAGCTGCGATTTAGCTCTAAAAATACATCTAGAAGGTTAGGACCATCGAGTAGAGGTAAAATGGTTTCGAACTTACTACAACTCCATACCGAATAAGCGAGCAGGCAGTGGAAGAGAGCATGAACATCGGTTTCTTCAACCCAACCACACAAGTGACATTTCATAGAGAAAGTCCGAATCCGAGCACCTAATCCGTGTGCCGTAGGTAAGATTCCAAGACAACAACGCCAAACAAACATCCGGATTCTCGGGGATCTTTAAATCCCGGATACACTTCCAATCTAATATCCCTTCGTAACTAATGCTTGCATTTTCGTAATATTTAGATGCCCAAATAAAATGGTATGCTAGGTTGGCCGTGAGCTCGCTAGTAGGGGACCCAAACCAAAGTAGACTGGTCAGGAGGTAGGTTAACAATTAGTGGAATCGATTTGATAATCTCAAGCATCAATAGGTACAAAAATGGATTCCACAAACTCAACATTCCAATCCATCTTATCCAAATCAATAAGATCCCCAACTCTGAGCAAAGAAAATTGCGGATTAAAGGGAGTTATTACCTTAAAAGAATATGGACGAGGGATCCATTTAGAATCCCAAATGTTCGGAGTCGATCCATCTCCAACTCTCTAAAAGCTTTGTTGTTCAATGACCCATCGAACACTCCAAAGGCTCCTCCATGTGAAGCTAGGGCGGTGTCCCAAATTAGCACTCATTAATCCACAGTCAGGAAAATACCGAGCTTTAAGCAGTCTCCATGCAAGCGTAGACTCATCCTGGGTTAATCTCCAAAGCCGTCGAGCCAACGAGTGCGGAATTGAAAGAGTCCATATCCTCGAAGCCAAACCCCCGGACACCTTCGGACTACAAATGAAGTTACTATTAAAAAGGTGGATTTTACGAGACTCCAAGGAAGAATGTCCCCACCGTAACCGGTTGATCAACGATTGAATATTGTCACAAAGCTCAGTTGGAAATTTAAAAATACTCATTGAGAAGGTAGGGATTGCTTGTGCTACAACTTTAACTAGCACTTCCCGCCCCGCCCAAGAGAGACAATTACCCATCCATCTTGAGATCCGTTTAGTAACTCTATCTTTAATCGGCAAAAAGCTTGCTTCCGCAAACGCCCTACCTTGGTAGGGAGGCCTAGATATTTGTCGTGGGTCAAAACCTCCCTAATATCCAGAGTGATAGTCAATGCATCCCGCCTCTCCGTAGCACACCTCTACTAAAAGAAACATTAGTCTTCGAATAATTGACTTTCTGTCCGGAGGTCGTTTCATATTTGTCCAACGAGATCTTTAACTACCTCGGCTTGTGCCACTTACGCTTGCAGAAAATAACAAGTATCATCTCGCAAAAAGAAGATGAGAGATAACAGGAGCCCCAGTATAGACATTGTGACCTATTAATCTCCCTTCTGCTATAGCATTTGAAATAAGGTAGGAAAGGCCTTCAACGACAAAACAAAAACAGATAGGGAGAAATCGGATCTCCTCGGCGGAGACCCCTGGAAGGAACAATAAGCCCCTTGGGCTCACCATTTATAATAAAAGAGAATGTCACAGATCGCACACAACTCAAGCACAATATTCACCCAACTCGGCGTAAACCCCATTCTAATCATAACACCTCGAAGGAAATTCCACTCCACTCTGTCATAGGCCTTTTCCATATCTAGCTTTATAGCCATGCTTCCCCGACTCCGGAATGGCAATGCATAGAATGAAAGATTTCAAATGATATAAGAGCATTATCCGCAATTCGACGTCCGGAGTAAAAGCACTCGATTTGGGGAAATGATAGAGTGTAAAATCCCCTTTAGCCTCGTTAGTGATAACTTTTGTCACCAATTTATAGATAACATTACGGAGACTAATGGGGCTGAAATCTTTAATGTTCGATGAGTTCCTTTTTTTGAATCAAGGCTACATTTGTATGATTCATGCCATCGGGAAAAGGGGCACCATTTAGAATAGCAATAATCGCTTTGTTAACATCCTCCCCAACAATATCCCAATACTTATGATACAAGAAAGGGTTGAAGCCATCAAGACCCGGAGCCTTCCCTGGTTGCATTTGATTTAATGCAGCAAAGACTTCCTCGTTAGTGTAGGGCTTAGCCAAGTGCTCATTCATTTCATGCGTCACCAAGCCAAGGATTAGATTAAGAGCCTCGTCCATATTAGAGTTATTGGAGGACATGAATAACTCACCAAAGAAATTAACCACAACCGCCTCAATGTCTTCCTTTGATGTAGCAAAAGAACCATCGGGTTTAGCAAGCTCTTTAATAGCATTTGCGGACCGTCTCCCATTAGCTCGTAGATGAAACCATTTAGTATTTAGATCACCAAATTTCAAGTAATGAACCCGAGCTCGTTTCCACCACATTGCCTCTTCCTTTCGTCTCCACTCTCGAATGTCTTTAAGAATAAGTTTTCACTTGCAATGGGTCATCGATCCTCTTTAGCTCTTCGCTTTAACTTGGATATTGCATTGAACATTCCCAAACTCGTAGTGATTCCAATGCACCGGGGCATCCATGTAGATATCAATTTTCTTTTGGCATTTAGTCACATCATCACCACTACACCTGGTGATCCCATGCTTTCTTAATAACAGTACTCACACCTTTCCTAATCAGCCCACATAATCTCAAACTTACGCCTCCTACGTCGCCTTCTACCTCCCTCTTCCGAACGCCAACATCGAAGGCGAAGGGAGAGATGGTCTAATAGATCTTTATCTACGTGATCAACTTGAACTCGTGGAAACAAAGCCATTCATTCCGCTGCCGCACACATTCTATCCAAACGTTCTTCCACGTACTCTATCCCAACCCGACCATTCCACCAAGTAAAGTCTCTACTAGAATAACCCGAGTCTAGTAGACCACAGTCAATAAAAGCTTCATTAAACTTGTCTAGAATATGTTGATGCTTTGGGGTCCCCGTGCTTCTCGATATTGAAGACAATCTCATTGATATCACCACCAACGAGCCAAAGAAGCGAAGATTTACTAGCAAGATCAACAATAAGGTTATAAGTCAAAAGTTTATTTTGGGTTTCCGGCCATCCATATATCCCGTAAAAGCGCTAAATAGGGTCATCCTCATTCCATTGGACAAGTGACATCAATATGATGGAGTGAGGACGAAAGAAAGTCAATTCCAACCGTTCTCTCGCCACAACAAAGCAAGTCCCCCAACCCTACCTCTAGCATCAACCATATGACTCACAAACTCCATATCATGAATACGCAATCGAGTAGACAACAAATTATTCATTTGAATAGAACTAAGTTTGGTCTCGGAAAGAAAGACCACACATGGCCCGATTCTTCATAGCAAGTTACGAAGATCCGTAATCGCCTTCGGTCGGCCAAGTCCACGGCAGCTTAAGGCAAAGGATACTCATTTTCCTTCACGAAGCTGTCCACCAGCCTCTGCTACTTCATGTTTATGCTCTGCTCCATCATCCATGACCCTTACTTTGCGTTCACCTATTTTATGACCCCTAACCTCACCGATTTTCCTTTTTGATAACTCGCCTGCCCTTCCCTCATCAACAACCATACTAACAGTATCCTCCTCCCCTCCCATCACTAGTACTTGTTTTGCAGAGGTCGACTTTAACCCAAAATTCAACTTAGTGGCCATTTTACTACCACTACTTCCACTCCGTAGCTCCAATATTTTTCTTTTCTCTTCCTTCCATTCCTCATGCCAACCTCGTCGCTTCCGCTTAATGGGAGAACCCTCAATTTGGGTCCATAAGGTAAGTCTTCTTCCAGAGCTTCTTCATCAAACAGTCCACACCCTTCGAAAACATGCCCCAACATACCACATGCATAGCAAGTAATCGGGTAGTTTAACATATTTCACACCCTGTTCATGGGGCGCGGATATTCATGAATATATCACTATTCATCTACATAGGAATAAGTGAAATGACATTACTATGTGAAGTTATACAAGGCCACTAACGTCAAGCATCCATTGCAATAGTAAGTGTCCATGTGACGCTTTACTATTCAATCATGATGGGTTTTACTATTCAAGCCTTCCATCTGTCAAGAACTGTTCAAGACTCGTTCAAAAGGGCGGACGTTAATGTTATAAACTACTTTCTGTCCAATCAACATCTGTTTCAATAATTCAACATTGTCGGAAGATATTTTGAATAACAAACTCTTGAGGAATAGTTATTTCATTCCACTTTAATAATTTAAGAGTAAAGGTTGAAATATTTTCAGATTCAACTTTTAATAATATTGTTTCATCTAAACTAAACGTTTCCTCATGATCTTTTATTGAAAAAGCGATATTGAAATCAAACTTGCCTATTTGATAAATTGTTTCTATCTTTTGTTTGAATATCTAGTAGGCAATTAAGCACATACTACAGGGACCACCCTCACTGGGACCACCTCACACTGGCTGACCAACGGATAACATGGGGCTGACCAACGGCTGACCAACGCTAGCTACGGCGTAACAACCGACTAAATAGACAGACTTGGCTCTAATACCAATAGGGAACAGGATCGATCTAGAGCTTAGGGATGAAGCTCGAGGATTAGGTGTGGTTGAATAGCGGGGAAGCAGGGTGACAAATTAATTTAACAAATTGATTTTGCAAAACAAAAGATTAAAACAGGAAATTGAAACAATCAAACAGAGAGTAATTGAAATGAAGAAGGAGTTGAATCAAAACTTACTTTAATTAATAAATTGAAACTTGTACAAGGATTGGATAAAAGCTCTCGGGAGAGAGATTGGAGAAAAGTAATGGAGATGATTACAAAGGATGTTTGAGAGTAAGTGTAGGCAAGTGCTTATGATTGTAAGTGATGATAAGTGATGCCTTCCATTGAACTAATGAGTATCTATATATAGAGTACAATATTGAATGACAAAGTAACACTTGGACGGTTAAGGATCTTGATTAGAATGGAATCATCTTGAAAATATCTTCCGACAATGTTAAATTATTGAAACAGTGTTGATTGGACAAAAAGTAGTTGATGACATTAATGTCCACCCTTTTGAACAGATCTTGAACAGCTTATTGACGAGATGGAAGATTTGAACAAGTAAAACCCATCATGATTGAATAGTAAAGCGTCACATGGACACTTACTATTGCAATGGATGCTTGACGTTAGTGGCCTTGTATAACTTCACATAGTAATGTCATTTCTTGATAATTCTCTAAATAATACTTTTGAGTCATTTTTCATATGAATATCTAAAATTAATGTGTCCATGATCCAGGGATCATTTAGATCTATTGAGAAATTTGGACAACCATTGAAATAAATTGGACCATTACATGTATTAGTTTGAATCATAGCTAATAAAGAATCTTGATATCTAATTAATCTATTGTCTCTTAATGCCATGAATATAGGACAATCTAATCCTAGTCTTGTTAATGGCTTGAATGCTATTTGAATCATACCAAAATGAATATATCTATATTTTTCTTTATATTTGTTAATAGAAATATTGGATAATAATTTGATGGTTTGAAACTCTTCATCTAAACCGAAGGTTTCTTCATGATCTTTAATTGAAAAAGCGTATTGAAATCAAACTTGCCTATTTGATAAATTGTTTCTATCTTTTGTTTTGGAATAGACCAATTTGAGAAATCAAATTGACGACTAACTTCTCTTCTATTGACCACAAACAAGTACCCAAGCTTCATCCCCGAGCTCTAGTCCGGTCCTATCCCCATTTGGTATCGGAGCCAAGTCTGTCTATTTTGTTGTTGCACCGTAAGGCCTAGCGTTGGTCAGCCGTTGGTCGACCGTTAGTCGCCCCATGTTATCCGTTGGTCAGCCGTGTGAGGTGGTCCCGGTAGAGGGTTGTCCCGGTGGTCCCGGTAGTGTGTGTGCGTAATTATCGACAGTAATAGTCAAGCTTAAGCTATGATGGCCTCTTGGTTACGAGATCATCTAGGTTTAGGAAGTAGCAAGAGTACTAATGTGGTCAATAGCAGAGAAGTTAGTCGTCAAGTTGATTTCTCAAATTGGTCTATTCCAAAACAAAAGATAGAAACAATTTATCAAATAGGCAAGTTTGATTTCAATACGTTTTTCAATTAAAGATCATGAAGAAACCTTCGATTTAGATGAAGAGTTTCAAACTATCAAATTATTATCCAATATTTCTATTAACAAATATAAAGAAAAATATAGATATATTCATTTTGGTATGATTCAAATAGCACTCAAGCCATTAACAAGACTAGGATTAGATTGTCCTATATTCATGGCATTAAGAGACAATAGATTAATTAGATATCAAGATTCTTTATTAGTTATGATTCAAACTAATACATGTAATGGTCTAATTTATTTCAATGGTTGTCCAAATTTCTCGAGAGATCTAAATGATCCTCGGATCATGGACACATTAATTTTAGATATTCATATGCAAAATGACTCAAAAGTATTATTTAGAGAATTATCAAGCAACTTCGCTATTACTTATAGAGTTTATTTCAAATTATTATCCTCTCAATTAAATCCAAAGTGCTTATTAAAGCCATCTTTAGATGAAACAATATTATTAAAAATTGAATCGAGATAATACTTCAAGCTTTACTCCTAAATTATTAAAGTGGAATGAAATTACTATTCCTCAAGAATTTATTATTCAAAATATTAAGCCTCCTAGGAATATTGCTCAAAAGAATATTCAACAAGTTATTGAAGAACCTGACTGCAGAATATTAATAAGATTTAATTCTATTAATGAAAGATCCTTTTCAAGGCTTTCGGAGAAAAGAGATCTTCCTAGGTGTTCTTTCTCCATGCCTTCAAGAACTACTAATTATGATTATCTAAAAGATAATCAAGTTGATGATTCAAATCCTTCTTCTTCAAAGATTTATTATAAATCTCCAATAGCAGAACCGATTGATGAAATTAGTTCATCAATAGGTTCCCCTACTCATTCAGTTATGCAACCTCCTTCTTACTCCTCAATTAATGTTATTACAGCACCTTTTACAATAGATAAAGATTATTTAAGAAGAGATTTCGATTCCATAGAAAATAGAGATAAAAAACAGTGGTTTTTATCTCATTTCGATCTCAAAGCTCAAGCATTCATTAGGCAAGAATGGTATTCACTAATGGAAAGATTAGGATGTAATATTCTATTCTTCACTTGGTGGACCATGTTTGCTCAAGAAAATAATTTGCCGGATCCGCATGGTATTAAAGAGATCAATACTAATATAGATCTCAGTAAAAAATGGACTTTAAAAAATGGAGAAATTGTAGTATCAATAACTCCTCCTTTGCAAGAAATATTGATCCCTACGGATCAAGGTCATACACCAGCTTCCCCATTCAAAGTAGGAAGAAATAATCCCGATAACTCTCAAGTAGAGTTCGACGATATTAAAAAGATTTATCATCAAAATAATTATACTAATGAAGTATTACATACAGTCTCTCAACGAGTCAATATGGTTTCAACTCAAATAGAAGCAATATTTAAAAAAGAAGATATTGATCTATTATCCAAAAAATTAGAAAATCTAGATTTAAATAAAGATTTAAAGAAACCAATATTTCTCAATGATATTTCTTCTCCTCTTATTAAATTTAATAAGAACAAAAAATTAGAAATTCTAGATAGTCCATTAATTAAAAGAATTGATGAAAAATTTAATCAAGTATCTAGTTCAAGTAACACTCTAAATGTTTTAAATATCTCACAAGAAGAACAAGAAGCAACCAATATTAATAAAATATTTAACAAAAAGGAATTTCCTTATTATTCTAGAAGTACCCCTCCGGATCTTCAACTGGAATCAATTAAAACAATAGTTACGGAAGCCTTTGTCGGTGGCTCCATCTATGAATGGAATCTAGATGGAAAATATGAGCATGAGGCATTAATTATTCTCCATAGGATGATGATGGCATATGCTGCCTATACATCCAAAGGAGCTCCAGAAATTCAAGCTTTTGATTTATTAATTTCGAGCTTCACCCGGTCATTAAAGTCTTAGTGGGAAAATTACATGACGAGACGAAGAACGTCCGAGCATTAAAAATCATAAAGAAGTCTGTTTACACTTTAGTCCATACAATAGTTGTCAATCTTCTAGGTACTCCAAAAGATATGTTAAGTGGTCGGAAATCCTCTTAACAAATCTAAGATGTTCTAGTCTAGAAGATTACAATTGGTATAAAGATACATATTTTTCATATTTATTAAAAAGACAAGATTGTCGTCAGCCCTACTTGGAAAGAAAAATTTATTTCGGGATTACCAAACTTATTTTCTCAAAGAATATTCAATAAATTAAAGGATGTCACAGGACAAGATCCAATTCCATATGATCAAATTACGTTTGGTCAATTATTAGGATTTATTAAAAAGAAGGTATTTCTTCATGTAATGAATTAAAATTACAAGCTAGATATTCAACAGATAAAGCGATTACAAGAAAGGAACTAGGATCCTTTTGCGAAGCATTTTGTATTCCAAAAGTTATTGCCCCATCTGTTCAAAAGCGAAAAGCCAATCAAGTAAATAAAAAGAAACAATTCAACCGTAATACTAATAACAAAACAAATACGACTCCCAAGAAAAATACTTCAAATAAAAAGATTACTAATAAAGCTACCTGTTTTAAGTGTGGCAAGCCAGGACATTATGCAAAGAATTGCAAAACAAAAGAGAAATTAAATGAAATCTGTGAAGATAATCAAGAAATTAAAGAGAAAATTATTTCTTTATTTGAACTCAAAGATACTCCAGTTAATTCGGATAATTCATCCTCCGATTCTGAAGATAATAATCTTTATGAATTAGAAAGTGATTCAAGTAATTATTCTTCAGGAAATGAATCTTCAAGAATTTGTTATAAATGTATCAATATGATTAATACCACTAAAAATGAAAAAGAATTTTTATTAGATTTGATCGAACAAATTCAAGATCCGGAATTAAGAAAAGAGTATTTAGAAAAACTCAAAGGTATTTTAATAAAAGAAGACTTATTAAAAACTATTCCTCGAGGTTTAAGTATCAATAAAATATTTCAAAAATATGATACTCCAAATATTTTAAAAGTTGTTAACATTCAAGACTTAAAAATGGAAATTAATAATCTTAAAGAACAGATTAAAGAGATTAATCAAAATTTATGTTCACTTCACACTAAAGATTTAGAGTTAGAAACAAGACTATTATTAATAGAAAATAAATCTAGTAATCCAATTATTAATGAAGATACTCCTAGTACTTCTAATCAACAATTCATTTCAACAATTAACCATATAAATGATCAAAAATGGTATATCCATATTACTTTAAAAATTAATGATGACTTTGAATTTAATACAATTGCTCTGCTAGATAGCGGTGCGGATCAAAATTGTATTAAAGAACGTCTAATTTCATCTATATATTATGAAAAAACTAAAGAAAGACTCCATAGTGCCAATGGAATGGCATTGCAAATTAACTACAAATTGTCAAATGTTTATATCTCGTAACCAAGGTTACTACTTCAAGAACACCTTTGTCCTAGTCGGGGATATAGGTCAAGAAGTCATATTAGGTACCCCATTCATTACCCAGATTTATCCCTTTCAAGTTGATCAATTTGGTATTCATGCACAAATTCATGAAAAATGTATTTCATTCAAATTTATATCTTCCATACTTTCAAAAGATTTATCTTTTAAAAAGTATTCTTTTATTAATATGCTTCTTAATAAAGATTCTTTCTTTTCGATTATCAATATGAGTCAAGACAAAGAAAGAAAAATTCAAACTCCTCACCATTACGCGATCAAGCCTATTACTCCTTCTCAAATTTCGATTCCAACAACCAACACATTTCAAGTTCTACAAGGACAAGATTTTCCTCCCCTTTCATATGCACAAGTTTCTTCAAAATTTCAAAAACCATCAATTTTGAGTCCTTCTTTTGATTCCAAATATTTTACAAAACCAAACAAGGAACATGTTGCCTACACCAAGTTTAGGCAACCGCAAAACCTTTCTACACTCAATGAGTTTGTCAAAAGCACATTCATACCCGAATGTTTCTTTATTAATGATAACCCACTCAAAACTAGAACTTTTACGAATTTATTTTAATTGATTCAAAATCTGCTCTCATTGAACATGTTCCGAGATAAAACCAATAAAAACCAAATAGCTTATTCAAAGTTACGCATCCTCAAGATCCTTACTATTAAAGAATTCGGTGACAAATATACAATCAAATCCTTTTCTCAACCATTTAACCCACCAGGTTATAATTATGTTGATTATGAAAGAGCCCGGTATTACACATTTTTCTACGGACCATTCAATCATTCTTGGTTTATCTGTTTCGATACAAGAACCGATATTCAATTCCCCATCTAGTTCTATGAATGGTGGATAACCATGGGGTCTCTGCAAGACATCCGGCCTCGAAGAAGTTAAAAACACTTCGTCGGTTATTCAAATACCTCAAATAGCGAGTCCAGGACCTCAAGGAAATCCTATTCCATAAGAAATATGGATTCCCATGGATCCTTTGTTGGTCTTTCTCAATCACTCAATATTATAAGCTACCTGCATCCTACTCATTAGTAAGAGAATTCAAGATTAAATGGTGGGAAAGATTCAATTTCAAAGCTGCTTTAGGAATAAAGACAGACCCCACCAACTCAACCAGCGACCTCTTACTCCACAAAAGAAAGAAGCAAGCTCAAAAGGTAAAGAAAAGGTTCAAGAGGATGAGATCCAACTACTCAAGAAAGAGATCATGTTACTCAAGAAACAACATCAACATTTGCTTCTCAAGGAACCAAGTGTTGACTCGATGAAGAAATTCAATCCGATTATGATCCATTCGATGGGCCATGTGCCCAGGATCCATATGATATTTAGCCTATAATGGGTATTCATAAAAATAAAATAAAAAAATTTAACTTTTTATGCACGCTTTTTAAGATTTTGCTTCGGTGAAATTTCTTATTTCACCTCTCAAAATGCCCTGGAAGGAAGTGGATGTTACTATTCACTTACTATTCAGGGACACTATTCCGAGACATCTGTTAGTGGAATTACAATATGATAGACGTAACTATGCAAGGCCATTTTGTCAAGCAGCCATTTTCAAGTTAAGAATAGTAAAAATCCATGTGATAATGGTTTTACTATTCAATCAAAACACTATTCACTCAAAGTTTTTGTCGAAGAATCTTTACTACTGTTCAAGCTTTCTACCCGACAAGAACTGTTCAAGACTGTTCAAGATAAGATGATTCATACTTTTGGTCTAATCAAGACTGCTCCAATAATTCAATAATGTCGAAGATATTTTCAAGATCAAGATTCTATTTCAATCAAGACTCTCGACCATCCAAGTGTTCGGCATTTATTCATTATTGTAATCTATAAATAGATACTCATTTGCTTAGCGGAGGGCATCACTTGCCTTTCGAAATCATCACTTGTAATCACTACTCACTACCCACTACCCACTACATCCTTATTACTTTAATTGAAAAAGCAGTATTGAAATCAAACTTGCCTATTTGATAAATTGTTTCTAACTTTTGTTTTGGAATAGACCAATTTGAGAAATCAAATTGACGACTAACTTCTCTCTATTGACCACAAACAAGCACTCGAGCTTCATCCCCGAGCTCTAGTCCGGTCCTATCCCCATTTGGTATCGTGAGCCAAGTCTGTCTATTTTGTTGTTGCACCGTAAGGCCTAGCGTTGGTCGACCGTTAGTCAGCCCCATGTTATCCGTTGGTCAGCCGTGTGAGGTGGTCCCGGTAGAGGTTGTCCGGTGGTCCCGTAGTGTGTGTGCGTAATTATCGACGGAATAGTCAAGCTTAAGCTATGATGGCCTCTTGGTTACGAGATCATCTAGGTTTAGGAAGTAGCAAGAGTACTAATGTGGTCAATAGCAGAGAAGTTAGGCTGTCAAGTTGATTTCTCAAATTGGTCTATTCCAAAACAAAAGATAGAAACAATTTATCAAATAGGCAAGTTTGATTTCAATACTGCTTTTCAATTAAAGATCATGAAGAAATCTTCAGTTTAGATGAAGAGTTTCAAACTATCAAATTATTATCCAATATTTCTATTAACAAATATAAAGAAAAATATAGATATATTCATTTTGGTATGATTCAAATAGCACTCAAGCCATTAACAAGACTAGGATTAGATTGTCCTATATTCATGGCATTAAGAGACAATAGATTAATTAGATATCAAGATTCTTTATTAGTTATGATTCAAACTAATACATGTAATGGTCTAATTTATTTCAATGGTTGTCCAAATTTCTCAGTAGATCTAAATGATCCTCGGATCATGGACACATTAATTTTAGATATTCATATGCAAAATGACTCAAAAGTATTATTTAGAGAATTATCAAGCAACTTCGCTATTACTTATAGAGTTTATTTCAAATTATTATCCTCTCAATTAAATCCAAAGTGCTTATTAAAGCCATCTTTAGATGAAACAATATTATTAAAAATTGAATCGGATAATACTTCAAGCTTTACTCCTAAATTATTAAAGTGGAATGAAATTACTATTCCTCAAGAATTTATTATTCAAAATATTAAGCCTCCTAGGAATATTGCTCAAAAGAATATTCAACAAGTTATTGAAGAACTCGACTGACGTAATATTAATAAGATTTAATTCTATTAATGAAAGATCCTTTTCAAGGCTTTCGGAGAAAAGAGATCTTCCTAGGTGTTCTTTCTCCATGCCTTCAAGAACTACTAATTATGATTATCTAAAAGATAATCAAGTTGATGATTCAAATCCTTCTTCTTCAAAGATTTATTATAAATCTCCAATAGCGAGAACCGATTGATGAAATTAGTTCATCAATAGGTTCCCCTACTCATTCGGTTATGCAACCTCCTTCTTACTCCTCAATTAATGTTATTACGAGCACCTTCTTACTCCTAAATCATTTTGCATCTTACCAATCAACTTGACAGACTAACTTCTCTCGCTATTGACCACATTAGTACTCTTGCTACTTCCTAAACCTAGATGATCTCGTAACCAAGAGGCAGCTTAAGCTTGACTATTCCGTCGATAATTACGCGCACACACTACCGAGACCACCGTGACCACCCTCTATCGGGACCACCTCACACGGCTGACCAACGCTAGGCCTTACGGTGCAACAACAAAATAGATAGAGTTGGCTCGATACCAAATAGGGACAGGACCGGACTAGAGCTCGGGGATGAAGCTCGGAGTACTGTTTGTGGTGGAGTAGCGGGGAAGCTGGGAGATAAATTAATTTAACAAATTGATTTTACAAAACAAAAGACGAAAACAGAGCGATTGAAAATAATGAAAGTAATTGAAATATAGAAAATGATAATGAATCAAAACTTACTTTGATTAATATGAATTCTTGATACAGATGATTGATAAAACTCTCGGAGAGAGATTGAAGTAATAAGGATGTAGTGGGTAGTGAGTAGTGATTACAAGTGCTGATTTCGAAAGGCAAGTGATGCCCTCCGCTAAGCAAATGAGTATCTATTTATAGATTACAATAATGAATAAATGCCGAACACTTGGACGAGCTGAGAGTCTTGATTGAAATAGAATCTTGATCTTGAAAATATCTTCGACATTATTGAATTATTGGAGCGAGTCTTGATTAGACCAAAAGTATGAATCATCTTATCTTGAACAGTCTTGAACATTTCTTGCCGGGTAGAAAGCTTGAACAAGTAGTAAAGATTCTTCGACAAAAACTTTGAGTGAATAGTATTTTGATTGAATAGTAAAACCCATTATCACATGGATTTTTACTATTCTTAACTTGAAATGGCTGCTTGACAAAATGACCTTGCATAATTACGTCCATCATATTGTAATTCCACTAACAGATGTCTCGGAATAGTGTCCCTGAATAGTAACTATGCAATATGATGGACGTAACTATACCAGGCCATTTTATGCGAGGCTTTTCAAGATTTTGCTTCGGTGAAATTTCTTATTTCACCTCTCAAAATGCCCGGGAAGGAAGTGGATGTTACTATTCACTTACTATTCAGGGCAAGAATGGTATTTACTAATGGAAAGATTAGAATGTAATATTCTATTCTTTACATGGTGGACCATGTTTGCTCAAGAAAATAATTTACCGGATCCTCATGGTATTAAAGAAATTAATACTAATCAAGATCTTAGCAAGAAATGGACGTTATCAAATGGAAATACATTTGTATCAATAACTTCTCTTTTGCAAGAGATTTTGATCTCTTCGGATCAAGGTCATATTCCAATTGCTCCTTTCAAGATAGGAAGAAATAATCCGGATAATTCTCAAGTAGAATTAGTTGATATTAAAAAGGTTTATCATCAAAATAATTACACTAATCAAGTTTTACATACCGTTTCTCAACAAGTTAATATAGTTTCAACTCAAATAGAGGCAATATCTAAGAAAGAAGATATTGATCTATTATCCAAAAAATTAGAAAATTTAGATTTAAATAGAGATTTAATGAAACCAGGACACTATGCAAAAAATTGCAAGGTTAAAGAAAAATTAAATGAAATCCGTGGCGATAATCAAGAAATTCAAGAAAAGATTATTTCTTTATTTGAACTCAAAGATACTCCAATTATTTCGAAAAATTCATTTTCTGATTCTGAAGACAATGGTCTTTATGAATTAGAAAATAATTCAAGTGATTACTCATCGGGAAATGAATTAGCAAGAATTTGTTACAAATGTATTAATATGATTAATACTACTAAAAATGAAAAGGAATTTTTACTAGATTTAATTGAACAAATTCAAGATCCTGAATTAAGAAAAGAATATTTAGAAAAACTCAAAGGTATTTTAATAAAAGAAGATTTATTAAAAACTACTCCTCCTAATTTCAGTATTAATAAAATATTTGAGAAATATGATACTCCAAATATTTTAAAAACAGTTAATATTCAAGACTTAAAAATGGAAATTAATAGTCTTAAAGGACAAATTAAAGATATTAATCAAAATTTATGTTCTCTTCAAACAAAAGATTTAGAACTAGAAATGAGATTATCATTAATTGAAAATAAATCAAGTACTTCAAGTGTTGATGAAGACACTCCAAGTTCTTCTAATCAACAATTTATTTCAACAATTAACCATATAAATTATCAAAAATGGTATGTCTATATTATTTTAAAAATCAATGATGACTTTGAACTCAATACGATTGCTCTACTAGATAGTGGCGCAGATCAAAATTGTATAAAAGAAGGATTGATTCCATCAATATATTATGAAAAAACTAAAGAACGCCTCCATAGTGCTAATGGAATGGCACTACAAATTAAATACAAATTACCAAATGCATATATTTGTAATCAAGGTTATTGCTTCAAGAATACTTTTATCCTTGTTAAAGACATAGGCCAAGAAATTATTTTAGGGACCCTTTTTATCATTCAAATTTATCCTTTCAAAGTCAATCAAATTGGGATCCATACAGAAATTTTAGGGAAAACTATTTCTTTCAAATTTATCTCTCCTATTCGTGCAAAAGATCTATCTTTACTCCAAGAATTTACTATAATTAGACAAATAAATTTTATTGATAGAAAAAAACAACAAATTAGTTTCCTACAAAAGGAAATTACTTATAAAAGAATTGAAGAAAAATTACAACAACTTCCTATTCAAAATAAAATAAAGGAATTACAAAATTTATTCTACAACGAAGTCTGTTATGATCTTCCCAATGCTTTTGGGAAAGAAAAAAACATGTCGTCACACTCCCCTATGAAAAAGATTTTTCGAAAGCAAAATCCCTACTAAAGCTCGACCTATTCAAATGAATAAAGAACTTTTAGAATTTTGCAAAAAGGAAATTCAATCACTTTTAGATAAAAAATTAATAAGGCCCTCTAAGTCTCCTTGGAGCCGTGCAGCCTTTTATGTCAATAACCAAGCGAAAAAGGAAAGAGGAGTACCTCGCCTTGTTATTAATTATAAGCCATTGAATAAAGTTTTACAATGGATTAGATATCCTATTCCTAATAAAAGAGATTTACTTAATAGATTGTATGACGCAAGAATATTTTCAAAATTTGATATGAAAAGTGGCTTTTGGCAAGTACAAATTGATGATCAAGATTGCTATAAAACAGCATTTACCGTCCCCTTTGGGCATTATGAATGGAATGTAATGCCTTTTGGACTAAAAACGCTCCTTCGAATTTCAACATATTATGAACGATATTTTCAATCCCTATACTCAATTTACAATAGTTTATATTGATGATGTTTTGGTTTACTCAAATAATATTGAGCAACATTTTAAACATTTACAAACTTTTTCATATAATCAAGAAAAATGGTCTAGTCGTTTCGCGTCGAAAATAAAATTATTCCAAACAAAAATAAGATTTTTAGGACATGACATTTATCAAGGAACTATTAAGCCAATTACTAGAGCCATTGAGTTTGCAGAAAAATTTCCAGATGAAATAAAAAATAAAACTCAATTGTAGAGATTTTTAGGATGTCTTAATTACGTGGCTGATTTCTTTCCAAAATTAAAACAAACTCGTCAACCTCTTTATAGGAGATTGCGTAAAAACCCTCCACAATGGTCGGATGAACATACTCAAATCGTCCGTCTTCTTAAGCAAAAGGTCAAGTCTTTACCATGTCTAGGTATTCCTCATCCAAATGCACTCATGATAGTTGAAACAGACGCATCGGATTTAGGATATGGTGGTATACTAAAACAAAAGATTACTATGACCCAAAACAGACCCAACTAGTTAGATATCATTCGAAATTTGGAATAAAACCCAACAAAATTATTCAACTCGTTAAAAAGGAAGTTTTATCAATCGTTTTGTGTGTTTCAAAATTTTAGGATGATCTATTTAATAAAAATTCCTTCTTCGTATTGATTGCAAATCAGCAAAAGAAATCATTACTAAAGACGTTCAAAATCTTGTTTCCAAACAAATATTTGCACGTTGGCAAGAAATTTTATCTTGTTTTGATTTTGATATAGAGTTTATTAAAGGAGAAAATAATTCCCTACCAGATTTCTTAACAGGAGAATTCCTCCAAGGATCTTCTAGCTCTCAAAATTAATATAGCTAGTGTCATCTTCAATTATTCATAATTACAAGCCCCCAAAGCATCATATTCATTAGTCGGAAAATTCAAAATTTAATGGTGGAACAAGACCAATATTCACACTTGCCTTAAGGATTAAGTCGATTCATCGACTCAACAGACAAAGTCGCTACGCGAAAAAGAACTAGGTTCTTTTTGTGAAGCCTTTTATCTTCCAAAAGTTGAAGCCTCTTCCGTTCAACGAAGTTCAAGATGAAGAAATTGAACTACTCAAGCGAGAAATCAAGCTCCTCTAGAAGCACCGGTAGTTACTCCTCAAAGAAAGTACTAATTCATCGAATTCATTCAATCGGATTATGATCCTTTCGATGGGCGATGCGCCTGGGATTCTTATGATATTTAACCCATAATGGGTATTCAAAAAAAAAAATTTCTAAAGTTTTCTATGCAGTTTTCAAGATTTTGCTTCGGTAAAATTTTTTATTTCACCTCTCAAAATGCCCCGGGAAGGAAGTGGACATTACTGTTCACGGCGGATATTCATAAATATGTCACTATTCATCCACATGGAAGACACTCATTAATGGACTCACTATTCATCCCACTACTCATCTCGTGAAGAAATGTGCAAATTCAAAGGTGATATGCAAATGTGATAAGGTCTGCTACTTTCCACGGCCAAATAATTCAAGAAGTGGCAATCAAGAACTTGATAAGACATCACTCAAATTACCACGTGATGGATTTAAAAAGCTATGTCGGCAAACTATTTCAAGATTACTCGTTCAAGATAAGATGATTCATCAACCACTATTCATACTTTCAGTCCAATCAACACTGTTTCAATAATTCAACATTGTCGGAAGATATTATCAAGATAATTCCATTCCAACCAACAATCCTCATCGTCCAAGTGTTACTTTGTTATTCAACATTATACTCATAGTTACTCCTTAGCTTAATAGAGGGCATCGCAAAAAATCCTTTGTTATTCAACATTATACTCTATATATAGTTACTCCTTAGCTTAATAAAGGGCATCGCAAAAATCACTTACAATTTGCCTTCAACACTTGTAATCACTTCTCACTACAATCCCCACTACTTTTCTCCAATCTCTCTCCCGAGAGCTTTTATCCAATCCTTGTACAAGTTTTATTTCATTAATCAAAGTAAGTTTTGATTCATCGTCTTCTTCATTTCAATTACTCTTTATTTAATTGTTTTCAATTGCTCGTTTTCATCTTCTGTTTTGTAAAATCAATTTGTTAAATTAATTTGTCACCCTACTTCCCCATTATTCAACCACACCTAGTACCCGAGTTTCATCCCCGAGCTCTAGATCGATCCTGTTCCCCATTGGTATCGGAGCCAAGTCTGTCTATTTAGTCGGTTGTTACGCCGTAGCTAGCGTTGGTCAACCCCATGTTATCCGTTGGTCGGCCGTGTGAGGTGGTCCCGGTAAGGGTGGTCCCGTAGTATGTGCTTAATCGCCTACTAGATATTCAAAAGCTCAGATGGCCTCTAGGCTACGAGATCTTCTAAGTTTAGGTAGTAGTAAGAGTACTAATGTGGTCGATAGTGGAGAAGTTAGTCTGTTAAGTTGATTTCTCAAATTGGTCAATTCCAAAACAAAAGGTAGAAACTATCTATCAAATAGGCAAGTTTGATTTCAACACTACTTTTTCAATAAAAGATCATGAAGAAACCTTCATTTTAGATGAAAAGTTACAAACTATCAAGTTATTATCAAATGAAGGTTTGCTCGGGGAGAGTCCGAGTCACCCTAGAGGGGGTGAATAGGGTGATAGAAAATTCTTTTAGAAACTTCGCACTTTTGTGCGTAAAAGATGCAAAGACAGATTCCGAGTCTAAAGACAGAGTCGAAAAGGTTGGACTCGTAAATCGGTGAATCGAAAAAGCAAGAGCACTAAGGCCGTCTCGAGCCTAGAATGAACTCGTAAAGAGAACACGAGAGATTTTACGTGGAAACCCTCATGGGGCAGAAAACCACGGCCCGTGTCAATCCAGGACACGAAGTCAAATCCACTATTTTGAGTCCACAAAATACCGTGAACTTGATCGAACCCGAGTTGCTCCCTTAGACAACTCTATACAAGTTTTCCTAGACTCGAAATTCCCTTATCTCGATCTAGTACTTCCTAGCCGAGATAACCCTTACAGCTAGGGACAACTAAGCCGAGTTAACCCTTACAGCTTAGTCAAGGGACCTTACAAAGAATGTAAGAAGTGTTTGTAACGAAGTACAAGACCTTACAACTCGTAAAGTAATGAATTACAGAGTGGGAGTTGTAAGTTGAAGATTGAGAGTAAATACAATGACTTCTATCAAGTAAGTGTATAGACAATATGTTCGGCAACCTTCAAGTCTTGTGAAGTGGCTTCCATTTATAGATAACCCAGCAGAGTAGCCGTTATCCTCATCTCGCCGACCGAGAGTCCTCTCGTGACCGTTGTGAAAGGCTTTCCGAGTCACTCGTAAAGTATCCGTTGAAATATGGACGTTGGACAACGGTTTAACTCTCTTGGAAGTCCCAAAACCATCGGTTGTGTCTTGAAAAATGTGGTGAAAACCACCGTTAGGCTTGGCGTTCCAGCTTTTCCGGATATGGAAGCGCATGACTTCGACACAATCTTCCGGGACTAGAGCAGGGAAGGTGAAAAGCCATATCTCGCTGGTGATTTGACGTTCGAGCTTCGGCTACTTTTGTAGTTTGAAAAGATATCCTCGATTGAATAACCTACAAAAGTAAAACACCTTCGGTTCTCAAAGTATAAAATACTTTGGTCCAAGGTTAGACACGGATAATAAAATAATTATGAAAATTACGTAATTGATTATCCGAGTCGAAGAGAAATGGAATTTTCCGAGTCTAATATCCATGATACTCGGAATTCCATATGACTTAGTCTTAGGTAAAGAATCAAGTTCCATAACGAATATCGAGTGGGAAATACTTGATGTAGACTAAGCACGAAAAGAACTACAAATGCCGACTTTGCAAACAATAGAGTAGATAATCACAAGTCGGATTCTGAGTGAGAGTGGACTCGAATAAAGAACAAGTTTTCCGAGTCGCTAACCGAAAAGCGATTAAAGAGATAAGTGAAGGCCAAATCGCATAGAAAAGATACTATTTCACTCAAGTAAGTTTCTAAGACACGGAGAATGCCTTGGAATCAAAACACTATATGAATGACATCGTTATACCCGATTCCTTTTGCATGACTCGTAAAGATATAGAGCAAGTGTCTCGAGTCTTCAATCTCCCCTTTTTGATGAAAGGCATTCCATACTTACACGTAAACTTTGTTAGAGGGAAATAGGTTGATTCTCGAGTAGTTTGATAAAAAGTAAGACATATTGAACAGAGCAATATACAATATATCGTAGCAAAATAAAGTAAGCTTTGAACTCATTAACTCGTAAAAGAAAGAACTCATAAATTAATAAAGAAATGCTTTAATTCATTAAAAATATCAAGGGAATAAACTCCCCTAAACAAGACAACCAGTTTCGACTACATTTCTCCCCCTTGCCTTTCAAAGAAAACAAGTAATAAAAAGAAGGGAGAAAAGTACACGTAATACACATAAGTTGTCCGGACAAAAAGAAAATTTTGAAACGAAATTCGGAGACACCGAGGAATCGTGACTCGAGTGCATGGCTCCAACTAGGAAGGAGGGGATTTCGAGTGGAGGCGGAGGTGCGCCGGCGCCGATAAGATCTTGACGATGTGCTTGAGCGCGGCGAAGGGAGAACCGGAACAACTCGCAGGGGCTCGGCTCCGAGTGGCCGACCCGGAGAAAGTGGATCGAGGGTTCTTCCCTTGGGACCTCAAGGGCCGGAGGGGCTCGCTCCGGCCGACTCGCCGGAGGAGCGAGATCTTCCGACCCACTCGGATCGCCGTCCGAGCCGAGTACAAGCAATTTGAGCTTGGGGAGCAGGCTGTCCTTCGCAGCTGCCACGGCCTCTTCTTCCCTTTGCCCGGAAGGAGCCGCCTCAACCGCAGGTTCCTCGGCGTCCTCCGCCGCATCTCGTAGCTTTTCCTCTCGCTTCCTCGGCTTCCTCGCTCTCCGAGGAGGTCGGCCCGGGCTCGAAGACGCCTTAGATGGGTCCGAGTCATCGTGGTCCCGAGCGGCCTTGGACCGTCTCTCTCCGAGGAGCTCAGCCAGTTCCTTCCGCTCCTTAACCAGCTCTCTCATCTCAAGAACGAGAGACTCGCTGCTCTCGGATTTGGGACTCGACCGGTCTTTTGGTTGATGGTCGACCACGAAGCACGTACTTGAAACCCCGAGCATGTCTCCGAAATCGGAGGACACAGAGGTGATCTTGTCCATGAAGACAGGAGACAAGAGGGCAGAGAGAGTTTTGGAAGCACCTGGAGGTGGAGGCACCACCAGTGAAGAGGGAAGAGGGAGAGGGGTTGATTTCCGAGTCCGAGGTGGAGAAGGAGGCCTCGGCTGCGAGTTGTGAACCCGCACACCGTGGTTAGTTTCCCGGTATCCGTACCCCGGAGTTCCTTCTTGCCGACCACAATGGCCGCCTCGCACACCGCGTTAGGGTCGAGGGAAGAGGAACTTGGAATTGTTTGAAGACAAGGGTGAGAAGAGCACCGAAAGGAAGGGAGGTGTTCTTCTTGGTTTGAAGTTGAGCCGGCACAGCGGCCATTTGCTCAATGATGGAGGGGAAGAGGTCGACTTCGTATCCCTCCGGGATATCGAAGAGGGCTTTGAGGTGCTTGGAGTTGGGGTTCTCCTTGCTAGAATGCTCGTGAGAAGAAGGTTCTCATCGGCAGAAACACGAAGCCCGGCTTCGACTTCAACCGAGTCACGTAAAAGTTCTTTCGGACCCGGGGAATTCTTTAGCATACTTTTCAAAGAAGTCGTCGGCGACTTCAGTGAAGGGGATAGGGTTGCTGTTCAAGAAGAGAGAAGAGACTTTGAACAGGACGGTGAAGGAGAGAGGTGTTGATACTGAACAAGTAATGTTCGAACCCTAGAGGTTAGAACATTTTCAGAGTGGGAGAGATGAGTATAAAACTCAAAACGAGTTCGGGATAGATGAACTCGCTGAAACACAAGAAATGGTAGACTCCGGTGGTTTGAATGTTAGACAACCAGGAGAATTTGGTTGTTGGGAAGAACTTGTCGTCCAGCAGCAAGATGCTAGGTGACAATGGGTTTTGAAGGGGTTGAGCTTTCGGCTTGTTGGTGCGAGGCTTTTTGGAGGATGAAGAAACCCGAAAGTCGGGGTGGTTTCCTCTTTTAGGCATTGTGAGAGATGAAAAGATGAAACTTGTCGAAAGAGAAAGAGAAAGAGATGTAGAAGAGAAGAAAACGAAAATGGTAGAAGAAAATGAGAAGAGAGCAATTGAAAACTTACGAGAGAGAGAGCTTCTTCACGTAGAAATGGTACACTTGCGGACGATCAAGGGTCACTCGTTCACGTAGAAAACTTCCGCAAGAGGGTTTTCGTTTGAGAGGGAAGGAGTTTTAGAATACCGAGAGGAAGATAGATAAACGTTATATATAATGAGTACGCGCGCCCGTTCACTATCCGTTAAGTAATTCCGTTCCGTCTTACCCGTCCATCGATCATTAATGCCCGTGTGACAGTTCTTCTTCAACGGTTGAGATATCGGTGGTTTGAAATCTGCGGTTAAGATCCGATCGCAGCGCTCGAGAGAGAGAGAGAGAAAGAGACTTTGAAATTATAATCCGAAACTCTCCACTGTTCTAGAGATAGCTTCGTAAAATTTGATGTCCAATTTTCTCTACATCCGAGTTTGACTCGTAAAAGTTTCGAGTGACTCGAAACACGTAAATAACTATCAGCCCAAGTATCACATGATCAATCGAACCAATGGTTATTGACAACTAAAGCACATAGCACGTAAAAATTCAAGAATCATAAAGCGAAACTAAGCATTTAACATACCAAGCTCATTCCGAATAAAATGTAATTGATCTTCACCAAGTGGCTTAGTAAAGATATCAGCTAATTGAAGATTAGTCGGAATGAATTCAAGTGTAATGTCACCCTTTTCGAGTGATCGCGTAAGAAGTGATACCCGACTTCAATATGCTTTGTTTTTGAGTGCTCGGACAGGATTCTTAGTGATACCGATTGCGCTTTGATTGTCACACTTGATTGGGACAGAGTTGAGAGATAGTCCAAGATCCTTCAAGTGTTGTTTTATCCAGAGAATCCGAGCGCAACAAGCTCCAGCGGCAATATATTCAGCTTTCGCAGTTGATAGAGCTACCGAGTTTTGCTTCTTTGAGTACCGGGATATTAGGGATTGACCTGAAACCGGCAAGCTCCGGATGTGCTCTTTCGATCAACTTTGTATCCTGCGTAGTCCGCGTCTCGAGTACCCGAGTCGACTCGGCTCCGAGTCTCCGGAGTACCACAGTCCTAGATTCCGAGTGCTCGCAAGATATCCGAATATTCTCTTCACCGCAGATGAGATGTGATTCTTTTGGATTAGCTTGAAATCGTGCACATAAGCAAACACCGAACATTGTATCCGGTCCGCTTGAAGTAAGATATAGCAGTGATCCAATCATACCTCGATAGAGTTTCGATCTACTCGCTTTACCTATCTCATCCGAGTCGAGCTTTATACTCGCTCGCTCATAGGAGTAGATGCGTGCTTTGCATCTTGAAGCTTATATTTCTTCAGCAGTTCCTTGGTGTACTTTGATTGATGGACAAAGATTTCATTTTTGTCTTGTTTGATTTGCAGCCCAAGGAAGAAGTTGAGTTCTCCCATCATGCTCATTTGGAACTCTTGACTCATCAACTCGGAAAATTCTCAGCACGTAAATTCATTAGTAGCACCGAAAATAATATCATCAACATATATTTGAACAATGAGGAAATCTTTCCCTTTGGTCTTTATGAATAGAGTCTTGTCGATCCGACCTCTTTTGAAATCATTTTGAACCGAGAAGTCGCTCAGTCTTTCATACCAAGCTCTAGGGGCTTGCTTAAGACCATAGAGAGCCTTTTGGAGTTTGAAAACATGATTTGGAAATTCCGAGTTTTCAAAGCCAGGAGGTCGCTCGACATAAACTTCTTCTTCAATAAAACCATTGAGAAAGGCACACTTAACATCCATTTGATATAATTTAATATGCATGCAGGATGCAAATGCCAACAAGTATTCTAATGGCTTCAATTCTAGCTACTGGTGCAAAGGTTTCCCCACAATCAATTCCTTCTTCTTGATTGTAACCTTGAGCTACAAGTCTAGCCTTATTTCGACTACTATTCCACCCTCATCCAGCTTTGTTTTTGAAAACCCATTTGGTTCCTATAACTCGGGTGGTCGAAGGTCGGTTGGTCGAGTCCGGACTTGGTTTCTCTCGAATTGATTCAGCTCTTCTTGCATGGCCTCTACCCATTCGGGTTCATTAAGGGCTTCTAGTGCATTTTTGGGTTCGATTAGAGAAATGAATGCAGTGAATGCACATAGATTATGAAGAGAAGAACGAGTTCTTACCCCACTGTTGATATCGAAATAATGTTTTCTTGGGGATGACTAGAAGTAAATTTGAATGCTTTACCAGTCCTTTGATTCACCAAGTTTGTGGGTTGAATTGCTTGATCTTCGAGGCTTGTTCCGAGTGATCCTCTTCATTGACTTGCTCATTCGGAGCGACCTCTTGAGTTGTCTCATTCTCGAGCTTCCTCGTTCGAGTGGTCTCCTTCGAGTCTTTATAGACTCATCTTCGTCGTCATCCTTTCGAGCTTCGGTTCCGAGTATGAAGATTCACTTGGTTTTCCCTGTTCAAGCTCATCAAACACTACGTGGATACTTTCTTCCACTTTGTTAGTTCTCTTGTTGAATATACGGTAAGCTTTGCTATGAGAAGAGTAACCTAGAAAGATTCCTTCGTCTCGACCGAGCATCAAACTTGGTCGATGATCCTTACCGTTGTTGTGGACAAAGCACTTACACCCGAAAGATCCGAAATAGGAAATATTTGGCTTCCTCCCTTTGTAGAGCTCATAAGGTGTTTTCTTCGGAATGGGTCCGATGAGGCATCGATTGAGAGTGTAGTTGGTCGTGTTTATCGCCTCGCCTGTAAATAGTAAGGCGAGTTGTGTTCAATCATCATTGTCCTTGCTATTTCTTCAAGGGTTCTCGTTCTTTCTCTCAACTACTCCATTCCGTTGAGGAGTTCGGGTGCCGAGAAGTTGTGAGAAATTCCATTCTTGTCACAAAACTCGAGAATTCCGAGTAGTCGAACTCCCTTCCATGGTCGGTTCGAATCTTTTGAATCTGAGTCCGAGACTCAACTTGAATCTTTCTACGGAGCTTGCTGAACTCCTTGAAGGCTTCATTTTTATGCTTGAGAAAACACACCCGTGTAAATCTTGAAAAATCATCAATAATGACAAGTATGTAAGATTTACCTCCGAGACTCTTCACGAGGATTTCACCACATAAGTCCATATGCAGTAATTCAAGTACGTTGGATGTGGAAACTGTCTTCGAGAGATTTGAATGAAGATCCGACTTGTTTCCCTCTGGTGCATGCTTCACATACTTTATCCTTCTCAAAAGCACGCTTAGGTAATCCTCTAACCGGACTCAAGAGATGCAAGCTTTTTGATAGTATGCATGCTAATATGACCAAATGTACGATGCCAAATCCAAGAATCATCTTGAAGATATGCTTTTAAACAGGATAAGTTCCGACTTGGGTCGAAAGAGGGATGATGTAGGTATTACCCGATCTCTTACCCGAGAGCTTTACCTCTTTGGTGGTTTCATCCGTGATGTAGCACTTGGATTGAGTGAATTTTACCTCTTGACCTTTGTCACAAAGCTAGGAGATGCTAAGTAAGTTGTACTTAAGTCCTTTGACAAGGTAGACTGGGCTCACCGGATTGTTTCCATTACCAATCTTCCCAATGCCCACTATCTTGCCCTTGCTTGTCATCACCAAAGGTCACCTTTCCTCCTTTATATGACTCCAGCTTAGAAAAGAGTTCTTGGTCACTCGACATATGTCGAGAACAACCGCTGTCCAGTACCGGTGTCCTTTTGATCTTTTCCGAGTGACTCCGCAAAACAGAGAAAATCTAACCCTTCTCACTTCCTCTAACGAACCCAAGTAACATTCCTTACCGTGGTCCTTTTCTCGAGGAAGAAGGTGCTTCGGAACCCGATTTGAATGACTTTGGTTTTAGTCCGATTCTCGAGTCTCCTTCTTTCGTAGGACCGAGTCCGTGTCTCTTTCCTTTTAAAAACCTTTCCTTTTGAAACGAGAGGAAAATGGTTTCTTTTTGTAAATAGGTCCGGGTTTAGTCCTCCTTTCATTTTTGTGAATGGGACCATGCTCAGCCTTTTGAACTTAACAGCTTCGGAATCCTTTTGAACAATTCCGAGTAAGAATTAGATTCTTCCTCTTTGTTGAAACCAAGACCTTCTTTTCGAAATGAGACACATTGTGATCCTAAGAGCATATCAAGGTTCTTCCGTCCTTGAGAAAACTTCAAAACCGGATCTTGAGACTCAATGAGCTTCGTTTCGCTTGCTCATTTTCTTTCTCGAGTAACTCGGACTCGGCCTCATTAGTTTGAGCACTTGTCTTGAGTTCTCTCGAGTGTGAGTCTCGGCTTTTCCAATTCATTTTTTAAAGAAGTGCTCTCGGAATTGATTGACTCAAGTTGTTCCTTGAAATGAGAAGAATCGAATTGGACTTTTCTTCCAAAGTAAAGATGTACTTAGCTAAATCAACTTTGGAAAATTTGAGGAAGTAATTTATTACCTCTTGAGGATCGGTTTCCTCATTATCCGAGTCCGTAGTCCGAGTCCGACTCTTTTTCGGCTTCGAGTCGGTGGTTGCCATTAGACACTTTGAGTCATCCGAGTCTTCGTCGTCTTCGGATGAGTCCTCGTCACTCCATGTTGCCATCATGGCCTTTTTCTTCTTCCCTGTCCCTTCTTCGTTTTGGACAGTCCTTGACTATGTGGTCTTTGCCGCCACATTCGAAACATCCAGAATTCTTAGACAAAGATAACTTTGAGGGTGAAGAAAACTTACCTTTTCTGTCTCTCTTGTCCTTTTGTAGAATTCTTCTTTTGGTCTTTTGTCCCATCTTTTGTGCTTCATCATTCTCTTGAAGCCTCTTGCAATGAGTGCCATGGGATCATCTTCCGAGTCGAAGAGCTTGGACTTGCTTCTTTGGATTCCGAGGCTTTAAGCGCGATGTTCCTTTTGGAAGTACCCTCGGCATCTTCTTCTTCCGGATGTATCTCATGAGTCGAAGCTTTCCAATGAGCTCGTCCGGCTTCAAGAGTGAGAGGTTCCGAGCCTCTTCTATGGCAGTTACCTTAGGACCCCATCGTTTCTTGGGTAGGCTTCGAGAATTTTCCGAGCACATTTCTTCATGGGAGATTTTCTTTCCCGGAGATTTGAGATTGTTGGTGATCTCAGTGAAGCGTATGAACATCCGAGTAATGTTCTCTTCGGCTCCATTTTGAAAAGCTCATATTTGTGAAGATACTCGGCTGATCTTCGCTTGTCTCACCCGACTTGTACCTTCGTAGGTGTTGACCGAGTGTCCCACACCTCTTTAGCGAGTCACGAGCAGAGACTCGATTATATTCTTCCGAGCTTATGGCGCACATGAGGATGTTCATGGCTTTGAAGTTCTTTCGAACTTCTCCGCCTCGTCGGCGTGAACTCAGCCTTTGTTTTTGGAAGGATTCTGAATTCATCTCGTCTTCGTTGGAATGTAGTTTCCTTGTTGTATGATTTCCCATACTTCTTCATCGTTATCCATGAGGAAACATTCCATAAGCTTCTTCCGAGTGACCAAAACTTGAACCTTTGAATTTTGGTGGCCTGTTGGAAGATCTACCTTCGTCGAACTCTCCGGTGTTCTCGAGCCATCCGATCTTTAAACCTTTGGACTGTTAGATCCTTTCCGAAAGGCTAGGCTCGATACCAATCGAAGGTTTGCTCGGGAGAGTCCGAGTCACCCTAGAGGGGGTGAATAGGGTGATAGAAAATTCTTTTAGAAACTTCGCACTTTTGTGCGAGAAAGATGCAAAGACAGATTCCGAGTCTAAAGACAGAGTCGAAAAGGTTGGACTCGTAAATCGATGAATCGAAAAAGCAAGAGCACTAAGGCCGTCCGAGCCTAGAATGAACTCGGAAAAGAACACGGAGATTTTACGTGGAAACCCTCCTGGGCGAGAAAACCACGGCCCGTGTCAATCCAGACACGAAGTCAAATCCACTATTTTGAGTCCACAAAATACCGTGAACTTGATCGAACCCGAGTTGCTCCCTTAGACAACTCTATACAAGTTTTCCTAGACTCGAAATTCCCTTATCTCGATCTAGTACTTCCTAGCTGAGATAACCCTTACAGCTTAGGGACAACTAAGCCGAGTTAACCCTTACAGACTTAGTCAAGGGACCTTACAAAGAATGTAAGAAGTGTTTGTAACGAAGTACAAGACCTTACAACTCGTAAAGTAATGAATTACAGAGTGGGAGTTGTAAGT
This sequence comes from Talinum fruticosum, assembly GCA_021018815.1. Classification (NCBI taxonomy): domain Eukaryota; kingdom Viridiplantae; phylum Streptophyta; class Magnoliopsida; order Caryophyllales; family Talinaceae; genus Talinum; species Talinum fruticosum. The sequence goes on from JAITYX010000011.1 coordinate 6,734,277, forward strand.
TGAAGATTGAGAGTAAATACAATGACTTCTATCAAGTAAGTGTATAGACAATATGTTCGGCAACCTTCAAGTCTTGTGAAGTGGCTTCCATTTATAGATAACCCAGCAGAGTAGCCGTTATCCTCATCTCGCGACCGAGAGTCCTCTCGTGACCGTTGTGAAAGGCTTTCCGAGTCACTCGAAAGTATCCGTTGAAATATGGACGTTGGACAACGGTTTAACTCTCTTGGAAGTCCCAAAACCATCGGTTGTGTCTTGAAAAATGTGGTGAAAACCACCGTTAGGCTTAGCGTTCCAGGTTTTCCGGATATGGAAGCAAACAGCTTCGACACAATCTTCCGGGACTAGAGCGAGGAAGGTGAAAAGCCATATCTCGCTGGTGATTTGACGTTCGAAGCCGGCTACTTTTGTAGTTTGAAAAGATATCCTCGATTGAATAACCTACAAAAGTAAAACACCTTCTGGTTCTCAAAGTATAAAATACTTTGGTCCAAGGTTAGACACGAGATAATAAAATAATTATGAAAATTACGTAATTGATTATCCGAGTCGAAGAGAAATGGAATTTTCCGAGTCTAATATCCATGATACTCGTAATTCCATATGACTTAGTCTTAGGTAAAGAATCAAGTTCCATAACGAATATCGAGTGGGAAATACTTGATGTAGACTAAGCACGAAAAGAACTACAAATGCCGACTTTGCAAACAATAGAGTAGATAATCACAAGTCGATTCCGAGTGAGAGTGGACTCGGAATAAAGAACAAGTTTTCGAGTCGCTAACCGAAAAGCGATTAAAGAGATAAGTGAAGGCCAAATCGCATAGAAAAGATACTATTTCACTCAAGTAAGTTTCTAAGACACAGAGAATGCCTTGGAATCAAAACACTATATGAATGACATCGTTATACCCGATTCCTTTTGCATGACTCGAGAAAGATATAGAGCAAGTGTCCGAGTCTTCATCAAAAATTTCTATTAAAAAATATAAAGAAAAATATAGATATATTCATTTTGGTATGATTCAAATAGCACTCAAGCCATTAACAAGACTAGGATTAGATTGTCCTATATTCATGGCCCTTAGAGACAATAGATTAATTAGATACAAACATTCATTATTAGCTATGGTTCAAACCAATATATGCAATGGTCCTGTTCATTTCAATTACTCTTTATTTAATTGTTTTCAATTGCCTGTTTTCATCTTCTGTTTTGTAAAATCAATTTGTTAAATTAATTTGTCACCCTACTTCCCCGCTATTCAACCACACCTAGTACCCGAGCTTCATCCCCGAGCTCTAGATCGATCCTGTTCCCCATTGGTGTATATATATATATATATATATATATATATATATATATATATATATATATATATATTACGATTTTTTTCTTTTCGGAGCGGACTCTAACCTTACCACGACATGGTATTTGTGAGATCTTTGTGCCCTCGATTGGTAGAGATTTGTATTGGCTTTGATGACCTCTATATAAGGATTCTCTAGCCCCAATTGTGTGGGTCTCTTTGGTGACTTGGTACTACAATTTTGTGAAAATGTCCAGTAATTAGGGTTTCATGGTGTCTGACCTAGATTCACAACTAACACCACTGAAACAAACTGAGGAAGTATTGGATTTTGATGATGCTGGGATGGAAGACATGGATGCTCAGATAACGTTATCCCTTGTTGGGAAGATATTGATGATGAATAGATTCAACCTTGAGGGATCTATGTTGTCGATTAAGAATATCTAGAAACCATGAAAGGTTGTTCTTTTTAAAGATCTTGATAAAAAACTCTTTTCTTTCTAATTCTTTTCCCAAGTTGATAGGGAGATGGTGATGAACAAGGGGCCTTGGTTTTTTTATGAGAATTTAGTATTATTTCAACCCCTGGACGGAACATGCTACCTTAAGAGATCAAGTTCGATATGGCAAAGTTCCTTATTAAGGTTTGTGAACTACGAATAAAGAAAAATACTTTCAATTTTTTGAATAATTGGAAGCAAAATGGGGGGATTCATTGAAGTAGATGAGGAAGATAATCTCATGCCATCTAAATACCTAAGAATTAGGGTCAAACTTGATATCTAAAATCCGCCAAGGAGGCGGGGGGGTTTAGAGTGACTGTCGAAGTGGACACCTAAGTGGATTAGGATAAAATATGTCAAACTACCTTATTTCCGCAGCGCACGTGGTTTGTTGGGCCATCTTTATGGGGACTTTGAATTATATGATGGAGATACCAAAGAGGAGGAGCTCCAATACGGGCTGAGAATTCGTGCTTCCTTAATCAAATGGAAAAGGAGCGGGGAGAGGAGGAGTGGAAGGAAAAGAAATAACAGTTGCTAGAACTAAGGGCTGGCAGTAGTGCAACTCGTGTTAAAATGAAGTTCATGCTAGAGGGAAAGCAGATGGGGAGAATGTGGTCAAAGGGGTTGGAGGTAGTAAAATCATAGACGTAAAGAAGGGAAAGGAGGGTGAAAATAAGGTGCGAGATGCAGATGAGGCTATGGGCATAACCCAGCCAAGGCGATGCTCGTCATCAACCCCGCCCATCTTAATGAGTATTTTATGCCTGAACCATCGAGGGCTCGGTGACATCGGCATAGTTCTAAACCTCCATAACTTATTACGAAGGTATAAGCCGAACTTGGTTTTCCTTTCGGAGACCAAGCTTAGTTCTCTAGAATTCTTTGCAAAGCTAAAAAACATTCTTAACTTTAAAGCCTTGAGTGTTAATAGTAGAGGAAGGGCTGGTGATCTATCTATTTATTGGGACAAAAATACAAGCATATCATTTCTGTCATCATCTTTGAACCATATTAACATTGAGGTTAGTTAGACTAGTGACGATCGTTTACGGCACTTTATAGGGTTCTATGGTTGGCTGGAATCTCAAAACAAAATGAAGACTTATGAGTTGATGAGGGACTTATGAGCTAACTCTCAGTTGCCACGGCTGGTAGATAGAGACTACAATGAGATTTTATACAACTTCGAGAAGACGGGGAAACTGTGAGGAGTCAAGCTACTTTAGACACTTATCGAAAAACGTGGGATGATTGTGAGCTTTTTGACCTTAACTTCATTGAGTATGAGTTAACATGGTAGAATGGTAGGGATGGGTATCAATCAGTAGAAGAAAGTTTGGACATATTCAGTGCTTCGGCTGATTGATCGACTATTTTCCCTAATGCTCTTAGGACTAACTTGGATGAAAGATCTCAGACCATCTTCCTATTTTGCTGACACTTTGAGTGACTCAGGACAAATTAGATGATGTAGAAGACGATGTGAGCAGATGTAGGTGACAGATGAAGGTTGTGGAGAGGTAATAAAAGGTACATGGAGTTATAGTAGTAGGCGATAACGGTTGCTAGGTGCATTAGTAATATTGAGAAATGTGTGCCGGCATTTCAGGACTGGAAACGAAATGAGTTTGATCAAGTCCAAAATGAGATTGTTGTTCGAAGGCCCACACTGGAAACGAAATGAGTTTAATCAAGTCCAAAATGAGATTGTTGTTCGAAGGCATCAACTACAATCTACTCCAGACATTTAAACTCACCATGCACTCCTAAAGGAGCTACGTGTGTGGTGGAGAAGAGAAGAGCTCCTGTGGTGGCAGCAATCCCATGCAAAATTATTTTGGACTATAAACTTGTTACAGAGGTGATCTCAAATCGGTTGAAAGTCATCTTGCCCAGTATTATTTTGGAATCTCAAAGTGCTTCACCGGAGGTAGATTTATATGGAATAATATCCTAATAGCTTTTGAGATTTTTCATTTGATGTTCTCCTAAGTCAAATGAGGGTATCACGATCAAGCTTAATAGGTCGAAGATGTATGATAGGGTCAAATGGGTTTTTTTAAGGTACATCATGCTGAAAATGGGGCTGGCTATTAGTTGAATCAGTGTGGTAATTCCTTGCATAGAGTCGACGCAATTTCATTTAATATTTATTAATAAGCCTATGAGCTAAGTGCAGCCGTCAAGAGGGCTCTGTCAGGGCTGATCTCTCCTTACCTTTTTCTGTTTGTGGCTGAAAGGCTTTCATATTTATTCTCTAATGCAGTTAATACAAGCAGATTAGTTGGTTATAATATCTGTGAAGGGGCTCCGGTAGTTGCTCATCTTCTCTTGGCAAATGAACTATGATATTTTGTGCAGCTAGAGTGGATTAGGCGGCAGTCATGACTTATATTCTAACTAGATACGAGCTAGCGGCTGGTCAGAAAATTAATTTTGACAAATCAGGTGTCTCTTTCAGAGTAGTGTGAAGGTTGAGCGTAGAAATGAGATCTCAATCCAGCTTGATATTAGTGACGTCCTTTCTCATGACAAGTACCTTTGTGTTCCTACAAAAATTGGGAGATCCAAAAAAAAAAACCTTTTTACCAATTAGATCAGAAGAGGTTACATAGTTGGATCAATCGTCACCTTTATTCATGGGCAGGGAGTGAGGTGCTAATAAAGGTCGTGGTCCAAGCTATCCCAACGTATACTATGAGTGTTTTTATGTTCCCTAAGGAGCTTTGTGATGAGATCTAATCGATGGTGAATAAATTTTGGTAGGGGTACATTAATTATTCAAGAAGATTCATTGGGTGGGTTGGAAAAACCTATGTGATAATAAGGTTGTTGGGGGATTGGGTTTTAGAGACATTGAAGGTTTTAATTTGGTTCTTCTAGCTAGGCAAGCTTGGTGGTTGTTGAAGAATACAAACTCCTTGGTATAACGTCTTGGAAGCACGAGTATTTTCCACGTCTAGTCTCTTGGATGCATATCTCACGGCCTAGCTACACATGAAGGAGTATATGGAAGGAGTTTTGGGTGGTCCAACGTGGCTTGCGATGGAGAGTAGGTGATGATTTTTCACTTAATGTTTAGGATTCTAGATGGATTCCGAGACCTTGTACATTTAAAGTCATACCCAAGATAGTCTTTTATGTGGGTTGAGGACCTTATTGATCGAAGGAAATTTGTTGGAAAGAGGACATGCTCCACTTGATCTTCTTGCCCATCGATGTAGATTGCGTCAAATTTATCCCGTTGAGTTCCTCTTTCCCCCAGATCATATTCTATAGCACTACTCAACGTCGGGTGAATTAACTATCAAATCGGCTTATCATCGCATCCATGACTCGGTGTGCCTTGGATGAGTAAGAGTCGAGTGGAGGCGGGGCTAATGGGTTCTCGGAAGGCATTGTCGGTGACTTGCTTACCGCCACGATCAAAGTCTTCGTGTGGAGGAGTTGCACTAAAGCTCTACCTAGTTGCATAAGGCTAGCTAGGAGGATATGGTCTTTCCTAACGAGGTGTGGTGTGTGTAGGTATGAAGAGGAGGGCAATTGTCATGCATTTTTTATGTCCCCAAGTTGTAATGATTTAGTAGGGTAGCAAGTTCTCACCGATATGTGGAATGTAGAGTTTGCTTACGTGTGGGATTTTGTGGGGAATGCCAAAGCCAAGTTGTACGGGGAGGATTGGAGGGAGCTTCTTTGTTGTGATGTAGGAAGTGTGGAATGTTCGGAATCAAAGGTTATTTGGGGAGGGAGGTTGTTGCTACTAGTAGCTAAGTCACAATGCTACTAAGTTCGCCAACAAATTCAAAGAGGCACTCAAATAGACGAAGCAAAAGCTTCTTGTTGCTAGGAGCTGTGTGGTGTATGCCAAGGCCCGAGGTTCTTAAGCGCCGAAATAGAGGAAGCTAAAGCTTGTTTGTATGGGATGCAACTTGCATTGGAGCACAACTATACCAACTTGGTAATTGAGAGTGATTGTGCCCATTAATTATCAAGATCAACAAGAGATCTAGCTTCGATTCGACGTCGGTTTAGTTATTTTTTATATTCTTGATCTTTGTAAGTGTTTTGTTTTTTTGTTCTTTTTCATATGTTTGTCGGGAAAAATAAGGTAGCTCACTCGATTACCCACCTTCAACCTTATGGTTCTTCTAATTGATCATGGGTTGGAGATGGTCTTGATTTGGTGATTAAGTTGGCTACTAAAAACTTGTCTCTCGGTTGGGAATATTGACATATATATTACCCATGCGTGATTTTATTCAAAAGATAGAGTTTATGCATCCACTAACGTCAAGCATCCATTGTTCAAGGCCACTAAAGTCAATCATCAATAGTAAGTATCCATGTGATACTTTACTATTCAATCATGATGGGTTTTACTATTCATCAATCAAAACACTATTCACTCAAAGTTTTGATTATCATCTTCTTTATTTCAATTACGCTTTATTGTTTCAATCTCCTGTTTTAATCCTTTGTTTTGAAAAATCAATTTGTTAAATTAATTTTTCACCTGCTTCCCCGTTATTCAACCACACACGATGCACGAGCTTCGTCCCCGAGCTCTAGATCGATCCTATTTCCCAATTGGTATCGGAGCCAAGTTTGTCTATTTAGTCGGTTGTTACGCCCGTAGCTAGCGTTGGTCAGCCGTTGGTCAGCCCCATGTTATCCGTTGGTCAGCCGTGTGAGGTGGTCCGGTAGAAGGTGGTCCTGTAGTATGTGCTTAATTGCCTACAAGATATTCAAACAAAAGCTCGAGATGGCCTCTAGGCTACGAGATCTTCTAAGTTTAGGAAGTAGTAAGAGTACTAATGTGGTCAATAGTAGAGAAGTTAGCTGTCTAGTTGATTTCTCAAATTAGTCTATTCCAAAACAAAAGATAGAAACGATCTATCAAATAGGCAAGTTTGATTTCAATACAGCATTTTCAATAAAAGATCATGAAGAAACCTTCAGTCTAGATGAAGAGTTTCAAACTATTAAATTATTATCAAATATTTCTATTAAAAAATATAAAGAAAAATACGAGATATATTCATTTTGGTATGATTCAAATATCACTCAAGCCATTAACAAGATTAGGATTAGATTGTCTTATATTCATGGCCCTTAGAGACAATAGATTAATTAGATATAAAGATTCATTATTAGTTATGGTTCAAACCAATATATGATATGGTCCTATTTATTTCAATTGTTGTCCTAATTATTCTGTAGATCTAAGTAATCCTTGGATCTTAGATACATTAATTTTAGATATTCATCTTCAAAATGATTCAAAAGTATTATTCGAGAGAATTATCAAGAAATTTTGGTATTACTTATAGAGTTTATTTCAAGCTATTATCCTCTCAATTAAATCCAAAGTGTTTATTAAAGCCATCTCTTGATGAAACAATATTATTAAAAGTTGAATCGGATAATATTTCAACATTTACTCCTAAGTTATTAAAGTGGAATGAAATAATAATTCCTCAAGAATTTATTATTCAAAATATTAAGCCTCCTAGGAATATTGCTCAAAAGAATATTCAACAAGTTATTGAAGAGCTCGACGACAGAGTACTAATAAGATTTAATTAATGAAAGATCTTTCTCTTCAAGGCTTTTAGAGAAAAGAGATCTTCCTCGATCTTCCTTCTCTATGCCTTCAAGAGCTACTAATTATGATTATTTAAAGGATAATCAAGTAGAAGATTTCCCTTCTTCCTCAAAAATTTATTACAAATCACCAATAGCTGAACTAGTTGATGAATCCAGTTCATCAATAGGCTCGCCTACTCATTCGGTTATGCAACCTCCTCCTTATTCCTCTATTAATGTTATTTCAAAACCTTTTGAAATTAATAAAGAGTACTTAAGATTAGATTTCGATTCAATAGAAAATAGAGATAAAAAACAATGGTTTTTATCTCATTTCGATCTCAAAGCTAAAGCATTCATTAGGAAAGAATGGTATTCACTAATGGAAAGATTAGGATGTAATATTTTATTCTTTACATGGTGGACCATGTTTGCTCAAGAATATAAATTACCGAGATCCTCATGGTATTAAAGAAATTAATACTAATATAGATCTTAGTAAAAATGGACGTTATCGAGATGGAAATATATTTCATTCGCAACTCCACCTTTGCAAGAGATCTTGATCCCTACGGATCAAGGTCATATTCCAACTTCTCCCTTTAAAGTAGGAAGAAATAATCCAGATAATTCTCAAGTAGAATTAGATGATATTAAAAAATATATCATCAAAATAATTATACTAATGAACTGAAATTACAAGCAAGATATTCAACGAGATAAAGCAGCTACAAGAAAGGAGCTAGGATCCTTTTGCGAAGCCTTTTGTATTCCAAAAGTTGTTGCCCCATCTGTTCAAAAAGAAAAGCTAATCAAACAAATAAAAAGAAACAATTCAATCGCACTAATGATAATAAAATAAATTCTCCTAAAAGAGTACTCCAAAAACAAGACTACTAATAAAGCTACTTGTTTCAAATGTGGCAAGATAGGTCACTATGCAAAGAATTGTAAAATTAAAGAAAAATTATTTCTTTATTTGAACTCAAAGATACTCCAATTAATTCGATAATTCATCTTCGATTCTGAAGATAATAATCTTTATGAATTAGAAAGTAATTCAAGTGATTATTCCTCGGAAATGAATCATCAAGAATTTGTTACAAGTGTATAAATATGATTAATACCACTAAAAATGAAAAAGAATTTTTATTAGACTTGATTGAACAAATTCAAGATCCTGAATTAAGGAAAGAATATTTAGAAAAACTCAAAGGTATTTTAATAAAAGAAGATTTATTAAAAACTACTCCTCCCGATTTAAGTATTAATAAAATATTTGAAAAATATGATACTCCAAATATTTTAAAAACAGTTAATATTCAAGATTTAAAAATAGAAATCAATAATCTTAAAGAACAAATTAAAGAAATTAATCAAAATTTATGTTCTCTCCATACTAAAGATTTAGAATTAGAAACAAGACTAGCATTAATTGAAAATAAATCAAGTTCTTCAAATAATGAAGAAGACATTCCAAGCTCTTCTAATCAACAATTTATTTCAACAATTAACCATATAAATTATCAAAAATGGTACATATATATTACTTTAAAAGTTAATAATGACTATGAATTCAATACAATTGCTTTACTCGATAGCGGAGCAGATCAAAATTGTATTAAAGAAGGATTAATTCCATCTATATATTATGAGAAAACTAAAGAAAGACTTCATAGTGCTAATGGGATGACACTACAAGTTCAATACAAATTATCAAATATTTATGTCCGTAATCAAGGATATTATTTCAAGAACACCTTTGTCCTAGTCGGGGATATAGGTCAAGAAGTCATTCTAGGAACCCCATTCATTACTCAAATTTACCCTTTTAAAGTTGATCGGTTTGGTATTCATACCCAATTTCATGAAAACCGTATTTCATTCAAATTCGTATCTTCAATATTTTCTCAAAATTCTTTCTTCAAAAACACTCTTTTATTAATATGCTCCTTAACAATGATTCTTTCTTTTTAGTTATCAATATGAGTCAAGACAAAGAAAGAAACATTCAAACTCCCCGTCATTATGCGGTCAAGCCTATTACTCCTTCTCAATTTTCGATTCCAACAACAAATACATTCCAAGTCTTACATGGTCGAGATTTCCCTCCTCTTTCTTATGCTCAAGTTTCTTCAAAATTCCAAAAACCATCAATATTAAATTCCTCTTTTGATTCAAAATATTTTACAAAACCCAACAAAGAGCATGTTGTCTACACTAGGTTTAGACAACCGCAAAACCTCTCTACACTTAATGATTTTATCAAAAGCACATTCATACTTGAATGCTACTTTATTAATGACAATCCCCTCAAGAATAGAACTTTTTATGAATTTATTCTAGTTGATTCAAAATCTGCCATTATCGAGCATGTTCCGGACAAGACCAATCCAAATCAAATAGCATATTCAAAACTACGAATTCTTAAAGTACTCACTGCAAAAGAATTCACTAATAGATATGCAATCAAATCTTTTTCCCAACCATTCAACCCACCAGGTTGCAATTATGTTGATTATGAAAAAGCACGGTATTATACATTCCTTTATAGACCATTCAATCATTCCTGGTTTATCAACTTCGATACAAGAACCGAGTTTCAATTCCTCATTTGGTTCTATGAATAGTGGCTAACCATGGGGTCTCTTCAAGACATTTGGCCAGTAAGAGGTCAAAAATATTTTACTAATTATTCAAATACCTCCACCATTAGTCCAAATCTCAAAGAGATTTTATTCCATAAGAAATATGGGTTCCCTTGGATCCTTTGTTGGTGCTTCTCAATTACTCAATACTACGGACCTCCTGCATCTTACTCATTACTAAGAGAATTCAAAATCAAATGGTGGGACAAGTTTAATGTCAAAGCTGCCTTGGGAATTAAGACAGCTCCACCGATTCGACAAGCGCCTCCTACTCCACAAAAGAAAGAAGCAAGTTCAAAAGAAAAGAAAAAGTTCAAGAAGACGAGATTCAATTACTCAAAAAGGAGATCATGTTACTCAAGAAACGAGCATCAACAGTTGCTTCTCAAAGAACCAACTAATTCATCAGATTCATCTATTCAATCGATTATGATCCATTTGATGGGCAATGCGCCTAGGATCCTTATGATATTTAACCCATAATGGGTATTAAAAAAAAATTTACATATATTTTTCTAACGTTTTTATGTAGGTTTTTAAGATTTTGCTTCGGTGAAATCTCTTATTTCACCTCTCAAAATGCCTCGGGAAGGAAGTGGACGTTCATTGTTCACTTACTTACTGCTCAGTGGTAACTATTCATGGTGTCCTTCATTAATGGGATTGCAATACTATACCATGTGTGATTTTATTCAAAAGATGGAGTTTATGCATCCACCAACGTCAAGCATCCATTGTTCAAGGCCACTAAAGTCAATCGTCAATAGTAAGTATCCATGTGATACTTTACTATTCAATCATGATGGATTTTACTATTCATCAATCAAAATACTATTCACTCAAGTTATTGAAGAAAAGTAAAAGGAGTGTTTGGGAGTAAGGGTAGGTAATGAGCAAAAGGCAAGTGATTTTTGCGATGTTAGGTGATGCCCATTGCAAAACTAATGAGTATCTATTTATTACAATAATGAATAAATGCCGAACACTTGGACGGCTGAGAGTCTTGATTGGAATGGAATCTTGATCTTGAAAATATCTTCCGACAATATTGAATTATTGGAACAGCTTTGATTAGACCAAAAGTATAAATAGTGATTGACGAATCATCTATCTTGAACAGTTCTTGCCAGGTAGAACGCTTGAACAAGTAGTTGAATAATCCATAAATAGTAAAGATTCTCGACAAAACTTTGAGTGAATAGTGTTTTAATTGATGAATAGTAAAACCCATCATGATTGAATAGTAAAGTATCACATGGATACTTACTATTGACGATTGACTTTAGTGGCCTTGAACAATGGATGTTTGACGTTGGTGGATGCATAAACTCCATCTTTTGAATAAAATCACACATGGGATAATATTGCAATCACATTAATGAATGACACCATGAATAGTTACCCTGAACAGTAAGTAAGTGAACAAGTAACGTCCACTTCTTTCTCGGGGCATTTTGAGAGGTGAAATAAGAGATTTCACCGAAGCAAAATCTTAAAAAACCTACATAAAAACGTTAGAAAAATATATGTAAATTTTTTTTTGAATACCCATTATGGATTAAATATCATAAGGATTCAGGCGCATTGCCCATCAAATGGATCATAATCGATTGAATAGATGAATCTGATGAATTAGTTGGTTCTTTGAGAAGCAACTGTTGATGCTTGTTTCTTGAGTAACATGATCTCCTTTTGAGTAATTGAATCTCGTCTTCTTGAACTTTTTCTTTTCTTTTTGAACTTGCTTCTTTCTTTTGTGGAGTAGGAGGCGCTTGTTGAGTCGGTGGAGTCTGTCTTAATTCCTAAGGTAGCTTTGACATTAAACTTGTCCCACCATTTGATTTTGAATTCTCTTACTAATGAGTAAGATGCGGGAGGTCCGTACTATTGAGTAATTGAGAAGCACCAACAAAAGATCCAAGGGAATCCATATTTCTTATGGAATAAAATCTCTTTGAGATCCGAACTAATGGTGGAGGTATTTGAATAGTTAGTAAAATGTTTTTTGACCTTTTACGGCCAAATGTCTTGAAGAGACCCCATGGTTAGCCACCATTCATAGAACCAAATGGGGAATTGAAACTCGGTTCTTGTATCGAAGTTGATAAACCAGGAATGATTGAATGGTCTATAAAGGAATGTATAATACCGGGCTTTTTCATAATCAACATAATTGTAACTCTGGTGGGTTGAATGGTTGGGAAAAGATTTAATTGCATATCTATTAGTGAATTCTTTTGCAGTGAGTACTTTAAGAATTCGTAGTTTTGAATATGCTATTTGATTTGGATTGGTCTTGTCCGGAACATGCTCGATAATGGCAGATTTTGAATCAACTAGAATAAATTTATAAAAAGTTCTATTCTTGAGGGGATTGTCATTAATAAAGTAGCATTCAAGTATGAATGTGCTTTTGACAAAATCATTGAGTGTAGAGAGGTTTTGCGGTCGTCTAAACCTAGTGTAGACAACATGCTCTTTGTTGGGTTTTGTAAAATATTTTGAATCACAAGAGGAATTTAATATTGATGGTTTTTCGAATTTGAAGAAACTTGAGCATAAGAAAGAGGAGGGAAATCTTGACCATGTAAGACTTGGAATGTATTTGTTGTTGGAATCGAAAATTGAGAAGGAGTAATAGGCTTGACTACATAATGACGGGGAGTTTGAATGTTTCTTTCTTTGTCTTGACTCATATTGATAACTGAAAAGAAAGAATCATTGTTAAGGAGCATAGTAATAAAAGAGTGTTTTTTGAAGAAAGAATTTTTAGAAAATATTGAAGATACAAATTCGAATGAAATACGGTTTTCATGAATTTGGGTATGAATACCAAACCGATCAACTTTAAAAGGGTAAATTTGAGTAATGAATGGGGTTCCTAGAATGACTTCTTGACCTATATCCCGACTAGGACAAAGGTGTTCTTGAAATAATATCCTTGATTACGGACATAAACATTTGATAATTTGTATTGAACTTGTAGTGCCATCCCATTAGCACTATGAAGTCTTTCTTTAGTTTTCTCATAATATATAGATGAATTTAATCCTTCTTTAATACAATTTTGATCTCGCTCCGCTATCGAGTAAAGCAATTGTATTGAATTCATAGTCATTATTAACTTTTAAAGTAATATACATGTACCATTTTTGATAATTTATATGGTTAATTGTTGAAATAAATTGTTGATTAGAAGAGCTTGGAATGTCTTCTTCATTATTTGAAGAACTTGATTTATTTTCAATTAATGCTAATCTTGTTTCTAATTCTAAATCTTTAGTATGGAGAGAACATAAATTTTGATTAATTTCTTTAATTTGTTTTTTAAGATTATTGATTTCCATTTTTAAATCTTGAATATTAACTATTTTTAAAATATTTGGAGTATCATATTTTTCAAATATTTTATTAATACTTAAACCGGGAGGAGTAGTTTTTAATAAATCTTCTTCTATTAAAATACCTTTGAGTTTTTCTAAATATTCTTTCCTTAATTCAGGATCTTGAATTTGTTCAATCAAGTCTAATAAAAATTCTTTTTCATTTTTAGTGGTATTAATCATATTTATACACTTGTAACAAATTCTTGATGATTCATTTCTGAGGAATAATCACTTGAATTACTTTCTAATTCATAAAGATTATTATCTTCAGAATCGGAAGATGAATTATCGGAATTAATTGGAGTATCTTTGAGTTCAAATAAAGAAATAATTTTTTTCTTTAATTTCTTGATTATCTTCACAAAATTTCATTTAATTTTTCTTTAATTTTACAATTCTTTGCATAGTGACCTATCTTGCCACATTTGAAACAAGTAGCTTTATTAGTAGTCTTGTTTTTGGAGTACTCTTTTAGGAGAATTTATTTTATTATCATTAGTGCGATTGAATTGTTTCTTTTTATTTGTTTGATTAGCTTTTCTTTTTTGAACGAGATGGGGCAACAACTTTTGGAATACAAAAGGCTTCGCAAAAGGATCCTAGCTCCTTTCTTGTAGTTGCTTTATCTGTTGAATATCTTGCTTGTAATTTCAGTTCATTAGTATAATTATTTTGATGATATATTTTTTAATATCATCTAATTCTACTTGAGAATTATCTAGATTATTTCTTCCAACTTTAAAGGGAGAAGCTGGAATATGACCTTGATCCGTAGGGATCAAAATTTCTTGCAAAGGTGGAGTTACGGAATAAAATATATTTCCATCTAATAACGTCCATTTTTTACTAAGATCTATATTAGTATTAATTTCTTTAATACCATGAGGATTTGGTAATTTATATTCTTGAGCAAATATGGTCCACCATGTAAAGAATAGAATATTACATCCTAATCTTTCTATTAGTGATTAAGTTCGCTACTAAAAACTTATAACAGAGTGAGTAATAGTTAAAGTATACAAAAAGAATATAAAAAGAATATTATTATATAGTTTTTATGGCGTATTGCCTTATGGTTAGGCCGTGTTGATGTTTTTTCTATTTTTTCCTCAATGTATTATGAAAATTAAATTTGTATTCTTATTTACGTAAAAAAAACAAAGTAAAATGCATTCCTGAATATACAGTTTCTTGAAATTACCAAAGCTGTTATATCGGAAAAACAAAGAAATTACTGAAATTATTTTTCCTTTTTGGCTTGATATAGGGCTACGTTCTTGGAAACGCACCGACGGATAGTACGAGTGGATGACAACGCAGTAATCAAATTTGCACACGTGAATATCGTTATTATCCGATGAACTTTATGAGGTAATCAATATATATGAAATTCATCTCACTTGCAGGAGATGGTGGATTTTAGAGAATGCTTGATGAATTGTGATTTAAAAGAGCTTAAATACGATGGATGTTACTATACTTGGTCAAATAGACATGAGCCAGGGGACAAAGTTTTTTTCTAGATTGGATAGAGTGCTTGGGAATACCGAGGCAATATTAGTTTGGCAAGATGCACAAGTGGAGTTTCTACCTGAAGGTGTATCCGATCACTCCCAGCTGTGATAAATTTTTTGAGAAAATCTTGGAACATAGTCCATTCGGATTCCGTGATATGCGGATAAATAATCCGAATTCAAACCTACCTTACATAAAAGTTGGAATCGAGTCCACCAAGGTTCTTTGATGTATTAGATTCTATCAAAGCTAAAAGACTTGCGGAGGTTTCTAAAAGGTCTACATAGATCTTAATATGGCAATATCTATGCTAAAGTGGATATATTCGAGCCAAACTACATGATGCACAAATTGCTCTTAATGACGCACTTCGATAATACAAGGCTCCAGGAGATAGAACACGGGATTAGAGCGAGAATTTAATAATGTTTTGGAAGACTCGATCCAGCTACTAAAGCATCAATGCAAGATTGAATGAGTTGGAAATGGTGACCAATGCTCAAAAATATTTCTACCATGCTCAAACAAAGAAAGCGAGCAGAATACTTACTACAAAATAAGAGATGAAAGCTAACAAATCATAGAAGGAAAGAAACAAGTTGCGGAATGCATGGTATCCTTCCATAGGATGTTATTGGGGGAGAAACATGAGGACAGAGGATCTATACCGAGAGAATGTATACAACAATAGGCCTACTCGAATACTAAAAAACAACTCGGACTAACTGGACTTGTTGTTGTTGAAGAAATCGGGAAAGTTATGTTTAACACCGATGGAAACAAATCCCCAAGGCCGAGATGGCTTCACAAGCAATTTCATTAAGAAAAGCTGGGAGCTATAGGGAAATAGATTGTTAATGTAGTGCAAGACTTTCAAAATAGGGAAAACACTAACTTAGGTAAATGCTACACATCTTATAGTTATACCTAAAGTAAACTCGTCCAACTAATGGAGGAGATTTAAGACCAATATCATGTTGCAACGTGCTATATAAATGCATTGCTAAGGTTCTCTCGTGATAAAATGAGGAAAATCCTCCCACAATTGATTAGCATGTGTCAATGTGCTTTTATCAAAGGTAGAGAATTGGCGCATAATATAATGATTTTCCAAGAGATTGTTAGGGGCTATAAGAGGAAAAGTATTAGTCTCGGATGCATCATGAAATTAGATTTGAGGAATGTTTACGACTTCATAAGTGGGGATATGTTGATGAATTTTTAAAGAGATAAAGTTTCCGATATATTTAGAAAGTGGATCTTAGCATGTATTACTACCCCAACGTTCTCTGTCATAATTAATGGAGGTATACATGGATATTTTAGGGGGAAGGAAGGGTTGAGACAGGGTGATCCAATATCACCTTTGCTGTTTGTGTTGGCTATGGAAGGAATATCCGGACTCCTAAAAACAACGACTAGAGGCAAAAGAGTTTGCATTGTACCCTGGATATAAGAGTATGAAATTAAGTCACCTCTCCTTTGCAAATGACCTACTAGTTTTCTACAGAGTCGACGAGTAAGTCAATTGGGAAGGTAAAGGAGATAATTCAACGAGTTTGCAAAGATATCGAGACTTAATGGTGAATTCGAGAGAATTAAGTATTGTGATTGCAAGAGTAAAAGAGGAAAGTAGACAACAATTGATATTTGAATCGGCTTTGATTAGGGAAATTACCATTTATGTACTTAAGAGTGCCTATTACATCCTCAAGACTTGCTATATTGGATTGCCAATTATTGGTGGACAACATAACCTCAAAAATTAGGACATGGCGGAGTAGACACATGTTATATGCTTGCAAGGATTACATTGATCAATTCAGTCTTGCTAGGCATTATCATATTTTGGGGACAAGTCTTTATGTCTGCCTCAAGGGATTGTGAAAAAGATTGAAAATGTGTGTAGATGCTTCCTGTGGGAGTATGCGAGGGAAGAAAAGGAAACAATATGCACGAGAGAAGAAACATAGGGAACTAGGGATTAAAGATTTCAAAGTATGAAATAAAGATTTGATGGTAAAACATATTTGGGCAGTGGCTAAGGAGAAAAATAATTTGTGGGTAACTTGGATCCACAGTCACCCTCTAAAAGGGATAAACTAGTGGGATTTTATACCCAAGAGGGATGTGTGTTGGTATTTCAAAAATTGTGTAAAGCGAAGACTAAAGTCGAGACTGGATGCATGGGTTGATCGATGAATATACTCCCAATCATGGATACAAGATCATGAGTGCAGAGAGGCGAACGACTTCGAGTAAGGGAAGATAGTATGGTGTAGAAGAATAATAGCCAATCACAAAGTATTTGTATGGCTAATGTACGAGACACATTGCCACTAAGTAGCAGAGCTAGCAAGATTCACTATGATGCTAGACAATTGTGGAGTATGTGGACAGCAAATAGAAGACCTTGAACATCTACTCTTTCATGTCATTATGCTGCTAGGGATTAGAGAGGGGATATGGATGTCACTCAAAAACATATACAAACCTCACAACCTCAAGGACTGGCGAGAGACAAATAGTAAGAGGAAGCATGTCAAGAAGCCCAAGACGTTTCATTATCTATCTAACAACTATATTGCGCTTTACCAAATATGGTAGGATAGAAACAAGACAATCTTTAATGGAGGGCAAGTGAATATAGATAGAGCTATTAGATGTATATGGAAGCAGGTGGAATACAAAATTACTTTTTTGAATAGGCATAGCAAATACAAAATTGAAAAAGCTGAATTTTGTATAGATACTCAAGCCTCGTGTCTTCGGGGGCAATACCCTTGATGAACAAATGGTTATAGGGTGTATTGATCAACCTAATTGGGGTTGTTTGAAGGTGTAATGAAGGTCTATCTTCTTACAAAAATATATATACATATATGAAATTCTATGTATATAATACAAGAATACCAATAAAGTACCTGGTTGAGAAGATATGGATCTTGTTCCGATAAAGAGGAGAACACAAGTTTGAATTTCGGGAAGCGCATTTATTAGGAAGATTTTTACCTTAAACATTTGTGGTTCAAAAAGCATTACACCCTTACTCAAATCAAAAGAGCATAGGAACATAATCTTATGCGTTTTGCCACAAAAATACTTACATGTATGATCTTTCATTTAATTACTACTAATTTTTGACCCTTTTCCTAGTATGCCAAATTTACTTGCCATGGCGACTTCACAAATGTAGATGCGAATAATACAATGTGTTTATTGGCTCTTCAAGTTATATCGGAGGTAAGTTGTTTCTTCTTTCCGATTTAGCTTTATATATATTATTACTCAACCTCTTCTCACATTATTATGGAGATCTTTAGCAATCCTTGACAGCTATGAAATTGTCCAGGTTATGGATTCAATCCATGAAGCTTATGTCCTTGAGCCTCGTTGCAAATATGTATCCCCAAAGCCGGATCATAGAGGAGCTCGGAACCTAAAACTATATTGTCGGGTATTTCTCTCTAATTTCGGGCTCTTCAAATACATCGATTCATGTTATTTTTGTTTATTAAGATTTGTTAGGTTGGACTGTTATCCACTGAGAGTATGGAGCTATTGTTGTAAGTAAAAAAATGTTGAAAACGATAAATTGATTATATATGGCGATGTATACACAATGTACGTTTAAATTCCACCTCATAATATTTTCCATTTACTCATGAAAATTTATATCTAACTTTTAAATAAGCACCCCTAACTAGAATATATATACACCGATTGTACAATAGCTAGTTGGTATCCGTCCCACTTTCAGTTCAACATTATAGGGTTCGAGTCTCGGATGTGTCCAATTCCCAATTGTAAGAATTAGGGAGTGGGAGCGTTGACTTAGCTTTGTCCTAGGTTACTTTCCCCTTTCTCTTAGGGAGTTGGTTCACTTGGGTTCCTTTAAGATAGAGGATTCAAAGAATACCCATTGCATACTATATGTATATATAGAAAAAATTGAATATAGTATATACTAGTCGTATATCTAGTCCTATAGGGACTTCAAATTTATGGAATTCATTAAAAGTATCTATACATATAGGCATTATCCAAGGACCCCATGTTCGATCCGATTATGCTCGTTTTCCCGTGGTTGGTTTTGCATCGTAGAATGAAGATTATTTGTCCCTTTATACGTGGGCTAATGATGAAAGAGTTCGGGAGGCTCTTCACATTCGAAAGGTACATACCGACTTACCCTATTTATTGCTATAGAATTGCAAATTAAGACATGATTTGTGTGTGTGCACATTTTTTTATTAATTGGTAAATAAGCTCATCCAATGAGGACACCTTAAGTGAGGGGAGTATGGTCAAGGTAAGGGGCAAGCAAGGGAAAGAATGTTTCCCCTTGTCTCTAGTGGAATTTGAACAAACACCTTATTGGAAGATGCGTGTTCTCTCACTAGCCTATTCTTTTGGTGATTATGGTCTTTGTATGTGTGTATGTATGTATGTGTGCGTGTGCATGTGTGTATGTGTGTATGTGTATTTATTTCAGCACATGATAGAATTTGGTTAAATTTAGACCTTGGATGTGTTGGACCTCCATTACACCTATGAAAGAACTCTAACCGAGGAGTTGGTTCTCTGCAAAGAGCTTTTGATGCTCAAATTAGAAAGAGAACTTTTTTATGAAAGATTAGTCATTTTAATTCTCATAAAAAGCATAACTATACAAGGTATGTATAAGAAAAGTTCCAAAACACAACTATGACCCACGTTTTCGGAAGGGTTGCCATAATTGTATGTTTGTGGTGGAGAAACAAAAACTAACTAATAAGTTCTTCCGCCATTTCCCTATCTACATTCTTCACTTTGTTCAGCAAAGTTACTCTCAATCTAACTTGTAAATCTCGTTTGATCTTTCCAACCAATTGTTCCACCCGATTGTTGCCCCGTCGGAAACATCTATTGCATCTCCGAAGCCATAGATGATATATACCTACTAATATATTGCATACACCACTCTCTTGATCTTAGATCCTTTTTGTCTTCATCAATCTTCTAGTCCAATGAGACCCGGACATCGCAATACTTGCTCAGGGAACAAAGTATTTGCGTAACTTGCTGATTATAGAAGCACCGAAAAAGAGGTGAGAAGTGTTCTTATTTTCTATCCGACAGATTGAGCATTTTAGATAGGTAAACACCTAGTATCATCAATCTCTTCTTTGTGAGCAATCTTCCTTTCATGATCAACCGAAAAGGAAGTTGTGTTTAGACAAGGCAATAGGAGACCATACTACCCTCTCGGTAAATTAATCTCTCATCGCCCCTTGAAGCTAGTCATAGCCCCTCTTAACGACATATTCTTGACCCGCTATATTTTACCACTCTCTCCCATCATAACCCCGCTTGAATTTTTTTGAGCTTGCTCGGTTTATTCTAGTACCAAGCACGAGCCGGATGAAGGTTAATAATGCCAAAAATCCACATTCTTCAAATAAGTTTCATGAATCCACTTTACCCAAAGAAAATCAACTTTCATTGTTATGACCCATATGAGTTTTCCCATGGCTACCATATTCTATGTTCCGCACCATCTTATACTCAATCCCCCACTCCTTAGGGGTATAAACATTAGTCCAAGATACTTGTTGAGATATGAAGCCTAATAATCATGGGCTTTGATTATCAAGTTTTGTTTGCATGGGAAGAAGATGGCACGGTCATGGAAGAAGGCGGCACCGTCATGACAATATCAGCATGGACAAGGCACAACATGAAGCAAGGGTAGGAAATTGGTAAGAACGT
Source organism: Talinum fruticosum (assembly GCA_021018815.1). NCBI lineage: Eukaryota > Viridiplantae > Streptophyta > Magnoliopsida > Caryophyllales > Talinaceae > Talinum > Talinum fruticosum. The sequence continues at coordinate 6,754,982 of JAITYX010000011.1, forward strand.
TGGCACGGTCAAAGCTGTTGTGCCAAGTCCCTAGCACGCCCATGCCAAGTTGTCTTTTGCCCAACTGCTCAATTCTTTCTTACGTTATTCATTTTTATGCTCGGGCGGTGAGTGTTGATGTGAATTTATGTGAAGTTTAGGTTATATATTGAGGCCTAAGGACCTCCATTTTTGTATCCCAAAACACACAAAGCTTCCTCTTGTAAAAGAATATCATCTAGTGAATTGTTCGTGGTTTTTCCTGATTTGGGTTTTTTCACGTTAAAAAATCTCGTGTCTCAATTTTCTGTTTTTTACTTTTCCCTTGTTTTACTTGTTTGATTGTGGCTCTTGATCCTAACAACTGGTATCGAAGCTTAAGGTTAGTAGTCACAACAAAAAATGAAGGGTGGAAAAGCTAAGTTTGAGAGGTTCGATGGGAAGGACTTTACATTTTGAAAAATGCAAATTGAAGATTTGTTGTACCAAAAGGAGATTTATCAACTTCTTAGAGAGAAACCAGCCGAGATGTCACAAAATGATTGGGATGTGCTCGATCGACAAACACTAGGGACAATCCGGTTGACGTTGGCGGGAAACGTAGCATTCAACATCATGGAGCAAAAACAGCGAAGATTTTCTTTGAAGCGTTATCCAACATGTATGAGATACCATTGGCAATGAACAAGGTATACCTCATACGCTACTTATTTGATCTTAAAATGCATGACTTGACTAGTGTAGTCGACCATATAAATGACTTCAACATGATTATCTCTAAGCTTGCTTCGGTTGATATTAATTTTGAGGATGAAGTGAAAGCTTTGATTTTGTTATCTTCTCTGCCTAAATCATGAGACACCATTATATCTACTGTGAGTAGTGCTAGGGGTTCTAATGCTTTTAAATATGATGAAATTCGTGATGTTATCTTGAGCGAAAGTATTTGCGAAAAGGACTTGAGTGAATTATCCGGTAATGCATTGCATGTTAGAGGTAGATGGAAACAAAGGAACAAAACAAGTCTAGGGATCGGTCAAAATCAAAGTCTAGGGGTCAGTCACAAAACCCAAAAGAGACTATGTATTGGGGATGTGTTGAAAAGGCTCACAATAAGAAAAATTGTCCTAAACCTAAGAATAAGGGGAGGCGCAATAATTATGATGACCGTGATTCTATGAATTCCGCTGAGGATATTGGTAATGCCCTTATCTTGAGTGTAAATATTCTAATTGATTCTTGGATTCTAGACTCGGGTGCCTCATTTCATTCTTTGTCAAGTAGAGACCTTTTCTATAATTTTGTGAGTGGACACTTTGATAGGGTGTATCTTGCCAATAATAAGTGTTTGGAAATCTTAGGAAGAGGTGATGTGAATATTAAACTCTCAAATGGGGGTTATTGGAAGTTAGAGGATGTTCAGGTACATATCGGGTTTAACTAAGAATTTAATTTCTATGAGTCAACTAGATAAAACGGGTTATTTCACTCAATTTGGGAATGGGCGTTGGAAAATTTCAAAGGAGCTTTAGTGATTGCAACAGGGGTAAAATCCGAGACTTTATACTCTACGGTTGGGTGCACTAATTTGCATGTTAATGCCAACAACAAATCCTCTAGTTTTGTTTTGTGGCACAATAAGCTTAGTCATATGGGTGAAAAGGGAATGAAAATCATGGTTGCTAGATGTGCTTTATCGGGGTTGATAAATGTTGAAATGGGACTTTGTGAGAGTTGTGTACTCGGGAAACAAAAGCGGGTTAGTTTCTCCAAAGTTAGTAGAGAACCCAAGGCAAACAAGCTAGAGCTGGTTCACACCGATGTTTGGGGTCCTTCTCCCACTCGATCTTTGGGTGGAGCTTATTACTACATCACGGTAGGAAAGTATGGGTTTATTTTCCGAAAAATAAATAAGATGTTTTTGACATTTTTTTGAGATGGAAAGCGAAGTTGAGAACCAAACATGTTTGAAGATCAAATGCTTGAGATCCGACAATGGTGGTGAATATGAGAAGCATGAATTCAAGAAATTTTGTGCACAAGAGGGAATCCGATTGACAAGAACAATTCGGGAAAAGAAAGGGAAAATGGCATAGCCGAGAGGATGAATAGTACCCTCAATGAGAGAGCAAGGAGCATGCACATTCATGCTATGGGCGGATGCGGAAGCAGCCTATTTGATTAATCTGTGCCTTTGGGTAACAAGATACCGGGAGAGGTTTGGAGTGGTAAGGAAATCGGTTTATCCCATCTTCGTATTTTTGGTTATATTGCTTATGTTATGGTTGAGCCTAATAAAAGAGACAAAATTGATGCTAAATCTAAGAAGTATTATTTTCTAGACTATGGTGATAATATGTTTAGGTATAGAGCTTGGGATGGGAAGAAAGTGTTTAGACACACTCGACATTGTTTTCGATGAGTCTATTTTATACAAAGATAGGCTAATTGAGAGTTCGGTTGACAAGGAAGTAATGGGAGCCGATGCGGGTGACAAAGAAGTTGTTGAAGTCTCCTTGGATGGGAGAAAAACTCATGCTAGGGCTCCACAAATTGAAGAATCGGTTGATGAACCGATCCTTGAACCAAAAACTCCTCATGAAGATGAACCCCAAACTCCTCCCACCTTGAGAAGGTCAGCACGAGTCAACAAAAGGTATATCGGCTCAAAGATACTCTCTTTCTCTTTATTATCCTTTATTGACCGATGTTGGTGAGCTAGAATCCTACACCGAGACTATGCAAGTTAGTGATTGATCCAAGTGAGAGCAAGCTATGGATGAGGAAATGGCATCCTTGGACAAGAACAATACTTGGGTATTGATTGAATTACCGGTTGGTAAGAAAGTTTTTGCTAAATAAATGGGTGTATAGGATTAATAATGAGCCTAGTGGTCATACTAGGTACAAGGCTCGTTTGGTGGTTAAGGGGTTTTCACAAAAGAAAAGCATTGATTACACCGAAATATTTTCTCCTGTTGTGAAACTAACCACCATTAGAATTATTTTGAGCTTCGTTGCAGTTGATGATCTTTTCTTAGAGCAAATGGATATGAAAACAACTTCTTTACATGGGGATCCGGAGGAAGATCTTTACATGCTATAACCGAGAGGGACATAAGGTTATGGGGTTGGTTTGTAGGCTCACAAAGAGCCTAACTAGTTTGAAGTAAGCACCGAGGCAATGGTATCTCAAGTTTGACACCTTCATGTGTAACAATAGGTTCTAAAGAAGTGATAAGGATCGGTGTTGCTATTTTAAAAACTTCACCGACTCTTAAGTGATTTTACTTCTATAAGTGGATGACATGTTGATTGCGAGGTTCAATCATGGATGAAATCAATAAATTGAAGAAGGATATTTCTAGAGAGTTTGAGATGAAAGACTTGGGCCCGACGAAACAAATTCTCGGCATGAGAATTACAATAGATAAGCCCAAAGGTACCTTGAAGTCTGTCTTAAGAAGAATATTTGCTAAAAGTCTTGGAGCGAGTTCAACATTAGTGATTCCAAGCTAAGAAATACCCCATTTGCAAACCATATCAAACTAAGCAAGGAGCAATCTCCCAAGACAAATACGGAGAAAGAACACATGTCCAAGGTTCCTTATGCTTCTACGAGTTGGGAGCCTTATGTATGTAAGTGTGCACAAGACCGGACATAACTTTTGCAGCGAGAGTAGTGGCAATCTTCATGTCTAGTCCCGGAGAAGCGCATTGGGAAGCCGTGAAATGGCTTCTAAGATACTTGAAGGGAACATCTAGTACATCACTAGTGTTCCAAGAGAGTGAACTAAATCTAGAAGGCTTCATGGATGCTTGAATTGAGTGGTGTTTTCAGCACAAGCAAAAACACAATGGGCTATGTTTTCACACTTGGAGGCACAACCGTGAGTTGGATGTCAAGACTATAGAAACACATTGCAATGTCCACAACCGAGTCCGAGTATGTAGCCATTTCGAAGTCGGAAAGGAGATGGTGTGGTTGTAAGACTTCTTGGAAGTTTTGGGCCAAAAACACGGGAATGGAGTGCTTTATAGCGATAGTCAAAGTGCAATCCAGTTGAGCAAGAATTCGGTCATGCATTCAAGAACAAAGCACGTCCGGCCCAAGTTCCACTTCATTCGAAGCTTGGTGGAGAGTAGAAACTTGCAACTTGAGAAGATCATAGGTAGCAAAAATTCGGTAGATATGCTAACCAAAGGAGTGGATGCTTGGGAAATTGGGTTTGTGCAAAACCTCAATTGACATTTCTTATTGAATATAAGGCAAGGTTGATTTGCTAGATGTGTACATCATAGAGGAAGTGGTTTATTAGTCTCCAAGTCGAAGATTGTTGAGATATGGAGCCTAATAATCATGGGCTTTGATTATCAAGCTTTATTTGCATGGGAAGAAGATAGCACGATCACGGAAGAATGTGGCACAATCATGACAATATCGGCGCGGACAAAGCACAACATGAAGCTAGCGCGAGAAATTGGGCATAATGTTGGCATGGTCAAAACCGTGCCAAGTCCGTGGCACTTCCTCATCTATGCCCTAATTAATCTTTATTCAATTTTGAAATTTACTTCATAATCTAATTTTAATCCATAATTTTGGAAATTTCACTTCGGTTATAAGATCTCTTCCTTTGAAGAAGAACAGTGAAGGAAAAAGAGTCCAAACACCACTCTCAACACCTACGAGTTAGTTGTACTTATAGTATTTCGGATCGACTTTCCTAACATGTAATGAATGAAGGCGATGGGAAGGCTAACATTGCAGCTTTAAAGTCGAAGAAGTGGAGACTAGAGTAAAATACATCTACAAAGATAATTTCATTGTTGAATATTCCCAATCAAATTCAATGAAATTAATTTATCAAAATATCAAAAATATACCCTTACCAATCGAATCAATAACTCTAATAAAACTTGCATGTATTGACAAGAGAAATAATTCACACAAATGCAAGAAACAAGACTTTTACAAGAAGGGAGCGAACCCTAACTCTTACAAAAAAGGTGAGAAACTCAAACTTGTACAAGGAGATATAATTTATTAGAAAGAAAGTAATAATACCTTTAAATATTGATTGGACCGAAGAAATTGAGTAATTTTACAGTCTTATTTCATTTTGTTGACGAAACCAGAGTGTGTTTACGCAGAATAACCTCTCAAATTATTTTATTGACAAAAACCAGAGTGTTTACACAGAATAACCTCATTGCCCCCCACCTCCCGGTTGAGGAGCTTAACCTATTTGGGTAGCATACACTATGCTCTCTTTATTTGTGATCCCGAAGTCTTATTTCATTTTTCATTGAAAATGGCCTTTATTCCCAGGTTATCTCACCGGGTTTTTGTCCTATATCTCCCTAGTTTTACATTCTTTCCATCCTGCCACCTTGTGATGCTTTAGTCTTCGATATGGTGACTTCCTGCGAGCTTGGAGACTTTGAGCATTGTTGAGCATGGCTGCTTACATAGTGATTAAACTTGCAATCTATATATTATGATATTATAATTCTACCATCTAAAATTCCTTCATTGATCCAACTTGCTTTTAACTTGACTATAGTCTTATAATCCTAATTTAGTTTAAAAAATTAAATGATAATATTATAATATGATTCTACAATCTTATGATCTTAAATATATTATAAAGTACTCACATAATTACATTTTGAGAATACTCTACAAAGTAAATATTTTTTATCAAAATATTCTACAAATATTGTTTAAGTTAAATTTTTGTAAATTCTTGTCAATATTATTAAGATTTTATTCTTACAAAAAGAATTTTCTCTGTTACAAACACATTTTAGACATTTATTATGATGCTTGAGATTATACTATTTTGATTCAAAGGACCCTTACTCGATTCAAATTAGGACTGTTCATTAATTTAGGGTTGGATCGGACTGGCCTACACCAAAGACTAAATAATAAAAATTTAGAACCGAGGATCGGATTGAATTGGGTCGATTCGGTCCAGGATCGGACTAGTAAAAATTCGAATGGGACTTGAAACGAATTGAACCCAAACCGAAAATGTGGAGCATTTTGTTTCGGATCGGTGTGTGTTTGTGTGCCTAGAAAATACATTTAGATTGATTCTCTTTCACTCCCATTATTGTTGTTGATAAGAAAGCCAAAGCCCCACCGACTCCCCAACAAAGCCAAACGCAAGAGGTAGAAAGAGAGGGAGAGAAAGAGAGAGAAAGTGGGGAGAAAAACCATTGTACCATCTCCGAGCCCTCACTATTTGGCTCGACATCCACAGATTCTCTCTCCCCTCCATTTTGTCTCTCCTCTTACCTTGCTTTCATCAAAGGCATTCGTTTTTGAAGAGAGAAAATATTAGTATCATAATATGATTTTACAATTCTATAACCGTAAATATATTATAAATTATTGTTGAATGTATAACATTCGAGAATGCACTACAATAGTAAATATTTTTTATCAAAATATTTTACAAATATAGTTAAGTTAAATTTTTGTAAATTCTTCTCAATATTATTAAGATTTTATTCTTATAAAAAGAATTTTTCTATTATAAACGCATATTAGACATTTATGATGCTTGATCCGATTATACTCTTTTGAGTGTAAGGATACCTAATGGATTCAAACTAAGATACAAATTCTCGGTTGCCTAGCAACCTTTCAAACCACCCACATTTTCCCTACACTTCCATCGTCATGTTCAAATTACATCTCTAGCTTGTAGGTTTATGCGGTTGCCTTCGGGGAGTTTAGTCTTAGTTTTCCCATGTTGATACTTTAAGTTGAAGTGATACCCATGTTAGGATTGGGAGCTCACCCAAACAAACAAAACAAGTAACAAAAGGAATAAGAAAAATGGGACAAGATATTTACCATGAAAAAACTTAAAATCGGGAAAAAACCATGAACCCCTACACTAGATTTGAGTAACTTTACAAGGACTTTTCTCTCATGCTAAATACAAGCCTAACACCTTGCAAATCTGCTACATACATCAACAATGGAGGATTGTACCGCTTTATAAAACCATAACCGAATAATTACACGCATTAAGTAAGAAATAAACATAGGAAAACGGAAGAAATGGACGAAAAACCAAGGCAGCCCAAAAGTTACAATTGGCACGGGCCATGCCGGTTGACACGACCAGGCCATGTCCACCGACACCTCCAGCCCATGCCAGCTGGTGCCACACCACTTCTCATTTTCTTACGCCTACATGACCCGTTCTCGATGCATTGTGGTCGTGCTCGTCGTCTTTTGCCTTACAACGCGTTTTTCCGAGCTAAACCTTCCATTAGGCTCCATATACCCAACAATCTCCCACTTGGAGATTGATGGCTCACCTTCTTGTTACATCCATCTAGTTCACCGAAACTCAGCATCTTCATCGAGAGAGACCAAACGAGGCTTTGCACCCCTAACCGTTTCTGCACCTTCACCTTGGACTACCACCCTTGTCGATATCCTCGCTATCTAAGCCCTTTTCAAGCCCATATTCACCCAACGTTAACTCTCACTCAGATTGATCAACTTATTATATACATTCACCGAGCAAAACTCCCTTTGACAACGCCACCTTCTTCATTACCCCGGTTCTTACATTTTTCCTTGTGGAGCACCCAATGACCCGTTTGTAGACCCAATAAAATTCTTGTTATCTTCACAAACTCCCATTACAAGAGAACCCATTTCTTTACCAAGTCTAACAACCCGGTAAACTCCCACTAGAACCAGTCAACCCCGACATTTGCATCTAAGTCACTACATCCCCTAGTAGAGTACAACGAGCCGATTTTTGACCCTTAGCTACAACCAATGCCCTCTTAATGATTTTTCATCCACCATTGCAAAACTTTATTAGATACCCCGACTCATCCAATTGACTCATGGAAATCAAATTGTTAGCCAATCCAGGACAAACCTAACTCCTTGCAAAGTCCAAAACCCCCATTTGAGGTTTTAATCCTTACATCCCCCTTGCCTAGTATATTTAAACTCTTCCCATTAGCCACAAACACTTTGCCAAAATTCCCAACAACAAAATTGTGGAACAAGTTCTTACTAGACTCGGAATGAAACGATGCCCCCAAATCCACTATCCATGACTCAATAGGACTTTCCTCACTTAACACAAGTGCATCACCTACATCCTCAATCGAATCCGATGAATCCTAGTCATCAAAGGTTTTAGGAGAATTTTTCTTTAAATTTCTCTTATACCACAAGCCCAACAAACAACCTCCCCGGATTTTTGACCTACCCCTTGTTTTGGACTTTGACCGACTGTTTTGCACATGTTTCTCCCTACCCCTAACATAAAATGCACTTCTCGATGACTCCCCGAATGTTTCTTGCGAATGCTTTGGCTGAAGATTACATCCCAAACCTCATCATACTTCAAGGCATTTGACCCCTAGCACTAATAAGATCGGACACTATGGTATCCTATGACTTGAGTAAGGACGACAACAAAATTAATGCCTTAGCTTCGTCCTCAAAATTTATTTTCACCGAAGCAAGATTTGAAATAACCGTATTAAACTCATTAATATGATCCGCTACACTAGTGCCATCATGTATTTTTAGATCGAACAAACGCCGCATAAGATATACCTTATCCATGGTCGAGGGTTTTTCATACAAGTTTGACAATGCCTCCAATAGCCTTTTGGTTGTTTTCGCTCCATCACGTTGAACGTCATGTTCCGTGCCAACGTCAACTTTGTTGTCCATAGTGCTTACCAATCAAGCACCTCCCACACCTTTTGCTCCATTTTAGCGGGGCTTTCTTCGAGAGATTGATATAACTCCTTTTGGTACAGCAATTCCTCGATTTGTATTTTATAGAATGCGACGTATTTTTCATTGGACCTTTCAATCTTCACCTTACCGCTCTCCATATTTGATGAACTCCCAAATCTCACCTCACTTTGATACCACTTGTTAGGATCGGGAGCTCACTCAAACAAAAAAAACATTAACAAAAGTAATAAGAAAAATAGGATAAGAGATTTAATGTGAAAAAACCAAAACTAGAAAAAACCACGAACCGATCAAATAGATTTGAGTAGCTTTACAAGGACTTCTCTCTCGGGCTAAAAACGAGCCTAAAACCTTATAAATCTATTACATACATCAACAATGGAGGATTGTACTACTTTATAAAGCCATAACCTAGTAATTACACGCATTAAGCAAGTAATAAACACAAGAAAATGGAAGAAACGGATGAAAAACTGAGGCAGCCCAAAAGTTACAACTAGCACGGGTTGTGCTAGTTGACATAGCCAACCCATGTCAACCGAGCACGGGCTGTGTCCTCCGACACCGCTAGCCCGTGTCCGGTATCCCACCTTTTGTTTTCTTCGATCTACAAGGCTCGTGCTCGATGCATTGTAGTCGTGTAACGCGTATTCCCGAGCATGAAACCTTTCATTAGGCTCCACACACCCAACAACCTACAATCCAAAAATCCGTCATGAGTTACCTACTTGCAAGGCCTTTTCCAACTTTGACAAGTGGCCTTGTTATTCCTTTGGTGGTGGAGAACTTAGTGTTGTGAATCTAAGAATGAGGTATGGAGTTGTTAATAGTTCTTTGATCAGCAAGCCTAGCTTAGAGAAACAATTGTAGAACATCACATTTATGGAGCTACATGTGTCTATTAGCAACTTCTTGACCTCTAAACATTGCAACCTATAACACTTGTCTTTAGGAATCCATCGAGTTCAATACAAGTGTTAGGTTCCTGTTGTCTTTTTGGGCATGAGACTTACGAAGCTTATGCAATGAAGATTTGCAACAAATCATGTTCATAACTCCTTGTAATTCCTTAGCGAAGTTAGTGTCCTCTCATGAATCCCCATCTTTAGGAATTCTTCTCATTTTATAAAGCCTATCCTTCAAGTAGTTGTGTGAATATCTCTTATTAGTTGTGTGAATATTGTTGTTTGCCAAATCTCTTAGGAATCTATGTAAGTCCGTGAAATCTTTTATGTTGCATCCATAGTTAGAATGAAAGTCACTCGACTTCTCCCTATCCGGGACCTTAGCCTTTTCTTGAGAGGGCTATGCCTTCCTAGGGAAATTTACTCATTAGTTGTGTGAATATTGTTGTTTTCCTATGTCCTTGATCTCCTTTATTTGGGGCTTAATTATTCATTGTGGTTTCTCAAGTAGAGCTTCTGCTCAAATGAACCCCTTTTTGTTGTCTATGGCATCAAAAAGGTCTTTGAGAGCATCCTTCGGGGTATTGTTTAAAGTTGACATCCTTAACCCTATTTATTAAGGCTGCTAGGGCTACATGATAATAAAGGTTTGATGCACTTCAACTTTCCTCATTAACCTCAGGATCAAGTTTTCAAGAATTCTTTATCCCTCTTTACTACATTGATTAGTGATTCACTATTATTTTGGTGGTACGTTTGCTCCCTACAAAATGACTTATGCTTTTCAAGTCCTCCCAAGAATTGACGGAAGCGACTGGGAACTTTGTGACCTAGATCTAGCTAGACCCTTTCAAGGTGGCTAGAAAACATCTTCTTAGCACGTATTGACTTAGGGGTTTGTATGCAATTGCATGTTCCTTTGGATATGAACTACCTCTGTATAGGTCCATCTTGGGTACTTTAATCTTGTTAGACAGATGATGCTCTAATATATCATAAGTAAAAGAAGAAACTTAATACTGCAAATCAGGAGGGTCTCATCAAAACTTACCTCCTTTTCCCTATCATAGATTCGATCCTTCCTAAACCGTTGCATCTATTTGCATCCTTCTTCAGAGTTTCTTGCTCCTGGCTATAGCTGCTAGATATATGACTGAGGTCGAGCTATACTGTTCAGACTTCTGTTGGTTTGTAGTCCGCTTGTTGCTGATGAATTCTTATGAGTTACTTATTAGGGTTATGCCTTCCTTTCAGATGCCACTATTTTTGATCTTCCTCTTTCACAGTTCTTTTCCTAATTTTGTTAGGAGGGGCCAAGCGCTCCTCAATACGAGATTTGGAGTGTCTTTTGAGCAACCTTCAAGGCTATAACCTCTTCCATCAATGGGGGTCATAGACTTTTTAATCTGGGTAAAGATCAAGTGAGTCACACTATGGTTGGTTTGACTGTCTAGAATACTTTCCGGGTCTTCAAGCAAGGTCCCTCCCGGCTTTTGTCTGGGATTTGGTTGATCCGAGGATTCCTGCACCTCAACCTCTAGGTGATTCATCCGACCTTCAAATTTAGGTCTATTCCTACTTACTTTTTCCTTTTGTTATTCCTATTCTTCTTTGGAGGCAAAATATTTTTTCCAACTTTCCCGCAGGCCGCGCCAATGTTTCAGCATAAGATATATTTGAGATAGAATTGGACTAAGACTCACCTCTCAACTGTGCAATTCTTTCATGGACTAAGACTGATCACTCAACTGTGGATGCTTATTTAAAGTTGGTTTTCTTCTTTTAATTGGGTTCATTTAAGCTAAGGTCTAGGTCAAGATAGATTTGAAATTTGAAATTTGAATATATATATATATATATATATATATATATATATATATATATATATATATATATATATATATATAGATAGATAGATATTAACATTTACCTTCTTCGAGATATTTGGAAATCATTTTTACACCCTCCAAGTATTGGTATATATTTTTACCCACCCTGACCGGAGCGAGTTAATATTTGAGTTATACATTGACCATTGTTCTTAATAATAGAAAACATCCAAATACGATGAGTGTGCTTGATGTGGCATAAGAAAATGAGGTAAAGTACCAAAATTACCCTCTTTGCACTAAAGCGCCAATAACTAATGGGGGTAGCATAGTCATTTTATTTTAAAAATTAGGGACAAACTTGTCCTTTTACATTTCCGATTAGCCTCCTACCGTTTTTTATCTTAAATATTTTTTATCTCTAAACCTAGGGTGGGTAAAAATATATACCAATACCTGGAGGGTGTAAAAATAATTTCCAAATACCTCGAGGGAGGTAAATGTTAATATATATATATATATATATATATATATATATGTCCCAGTTTTAATTCTCCTTTCTTTATATATTGTAATTCCTTTTGTTTCATTTGAGTTAAAAAAAAATTGGTGTATATGGAGAAAACTGATGCGCATAAGTAGCATTTTTGTGGAGACTCTTTTAGCTCTGTGAGAAAAAAATTCTCTAACAATGTGTTTAAAAATTGATAGGGAACAATAGATTATTGGGTGAGATGTAATACAAGCTTAGCAGCATACACAAAAAATGTCGAAAGCACTATTGGGTACCATCAAAATATCACGAAGTCGTTCATCCGTGCGTTGATCTACAGGTAAGATATTTCTCTAATCTAAAACTTTAATTTCTAATATTTTTGGGCAAGAGAAGTTAGGAATTTTTTTATCAAAGGAAAATTAAGAATTTTTCTTTTTGGTGTGGAAAGGAAAATTAAGAAATTAATTGATAACAACTATGTGGCATTTATAATGAAGATTAAATTGAATTAAATGCAAATTTAACAATAAATATGTTATTATAGTAAGAAATATGAAAGCTAAAAAAATAGAAGAAAGAATATATTATACTACTAAATGAAGATATAAGATTAGGGGTAAGAGTAGATTATACTATTAAATGAATATATATTTTATAAAAACTATACGAAGATACTTGAAAGGTCGTAAAATATAGCTATCACCATTGAAAAATAATCTTTCATGTATGTTAACTTATTAATATTATGATTTAGATTTTATTTATTGAGACAGAATTAAAATATTATAACTTTATTTTTACTAGCTATTTAATTAATAAAATAATTAAATATTAAAATGTACTATTTTCATATAAAACAGAACGTTATTAGATGATTTAAATTCCTATAAATACCTAAATACATAATTGAAATAGACTCGTGCTAGTGATCTCCTCTTTACTTACATGTTTTGTATAACCTTTGTCTAAATTTATCGAACAATGTAACTTTATCAATTACAAATTTCAATCACAATATTTTACAAACTTTAATCCTGATTGTACCATACTAGTAAAAATTAACAAAACCACGTCTCATAATAAGCTAAAATACCTAATCACAAATCTGAAGAAAGAAAAAGAAAAAAATAATGAGAAAATTATCTAAATTTACTCCAACTATTAAGATATAATGTGAGAGTCCTCCCAGAAAAACAGAAAAAAAAATATATACTGTGAGAGAATGTAAGAGGAGAAAACAAAAGGGAAAAATATCAAAAAGAAGAAAACTTAACAAACTAAAAATAATGGAAAATAACAAAATTAAGATGAAGAATAAATAGGGAAGGAGTGGGAAGATAGTAGTTTATACAAAAGAAATTCTTACGTAACTATCTCTAACTTTCTTTCCCTTTGATATTTATATTCACATGTTGATGATTTGCTTATTGGAAGGAGACAGTCTTAACGTGTTAATCCACTGCCTTAAAACTGAATATTCTCCCCACTCGATCTCGAGAGATATACTATAAGTTACTCCCCAACTATATTTGGTTGGAGTAGACAATGCACCTATATCTAGCTAGAAAAAAATTAGATTTTTCTTTTCTTCTTTTGGGTGGGGGGTTCATAACATCTCGAACGCACAGTTGAAACTATCGTATGGAGCGCATTTGCAACTTATTATATTCTTCTCCTGCTATCATTTTACATCCCATTGCGTTTCTTGTAGTGGTGATCAAGATGCGAAGATACCATATGTGGGCACGCTAGAATGGATTAAGAGGCTGGAGCTTCAGATAGATGTCAAGTGGAGGCCGTGGTTCGTCGAAGGCCAAGTTGCCGGGTTAGTGTTGATTTTGAAGCATAACAAATAAACTTTACCATAAGTATGCTTATGAGATCACTACACATCTTTGCATGAGTGTATGTTACTACATATTTTTGTATGGGAGGCCAAGCTTACTGTACTTAAATATAAGCAAGTCTAAATCTTCTAATATACTTGAATTGTTTATTTTTATCTGTGCAGATATGTTACCGAATATAAAAAATTCCCGTACTACTTAACTTATACTACTATAAAGGTATAGTGTCATTATATAGACTTTGATTGGTCGAGTTTTTAAACTATGATTGTTGTGTGTTGCAAACTAATGGGAATTTTACATAATCACAGGGAGCAGGACATACCGCTCCAGAGTACAAGCCTCGAGAATGCCTTGCCATGATTGATCGATGGTTGGCATTACGTTACCTATAGGTCTGCATATTGTTCAGCGTTGTTCCAATAATCACGTGTTGCACAAATTGAGAATATATGTAACAATAGAAGAGGACATGATTTCATAACAGAGACTTGTTTTTCGATTTATGGTAAAAGTAGGACTAATTTAGATGTGAAAGCGATAGATTACTGTGCCGCGAGCTATCCATGAATTTCCAAAACTAAGTCCTAAATGTCAAGTAATTTGCAATGGCTACTAGAGTGGTTGAAATTATACCACGCCCCCAACATCAAGTAATTTGCAATGTGAGATATATGCTAAATTTATGAGAGTTTCAAGGACTAGCCAAAGCAAGCAAATCAAGGTCCAACGATAAAAAGATTTTGTCCTGAATGCAAAGAGATGTCCAAAGGCTAAAAGACTTCTTCGACCTTTCACCGCAAGTGTAAGTGTACTTATTTGAGAGGTTGTATTACATATAAGATCCACAGAAGTTAGACTATCTGAGTATTTAGTTGCCAAAGAATTAAGTGAAGAGTGCTTGTAGTGTGATACAAGAAAAATGTTTAATCTTAAGGGAAGAACCCTTAGGCAGTCATTAACTCATAATTTGGTCCGAGCCAAGATCTTGAGCAAATTCATGACTTTTGTCTCTATTTTATTTTCAATTCTTATTTCTTTCTCTTTCTATTTTTGAGCCCTTACCATTTTCAGTGTCGTGATATTTGACATTGAACTTTTCTTCGTATAAGAAAAATAAAAATAAATTCACTATTCTATTTGTCACCCCTCTTTAAGATGATTTCAACCTCCTTGGAGACTTTTAATTAGTACTACTCAATGCAATACATCTTTTATGTTTCACACATAGAATAGTGTGTGACTAAGAACGTAATAATTAGTGTTATATTAACATCTATATTTCTAAATAGAAAATCACCATTTAACTAACGTAGCACTTTCACATTAACAGTATCCCCAAATTATCCAAAACAACACGGGTCACATATATACACTATCCCTTTATGCTTCTTGCAAAAAATAAGACTGGGGTACCAATATTTTAGGTTCAGCTGTTTTTTAGACCTCAAGTAGTTCTAAAAATGATTATAAACTTCCTTCAGTCTTATGGCAAACTATTTCTTAGGCCCATTTTCTTACTTTTTGGCACAAACTTTATGAAATTTGTATTTTTTACACAATGGATAGAATATACAAAACCACAAACTTGAGGGTATTTTGTAAAAAAGCTAATTTTAACGATTTTAACTTCCTAAAATGAAATTATTAATAATAGTTATTATAATCTATTATTTATATCATAAATATTATATTTTCTGTGTTTATATAAATCTATCGTGCTTGGAAAAGTAATTAAACATAATTAGAGAATTTTGACTATTACTTGAATTTAGTTTGCGTTGGACCACTGACGTTCCTCTAACTTTCAATTTACAGAAACTGCTAATCCCAACCACACCTCTCTTAGATTAGGTACATCACAGATCTTGGGTTTTGGTTTTTCCTGCATATCGCTAATAAATGTGGTACTTTATTGCAATTAATTATTTGTTAGAATTTATTTGTGAATTTCTTGCAAATGAAAAAATAGCGTGTGAGTATAACTATATCCACCACATACATACACAACAGCCCGGCATTTATCACTTGAAACGTGATAAATGGAGTCCATCCCGAGTAAACAAATGGTACGTACATAAGTATTCACCGACAGAAATACACCTGGTTGTACAGAAATACCGTGACGTCATTTAAGCAAATGAGATAATATACCACTGAGCTTGTTTTTCTTTGCTGCTAATTTTAGAGAACAAAATACTATTTATTAATTAAAAAAGTTGACCAGTTTTGTACACTACGTTAAATACACCTGGTTGTACAACATAGGAACTGGGTTAGGGTGGGAGAGGTAGCTTTGGTTTTTGATTTTTCAACCAAATTAGTCTTTGAATATTTTTATATAATTTAAAATCATTTTTAAATAAGGATATATCTTCATTTTACATTTCCATGACAATTAAATTATCTCAAATAATTTCAATAAAATATAAGACTTGCCATTTCCTTCTCTTCCAGCCCTTCCTTTTCTCTAAACCCTAAGTTTATGTTTACTACTTTTTTTATAATTTTTTGAATTATTGGGTTACTGTTAGCCTACCTACAACTAATACTAAGCTCCTTTTACTTTATTTTTTCAATTGAATCAAGATTTTTCTAATGTATTTTTACCTTCTTGTGAGAGTTAGGGTTTCTCTCTTCCTTGTGAGAGTTAGAATTTCTCTTCTTCTTATGAAAGTTTTGTTTCTCGCCTTTGTGCAAGTTAATTCTCTTGTCAATACGTGTACGTTTTATTAGGGTTGTTCATTCAATTGAAGGGTATATTTTTGATATTTTTATCAATTATTTTCATTGATTTTGGTTGGAAGTGATTTAACAATGAAATTTCATATTTAGATTTATTCTTCAGGTTGGATATATTATATCACACAAAGATTATTTTATAAAGTTATATAATAGCTTACCATGTTCGAAAAAGACAAATTAAAGTTGAAAAACATAATTTGTAACCAGATTAATGTTGCAAGTATAAAGTCGAACGGAAGTATATTTACCATTATATCAAAATAAAAATTTACTTTCATATTTAGATTTATTCTTATTCAAAAATTATGTTTGTACATACCGTATGTTTTTTTATTAATAACATTTTCCTTTCTATAAAAAAAAATGCATTCTCAAATTATGATGCATTTAAAATAGTTTCCACCAAACAAAAGGTAACCAAGTAATTTTGGTTTATTTTTTCAAGATGGTGCTATTTACCTCGTACTAATGAGCTTAATTTCTTGCATGGAAGTTAATTAAATCCCACTTTTTTATGATTAAATAATCGAAATTGATGAAATCAATTTTTTTCCATGTGAGAAAATCGAAAACAATACACAAAGTTCATACAAACTTTTATCAACAGCTCAATCTCTTTTTTTTTTTTTTTTTTTAGTTCGATTGAATTTGAAAAACCTAAATCAGGCACTTAAAATTTGGTTAGGATGATTTTAATGAAGAAACAATAAAATCATAAAAAGGAACAGGAAACACATATTGGAAAGCTCAACTTCAACCATAAAATCAATATCCAACTTAAATCATGCATGTGGCCAGCACCAGATGAGAAGCACTTTACATAGAGGAGCAAAGCTACTGTTGCTTTCTCAATTTAAGTTCCCTTTGTTTTTAGCAACTGAATCTGGGTCATGGGGTCGGTAGTAATCATTTATTGATGTATCTTCAAGACACACTCCCTACAAATACGTACAAATCCCCTCCCAGTCTCGTCACATCTCAAAGTATATACAGTAAATTCGAGACCTGTAATCCTAAGTTACATGACAAGAACCGAAAGAGAGAGAAGGAAATAAGAAGGGGAGTTTAGGGATAAAAAAAATCAGTCATTTTAGAGACCTGGTAATATAATATAATTTGCAACACATCCTTGCCTCACATAATATCTTTTTATATATAAAAAAAAAAAGAAAATTAGGGTTTCTATTGTATTTTTTTGATGCAAAAGGGGAGGGGTGATGGTATTATTCAGACGATAAAAACAAATCAGTGGGTTTCTATTGTATTTGCCTCTTTGAGTTTTAAAAATAAAAATAAAATTGAGGTTATTACACTTTCACTTATTTAATATTTTTTTTGTTTATACCAATTGATGAGTGTGTTTGCTAAAATGATGACAACATTAGGAATGAAAAATAAAATCACCTAAGCACATTATTTATAGATAAAAGAAATAATTTGTTAGGAAAATTATACATAAGCTAATTACTTCATCTTTGGTGAAATTGTTTTATAAATATTTTTGGTACTATAGTACCACATTAATGGACAACTTATCAAATCATTCAAAATTAAAGATTACTTTGACCACCTCACAATAATTTATTATGAAACGATCTCACCCAAAAATTTACGCATTCAAATTTATAAAGAAATATTGACATTTTACTACCCTATTGTTTCAACAAATGATAAAAAAATCTATCAAGTCTCAGTAAATAATAAATTAGTACCCTAAGATGAGACTTTTTACAGTACTACTATCCTACTTTTAAATTTTTCAAGTTAAAAAAAATATACCTCATGTTACTAATTTATTATATACGAGATCTAGGAGACTTTTTTTAATCATTGGTTAATGTCACATGTGGTAAAATGTCAATAATGCATTTATGAATATCTTATAATAAATTTATATTTTTGTGATTCGTGTACTTTTTTCTAAAAAAAAAAGGGGGTACGGTGTTATATTAGACTATAGAATCAATATAAACAAACATATCATCTGAATCTCGAAAAATCTTACCATTTGGAACATCATCAACCCACATCCTATCAACAATTGAGGGTCCCATTCGTTAAATTATAGGCAATCTTATTACCCTTTTTCACAAAGAACTAAGCATGAAAGTAAAATAAAAAAAAAACAATTAAACACACATTTTGAATAATAAACCCCAAAAAAGAGTCATCGACAAAAGTGAATTTTCGTTCCTTACAAATTTATGCAGATGAAGTTAAAGTATGATATTCTCCCAATAAAATCATCTTTTATTTATTATTTTAAAATTTCTCGCGTATTTAATAGATGATTTATAATTATTACATTAATTAAAAATTAACTTAATATAGAGTGCACTAATACATAGTTATAAATAATTGAATATATAATGTTTTTAGTAAATTACATTATTTATCTATGCAGTGTACAATAATACCCTTATGTGAATTTTATCACTTTCCTAATCTTGCCACTTCGTTAAGGTAGGCATATGTGAGCAATTGTATAAATTCTTTTAAAAAGATAACTTAGGTCAAAAGGCATTCACTTCACTTTTGAAATTGAAGGGCATTTCTAACATTGACTAAAATTTCAGGGTATTTTTATTTCGATTTTACTGATTGTCGTCTTTAGGACGATCGATTTTATTGATTGTCGTTTTTAGGACGATGGATAAGGATTATTTATATCTTATTTTGTAAAGAATTTTATCTAATTAATCTACATATATGGTAAAAATTTATTCAATATTCTCCTTTTTAAATACAATATTTTTAGTTGCCTAATTAAAAATAAATTTTCTACTAACACCCTAAATCACGTTAAAATATAATTATATTTTTTATTTTAATTAAATTATTCTAATTTAATCTTACCATTAATGTGATATAATATCCTATTCTTTTTCGATCAAAACAAAATTAAATCGTAACCCCAAAAAAACCCACCCATGAATTCCTAACCCAAAAAAAACCTACCAATGAAAATTCTAGTAAAGCATTAGAGTTACATATCCATTTTTTAAAAAAAATTGATTCTTTTCTTTGATTTGTCTACCATATGCGTTTGTTTAATAATTTTATTTTTTAATTCATCTACATAGTTGTTTTAGTCTGAATTGAAATTACCTATTGTGAAAAAGAAAATTAAAAAAACAATAAGAATGAAGCTTTAAAAAATGAATATGAAGCATGTCAAAAAATTTAAAAAAAATAATAAATTGGGCAACACAAATGAAGAACATGCCAAAATTAAACTGTAATTGTAGGATTTAATTAGATAATTTTAACTAAAAAATAATTAGGCAATAGGTTGAGTGGAGAGTTTGATTTAGATGGCAACTAAATATATTACATTTAAAAAGAAAATATTGAATAAAATTTTACCATATATATTAAATTAATTAGATAAGATTGTTTACAAAATATAATATTGATACTCTTTATCTGTACGCCCTAAGGGCGAAAATTAGCAAAATAGTTTTTATTTTTAGAATGCGCATCTCTTCAGTATTATTAAAGTTCGTATATTACATTTGTACTTAAATTATTTCAAATTTTCATATTTTCATTTACAAATTTTTATAGATCTTTAAAAATTTTAATTTCTTTATTTTTTACAACCATATGTAGGCAACCTTAATGTTACAATCAATTTTATATATAAAGAGACAAATTTCAAACAACCCACGAAAACATTTTTTTAAACAAAAATATTTTAAAATATTGGAGTGAAATCTTTAAAACATATGTACACACAAATGGTTACAGAAATTATATGAATATAGATATACTTAAAAGTGAGTGTTTTATTAGGAGATCGACAAATAGCGTATTATCATTGGTTGCCTCTATTTGTTTGTTTTTTTCATTGGTTGGTTCTATTGGTGGATATTTGTTCATTAAGTATTGTAATTTAATATATATTTAATTGTAGATTTGATTGCATATTTACAATTTAAAAAATAATAAATTTCAGTTTATAGGATTTTTACACATTTTATGGAATGTATTAAATTAGCTTCCATTTCAAATTTAGGATTTCCTCCCAATAGTTCTGCTTCACCGCTGACATGAACTCGTCAACAAACTCTGCTTATTCTTCCCCTCCAGCCCTAATTTGCTTAAATCCAATATAAAATTCATCATCTAATAGGTTTTGATTATTTGTTCCAACAACTAGTCAAAACGCTAAAAGTTACTCCAAACGCTGTTACTGAACAGGGCCAACATCAAGCATTTAGTGGAATATTAATTAGTTTGATTATCTTTAGTATTTTTCTTTTACTTTTCACACGTTTCATTGCACGTTACAATTTATAAATTAATAAATTTTAATTTATAGGATGTTGATTTTGCATATCTTTAGGAATCTGTTAAATAATTATTTATAATTTGATGGATTATATAGTCTTAACCACCTATAAAATAAAGTTATAAAATCATTATTTTAACAATTATAAAATAACAGTCGTAAATTATTTTTAAGGAGATAAACTATATATGATATTAGATTATAAGTTTTGATTATCACAAAAGAAAAACAGTAAGGGCTTGTTTGGTTGGATGTAATCAAAGTGGTAATGCAATCAAATTAGTAATGGTGATTACATTACCATGTTTTGTTATAACTTTGTAATGCAATTAAAATTACATTGTAATCACATTAACCTCTACCTATGCAATTACAATTACTTGAATATTTACTAAACAATCATGATTACATCCATCTTTGTGATCAAATTTTAACATACTTCCAATAATTCTCTCCCTCCCCCTCCCTCTCAATTCCATATGCATTTTCTCTCTCCTCCTTGGCAAGTAAAAAATTTATCTATTTGATAAGAAACTTTTTTTTTTCTTCTATTAGCTTAATATATGATATGATCGTTAAGTCATTAAAAGAAAATTTTAACTTTAATATTTTGGATTTAAAATCTAAGTATTCAATTAAAAAGGTGAAAGAAGCTTAAGTTAAATTTTTTAGATCAAAATTTTTTACTTGTTAACACTTATTTTTAATTCAATAAATATTTATCATAAATAAAATAATTTTAGTTTGTATTTTTTATCCATGGAAAAAATTCAAAACTTAATTATATGATAGAAGAGATTGAAAAAAGCTCAAATATAAATTTAGAGTTTAAAATTTTGTTATATCTTCACTACGACAAACATTTATTACCATTAGAATAATTCAATTGATTTTTTTGCCAGAAAAAAAATTTAAAAGTAGGAAATATGATATAAAAGATTAAAAAAATCTCAAATATGATTTTAAATTTAAAATATTTTCGTGTGGATAACATTTATCTTTATTACTATATTTATTGTTATTAGAATAATATAGTTTATATTTGCAATAAAATTTGATTATTTGATAGAAAATATTTTTAAAAGCTCAAAACTAAATATGTAACTCAAATTTTTATTTAGATAACATTTATCTCCATTACAATAATTTAATTACTAACTTTTGTCATTGAAATAATCCATTACCATTGTGATTACATTACACTTTTTATATAACCAAACATGGTAATGTAATTGTTGTCCCATTACATTGCATATCTAATTACAGATACATAATTGATAACATTACACCCCTATTTCATTACATCCAAACAAACGTCACATAATTATTTGGTTGAAGGTAAAAGTAAATTAAATCAATGGCCATAATTTATCTATTTATAATCAATAGCATATATTATATTAAGTATTTGAAAAAATTAATTACCATAAACCTTTCCTATCAATATAATTATAGAAATTATTCGACAATTGTGTATTGAATATAAGTCAATGGGCAATTAATTAAAATTAATATTAAAATTTAATAGTTACAAGAGCTTTTTTGAAAAAATAACGACCACTGACCTTAATTAAGGAAATTCAATATATACACTGAATAATGTTTTCTTTTATCAAAACTTAATAAATTAGCTTCTGTTTTAAATTTTTACACGTACATTTCATGGGATAATAATTAATTTATTTATACTCAATCTAATAAATTTTTGTACATTTCAGTTTTTTTTGCACATTTTGTGAAATCTGTTAAATAATTATTTATAGTTTGATGGATTGTAGTTTTGTTGGTTGATATTATTTTTGACAAATAATTATTGATAGTAGAATATCACATCATGAATGGATATATTGAATCTTCCATTTAAAATTTTTGTATGCCACCAATTCTTGACATTCTATGGGATATTGATTAATTTCATTATCTTTATTAAAACAAATGACACCAACAATTTAATAATGCTACATATTTAATAATAATAATAATAAATAACATCAACATTCGTACAAACAATAAAATAATATTAACAATAAAGGCATTCATCACATTTAACCCTATATATAAAGGCTACCTCTAAACTTTTCTAGATTATTATAATTGAAAATTTTTGTGTTCAACAAATTATGGCATCATCATCTTCAATGTAATGTGGCTTCAATTTACATTAGCTCCAATATATACATGCTTGTTAATCTTTTCTTAAATTTTTAGCATTTAGGGAAGATACTACACACTTGTTGAAAGATCTAATATAAGAGAAGGAAGATTGGAAAATTCAAAATTCGAGTTTCACCTTTGTGTGGAATGTCAAAAGGAGTCGAAAGAAAAAAGAGATCATAAGCACTGAGATGGTCTTAATTGATGAAAATGTTTTAAGTTGTCCCAAGTTTTCTTTTAGCCAAATTGTTCATTTTTTTATTACATGGTTTTATTCATCCTCTAATAATAATAATAATAATATTCTTTGTTATATATTTGTCCATTGGAGTCCGATTACATCCATGCAGTAATAAAGGGAAAGTTTTCTCATAAATTTTGGGATAGATTGGTGAAAGGTCATGTTTACTTCTTCAAGAAGTTTAAGGTCGAAAAAATAAAGATGAATATCGTGTGGTTAGTGACAGAAAAATTATGCTTTATGTCGACTACAATACTATTGTGAGAGTCCTATAAGAAGATTGTGCCAATATTCCAACGCATAAATCTAATTTTGTTGATTTTGAAAATTTTCATCTTAGAAAGAAAAATGAGTCCCTATTAATAGGCAATATTGTAAATTTCATAAAGACTCATACTCATAAGTTCCTTTTTTTTTTTTTTTCGATCATGCTATATAACAATCATGGTTCAATGATTGGGCGCTTAGTTAATGAAGGACCAATGGAAAGCAAGAATGTTTATGGAAAGCCTAAGCAATATCAGATTATTGAGATTGTAAACTTATGGTATGTAAATTGCTTATATTCATAAGTTTAACTTTTTATGAAATCAATAAAAATTATAAATTCTAACTTTCTTTGTTTTGAAAAGTAACAAAATCCAAATCACTATTTGGGAAAATAAGATTCACGAGTATGAACATGCAAAGACATTGACCAATGAAATGATATATTCATTGATCTTTACTTCAACAATGGTTAGAGATTATATATGAAAGTTAGATATATGACATGTATCAATTCAGGTACATAAAGTCTAAGTAAATTGGTGACATTGTTAATTATTTTCATTTTTTCAAACCAAACAAGTTTGCAAACTTCAAAATCGACTAGAATATATGCAAATGCTAATGTTCAAATCACGGAAGAATTTGAGATGAAATTCGAGTACTATCTTTCTCTCAAATTTATTCATTTTTTAAAAAAACATTTGAAATTGTCAACACACACGACTCGAGAAAATTTTATTTCATGATGTTATACGAAATTTAAATTGATACATTGAAAATATTTATTTTTAGCATTAAACAAAAAAAATTTAAATTTAAAACAAAACAAAATTAACACATATTAAAATCTTGAGCGAAAATTCCTTGTAAACTATCGTAAATCTAGTGCATCGGTTCGTGGTTTTTTTCGGTTTGGATTTTTCCATATTAAAATCTTGTGTCCCATCTTTGTTGTTTCTCTTGTTCTAGTTTTATTTGTTTAAGTGAGCTCCCGATCCTAACAAGTGGTATCGGAGCAAGGTGAGATTGAGAGTTCACACAAACATGGAAAGCGGTAAGTTGAAAATTGAGAGATTCGATGACAAAGACTTTGCGTTCGGGAAGATGCAAATCAAGGACTTGTTGTTACTAGAAGGATTTGAACAAACCCCTCGAAGTGAAGTCCACGAATATGGAACAAAAAGATTGGGAGGTGCTTGGATCGGCAAGCACCGGGGACGGTGAGATTAACATTGGCATGCAACGTGATGGAACAAACAACGACGAAGGGGTTGTTAGAGGCGTTGTCAAACTTGTATGAGAAAGCCTCGACCATGAATAAGGTACACCTTATGCATCGTTTGTTTGATCTAAAAATGGATGATAGCACTAGTGTAGCGGATCATATTAATGAGTTTAATATGATCATTTTTAATCTTGCTTCGAGTGAAAATAAATTTTGAGGATGAAGTTAAGGCGTTAATCTTGTTTTCGTCCTTACCCAAGTCATGGGATACCATAGTATGTGCGATTATTAGTGCTAGGGGTGGTCAAATGCCTTGAAGTATGATGAGGTCTAGGACGTAATCTTCAGCAAAAGAATTCGTAAGAATGATTTGGAGGAGTCATCGAGAAGTGCATTTCATGTTAGGGGTAGGGAGAAACATGTTAAAAACGGCCGGTCAAAGTCCAAAGCAAGAGGTCGGTCCCAAAACCCGGGGAAGGTTGTTTGTTGGGACTGTGGTGATAAGGGGCATTTCAAGAAAAATTGTCCCAAAAAGTTTAATGACCAAAATTCTGTAATAAATTGTATAGAAGATGTAGGTGATGCATTTGTGGTGAGTGCAAAAAGTCCTATAGAGTCATGGATAGTGGATTTTGGGGCATTGTTTTATTTCAGGTCTAGTACAAACTTGTTCCACAATTGTGTTGTAGGAAACTTTGGCAAAGTGTTTGTTGCCAATGAGAAGACTTTAGATATACTAGGAAAGGGGGATGTGAGCACCAAAACCTCAAGTGGGGGTTTTGGACATTGCATGATGTTAGGTTCATTCCGCGATTGGCTAAGAATTTGATTTACGTGAGTCAATTGGATGAGTCGTGGTACCTAACGAAGTTTTGCAATGGTGGCTGGAAAATCATTAAGGGTGCATTAATTGTAACTAAGGGTTTAAAATCTTGCTCGTTGTACACTACGAGGTGCGGTGACTTAGTTACAAATATCGGGATGGATTGTTCCGAGTGGGACGGGGTGTTAGACTTGGTAAACATTTGGGTTCTCCTATAGTAGGAGTTGATGAGGAAGAGGAAAAGTTTGTTAGGTCTACAAATGGGTCATCGGGTGCTCCACAAGGTAAATTGCAACAATCGGGGTAATGAAGAAGGCGGCGTTGTCAACGGGAGGTAAAGCCCAAAGGTATAGACTTATTCTTCATTATGTTTTTGTTGACTAATGCTTTGGTGAGCTAATTTTGCATGTTGAATGTGTGCAAGAAGTTGAACAATCTAAGTGGGAGTTCACATCGGGTAGTGATGGGCTCGAAGGCTTGGATAGCGAGGAATCCGGAAAAGGAGCTAGTCCAAGGAAAAGGTGCCGAAACATTGAGGCGGTGTAAGGCCTCGATGGGTCTTTCTCGATGAAGGGGTCGGGTTTCGGTGAACTAAATGGATGAAATAAGGAGGTCAACCATTAGTCTCGAAGTGGGAAATTGTTGGACGTGTTGTGCCTAATGGGTGATTTAGGGCTCGGAAAATCGCATTATAGGATAAAAAACGATGAGCACGGGCTAAAACCCACGAGCACCCCGTATTTATCGGCGTGTCGAGTAAAGAGACAATTGCCAACACCAACTAGCACTGAGCATGACTAGGCCATGTCTATTGACACGACCCGTGCCAGCAACACGGGTCGACCATGTTCTTGGACACGACCCATGCCAACTGGTGTCGCTTGGTTTTGTTATACCTCGTATGTATCACTTTTAAGGGATTATTTCACCTAATTCTGTGATGATTTAGATGATATTTGTTTGGTTTTGGGTTAGATTATGCTCATTTTCTCTTTATCATGACCTAAGCTCGTAAATATCTTAATTACGAGGTTTTTGGGCTTAAATGAGGGAGATTCGAGGAAAATTTGATGAAAAATGATGAAGAGGAAGGTTCGAGCCTAAAAGGAGATAAAAAGGCTTAAAACTCATCAAATCGAGATTGTACGAGCAGCTATGCAAAGTTACACAACCGTGCGAGCATCGGGTCAAGTGTTGGAAGTCAAGGAAAACCGCACGACCACCGTGCACACCACGCACGGTCGTGTGAGAAGTTATACAAAGTTGAAGTCGTGCACGACCTACCATGCAGAAGCTGCATGGCACTGTGCAAAAGAGGAACAATGTTTAGGCGTTCTACATGACCTATCGTGCAAGACCAGCACGGTCGTGCGGCACTAGTCGCACGGCCGTGCAAAAATGTTTGAGTGACTTTTTAAGCGATTTTTGTTTATTTGTTTTTGGTAGTTCTTTTCTCAATCAGTTTTTAGGGTTTCTAGTGTAGTTTCTAGCATTCAAATTCCTTTAGATTGAAGATTAAGATTTTGAGTTTTGAAGATTAATTTTGATTCAAGTAGTCGGATTTCTATTCGGTAATTCTAATTCTCTTTCTTTATGTTTTTCTCTTCGCGATTTCTCTATAGTTTTCATGCTTATATTCATTTAAACTTGTGAGTTGTTTAGCATCATGTTTAGAAGCTAAATTCCTCACATAAGTTGGGGCTAATCCCTATTATGTCTTGGTAATCATGAATTGAATTCCCGATTAAGTTGTTCTATGCTTGTTTATTTAGAATTTGCTTCGCTCACCACATGTTCGATGAAAGTCTCGAAAGAGAAATCATCTAGTCTTATTTGGTTTTGTGAACATTAAAAGATGGAATCTCTACCTAAAGTGACGTTACGAACGATTGAAACTTTGATATGAAAATAATTAAGGTTTTCAATCGAGGTTTATAAGATCCAATTGTTGTGATTTTGTTCTTTGTTAATCCCATGAAAATAGGTGATTAGATTGAGCAAATTAGTCTTTGACCTACAAACGTAGGCAAAGATTGGTTTCATTGGTGTTTCCCCTTCTAAGCTGCAAGTATAAACAAGTCTCAAACGGAATTAGGTTTTGATTTCGGGCATAATAGTATGATTAATCCCAATCTACGACTTTTTATCTATTGATTTCTCGTGTTTATTTCATTATTAGTTAAATCCAGTTGCCAAACAAATCTTTTTCGAATTGAATTTTTCCTAGATTAGAGTTTTTAGGCAGATTTTAGCACTTGAAAGCGAGTTCCTCGAGGACACGAACCATACTCGCCGCTTGCCAACTACAACTACACTGTGCGCTTGTGGTATTTTCTCAACAAGTTTTTGGCGCCATTCGTTGGGGAACTCTGTTCTTTTGAGTGCAAAGTTTGCTTTAAGACTTGAAACTAGGTCTTTTATTCTTGTTATAATACCAATCTTTTTTAACCTTTACTTGAACCCGATTACGCTTGGTATAGGTCTTGTTTTTGCATGCATAGGAGGAGTCAACGAGGGAGAGAAATTATCCTGTTCGATCTTGAAATCGAAGCAACAACAAGAGCAATCAGCACAATTGTGAGAAGGCGAGAGAAAAGAGGAAAGGATGGTGGAGCAAGGACCACAACCAAGTTCGCTAGGAAACTATGCCATCCCTATTGCGTCATCGTTGGGCCGAACGTGGCTGCTGAGGACTTTGAGGTGAAGATGTCACTCATTCACATTGTGCGGCAAGATGTATTTGGAGGGCTTCCCAGCGAAAATGCCATCCGACACATCAATTCTTTCTTGGAGAAGTGTGGGACTCGTGAAGATCAATAATCTCACGAGACAAAGCTCTCTAATTAAAGCTCTTCCCCTTCTCTCTAAAGGATAGAGCCAAGGATTGGCTGCTGAATGAGGATCCCAACAAGGACGCCACTTGGGAAGCTTTGTCAAAGGCATTCATGGAAAACTTCTTTCCTCCAAGCAAGACTACTAAATTGAAAAACGCCATCTTTACTTTTTGCTTAGAGGGTGGAGAGTCACTTTATGAGGCTTGGAAAAGGTACAAGGACCTCTAGAAGAAATGTCCTCACCATGGTATTCCGAGTGGATGCTCCTGCAAACATTCTATAATGGTTTACCTCCCCAAATAGCTAAGTAGGCGAGTCATTTGTTTAGACCTCAAGGGCAACTTCCGAGTCGACTCGAAACCAACCCTAGGGCACATGTCAATGTCGTTCAAACCTGTAGTGCGGAGTTAATAGAGAGTCCTGCTATAGTTACTGCAGGAAGATAAGCACAATACTACTCGAGGTTTAGCAATAAATTCCAGTTCAAAATTAAGAGGAGCGGACTCGAGAACACCTCCTGTACGCCCATATTGGCCATCCGTACCATATCCTCGAGAGATTGCTAGAGCCTAAGTTTCGAAATTTAATGATATGTTGAAGCAAGTCTACATTAACACACTTGTTCCTGGAGGCTATCAAGGAAACACTCTCTCTAAAGTTTTTAAGGGACATACTTTCTAAGAAGACTAAGTTAGAGGATGTTTTCGTAGTAAGCATGGGGAGGTATGCGGTGCGAGTACCTTCTAAGTCTGTAGGATCCGGGAGTTTTTCCATTCCTTACTCAATTAAGGCAATGCACATTGATAGAGCTCTTTGTGATCTCGAAGTAAGTGTGAGCGTAATTCCACTACCGCTTTATAGGAAGCTTCATCTAGGTGATCTGCAACCCACCAACATCTCTATTCAGCTTGTAGATCGATCCGTTCGGTGCCTCATGGGTATTTTGGAGGATGTTTCTGTTCAAGTAGGGAAGTTTGTCGTTCCTCGTGATTTCGTGGTGATGGATATAGATGAGAGCATTCGAGTCCATATTATTTTAGGGAGACCATTTTTGGCAATCGAAGGAGTTGTGATTGACATACCTGTAGGGAAGATCTTCCTTCACATCTATGTTGAAAGTGTTGATTTCTTCCTCCCACCACCACCTGTACCCTTGGCTCATGTTCCAAGTCCTACGGTTGATATGATATCTACACATAGGATGAGCCATGCACACCTACCTGCTTCACTAAACATGCCAACCAAAGCCGATATTCGGTTTGCTCATAGTGTTAATTATGAAGAAAAGGTAATGGATGCCATGTCACAACTCCACTCTTTAGTTTATCCTCCTCCCAGCCCTCACTGTCTCACTGTTTGAGGTAAGGGTGAAGTTTAGGGACATTAAACAAGCGCTTCTTAGGAGGCAACCCAAGCATTTCATTGCTTTCTAATAAAAAAATCCCTCCCTCCCACCCTTAGTATAATTTCCCCTTGTCTGTAGGCTTTCTTCCCTTTGCCCTTTTTTCTTGTCCTTTTCAATGATGACAATGAAAGAGCTAAGATGGGGGAATAGTTTGCAGCCTTTAGATCTTGTTTTAAGGATGGTAGGGATGGATTTGCATTCACATAAGTTGCATTCATGTAGTTTCCTAGGATCACTTTTTCATTTTTACCTTTTTGTTTATCACATAGTCCTAAGCATATAGGTTAGAATCTTTGCATTATTTACATTTTTGTTCTTTTTTTTTTTTTTATCATGGCTTATCCGATGAATTATGGAGGAGGGAAATTCATAAGCTTTTGAGGTAAACACGCTCCACCCCTTCTTTCA
The DNA here is from genome assembly GCA_021018815.1 of Talinum fruticosum. NCBI lineage: Eukaryota > Viridiplantae > Streptophyta > Magnoliopsida > Caryophyllales > Talinaceae > Talinum > Talinum fruticosum. The sequence continues at coordinate 6,785,201 of JAITYX010000011.1, forward strand.
TTTTCTTCCCTGTGAGGTATCTTTATTAGTTAGCTTTTATTGCTTTGAAAAAAAAAGAAAAATAAGTAAAAAATTGGAAAGTCTTAAAAAACAGTTTTGAAAACCCCTCTTGTGATGATGATGTGAAGTGTGATAGTTAATCAATGGGTGTGACCATGCATGAGTTGATTGCTCGTTCTTGGTGAAAACTTTTTTGGAAATAAGCTTGTGAATGGATTTGATTGTGATGGTTTGTATTGCTTTCCAGTTGCCTTTGAGAATTCCATTGTATGATTGGTTTAACTTGACCAAGTGGTCATCTCTTTGAACTAGTTGCATGACTGTGATAGATAACCCGTGAGACTTTGAGTCTTAAAGATTAATTCATTAATTTTAGTCTCATTATTCATTTCATGTGTGACTCTTCCCTAATGCATACCTCTAGAACTTGTTTTGTATCACATTTGGCATGTGTATTGTGTAATATGATAGAGGCATTCATTTCTTTTCAAGCTACACGAGCCAAAAAGCCCATTCATTTATACTCTTTTGCTACCCCTTTGAACCTTTACCCGTTTCTTAGTACACCTGCATCTACTTTACCTTTGGCCTATATACATTTCCTATACCCAAGTCGGGTCTAGTAGAGCAATACTTCTTGGGTAGTTTTGGGTTGAATGATGCGGTGTTCCATTCAATTTTTCGTTTGAAATAGGGACCCGTGTTGAAAACAAATGATAATTCCCTCTTTTAAACTCTTTTGAAATTGAGTAACGTTTATGATTCCAATGCCAATGGTATCTATTCCTGAAAATTCTGAATACTTGAAAAAAAAAAAGAAAGAAAAGAATTAAAAAAGGAAGAAAAAAATTTGAAAAAGGAAAAAAAAAGTGAAGAAATAAGTGATTAGCATGTGGAAATTGCAAAAAGTTTTATGCTCATTCCTTAAGTTGTCTTAAAACTTGGTCGTGCTTAAAGAGGTGAATTGAGAGAGAGTTTTTATTCATGTTGGAAGTGATTTTTCTCCTTAGGCTGTTAGGCCTCGACTTTTTAGCTCCACATTTTCCAAATTGATTTTCCTTTCTACCAATGATCCTTGGCCATATTATAAGCTTTAAAAGACCTATTTGATTGCACTTGCATTTTGCCTCTATGGTGGTGGAGGATGAGAATATGATCAAGCTTATGGTAGGTTGTGTTTTTGAAAAGAGATATTGAGAAAACCTCAAAAAATTTCAAATGAGTTGGAGTGATCAACATTCCCTAAAGTGAGTTTCCACCGCTTAAACTAGTTCGCCATTCATCCGAGGGCATCATGAATGTTAATGTGATTCAATATGGGGATAGTCGTGCATTGTAACCAAGCATTTTAGTCATTGAAGTTTTCAAGCAAGTTTTCATGAAGAGTACGAAACTTTGAATAGGCTATCCGTGTACATGGTTATTTTCCATTGATTAAGCTGTTAACGTGTCACGTGAGGAGGGCGAATGTGAGCTTTAACCTCGGGTTCAATCATTGACAGCCTTACTTGGGGACAGGCAAGAGCTAAGCATGGGGAAGTTGTTAAACCTTGTATTTATCACTTTTTAAGGCATTATTTAACCCAATTCTGTGATGATTTAGATGACATTTGTTTGGTTTTGGGTTAGATTATGCTCATTTTCTCTTTATCGTCACCTAAACTCGTAAATCTCTTAATTACGGGTTTTTAGGCTTAAATGAGGGAGATTCGAGAAAAATTTGATGAAAAGCGATGAAGAGGAAGGTTCATGCCTAAAAGGAGACAAGAAAAGGGCCTAAAACTCTTCAAGTCGAGATTGCATAGGTAGGCTGTGCAAAGTTGCACTGCACGTGTAGAGCTATCAGGTCAAGGTTTCGAAGTCAAGGAAGGCCGCACGGCCACCTGTGCACAAAGTTATGGAAAGTTAAAGTCATGCACGGCCCGTGCAAAAGAGGTAGAAAGTTCGGGCGTTACGCATGGCCTCTCGTACAAGACACCGCACGACGGTGCGGCCTAGTGGCACTGGCGTGCGATGTCTTGTTTCGCAACTTTTTAAGCGATTTTTGTTTTTTTACGGTTCTTGTCTCCATCAATTTTTAGGGTTTCTAGCATTCAAATTCCTTCGATTGAAGATTAAGATTTTGAGTTTTGAAGATTAATTTGAATTCAAGCATTCGGATTTCTATTCGGTAATTCTTAATTCTCTCTCTTTATGTTTACTCTTAGTTTTCATGCTTATATTCGTTGACACTTGTGAGTTGTTTAGCATCATGTTTACGAGGCTAAATTGCCCACTTAGGTTGGGGTTAATCCCTATTATGTCTTAATACTCATGAATTGAATTCCCGATTGAGTTGTTGTAAGCTTGTTTGTTTAGAATTTGCTTCACTCAACACATGCTTGATGAAAGTCTCGAAAGAGAAATCATCTAGTCTTGTTTGGGTTTTGTGAACATTGAAAGATGGAATCTCTACCTAGAGTGATGTTGCGAATGATCAAAACTTTGATATGAAATATGAGATGCAATTGTTGTGATTTTGTTCTTTATTAATCCCATGAAAATAGGAGATTAGATTGAGTAAAATTAGTCTTTGACCTGCGAAAGTAGGCAAAGATAGGTTTAATTGGCGTTTCCCCTTCTATACTGCAAGCATAGACAAGTCTCTAACGGAATTAGGTTTTGATTTCAGGTATAATAGTGTGATTAATTCCAATCTAAGGTTGTTTATCTATTGATTTCTCATATTTATTTCGTTATTAGTCGAATCCGGTTGCCAAACAAATCTCCGTCGAGCCGAGTTTTCCTGGATTAGAGTTTTTAGGCAGATTTTAGTACTTGAAAGCGAGTTCCTTGAGGACACGACCGTATTCGCCGATTGCTAACTATAGCTACATCGTGCGTGTGCGGTATTTTCTCAATAGTTTTATTCGATTTTAATTTGTTTTCTTGTGTTATTCTTGTGTTTATTGCTCAATTAATGCATGTATTTACTTAGTTTTGGCTATATAATACAGTACAATCCTCCATTGTTGTACAAGAAGTAGTGAATTACAAGGTGTAAGCTAGGATAAGCTTGAGTGAAAATTCCTTGTAAACTACTTTAACGAGTGCATCGGTTTGTGGTTTTTTCCGGTTTTCGTTTTCCAAGTTAAAATCTTGTGTCTCATCTTTGTTATTTCTTTTGTTCCAGTTTTATTTGTTTGAGTGAGCTCCAGATCCTAACAACCTTCATCCCTCTTACATTCTAAAATATCAATCCACTCATATCTGCTCCAGGACATTAATATCCCTTTTCTTAAAATGACCAAACCATCTAAGCATACATACATTCCCTCATATAAATCTTTTATGGGCTCTACCTCTACTTATACCTTCATTCTAATCCTATCCAATCTTATATAGCCACTCTACCACTTGATCATTCTCATCTTTGCAACCATCAATCTCTAAACTTGCACATTCTTATAATAATCGAACACTCAAAGTTATACAACAAATTTTAGTTTAACTATCATACGGTAAACTTTCGCCTTTAGCATTATTGGAATCCTCTTATAGTAGAATACTCTATATACATACCTTTAGTTTTTCTAACCCCCTTATATGGTGACTAACATCGTCGATCTCTCTATTGGCTTATATATTGTGATCCAAGTATCTAAACTTTTCAACTCTCGACATCTCCTTATCACCTACACTCGAACTTACATTCTAGGTACTTAATCCTCGACTCGCTTAGTCTAAAACATTTAGACTTCAAAACATCTCGCCATATTTTTCAAGCTTATCATTAGCTCATTCTTTCGGTTCATTCTATTAATACAATATGATTAGAAAATAATATACACCATGGTATTTTATCCCGAATATCTTTCGTGACGTCATCCATAACAATCATAAAAAGAAAAGGACTTAAAACTGATCCTTGGTATACAAAAATTCTCTATTTTGCCTCATTCTCTTCATTCCCTCATTAGGTTAAACATGAGCTAATTTAACAATAAGTTACCTAATTTGAACAACTTGTCTCGGAGGATGAAAATGTTTCCTTACTTCTCGAAAATACTATTAAAAATCACTGATTTAACTATAGAAGTCAAGGATGATGATCTCTAAAACAATATGGTTATAACCAAATTAACATGCTAGGAATAACACATAGACCGTTGCCTTAAGTAGATGATCAACCTCATCAATGACCACAATGTTCGTATCAAGATAGTTGAGATCACTCCATCAAGGGGTGGATAGGATAATAGTAAATATTCACTAATTAGAATTTAAGTGCTAAATAAATAACACTAAAGCAATTTTAAGGACTTTGAAACTTGAGTCAAGGATACTAAAATTTAAGTAATGATTTTAAAATTCTTGCCGAGGACTATCATCGAAAAGTATATTGCGAAATATAAACTACTCAAAGTTTATAAGCGATGTAAAGATGTAAATGAGACAAGGCCCTATATGTTTTTACGAAGTTCACCTTCTTTTATAGCTATGTCTCTGCCTAAGGTTCATTCTTAGGAATCGAACGCTCTATATTAATCGCCCTCAAGATTACAAATATAAGCATCTACCTTTGGATATTAACTTCACAATCTTCAAGTCCTCCCTTGAAGTACTTTTGCCTAAGACCTTATGTCTTAGTTGGACAATCCCGATTTACCTACTTTGTTACAAACAGAGTCATCTCACTCTTTTATGTAATGTATACAAAGAGTAATTGTAGTGTCTACAATAAGTAAACTAAGAAGGGTATAATGGGGATCACTCAAATTTTATTATGTAAAGTGGAGATCACTAAAATGTCTTTTCTTCTCTCTTATAAGAACTTTGGTCTCAATATATGTGCAATTGAGTCTTGTCCTTTGCTTCCTTTGAGAGACAAAGTTTCAAGTCTTATTTAATACACTAACCATAATTTTCCTTATTTGTATAAGCGAGTTCATGTTGGGGAATTCTAAGAATGTAATCTGTTAAAATGCAACTTAGATATCTCGGACAACACCCAAGGTATCCACGAGATAGCACACATGAGTCTTGGGACTAGACAACAGCCACAATAGGCTGCCTGTGCTAGTGAGCACAGCCCATGACAACCAACACGAGTTGAAGGACATAAACCATGTTGGATATGTTCTTCACGTGGTGCTTGTTCTTGTTTACAACGAGTGAACTCAAGCAGCTGTTTCGGTCAACATGGCCCGTGTTGACGATGACGTAGCGGCTATTGTCTGTCCGAATTAGACAACATGTTTCATGCAATGTCCCAAATGGATATAATCATCCTATAAATGCATTCTATTTAGTTTATTTGTAACAAGGGTCTTATATAAAGACCATTAAGAGAGAGAGAGAAAACACATAACATAAACTTTTCATCCTTGAGAGTGACTGTAGCACCCCAATGGAAGAACCTTGAGTGATGTTGAACTCTTGTTTCACTAGCACTTTATCCCTAAGATCATTTGTGGTACAACAACTTGGCTTAAGGAAAGTGATACGTTCATGGCTTATTGATTTATCCAGGACTACATTCGTACATACTTTCCTAACAAACTTAAGACCTTTTTCATGGAAGATGACAACAATTCGTTAGATGACTTCAAACTTTCAGAAGTTGGAAAGTTTTGAAGGTGTGGGCTTTCGACGTTGGGAAAATAAGATGCACTTCATCCTTACAACCCTCAAGGTTATATATGTCCTAAACACTCCCTACCTGGTTAAGATCAAAGAGAAAACTTTGGAGCAATCCCGTAGAAGGCTAAACTAGGAGAATAATGACTACATTTGTTGGGGACACATCTTGAACGACATGTCTAATGCCTTGTTCAATGTTTATCTAAATGTCAACTCCACCAAGGAACTTTGGGGGGGCTTCAAGAGAAAATACATGACGAGAGGATACATCTAGTAAGAGCTTCCTTGTAAGTCGGTTCAATAATTATAATATGGTTTAAGAGCGCTTTGTTCTAGACTAAATACATGAGATTTAACATATATTAAGTAACTTTAAACAACATAAGATGCACACGGACGAGTCTATTGTAGTTTCTTTTATAGTAGACAAACTTCCCCTTCTTGGAAAGACACTAAAAGAACTTTAAAGCATAATAAAGAGGATATGACTCTTGAGAATTTGGCTAACCATCTCATATAGAAGAAGAGCTTCATATGCAGGATGAATCAAAGGAGCATGTCTAAGATTCATATGGTAAAGGTTGGTAACCCAAGTCGTGGACAGAAAGTACCAAGCAAGAAGAGTCCTAATAAGGATCTGTGGCAACAAGAAGGCAAAAGTGGTTTTGGGAATACAAAAAATCGTGCCACAAGAAGAGAGATTACACCATTTGGAAGACAAAACATGGATTGGACAACCAGAAGGCAAAGACAAAGGACAACTTTGTGGCCATGATCATTAATCAAAGCAATCTTGTCCAAAATGACAATGATTAGTGGGTTAATTCCGAGTGCTTCAAGGCATGTGCGCAAAAATCGCTCTTTGTTCAAGACTTTTGAACCGGTGGGTGATGGAGTGGCACTCTACATGGGATACTACTAAGGCCGATGTCCTAGGTAAAAGTCAAATAGATTTATACTTTTAGAAAAACTCTTACTTTGAATGATTTTTATTATGCTCGAAGTGAGACGAGAATCTCTTATCGGGTACTCTTTTTAACGAGGTTTGGCTTCAAACAAGTGTATGAAGCTAATAGGTTTATTCTATCCAAGGTTGATGCCTTTGAGGGGAAGGCATATTTTTGTAGAGACATGTTTAAATTTAATGTTGTTAATGTTTCTAGTAGTAAATATATAATACGAACGATTTTGCTTGCATGCTTGTTTCTTCTTCTTCTCCTCTATGACATAATCGTCTTTGACATGTTAATTATAAGAGATTAAAAGACATGACTTGACTTGACTTAATTCCTAATTTTGATGGAATGATAGAGAAGTGTAAAACAAAGATTACTACAAGTTATTTTCCTAATGTTGAAAGCAACACGAAATTGCTTGATTTAATTCATAATGATTTAGGTGATTTTCATAGCACTCCTTCCATTGGAGGAAAGAAATGCTATGTCACATTCATTGATGATTACTCAAGATATTGTCATGTTTATGATCTTTAAATCTAAAATTGATTTGCATTGTGAAACCTTTATTAAGCGTTTAAGATCCGATAGTAGTGGAGAATATTATGAGCTAAGTTATTTTTAATCAACCTATATAATCCATGAAACTATTGCACCTTATACACCACAAAAAAATGGTGTGACAGAAAGAAAAAATAGAACCTTAACTAAAATGGTAAATCTTATGCTTTCTAGATCTGGTTTAAGTTATGGTTTTTGGGGTGAGGCTATACTTACAACATGTTACATCTTAAATATAATTCCTAATAAGAAGAGCTTTATTACCTAATATGAATTTTGCAATAAAAAAATCAAACCCGAATTATTTCGGAGTTCGGGGATGTTAAGGCTATCATAAGAGTCTTGGAACCCAAGAAAAGGAAATTGGGAAATAGGAATTAAGTGCATCTTTATAGGCTATGTTAAACATAGCAAAACCTATAGGTTTATGGTCATTGAACCAAATGATTATATAACGGTTAATACTGTGATTGAATCAATAGATATAATATTTGATGAAATGAGGTTTTCTTCAATTCCTAAACTCAAAGAAATTATTCCAAACACTATGACTTTTTGTATTTGTAAAGAACAAGGAGACATAGTTGAATTAAGGAAAAACAAGTGATTAGAAAGGAGAAATTCTTTAGTACGAATTTCTACATCTACTTAGTACAAGGAACAAGATAGTTCATTCAAAATGAAATTCCTTACATTTATAGCATGGATTCAGACTCTACCTCTTTTCAAGAGGTTATGGAGTTACTGAGATGTACCATTTTGAGAAGAAGCGAGTCCAAGAAAAGGTATACTCATAATAGAAAATAATACTTGGATTTTGAGTGATTTTCACCCTGCATGTAAACCATAGATGATACGAGGAAAAGGAGAGTAGATGATACCATAGAAAGTTTTTAAAGCCCGATTGGTGATAAGAGGGTTTAACTTAAAGTATGGTGTTGACTATTTTGATACTTATACACTAGTAGCTAGGGTTGCAAAAATAAAAGTTCTTATTTCTATTGCAGCAATTCAAAAGTTTGTGATTCACTAAATATATGTCGAGACTATTTTCTTGAATTGTAACTTAGAAGAAGAGGTGTATATGAAAGTTCCAGGACAAGAAAAGAAAGTATGCAAACTCATTAGATCCTTCTATGGCTTAAAGCAAGCCCTTAAACAATGACAATGAAAATTTGATGAAGTAGTGCTTTCGTTTGGCTTTAGTATCAATAAATCGACAAATGTGTTTATTGTAAGTTTGAGCATTGAAAAGGTGTAATCATTTGTCTATATGTTGATGACATGTTGATATTTGGGACTGATTTAAAAGAAGTTGAGAAAACCAAGAGTTTTTTATCTGCTAAGTTCTCTATGAAGTACATGTGAGAAGCAGATGTGATACTTGACATTAAGATCATTAGAAATAATGATGGTATATTCCTGACTCAATCTTATTATTTTGAGAAAGTGTTTGAGAGATTCGAATACAAGGATTGCACTCCTACAGACATCACCTTTTAATTCACTTACAAGTTGGTTCGGAATGATGGAAGACCCTTTGCACAAATTGAATATGCAAGGGTCATTGGATCATTCATGTATACCATGACAAATACTAGACTCGACATTGCATTCGTAGTTGGGAAACTAAGTAGACTTAATGGTAATCCTAGTAAATTTCATTGGCATGCAATAAGGGGAGTTTTAAAATACTTAAAAAACTCAACATTATAACATGTTCTATTCATATGATCCTTTAATTTAGAAGGATCTTTATATGCTAGTTAGATGACTGATAAAGAGGATTATGCCTCTACATCAGGATGTGTATTTTGACTAAGTGGAAGGTCTATTTCTTGGGCTTCTAAGAAAAAAACTTGCATTACTAACTCCACCATTGCTGCTGTAATTTGTGGCATTGGCAACAACAAGAAAAGAAGTAGATTGGCTTTGAAACTTGTTGTTGGAAATTCCAAATTGGCCAAAATTCATGTCATCAATCTCCATTCATTATGGTACTATGCATACACTACCTAAGGCTTATAGTCATGTCTACAATGAGAATAAAGGCACATTGGACTTAAACACACCTATGTTTCATCAATTGATAAAGGATGAAGTAATTACTATTGATTTTGTGCAATCAAAAGATAATCTTATTCATCCTTTGACTGAAGGTCTAGCAAGAGACTTGGTAATGAAAATATCAAGAAGGATGAGACTTAAGCCTACTTCTTTGATCACTAATAATGAAGCCTCAACTTAACTCTTAGAAAAATGTCAAGTTTTAATTGTTCAAAGAGTGACAACACTATATAATGATTGGTAGCACTATCAATTTTCATCCCAAGGTAAGAGTACTTTTTATTGTAATGTTATAAGAGGGTGAGTTTAATTACTCTTAATAGACCTTGATCGAATGGGTGTTTGTGTTACATGAGCAATTTCTAAGGTTGACCTATGTGAGTATGAAGTGTGACCGCTGCAAAGAACCAAGAGCTTGGCTTGATACATTCATGAAGGATATGGACACATGACTTTTTTTAAGTGTATTTTGAGATTTGTATGTGAGATGTATCCAATTAATCACAAAAAATGTATAGTTCAAAAACTTGTCTACTATGACATTAAGATTAATTGAAATTATATTCATTAAGTGGAAGTTCAAATTGCAAGATACTTTTCCGAAGTACAAATCTCCTAATTATTTTGAAGTTTAAGTTTATTTCTCTCATCCTTGAAATAGTGGGGATTTTGGGAAATTTGAAGAATGTAATCCATAAAATGTAGTTGGATAGCCCGGGATAACAACCAAGGTATCCATGGATAGCACACATGAGTTTTGGGATGGGACAACAACCAAAATGGGCTGCTCGTGCTATTTACCACGACCTGTGGCAACCACCATGGGCAATCTGTGTTGAAGGACACGACCGTGTTGGTCGTGTTCTTCATTATGGTGCTTGTTTTTGTTTCTAACAATGAACTCAAGCAGCCCGTTTCGGACGACACGTCTTGTGTTGGCTACAATTAGCAGTTATTGTTGTCCGAATTGGATGAGATGGTTCATGCAATGTTCTAAATGGATAAGATCATCCAACAATTGCATTCAATCTAGTTTCTTTGTATTAAGGTTTTATATAAAGATCATTAAGAGAGAGAAAGCACATAACATAAGCTTTTTGTCCTTGAGGGTGACAACAACACACCATGGATGAACCTTGTGTGATGTTGAACTTTGCACTTGTTTCATCAACACTTGATCCCTAGATCTTTTGTGGTACAACAAATAGATCTTAAAAAAAAGTGTTACATTTCGTGACTTATTAATTTACGTGATCCTATATTCCTACATATTACTATAAAGCACTTCCTCACAAGTTTTCTTGTGGAAAATATACTTAAACGAGCTTTGCTTACTTCCACAAGTAATTCAACTTACATTGTTAAATTGTCAACAAATAATCTTCCATTAATACAATTCATTCAGAGAGAATACAGGAACATAATCTTGTTAGATTAAATTAATTTAATATGTTCTTAAGCAAATCTACGCAATTAATAATATATTTGAAAAGTCCCAAAGGTGATGTAAATCACCCTCTGTCAAATTAAAACTTTATGCTCAAGCCAAAGTGATTTTGAAAGCAGATAAGAAATAACATAGATGTCAAAGTTAGAAGGTTAGAAATTTAAAATAGAAATAAAGTACACAATGTAAATGAAACAAAATATAAGGATGGTTAACGATGTTTCTTACTCCAATCGTGTGTCAATCATCGTCCAAGGTCTCCTTCTTTAAAATTCAAATAACTCCTTGACAGATTCATGTTGTATTTTAGGTTCATGTTTAAAGTACTAAATTCTAACCTTAACAGATTAGAAACATATTTACTGACTTTTTTTTTTATGACACTAGAAGAATTACAATTTTTTTTTCTAAACAATGCAAGAGCCTCTACATTGCTAGCTATATGTTTTTTGTCTTATTAGTAAATTTATGAAACATTTTTATCTCAAAAGTAATGCCATTATAATTTAATATGAAATCCAAGTTTTGTATTTTATTGAAAACTAAGCTATCTATTTATTTATATAAAAAGAAACGAGAACAATAAAAGAATCCACGCAAAAATCCAAATAGTTAGATTATAAAGAAACAAAACTGAACAAATCAGACTCTTCTTTATTGAACATATAGTTTTAAGTACAACTCAAGAGTGACGCATTTGAAATATATATAGGTTAAGTGAAAGTTACTTGAGCTTGATGTCTACTCAACCCTATTTGTACCTGACCTAAGATTGATCAGAATTCTAAATTGAATCTAGTATGAACCAAACAAAATTGATCAAACCCATACCCAAAGTCAAACCAATCTACTACAGCAAGACCTAAATTAAAGTAAATCGGACTTGAACTTCAATTGTACCGATCTCGTATCCGGCCTAAAAATGGCAGAGTTCTGAAATTAAGAAAATCTAAATGTTATCTAAGCTGATATTATCGGTGTCCCAATCATTTCAACCTGAAAATGAACCAATTCATACCTTAACTATATGACATGTTTGCTATGTCTAAATTTCCCCTCTAAATCAATCACTATATGTGAAACCTTAAATCATTAAATCAACATATTACATCTTCTTTCTAATATAAATCGGTCTAAATAATCTAAGTCATAGAAAAACAATGTGTGAAATTATCAACCCATGATTATTGTACTATATATACTAAACTTTTACCTTATTGTCGAAACAAATCAACATAATTTTCATAAACCCAAATTTTCATTTCTTGGTCCAACAAGAGACCACCTCACAAAATCCATGATTATCAATTAGATTAATATATGAGTGACAAGATGATGTGATATTATCTTCAAAAATACTTAATTATTTCCCATTGTCACCCACTATGGTGAAAAATAGGGAAAAGGAGATAAGACATGGAAGAGGAGAGACACAAAATAAGACAACTTGCAACATTGAAGTGACTCTTGGTTCAACAAGAGACCACCTCACAAAATCTATTACATAAATGTTTTCTCCCCTGCTTTAGCTGGTTATCTCTCCTCCTATTGTGAAGTCGCAAGCTAAGAATTATTTCTAGATGTAGAAATGCACATGGGTACTAATTAATTTTGATCACAAACTTGCAAAAATATCCACCTCATACCACTTCTAACCTTTTCATCACTCCCTTCCACACACTACTTCTTTATAAGAACACCCCTCCCCCTTATGAGCCCCCACCTCCGAGAAAAAACCCTTTACAGAACCCATTTCTTCGTTTTACTTGACAGTAGCCATGGCTAGCACTGCCATCAAACTCATTGCCACCGCTCTCATTTTCCATCTCGTCGTCCTGTCACCAGTGTGTGACGCCTGTGGTGGTTGCACCACTCCTGTGATCCCACCCCCTGCCCAGGTCCATTGCCCCATAAACGCCCTTAAACTTGGGACATGTGCCGATGTACTAGGGCTAGTCCACGCGGTTATTGGCACCCCACCCTCCGGGCTACCATGCTGTACCCTCATCAAGGGGTTGGCGAATTTGGAGGCCGCTGTTTGCCTTTGCACTGCCATTAAAGCCAAAGTACTCGGGCTCCACTTGAATGTCCCCGTAGCTCTTAGCGTCATCGCAAGCTCTTGCCAAAAAACCATCCCTGAAGGCTTCAAGTGCCCATAGATGGATGAAGAACCAGAGGAAGTTCATTATTATTGAGTTGTGTCCCTTCGTGTTGTGTTTCTTTATACCTAGTGTCCGTGTTATATAGTACTATGACTTGACATTGATATTATTATTGCTAGCTAGGTTCGTTTGCTATTCAATTTGCATGTATCTGATTGTCCTTGTTCTTGTTGCTATGTGAATAATTGCGTTGTGTGCTGTAAAAGTTGTGGTCATGGTGTTCCTTTTCTACGTACTTTTTGTGCATGTGAAGTATCATTGTTCATAATAAAATGGTGGATCCATAGCCCCACCGTCCCATCACTGTGGGTTATGCCTTATATATTGCTTTGCAAGTCTTAAATTTGCCTCTGCGACTCACTTTTACTTTTGTAATATTGTATATTAAATTCTATGTTAGGGATCAAGTGAGTGTTGGTTTAGTAAACTAAATTTTTGATATAAATATGGCAAAAAGATTGGGTTACGAGGATGTTTGAATCGAGGTTTTTATATTAATTTTTAAAAAGTAACAAGTTAAATTAGTTAAGGTTTGCCTCTATGCCATAGGTTTGTACCCTTTTATATAAGTGCCTTGGACAGACTTAATTCATTTGTATGATTTATATCATATATAGCTTTTAGGGAGGTGGAACTAAAAAACATAAATTATACATAAAAACTCTACATTTTTTACAATTATAATTGTGAAGCTTTTGTAATCGTAAAGTTTTAGTTTCCTTCGACTTTATTGGTAGGTATAAATGACATGCTCCATAAATTTATTTTTTCCATGAAGAATATTAGGTGTGCAATTTACAAATGTGAAAAAATAAAATAAAAAGATCATTTTATGGACATAAGTGGTAATATTCTTCCATAATTCAATGATACCATTTTTCATAATCTAATAGGTGATAATATAATTTTGAGCCAAAACAACACACTTATAAGTATATTGTAGTAATTTGTCAATTTAGTTTATAATATAACATATTTAGATGAAATGTTCATATATGAAAAAAATGAAGTAAAGTAATTAGGGAAAATTAAGATTATTGATGCCTAATTTTGTTTTACTCACAAAAACGAATGATGACAAAGTGGGATGGAATCAAAACAAACATGAACAATAACGCAGTATAATTAAATGCAACCAAACCAATGCCGATGAACGAGAGAGAATTGAGTAAAGAAACGACCCCTAAAGAAGCCAAAGGGCTAAATCTCTGTATACAAAGACCACGTCTGTGTGGCTTCCTTCCAGCCCCTTTCAACGAAGAGAAGGAAAAAGGTGCTTAGTTATCATGGAGAGAGATTCATGGAAAACGGTGTTGTTAGAATATAAACTTATTCATGGGTCTTCAATTATCATCTTAAATTTTTAGTTGATCTTGTTATTTAACATGGTATTAGAGTCTTTACGAGCGAGATGTCTCAAGTTCGAATCTCAATATCCCTATATTAATTATTCCACAAGGTAATAAGGAGCCTTATGTTACATTCACGTTTCAAGTCCAACGGACATTTGTGTGAGGAGGACGTGTTAGAGCGTAAACCTATTTATGAGCCTTCCACCATCGGTTTAATCTTTTGGTTGAGTTGGTTCTCAAACAACGGTCTTAACAAATTTAGTTTGTATTCTTTTTTAAGTTTTCTGGATTTAATGATGAACAAAACAAAAAGACAAGAAGCCAAGCCGTAAGATACTCAAGCTTTCAATAGTGACCCAGTTGATTATTAAAAAAATAAAAAATTCTGGACAATCAGAAAATTTTCATTTTAGAACTCAAGCCACGGCGCAAAGGGTAAAATCCTGAAGTAGACAATATTGATAATTGTGGTGAGGCACTTTAATAGCCATACTATAGATCCAATGATATGGCGCATTTTAGAGAAAAAAATTTAATTTTTTTAAAAAATAACCATAAAAATATAGGGGATGAATTTTAAAAATTAAAGCCAATAATCTTTACATCATTCCTACTAAAATGTCACATTCATTAAATGATTTTTAGGACCCTAGTTTTCTAAAGTTAAATATTTTTTTTCTAAAATTAAATATAAATACATCAATCTTGATGAAATTATTTTGTAAGGAGTTTTACCTTTAGTGAAAGAAAAGAAATTATAATATTTAAAATATTTATAATAAATAAACAAGCACTAGCGATATTTACTCTATTTTGATTTTTCTACAGGATCTAAACACCAGCCATATCCAGACCGCGCCCGTTGCTATCTTCTTAAGTGAAGTCAATGGTGGTAATGGTATATTAGGGAACCTTTTCGAAACTGATGCATGAATCCTGCCAAACCCAACGCACACTCCCACGCCAAAAGTGTATCCCTGAAAATGAACCTGAGCAGTGTTTGCCATGAAAGCGAGGTCGTCTTACGTGACGGGTTTGGCAGCCTAGCGAGACAAAGAATGTCTTTGTATATTGATTCGGGTATTTCCGGACGGTTCCAACTCAACCGACACGTCACCGGCCGACTGGCCTAATCAGTTGGATAAAGGAGGAATCGGCCGAGATAACCCTTAATGGGCCAGGTAAAGCCCCAAAGCCCACTAGGGCTAGGGTTTCCCTAAACCGTGGTAAAGTACCGTTTTACCCCTTTAAAATCTCCTATAAATACCCATCTTTTCTCAACCCCAAGGTTTTGAGGCTCATTTGACAAGATATCCCATTTGAAGATAATTACTCAAGCTTCTAAGCTCTCAATTCTCACTCGAACATCCACAACATTCATCGGTGTTCATCGGCATACATTCATCCCCGAGAACTTCCATCTTTGGAAAACTTCTCGACTCCCAAGGAATCCCCACGCACATCGAGGAAGATCTCCTCGATCCATTCAAACTTAGTTCATTACTAACTTGAGCGTCGGAGGGCGTTCCCGGGATCCACCACCCGGGCTTCGCCTTTTGCGGGTTCAAGCGGTTGTCACTCGGACTCGGATCGATCGTGCCACGTCCTCGGAGCCGGAAGCGAGTAAATCCTTCCTCTCTCCGAATCATCATCCACATCATCAACTCGGATTTCTCCGGAAACAGCTTTGGCGCCGTCCGTGGGGAGGAAGGTAGCATATGGTCGCCGGTGGCACTCGATCTCGATCCAAGATGACTCGCGACACGAACCCACCGGTCCCTCACCCTCATCGTTCGGTGCCTACGGGGGCCAATCCGCGACGCTCCTCAGCCCGGGATGCGGAATCATCTCGGCGGTCTACCGGCAACCGCCACACCCAGCCGGAGGGGTATGTCACCCTAGGGGTTCTCCAGTAACCTAATAGAGACCCTTAAAGCGACTCGTCGCACAACAAGTGCAAGAGCAAGTGAGAGCCACCATAGAACAGCGCATGCCAATCATGCCCTTCCACTACACACCAACTCCCGGGTATGGCACAACCCCATGGGGAGGTCAGCCTATTGGCTACTTCTCGGGCGGGATGCCTTCCCATGCGGCCCCGAACAACCAACTAAGGCACCAACTGCGCTTGCTCTCGAGCAGCCAAGTGCCCTCCCAACAAGGCGTCACGAAGAAGGCGATGCCCGAGGGATTATCGATGCAAAGAAAGCTCTCCATAAGGCCAACGAGAATATTGCAACTTCGCACACGGCCTCAACCCCTATGTTACCCACAGCAGGCGTTACGCTCGGTTCGACGATCATGGAGGTGCCCTTGCCCCAAACACGGAGCGAAGACCCCGGGGAGCGAAGGTCCGCTAGTCCTGCACGATCGGCTACACGGAGCCGCAATTCTCGTCGAGCTTGCAATGCCCCAGGCGCGACCAAGAACGGTCTGCCGCCCGAGAGCGGGAACGATCAAGAGAAAGGCGTCATGAGCAATCAAATCGAAGGGTCTCGAGAAGTCGGAGAGGACCAGGCGCACTCCTCCTCGATGCGAGAGGAGGAAGAGTCCTTCCCTAGCGGAAGTTCCACGCCACCAACCCCGCGCCGTCCCTATCTCCGGCTCCGATTCAAGGCCAACCCGGAATGTTTTCAACACTCCATTTTCAAAGAAGATCATGAATGCCCCCGAATGAAGAAGATAAAGGTTCCAAACATTGATCCATACAATGGCACAACCGATCCTGAAGATCACTTGGCATACTTCAAGTCCCACATGTACGTTCGGGACGGGGACGATGCAACCTACTGTCGATTCTTCCTCGCTACACTAAAGGGAGTCGCGCAGAAATGGTTCAACAATCTTCCCCAAGGGAGCATCTCTTCCTTTGAAGAACTATGCGAGAAGTTCGTCGCACAATTCATCGCGAGTTGCAAGCGAAGAGGACTAGCATCCACCTCTCCAAGATTAAACAAGGGAGAAACGAGACCCTTAAAGACTATGTCCGAAGGTTTCATGGAGAGGCCGTCCTTATCTCCGACTCGCAAGACGGAGTCGCCTACACTGCCTTCCTTAACGGACTCGAAGCGGAAGATTCAAATTTTCCCTCGCTGAACAAAAGGTGTCCAACCTGGCAAAAGCACTCCGAAAGGCGGCCGACTTTATTCGGGCCACGAGAGATCCGTGCGGAGGAAGGAGATGAGGTCGAAAGAAAGGAGGAGATGGAAAATTCAATCCTCGAAATGACGTTGACCACCGCTTCAACACCGACCCCCGAGTATTCGATGGAGATCAAAGGGCACCCCATGCTCAAAAACCACCTCCCATGTTCACTCCTGCGAAGCGCGAGCTTCCAACAAATATTGCGAATTTCATGAACAAACCGGACACAACACTACTGAGTGTCGCGCGTTAAAAAGGCGCTTGGGGAGTTGGCGGATAATGGGCAAATTGATCGCTTCCTCAAAAAGATACTCATGGAGCTCAAGGAGGTTCTTCAAGGCAAGCATATGAGCACTACGATGAGGACGACGCTACTAAGATTGTAGCCACCATCGGCTGGGGATTTGCAGGGGGCACGACCCTCTCATCCTGGAAGGCTCACCTCGGGAGCGCTCAGCAAGTCCCGATCACCGGCCAGCCTCCACCTCCGAAGGTGCCCACAGTGACCTTCGGAGAACAAGATTTGAAAAGCATGGCTGCCCCACACGAGGACCCTTTGGTCATCACGCTCGAAGGTTTCGGACGCCATAGTCCGCGGGGTTCTTATCGACACGGGGAGCTCGGTAGACGTCATCACCATGGAATCCCTAAAACAGCTGAAGTATGCCCCTCGGAATCTCGTTTTCTTCGTCAATCCTGTCGTCGGATTTGGAGGGCGGACGATACACCCCATAGGCATGATCCGCCTACCGGTCGGGGTGGGAGAGAAGGTCGAGGGCCGAAACATCGAAGTCAAATTCTTGGTGATTGACATCCCTTCGCCTACAATGTCATCATTGGACGTCCCACCCTCAACCGGATCAAAGCGGTCGTCGCTCCATACCTTCTCCTTATGAAGTATGAGCTTGACAACGGATCCGTAGGTGAGACCTACGGAGACCAAAAGACTGCACGTGAATGCTATATAATAAGCCTTCGACCTTTGATGGAGAAGCGAGAAGAGGAGGGAGGACTCACGGTGATCCTAAGGGCAAGAAGCTAAAGCGGAGCCCCAACCAAAGTCTTCGAGACGATGATGGTGTGCTTCACCACCCTAGAAAATCGTGTCAAGGTCAGGCTTGCGCCTCCAGAAGACATCGAACTCGGGAGATAATGGTGCTTATGTAAATAGTGCGAGCTCATTGTATGCGGAGTGGGGGCCTTTCTTTAAAGACCCACCCAGCCAAGTCCCAAAGATTTTGTAAAGGAATCACCCACGATTGACGCGACTTTTCGAAAGCGCTCAACGGGGGCACACATTCCTCTCTTTTGTACGGACTTCGATCCTTTATCAATACAATGAGCAAGTTTTCTACATATTTACGTCTCATACTTTACTTTAAGACGATCTTGGAGGCATGAATAGGGGCTAATACAATCCCTAGAACACCCAAGTCCCTAGTTCCTTTCGTTGTATTTTCTTAACTTTGTCAAAGTTAGAAGAAAAGGTAGGGGCTAATATGACCCCCTAAGACCTACTAGTTCTTTCTTGTATGTTTTTCATTGTGCCGATTTTGGGGGCAACACTGGGGCTAATACAATCCCCAGGATAGCCAAGTTGTAAAACTTAAAGAAGACCCCACTATGATCATGTACCCCAAGCGGCAAGAAAGCAAAAATCGGCAACAATAAAAAGAAGCAACGAGGCAAGTAAGCGTCCAACAAGCATCAAAGCAAGGATCACTCGAGGATAAAAGTTCAAGCAAAACGAAAGAGTATCAAGTCATATGGCACGCGGGACGTCAAAAATAACTCATATTCCACGAAGAGTCGTGGAAAGGGGGCCAATCCGCGGAGCCATCTTGGGCATCCTCGCCAACTCCATCATCCTCGGGGATCTCCCCTCTTTTGGCGCTTCCTCCTAAGGGATTGATATGGCCAAAGAGCTTGACTCCAAAGTAAGATATTCGAGTAAGGTCCAAGCATAATACAAGTCAATGCCAAGCATGAAGAGAACTACTATGGTCCTCGAGATGCGTACATTCGTCAAAAGAAAGGCCTCTTGGACGAAAAAATTACGAGCGTACGTGACTCGACAAGCGAAGATCACATAAAATCATAGAGGATCTCTAAGAGACATCACTCAAGCCTTAAGTCACCGGAAAAAGGTACAAGGTCAGCGCCCTTGGAGAACACTTTTGTTCAACAAGAAATTGCTCCAATGCTACAAGGTTCAATCTACGCCAGCTTAGCTCGAATTCGGCATAAGATAATCGGGTGCCCACATTTTTCTCAAAAATCAAATGAGCGATGGTTCGCAAATTGATGACGAAAAAGATTTTTGGGTCGTCAAGGCGCACGGTCGTTACTATAGCCCAACGCTAGACGTCGTTTGACGACATCAAGCTCGGAGGCAAACGAGACGCTAACGAGGACCTCCAACGTAAAATTACGACTTGGGCACAATCAAAAGCACCCTACGAAGGCCCACATTAAAGAGTTGACATATTTAAGCTCAACGTGGAGTCGACACTGAGCTCACCTGGAAGGAGGTTCGATTTTTCTCAAATCATAGAACGCCCAACATGTTCGACTAACGGAGGCATGACCATTGTATTTCCGCAGCGAATTGGGTTCATATTTTTCGTCCGAAGGAGCCTCGCAATTTCTTCGCTCTAAAATCGAGGTCGGTATTTTTCCGTCCCCTTCGAAAATCTTTATGCATAAAATTGGTTGGGAATGTTTCCCCAAAAATATGCCAACTCATTATATAAAATAAAAATTAAAAAATTCTAGGGTTAGGGTTAGGGTTTGGGCATTTTTCGGCGTGTTCGTTGCGAGAGAGAGAGCGGAGGGCGTGAGGGGTAGGGGAGGGGTCGGGGTGAGGGGTCGGCCTCTTCGAGACCGAGTCCGAGTAGGGGAGGGGAGGGGTCGGCCTCTTCGAGACCGAGTCCGAGTAGGGGAGGGGAGGGGTCGGTCCGGGCCGACCGAGTCCGGCGTGAGGGCGGGGTCGGTCCCGGCAGGACCGAGCCCGAGCGAGGTAGAGCAGAGCGCGAGAGAGCCGAGAGCAGAGTGCTGAGAGAGCAAGGGGAGGGGGAGGGGTCGGTCCGGGCCGACCGAGTCCGGCGTGAGGGCGGGGTCGGTCCCGGCGGGACCGAGCCCGAGCGAGGAGAGCAAGCGCGAGAGAGCCGAGAGCAGAGTGCCGAGAGAGCAAGGGGGATGGGGAGGGGTTGGTCCGGGGCCGACCGAGTCCGGGACAGAGCAGCGGCGAGGGAGAGAGAGTGCGCGAGAGAGTGCGAGAGGCGAGCGAGAGGGAGGATGCTTCGGGAGGGGTCGGGCCGGGAATCGTCTCCGTGGGTCGGGGTAGGGGCTCGGTGGCGAGTAGCAGCAGCAGCTGGAGGGAGAGAGAGGTAGCGTGAGTTGCAGCAGCAGGGGATGGGAAGGGGCGCGCAGCAGCTAGGGCAAGAAGAGAAGAGAGAGAGGCGGGAGGAGGAGAGTTCAAAGCGTGGGCCGAGTGAGAGAGGGCCGAGAGAGAGGAGAGCCGAGGGGAGTGCTAGTGGGCCGTGAGAGGAGAGAGAGAGCCCGGCGGGAGGAAGAGAGAGTGAGAGTCGAGAGGGTGGGCTGCGAGAGGGAGGGAGAAGGCCCGGCGGGAGAGGGAGCCGAGGGAGGGGAGAGAGAGTTGGGCCGAGGGGAGGAGCGGGCCCGGCGGGAGGAAGAGCAGAGAGAGAGTGGGCTGAGAGAGTGAGGGGCTGCGCGAGGGAGAAATGGGCCGAGGGGGTGAGGGCAAGCAAACAAGGTTAGCGATAGGTTTTAGGAGTCGGTCTTAGGGGTCGGCAAGAGGGGTTGGTGTGAGAGGTCGGGGTTCAAAAAAACAAAAAAAAAAAGAGTTGCGTAACTTCGAAAAAATATTTCCGCAACGAAGCGTGTGATTTCGAAGCCGAAACGTCTCTCGACATCAAACAACGACTTAGCCTCCGGAGCTCACAAGTCATATTTCCACCTCCACAAATGGGACATCCTTCGAAGTCACGGTAGCGATAAGTTAGCCTCCGGAGCTAAAAATCGTACGCCTAACTTCATAAAAGGAACACCTCTAGGAGGACACACAATCATGCACTTCTAAGCCTACGGGAGCTGGAAGGTCGCGTAAAGACCCATGTCCACATGGGCACTCGCACTCCTAACTTAAGGTTAGGGGTCGCGCTCTCCGTGGGATATTCCCTAGCGAGAATCATGCACTTCTAAGCCTACGGGAGCTGGAAGGTCGCGTAAAGACTCATGTCCGCATGGGCACTCGCACTCCTAACTTAAGGTTAAGAGGTCGCGCTCGAGAGTCATGCACTTCTAAGCCTACGGGAGCTAGAAGGTCGCGTAAAGACCGATGTCCGCATGGGCACTCGCACTCCTAACTTAAGGATAGGAGGTCGCGCTTGACAATCATGCACTTCTAAGCCTACGGGAGCTGGAAGGTCGCGTAAAGACCCATGTCCGCATGGGCACTCGCACTCCTAACTTAAGGTTAGGAGGTCGCGCTTGACGATCATGCACTTCTAAGCCTACTGGAGCTAGAAGGTCGCATGAAGACCCATGTCCGCATGGGCACTCGCACTCCTAACTTAAGGATAGGAGGTCGCGCTCGACGATTATGCACTTTCGAGCCTCCGGGAGCTGAAAGGTTGCGTAAAAGACCCATGACAACGCTACCGTGGGCAAACTCACTTTCTTCGGATTCGAGGCACATAGGGGCTGGGACGCCTTGAGGATCCTAGAAGGATCACGAGAGGACTCATCCTCCCGCAAGAGCCCTAGAAGGACCACGGGAGGACTCATCCTCCACGAAGAGCCCCCGGGAGGATCACAAGAAGACTCATCCTCCCCGCAGGACTCCTTTTAGCCCCAAGGGGCTAAGTAAAAATCAATCAAACGATCCATCACAAACATTACGAGAATTGCAAAACGAAACGAGCAAGGCCCGAAAGCTCGTCAGCGGCGACTTAGCCCCAAGGGCTAACAAGTCGCATCCCTACCTTCACAAGGGGCTATCCTTTGGGGAACAAGGTCGGTTGCACTCGGCGACCACTTGGCCTCCGGGAGCCGAAAATCGCACTCTCGGCCCCATAAGGTGGTACCCTTCAAGAAGCTATCTCTCAAGCGCTTTCGAACCTTCGGGAATCGAAAGGTCGCGCAAGGACCCATTCCGTCATGGGCACTCACGCACTTTCAAACCTTCGGGAATCGAAAGGTCGCGCAAAGACCCATTCCCTCATGGGCACTCACGCACTTTCAAACCTTCGGGAATCGAAAGGTCGCGCAAGACCCATCCTGTTGTGGGCACTCACGCACTTTCGAACCTTCGAGAATCGAAAGGTCGCGCAAAGACCCATTCCGTCATGGGCACTCACGCACTTTCGAACCTTCGGGAATCGAAAGGTCGCGCAAAGACCCACCCTGTTGTGGGCACTCACGCACTTTCGAACCTTCGAGAATCGAAAGGTCGCGCAAAGACCCATTCCGTCATGGGCACTCACGCACTTTCGAACCTTCGGGAATCGAAAGGTCGCGCAAAGACCCATCCTGTTGTGGGCACTCACGCACTTTTGAACCTTCGAGAATCGAAGGTCGCGCAAAGACCCATTCCGTCATGGGCACTCATGCACTTTCGAACCTTCGAGAATCGAAAGGTCGCGCAGAGACCCATTCCATCATGGGCACTTGCACTCTTAACTTAAAGTTAGGAGGTCACGTTCCCCGTGGGATGTCCCCTAGCGAGATATCCATACTCAAGCACTTTCAAGCCTCCGGGAGGCTGAAAGGATGCTCAAAATTACTCTCTAGGCCCGAGGGGCTAAGTGAAAATCGTTTATCGCAACAGAGCGTCTACGACAAGACAAGAAAGCGAAGGAAAGCAAAGTTGACAAAGCAAACTTCCTTCACTCATTCATTCATTAAGACAAGAACGCGCAGTGCGCCATTACAAGAGAAGCAAAGCGTCTAAAACTCAAGATGCTACGCTACGACGCTATGGCTGTACTATTACGCTACGGTTACACTACTCGGACGTAAGGAGGGCCATGGCTACCACCTCACTTCTCCTTCGGAGGGTTCCTCTTCCTCTCCGCCGGATCGTTCCTCTTCCTCTCCGTCGGAAGGTTCCGCCTCTTCTCCGCCGGAAGGCGCATCTTCTTCTCCGCAAGGAGGCTACTCCCCTTTGCCTTGGGCAAGTCCCTCCGACCCTAAGAGAAGTAAAAGGGTCATCTGCTAACTCTCCACTCTCCAAGGGAGGGACGGACGACGAGCCAACTCCGGGAGCGGTTCCTCCTCCCGTCGCAACGTTCACCGAAGAATTAAGGTTCCCCGATTAAAGCCCAATGATGCGATTGTGGTTACATTCCACCCAAGCCTCAAAAGTGTCCCACTCGGAACGGATCGTGGCTGGAAGCAACTTACCATACTTCTCACCATCATTTATCAACCCCGGCTTCCGAGCATCGCCAATGAGGAGCTGGTAGAACGCCTCGCGGCAAAGGATGGTCGGCGGTGCTCAATCGCTATTTGCTCCACATTCCACCTACCTACCTCGGGAGGCATGCGGGCGAACGTGAGGGGCTAAATGATTCGGGTATTTCCGGACAGTTCAGCTCAATTGACACGTCACCAGCCGACTGGGCCTAATCGGTTGGATAAAGGAGGAATCGGCCGAGATAACCCTTAATGGGTCGGGTAAAAGCCCCAAAGCCCACTAGGGCTAGGGTTTCCCTAAACCGTGGTAAAGTACCGTTTTACCCCTTTAAAATCTCCTATAAATACCCATCTTTTCTCAACCCCAAGGTTTTGAGGCTCATTTGACAAGATATCCCATTTGAAGATAATTACTCAAGCTTCTAAGCTCTCAATTCTCACTCGGAACATCCAGAACATTCATCGGTGTTCATCGGCATACATTCATCCCCGAGAACTTCCATCTTTGGAAAACTTCTCGACTCCTAAGGAATCCCCCACGCACATCGAGGAAGATCTCCTCGATCCATTCAAACTTAGTTCATTACTAACTTGAGCGTCGGAGGGCGTTCCCGGGATCCACCACCCGGGCTTCGCCTTTGCGGGTTCAAGCGGTCGTCACTCGGACTCGGATCGATCGTGCCATGTCCTCGGAACCGGAAGCGATAAATCTTTCCTCTCTCCGAATCATCATCCACATCATCAACTCAGATTTCTCCGGAAACATATATTATACCTAGTAGGCTCGGATTATTTTAGGGGAAGGTGAATAAAGTAATAAAAATTAATCTAACAGTTAGATCTTTGTTCTACAGATTAAACTTGGATGCTTGAAATGAAACAAATAAAATAAAAAATAAATATGAGACAAAATATATTGTTTGTTTACAATGTGGGCCTATATCCAAACATTTGGGATAGTGACCTCCTAAAGATCATTTTTTAGGATTAACCACTACTTCTTTTATACTCGGATCGAGTTTACGTCACGAAGTCTGTAAAGGTTAACTCAGCTTAGTTGTCCCTAGTTGTAAGGGTTATCTCAGCTAGGAAGTACTAGATCGAGATAAGGTAACTTCGAGTCTAGGAAAATTTGTATAGAGTTGTCTAAGGGAGCAACTCGGGTTCGATCAAGTTCACGGTATTTTATGGACTCAAAATAGTGGATTTGACTTCGTGTCTGGATTGACACGGGCCGTGGTTTTCCGCCCCGGGAGGGTTTCCACGTAAAATCTCTCGTGTTCACTTTACGAGTTCATTCTAGGCTCGAGACGGCCTTAGTGCTCTTGCTTCTTCGATTCACCGATTTACGAGTCCAATCTTTTCGACTCTGTCTTTAGACTCGGAATCTGTCTTTGCATCATTTACGTACAAAAGTGCGGTTCTTTCTAAAAGATTTTTCTATCACCCTATTCACCCCCCTCTAAGGTGACTCGAGACTCTCCCCGAGCAAACCTTCGGTATTAATAAGATTTAATTCTATTAATGAAAGATCTTTTTCTTCAAGACTTTCGAGAGAGAAGAGATCTTCCTTGATCTTCCTTCTATATGCCTTCAAGAGCTACTAATTATGATTATTTAAAAGATAATCAAGTAGAAGATTCTGCTTCCTCCTCCCCAAAAATTTATTACAAATCACCAATAGCGAGAACCGGTTGAAGAAGATAACTCTTCAATAGGTTCACCTACTCATTCATTTATGCAACCTCCTTCTTACTCCTCTATTAATGTTATTTCGGAACCCTTTACAATAGATAAAGATTATTTAAGAAAAGATTTCGATTCAATAGAAAATAAAGATAAAAAGTAATGGTTTTTATCTCATTTCGATCTCAAAGCTCAAGCATTCATTAGGAAAGAATGGTATTCACTAATGGAAAGATTAGGATGTAATATTCTATTCTTTTTACATGGTGGACAATGTTTGCTCAAGAGTATAAATTACCGAGATCCTCATGGTATTAAAGAAATTAATACAAATATTGATCTTAGCAAAAAATGGACGTTATCGAGATGGAAATATATTTCATTCTATAACTCCTCCTTTGCAAGAGATTTTGATCCCTACGGTTCAAGGTCATATTCCAGCTTCTCCTTTCAAAATAGGAAGAAATAATTCAGAAAATTCTCAAGTAGAATTAGATGCTATTAAAAAGATTTATCATCAAAATAATTATACTAATGAAGTATTACATACGGTTTCTCAACAAGATAATATAGTCTCTACAAAAATTAAAGCTCCTCCTGTTCAAAATGGAAGAACAAATCAAGTTAATAAGAAACAGTTTAACCGTACTAATAATAAAACAAATATGGCCCCTAAGAAAAATATTTTAAAGAAAACTACTAAAGCTACTTGTTTTAAGTGTGGCAAACCAAGACACTATGCAAAGAATTGCAAAATAGATGAAAAATTAAATGAAATCTGTGAAGATAATCAAGAAATAAAAGAGAAAATTATTTCTTTATTTGAATTCAAAGATACCCCAGTTAATTCTGAAAATTCATCCTCCGATTCGAAGATAATGCTCTTTATGAATTAGAAAGTAATTCAAGTAATTATTCATCGGGTAATGATTCATCAAGAATATGTTACAAATGTATTAATATGATCAATACCACTAAAAATGAAAAAGAATTTTTACTAGACTTAATTGAACAAATTCAAGATCCTGAATTAAAGAAAGAATACTTAGAAAAACTCAAAGGTATTTTAATAAAGGAAGATTTATTAGAAACTACTCCTCCTGGTTTAAGTATCAATAAAATATTTGAAAAATATGACACTCCAAATCTTTTAAAAACAGTTAATATTCAAGATCTAAAAATGGAAATCAATAATCTTAAAGAACAGATTAAAGATATTAATCAAAATATATGTTCTCTCCATACTAAAGATTTAGAATTAGAAACAAAATTAGCATTAATTGAAAACAAATCAAGTTCT
Source organism: Talinum fruticosum (assembly GCA_021018815.1). NCBI lineage: Eukaryota > Viridiplantae > Streptophyta > Magnoliopsida > Caryophyllales > Talinaceae > Talinum > Talinum fruticosum. Next base: position 6,811,936 of record JAITYX010000011.1, read on the forward strand.
TCAAATATTGAAGAAGATACTCCAAGTACTTCTAATCAACAATTTATTTCAACAATTAACCATATAAATTATCAAAAATGTATATTCATATTACTTTAAAAATTAATGATGACTTTGAATTCAATACAATTGCTCTGCTAGATAGCGGTGTAGATCAAAATTATATTAAAGAAGGATTAATTCCATCTATATATTATGAAAAAACTAAAGAACGACTCCATAGTGCTAATGGAACGGCACTACAAATTAAATATAAATTATCAAATGCTTATATTTGTAATCAAGGCTATTGTTTCAAGAATACTTTTATCCTTGTAAGAGACATAGGTCAAGAAGTCATTATTGGTACTCCTTTTATTACTCAAATTTATCCTTTCAAAGTTGATCAAATTGGTATACATACAGAAATTTTAGGAAAAACTATTTCTTTTAAATTTATCTCTCCTATCCGAGCGAAAGATTTATCTTTACTTCAAGAATCTACTATAATCAAACAAATAAATTTTATTAATAAAAAAAGCAACAAATTAGTTTTTTACAAAAGGAAATTACTTATAAAAGAATCGAAGAAAAATTACAACAACCTTCTATCCAAAATAAAATAAAAGAATTACAAAGTCTATTTCACAAGGAAGTTTGTTCCGATCTTCCTAATGCTTTACGGGAAAGAAAAAAACATGTTGTCACACTCCCTTATGAAAAAGATTTTTCGAAAGTAAAATCCCTACTAAAGCTCGACCTATTCAAATGAACAAAGAACTTCTAGAATTCTGCAAAAAAAATTCAATTATTTTTAGATAAAAAATTGATAAGGTCCTCTAAGTCTCCCTGGAGTCGTGCAGCCTTCTATGTCAATAATCAAGCAGAAAAGGAACGTGGAGTTCCTCGCCTAGTTATTAATTATAAACCGTTAAATAAAGTTTTACAATGGATTAGATATCCTATTCCTAATAAACGTGATCTACTCAATAAACTTTATGAAGCAAAAGTATTTTCAAAATTTGACATGAAAAGTGGTTTTTGGCAAGTTCAAATTGCTGATCAAGATCGTTATAAAACTGCTTTTACCGTCCCTTTTGGGCATTATGAATGGAACGTAATGCCTTTTGGTTTAAAGAATGCTCCTTCAGAATTTCAACATATTATGAACGATATTTTTAATCCTTATACTCAATTTACAATAGTCTATATTGATGATGTTTTAGTCTACTCAAATAGTATTGAACAACATTTCAAACATTTACAAACTTTTTACATATAATCAAGAAAAATGGTTTAGTTGTTTACTGCGCCTAAAATAAAATTATTCCAAACAAAAATAAGATTTTTAGGACATGATATTTATCAAGGAACTATTAAACCAATTACTAGAGCCATTGAATTTGCGAGATAAATTTCCAGACGAATTAAAAAATAAAACTCAACTAAATAGATTTTTAGGATGTCTCAACTATGTGCCCGATTTCTTTCCGAAATTAAGACAAATTTGTCGACCTCTTTATAGGAGATTACGCAATAACCCACCTCCATGGTCGGATGAACATACTCAAGTAGTACGCTTTCTTAAACAAAAAGTCAAATCTTTACCATGTCTAGGTATTCCACATCCAAATGCATTCATGATAGTCGAAACAGACGCATCCGAATTAGGATATGGTGGTGTATTAAAACAAAAGATGTCTACAACTTCTAAACAAACTCAACTAGTTAGGTATCATTCAGGAATTTGGAATCAAACCCAAAAAATTATTCAACCATTAAAAAGGAAGTTTTATCAATCGTTTTATGTGTTTCAAAATTCCAAGATGATTTATTTAATAAAAAATTCCTTCTTTGTATTGATTGCAAATCGAGAAAGAAATTACTACCAAAGATGTTCAAAATCTTGTTTTCAAACAAATATTTGCACGATGGCAAGCAATTTTATCTTGTTTTGATTTCGATATAGAATTTATTAAAGGGGAAAATAATTCCCTACCTGATTTTTTAACAAGAGAATTCCTTCAAGGATCTTCTAGCTCTCAAACTTGATTTAGCCGATATCATCTCCAAATCATTTCATTAAAAAAAAAAATATGGATTCCCTTGGATCCTTTGTTGGTCCTTCTCAATTACTCAATACTACAAACCTCCTGCATCTTACTCATTAGTAAGAGAATTCAAAATCAAATGGTGGGACAGGTTTAATGTCAAAGCTGCCTTAGGGATTAAGACAGCCCCACCAACTCAACAAGCACCTCCTACTCCACAAAAGAAAGAAGCAAGTTCAAAAGGAAAAGAAAAGGTTCAAGAAGACGAGATTGAATTACTCAAGAAGGAGATCATGTTACTCAAGAAACGAGCATCAACAGCTACTTCTCAAAGAACCAACAAATTCTTGATTCATCTATTCAATCGATTGTGATCCATTTGATGGGCAATGCGCCTAGGATCCGTATGACATTTAACCCATAATGCGTATTCAAAAAAAAACATATTTCTAACGTTTTTATGCAGGTTTTTCAAGATTTTGCTTCGGTGAAATTTCTTATTTCACCTCTCAAAATGCCCGGGAAGGAAGTGGACATTACTTGTTCACTTATCGTTCGAGGTCACTATTCATGATGACATTCATTAATGGGATTGCAATATTATCCCATGAGCAATATTATTAAAAGTGTGATTTTATTCAAAAGGTGGAGTTTATGCATTCTCCAACGTCAAGCATCCATTGTTCAAGGCCACTAAAGTCAATCATCAATAGTAAGTATCCATGTGATACTTTACTATTCAACCATGATGGGTTTTACTATTCATCAATCAAAACACTATTCAATCAAAAGTTTTGTCGAGCATCTTTACTATTTATGGATTATTCAACCACTTGTTCAAGCTTTCTACCTGGCAAGGACTGTTCAAGATAAGATGATTCACTATTCATACTTTTGGTCTAATCAAGACTGTTCCAATAATTCAATATTGTCGGAAGATATTTCCAAGGTCAAGATTTCATTCCAATCAAGACTTTCAGCCGTCCAAGTGTTCGGTATTTATTCATTATTCTAATCTATAAATAGATACTCATTAGTTTAGCAAGGGCATCGCTCATTATCACTTACAATCACGAGCACTTGTCTACCCTTACTCCCAAACTCTCTTTGTACTTTTCTTCAATCTCTCTCCGAGAGCTTTATCAATACCTTTTGTACAAGTTCATTTAATTCAATCAAAGTAAGTTTGATTTTCATTATCATCTTCTTCATTTCAATTACTCTTTTACTTAATTGTTTTCAATTGCTGTTTTCGTCTTTTGTTTTGTAAAATCAATTTGTTAAATTAATTTGTTTTGTAAAATCAATTTGTTAAAGTGAACCCTCCCCTTTAGGTTAGCTCCAATTTTAAGTGAGCACTTTTGATCCCAACCTTCCATTAAAATCCAATAGCTGAAATAAAAAGGGATATTTTTATTAAGAAAAAGAAAAAAAAACACAAAATGTTTGGAACAGGGTCGAGAACCCCTCCTCATTTCTATTCTGCTAGTCTTCGTCCTCTCTCTCTCTCTCTCTCTCTAAAACTTTTCGCACACTCCTCTCGCTGCCCTCCCGGACTCTTTCTCGCTATACTCTCTCGCCGGATTATCTCTATCTCTCGCAGGAACATCTCTCTGTCTCACGCTCGCTCTGTCTCTCTCTCATCTCGCTGTTGTTCGTCCTCGGTGTCTCGAATCCACGGCTCGGTGAGTATCCTTTCCCCCTCTATTTTCTCGCTCTCTCTCTCTCTCTCTCTCTCTCTCTCTTATATTGGGGCCATTTGACTCCGTACCCTCCCGAATCTATGGCTATTATCTTTCAAACCCTAGGTTTTCAATTAGTTAGGTTCTCTCTTTCTTCCTATTTCCTAAAATCAGATTTAGGTTTTCTATAATTCATGCCTAATTTTTCTTTTTTCATTTGCTTGAGTTTGGTTCTCGTTATGCCCTCACTATCTCCCTCTTCGATCCCATCTCTATGTCTCTCTGTTGGATTCTCCGGGCAAGTGTTACGCCTGATTTTAGAGTCATTTTTTGATTTTTTTATGATTATGGGCTGAATATTCTGAATTCGTAGGTATCAATTTGGGTTTTTGCGTGATGTTTTGGCTTGTTGAAGATATCCGAGCTTTTCTCCGAATGTTATGTGTTTGTCAATTGGATTTTTGTCTAAAATGTGAGTTTCGTTTGGGATTCAATTACAATGACAAGGTAGTTAATGGAGTTGTTTGTGAATTTAAGTATTGGCTAAGAATTTGGAATAAGCTGGAGTAGGTATGACATAGCTTATGTTCTCTGCATCTTCTTGTGTAAGGGATTGAAATGCTATGCCAACACTTCCTAGCTTCGAGTGAAAGTTTCGGATAAGTATTGACCAAAGACACAGCTTCAATATTGATCGAAGACATAGCTTTAATAGCAAATAGCAATCTGTTGTGGAAAATTATGCTTGGGTTCCGGAATGGAAGTTCGAGCATAGGTAAAGAAAACTAATGCCACACTTAGAGCACTGGTTACTCATTTATAGGAAGAAGTTTATTGGAGAAAGCTTCTCCTCGGTCGGATTATGAGTCTCACTAACCTACATATGGGTCATTTGTCCTGAACTAGTTTTTGATATACATGTTCTATTAGACATTAGTAGCCTTTTGTAAAGTTGCAACACTTAATTAGATTTCTTGAGTTATTATATTGTAAGTTATGATCCTTTTCGTGTTCTAAATGAGGGTTATGCTCATTGTATTTCTTGAACTATACGAGAACATTTTGATAATACTCTTACCGAGCCTATTAGCTCAAGGGTAGAGTTACGTGTGCTGATACACGGAGATGTGGGTTCAAATCCCACATAGGCTTGCTATGGAATAATCCAGTGTTTCGACTAATTGGCTTTCGTTGCATTTGAATCTTGAGTGTTTTACACCTGATGAAGTATCTGCAAATAAACTGCCGATGTTAGCTTGTCAAGTGTAATAATGCAAAACAGTTGGTCAACCTTTCTTTTAGTGGATGTTTTACAAAGTGCGATTTAGTTGAGCTCTTATCGGTTATCTCTCGGGAAGTATACCTTCAAGACTTAAATTAATGGAGAAAAGGGTAGTTGGATAGTAACAATTTGAATTAAGTTAATCAATTTAGGAACCATAAAAACAGTCTCTCTGCAGTCTACACTTCGGGAGAAGGCTACTACATGTTTATCCTTCCAACATCCTCTACGTGGGGTGTGGGGTATTGAGGTCGGTTTATCAATTGGGTAAGAAGGAAAGTAGAAAACCAAGAACTTCACGCTTCATTACTAATCCTTGGGTTTGATGGATATTCCATAGTCCAAAGTCCATATCAAACACCGAAATTGCTCGAGTGCTCACATCGAAATTGCCGGACTCTAGAAACAGTCTCTATGCCTAAGTCTTCAACTGTAAATTACCATATCTCAAAAACAGTCTCTATACTTATTACACATGAAATTGCCGAGTGTGAGTGTTCTTGGCTTTCATTCAATAAGAGAAATATACAAAGCAACACCCATTCTTAACAACAATGAAGCCAATCGAGATCACCAACCCAACATTAGAGGCATGTAAATAATAATATTTGTAGCCTATGTGGGATTGGAACCTACATCTTTGTGTTATACACAAATGTTCTACCACTTGAGCTAATAGACTTTGTATAATCTTTCATTGCTCTAGTGCTAGCAATCACAAGAGACTAGTGGCTTCTACCGCCAGCATCACATATAAACTCTCGGTTTTCCATTACTTTATTGCTAGCAATCACACCTGTCAACGCTTATGTTCAAATCAACAAAATGGTCCTCACAAGAGACCAGTGGCTTCTCTGTATGCCAAGCTGTTTCATATTTAGAGAAAAGGGGGAGGGGTGGAGTAGTAGGATATAAAAGCTGTTGTATTTTCATGTCGAAGAAAAATAATCATGGGAGTTCCAATCCTAAACCAGAAAAGGTGAGAAGAAAAAGAATCATGGTAGTTTCATGATGTTGTCTGCAGTTCTAATTTCTAGCCTTAAGCATGGTGTATGCTCTGCGGCGGTTTCGATTTATGATTTCTAGCCTATGACCATTTGCCAATTCTACATTACCCCCATATCGATCGAATCCCACACTATTAGCATATAACGGAAAAGAAACTAGCTTTGAATATTATAGATTCTTTTAAGAATAATTATTCAAAATTTCACAACCGATATCAAAATATGACCATTCGTACTATGTTCAGGAACATTTTTAAGAATAATTATTCAACTTTAAGCATGATTTCCAACGGCTATGCTTAGAGCGGATACACATTGCTCCAAGCTACCCAATTTCTTTGACACAATTCAGTCACTAATGCCCAACACTAACAAGCATAATTCAGTCCTTAACAGTTTCAACTTTTCGCCACAACTCCTATCAAATTTTCAACACCATTAAGTCACTAATTCCCAACATCCGCAACCACAATTCATTCATTAACAATTTCAACTTTTCACCACAATTTAGTGCAACTCAAATCAAAAGCTGAAGACAAAGCTGAATTCTTTGAGCATGTATCACTTAACACAATATCAGCAAGCATTCCGCTTCCGGACAGAGAGAGACACAATTTCAGCGATGTACTTGGAGAGATTCAGCCAAACAAACCCAAACTATCACAATTTCAGCAAGAATTTTGAAGCATATTCCACTGAGAAAGCATGAATTATACAAAACCAAACTAATTGTCCCAAATTAGCGCAAACAAACCCATCAAAAGGAAAGAACAAATTAAGCATGAATTATATAAAATCGTATATCTGATTTTTGGGGAGTGGGAAGAAAACAAACCTGACTAAATGTGAATCTCGCGGGCAACCGGGTGCTTGGACTAGGGATTACGATCGGGGAGAGAGAGAGGGTCCAGTGAGAGCCACGAAGGGATGCAGAGAGAAGAGAGACAGACGACGGCGACAACACACGCCGACGTGTTCCGGCAAGTCGAGAGGCGAGAGGAGAGGGAATGTCGAGGAGCCGTGTGCAAGAGCGAGAGAGAAAAACGAGAGGAACCAGAAAGCAGCAGGGATTTAGGCGAGAGAGAAAAAGAGAGGAACCAGAAGCAGCGGGGATTCCGGCGAGAGAGACACCGACGAAAGTGATTCGAGGCGAGAGGAAGGAAGGCGCCACAGAGAGGATAGAGAGATAAGAGAGGATAGGGCAACGAGAGAGACAAAGCAGCCGAAGTAGACGCCGGCGGGAGGAAATCTACGGAGAGAGAGAGAGCGAGAGCTGAGAGAGAGAGAGAGAGAGCTTGGGAGGGCTGGAAAGAGGATGGAAAATGATGATGATTTTCCAGTCCTCCCCTCTCTTAGAAAAAAATACAATTTTTTAAAAAAATCAAAATTTCCTCTTTTAATCCAGCCATTGAATCAAAATTCAATGGTTGAGATTAAAAGTGCTCACCTAAAGTTGGGGCTCACTAAAAGGGAGGGCTCACTTGAACCCTTCCCTACATATATATATATATATATATATATATATATATATATATATGCAATGGGGAACAAGATTGGTATAGAACTCAAGGATGAAGCTTGAGGTACTAGGTGTGGTTGAGTAGCGGGGAAGCAGAGTGACAAATTAATTTAACAAATTGATTTTACAAAACAAAAGATTAAAACAGGAAATTGAAACAATCAAATAGAGCGTAATTGAAATGGAGAAGAAGATGAATCAAAACTTACTTTGATTAATAAAATGAAAACTTGTACAACAGTTTGAATGATAAGCACTCGGGAGAGAGGGGTTGGATAGGGATTGAGAGAATAAGGAGAGTGTTTACAAGAGATTGTGAATAAGTGATGATTTTGCAAGGCAAGTGATAGGCAAGTGATGCTTCTAAACTCTGCCTTCTATTGAATTAAAGAGTGCCTATTTATAGAATACAATATTGAATTACTAATGAACACTTGGACGGATGAGAATCCTTGATTGGAATGAAATCTTCATGAAAATATCTTCTCATAATGCTACATTATTGAAATAGTGTTGATTGGACCAAAAGCTTGAATAATGGTTGATGAGTCATCTTATCTTGAACAATGGATGATGAGTCATCTTATCTTGAACAAGTAACTTGAATAATTTTGCCGACAAACTTGAGTGGAAAGTAGTGACCATGCTTTTGATGATTATCTTTCTTGAATAATGTATCATTTGGTAGTTGGCCACAATTATGAATAATTGTCCTTCATGAATACATGTCCCCTATGAATAGTAAGTGAACAAGTAATGTCCACTTCCTTCCCGGGCTCCGATACCAATAGGGAACAAGATCTTTCATTAATAGAGTTAAATCTTATTAATACTTTGCTATCGAGGCTCTTCAATAACTTGTTGAATATTCTTTTGAGTAATATTCCTAGGAGGCTTAATATCTTGAATAATAAATTCTTGAGGAATAGTTATTTCGTTCCACTTTAATAACTTAGGAGTAAAGGTTGAAATATTTTCCGATTCAATTTTTAATAATATTGTCTCTTCTAGAGATGACTTTAATAAACACTTTGGATTAAGTTGAGATGATAATAGCTTGAAATAAACTCTATAAGTAATAGCGAAATTTCTTGAAAGTTCTCTAAATAATACTTTTGAATCATTTTGTAGATGAATATCTAGAATTAATGTATCTAGTATCCAGGGATCATTTATATCTTCGAATAATTTGGACAACAATTGAAGTATATAGGACCATTGCATATATTAGTTTGAACCATTGCTAATAATGAATCTTTATAACGAATTAATCTATTGTCCCTAAAGGCCATGAATATAGGACAATCTAATCCTAATCTTGTTAAAGGCTTGAGTGCTATTTGAATCATTCCAAAATGAATATATTTGTATTTTTCTTTATATGTTTTAATAGAAATATTTGATAATAACTTAATAGTTTGAAACTCTTCATCTAAACAGAAGGTTTCTTCATGATCTTTGATTGAAAAGCAGTATTGAAATCTAACTTGTCTATTTGATAGATATTTTCTATCTTTTGTTTTGGAATAGACCAATTTGAGAAATCAACTTGACAGCTAACTTCTCTTCTATTGACCACATTAGTACTCTTACTACTACCTAAACTTAGATGATCTCGTAACCAAGAGGCCATCCGAGCTTTTGTTTGAATATCTAGCGAGCAATTAAGCACATACTACCAGGACCACCGAGACCACCCTCACCGGGACCACCTCACACGGCTGACCAACGGATAACATGGGGCCGACCAACGCTAGCTACGGTGTAACAACCGACTAAATAGACAGACTTGGCTCTAATACCAATGGAAGATAGGATCGGTCTAGAGCTCGGGGATGAAGCTCGAGGTACTAGGTGTGGTTGAGTAGCGGGGAAGTAGGGTGACAAATTAATTTAACAAATTGATTTTACAAAACAAAAGATGAAAACAGGAAATTGAAACAATCAAATAATGCGTAATTGAAATGAAGAAGATGTTGAATCAAAACTTACTTTGATTAATAAAATGAAAACTTGTATAACAGTTTGAATGATAAGCTCTCGGGAGAGAGGGGTTGGATAGGGATTGAGAGAATAAGGAGAGTGTTTACAAGAGATTGTGAGTAAGTGATGATTTTGCAAGGCAAGTGATAGGCAAGTGATGCCCTCTATTGAAATAAGGGGTGCCTATTTATAGAATACAATATTGAATTACAAGTGAACACATGGACGAATGAGTATTCTTGATTGGAATGGAATCTTCATGAAAATATCTTCTCATAATGCTGCATTATTGAAATAGTGTTGATTGGACCAAAAGCTTGAATAATGGTTGATGAGTCATCTTATCACAAACTTGAGTAGAAAGTAGTGACCATGCTTTTGATGATTATCTTTCTTGAATAATGCATCACTTGGTTGTTGGCCACAATTATGAATAATTGTCCTTGATGAATACTTATCCCCTATGAATAGTAAGTGAACAAGTAATGTCCACTTTATATATATATATATATATATATATATATATATATATATATATATATAAAAGAGAGCGCATATCCCTTGAGAACTAACATTTAAAATGAGAAATAGGAACTTTCAATCTAAGCTTTTAATTTTGAAATCAAGTGTTCTAATTTTGCCACATCATCACACACTCAATTTCAACCTCCACACCCCTCAAACCCTAATGCAAATCCCCACTACCAGTGACTTTCCCGGCGGCCGACAATCAACACCGGCTTTCCCACGCGACCGACAACCGCAGTTCCGAGTAGGCGTCCTACCATGGCTGAAACCCGAGCACCCCTCTTCTCTTTTCTTTCTCCAAGCTTCATGACATTGGGGAAGCGAATGGGTGAAATTTGAGGCAGCATTAACCCCATCGAGGGAAAGTTTTGAAATTTCCAGCAAGCATGGTGAAATTCGAGGCATGGTGGGAGGAGAGAGAAAGGAGAGTGGATACCATGGCCATGGTCGCCGACGACATTAACAGTGGGAGGAGAGAGAAAGGAGGGTGTGGTGGCTAAGGCAAGGATTGGAAGAGTGTGGACTTGGGAGGAAGGGCCCGGCGAAAAGGTAGTCCTCCGACGAAGATGGAGGTGTGTCTCGTGCCCTCGATAGAGGAGAGAGAAAAGCGAGGAAGAGGAGGAGAGAGAAAACGGTGGAAGGATACTAACCGATCGAATTAGTAGGGTTTTAATCTTAATCATTAAATTATAAATAAAGGGCGGAAATTAATCATTAAATTATATATATATATATATATATATATATATTGTAAGAATATTCTTTTTATTCACATGATGCTAGCTTATACACAAAGCCACCTTATTTTTTAGCTCAAACTTTACGGCCTGGGCGAATATAGTTTTCCCACGAATGTTGATTTCATGCGAGATGTGCTTATCACGCGAATAATAAGGTTTTTGAAATAAATTTTTAAGAAGGGTTGATTGGCGATTTTATTAATCATTTTATTTTTGAATTAATTTTAGAATTCTTAGGATGATTTTTATACGTAAACACTAAAAACGAAAAATTTGATGCCGCAAGTTACGGGACCGAGCAACTAGAATCGCTTCGGTCAAGAACTAAGCCCGTAAATAACCTGGAGGTCGGGGTCGGCTTACCAAAGTTGTTGCTCAAGCATCGGCCATCCGACCTTAACTACCGGGACAGTCTCGGTCAAATGACTTTGGGTCGTCAATTAATTTTCTCAACTTTTAACCAAATCTACGAAAAAAATCGAGATGCAATTTATAGATTAAAAAGGTTAAAAATGACGAATTGCCGATCGGTTTTGAAATACAAACTAACAAAATAAAACATTCGCTTACCTAATTTTGATTTTATCGAAGGGACACCCGAAAGCGACAAAATTCGGAGTTTATAAAAGGTTTTAGTAAAGGACTCCATCGGTCTAAAAACCAATGAATCTGAATTACGGGACGATGGTACAAAATAAAGAGGAACGTTCCTCATTCCACTCATCAAAAGATGACCTCTACTAATTAAATAGGTGAGTCTAAATTACATTAAGAAAGCAAGCAAGCAACATGTAAAAGTTAGAATTTAAAGGCAACTAAAATATGACGTAAAGCAATAAATGAAAGTAATAAGGGAAAGAAATACGGAAAATAATAAATAATATATCGCCTGGGGAGGGTGGAAAGCAAAGCAATTACATCATTAAACCACAATACGAAAAGAAATTAATAAATTAAAATAAAATAAAATCAAAACTAAATAAACCCTACAAAGGTGGAATGACGCCCTCGGGTTGACCCACTTCTAAGCTTGAATCTTGACTGAATTTCAGCAGAGTAACGGTAGGGAAAAGTGGATAAAAGAGACGAAAAGAGGGCCTTTTGTGCTGGTTTAGAAAAGGAATTTTAAGTGTAAGAGTGAGGGAGATTAGAGAGAGAAGTAGAGGAGAAAATTCAGCAGATTTGGAACAGAGTAATGCAGCTGAATGGTGTGTAAATAAATGCGGGAGACCCTCTATCTATAGAAAATTTTGGGGTTCAAGAAACCCTAAAACCAGCCCCTAACCGCCGGTTAAGAGATAAAATGGGTCCGAAATTACCGAAAATGGATAAAGAAAAATCTCAAAACCGAACCAGTCAAAACGACATTGTGTATAAAGTCATGCGGACCGGCGCTAGATGAAATGACCTAGTTTAGTTGTCCGGAAAGTACACCAGGCTCGGACGCTAAAAAGGGGCAAAACACTACATTATGTCGGGTTTGCGATCCGGTGCTGGTTCGGTACTTGGCTTAGGAGTCCGAACCTAGTTCGGGACGCCTCAAAAATTGATTTACAGGCTGGTCCAACCTAAGAAAAATCACTTTCGGTTATTTTATTGGTGCTGGTTGGCTTTTCGTGGGCTAAAACGACTTTTGCCACTCTTCTTTAATCCGATCTCGGACTTAAGCATGCAAATGAGGTTGAGTTCTCATCACTGAGCTAAAAGAAATAAATAAAATAAATAAACATAAAAGGATGACACTTTTTAGGTGTTTATAATTAGCCCGCACTTTGACCGAGTCCGAAAGAAGAAGGTCAAAGTAGACACTAAAAGGTACTTATCTGTTTTATCGGCGTCGCTTCGGATCAATGCCATCTCGTGTTTGTGAATTACTGGCATTTGGAATCGGTCACCTCATGACTCGAACTTCAACAAGGGGCCTGGACTTGACTCGCGAGCATGTTGTTTGAAATCCGACTATGAGGGTCATGAGCTTAGCTTGATCAAGGTCCTAAAGCTCGGATGAGGGCTTAGACTTGACTATTTCTTGGTCCGAAGCTTGGCTATGAAATTTTCTGCCCTAACATCTTTGTTAGCCGATAATCAAATGAACGAAAGTCCTGTTTTTATCCGAATATGTGTACGAAAGTGAACAAAAGGATATGCTTGGAGATAAGTTTCGGATGCTTGATTATATATAGTTAGAGAATGTCGAGAATTGGTCATTGAACATAAGTCTGAACCATGATAGTTAGCATGAACTTGACTAATGGAGTCCGAAGCCTCGGTTGATCGATTCCTAAAATTGGCTAATTAAATACATAGAGTCCGGGTTGGTGTGCCTAAACTTGACCATGTACTTAGTCCGAAACTTGGCGATAGACTTGAATTTGACTCGGGTGGTGAAGTTTGAAGTCCTATGGGGTGCCTAAACTTGACCACTTCTTGGATCCGAAGTTCAGCGGCTGATTCCCGAGCTTGGCTTGATCAATGCCCCGAACCTCGAATGAGGGGCCTAACTTAACCGTTTCTTAGTTTAAAGCTTGATTATAAAATTTTCTGCACTAACATTTTTGTTAGCAAATAATCGAATATAAATAAGTTTGAATTTTACCTAAATTAGAGGTTCAAAGATATGCATCCGGATCATGTTTCAAAGGTTCTACCTTGACTTGGCAATTGGGGAGGGACTTGAAGCATTAGCAAGGTGTCCGAAACTTGACCGCTCTTGGACATGAAGCTCGACGGGTGTCTAAACCTTGACCGCTCTTAGATCCGAAGCTCAACAAGGTGTTTGAACCTTGACAAGTCTCGAGTCCGAAACTCAACAGGATGCCCGAACCTAGACCGTTTTTCCATGAAGCGCTTATTTTAGGTCACGATCTCGACCCTTGCTTATTTCTAGGAAAATAGTGCATTGGGGAGGTTGTCGAGACCTTCCCCTCAATATTCTCTCTAGACATGTATTGCTTGAGCCTCGAGTTGTTCACCTTAAAGATAGGGTTAACTTCAGTGCCAATCTCCATGGCCCCATATGGAATATCTTCAAAACTCTAAATGGCCCCGACCATCTTGAACAAAGTTTTCCAAGAAATAATTTCAGCCTTGAGTTAAACGAAAGACTAAATCTCCCTCTCGAAATTGTCTTTTAGTAATACACTTGTCATGCCGCTTCTTCATTTTCTCCTTGTAAATTATCAAGTTCTCATGGGCATCCATTCTTATCTCATCGAGTTCATTCAATTACAATAATCTCCTTTCCCAAATTAACTTAAGATCAAAGTTGAGATGTTTTATGGCCCAAAATGCCTTGTTCTCCAACTCCACGGGTAGATGACATGGCTTCTCATAACCAACGTAAATAGTCTAGTGCCAAAAGAGGTCTTGGAAGCGGTTCGTAGGCCTATAAAGCATCATCTAGCTTGTTTGCCAGTCTTTTCTTGACCTTGGAACTGTTTTCTCCAAAATTGACTTGATTTCTCGGTTTGACATCTTGACCTTGGAACTGTTTTCTCCAAAATTGACTTGATTTCTTGGTTTGACATCTCAACTTGTCCACTAGTTTGGGGATGAAAGATTAAATCAACTTTGTGATGCACCCGATATTTTTTAACCATGGCTTCGAACTTCTTTTCAATAAAGTAAGTGCCTCCATCACTTATTAGAACTCTAGGAACTCCAAACCTTAAAAGGATAATTTTTTAAAAGAACTTGGCCACCACTCTAGCATCATTGGCAGGACTAGAAATTGCTCCCACCCATTTTGAAACATAATCCACTTCTACTTGGATGTAGTGGTTGCCTTTCGAAGGTGGGAATGGGCCCATGAAGTCGATGCCCCCAAACATAAAAAAATCTCCAACTCTAAGATGACATAAGAGGCATCTCATTCTTCTTTCGAGATGTTTCCGCTCCATTGGCATCTATCACAAGCATGAACATATTTGTGTACATTCTTGAATAGACTTGGCCAAAAGAAACCAGCTTGCAAGATCTTTGCAATAGTTTTCAAAGTGCTAGCATGTTTGTCACATGGAGAATCATAACAATGAGAAATAACACTTTGAACCTCATCCTCCGGGAGACATCTCCTATCAATCCCATTCTTACACAGACTTGTAGAGGAACGAGTCTTCCTATCAATAAAGCTTGATGTCACGGAAGAACTTCTTCTTTTGGTGATAGCTCAAATCAAGTGGAGGGACTCCACTAGCTAGGAAATTTACAATATAAACATACCAAGAAGTTACAACCATATGGACAAGGTGAACAAGTGCTCATCGGGAAAGTCTGTCATTGAAGGTTTACTCTTGGAGAGGTTAAGTCATCCTAGAGAAGGGGTGAATAGGTGAGGCTCTTAGAAAAATCTAACTCTTTTGCACATAACAAAATAAAAAACAGATTCGAGTCTAGATTGGACTAAGAAATTTAAACACTCAAAAATATGTGGAAATCCTCCCAGGCGTGAAAACCACGGACAATGCTAATCCAAGCACCAAGTCAAATCACTAATTGAATCCTCAATTACAAAGGACTAACTCTAACCATAATTGCTCCCTTAGACAATTCCTTTACAAGTTTTCCTAAGCTCGAAGTTCCCTTATCTCGATCTAGTACTTCCCGACCGAGTTAACTCTTACAATCAAGGACAACTGAGCTGAGTTAACCCTTACAGCTCAATCAAGGGACTTAGAAAGAAAGTAAAGAGTAGAAGTGATTACAAGACTTTCTTCACAACTCGGAAAGTAAAAGATAACAAATTTGGAGTTGTAAGTTGAAGATTGAATAAGAGTATAATGTATTCAGTTCTAGCAATATGTTCAGCAAGTTTCAAGTCTTGTGGAATGACTTCTATTTATAAGCACAAGGCGGAATGACCGTTGAGACTCATTCTGGAGTAGTGAACTTCATTAGCCTTTGTAACGAGCTAGTATGAGTCACTCGGAAAAAATTCGTTGAAATGTAAACATTGTGTAATGGTTCTTGGCTCCAAAAGTAGTCCAACCATCTGGTGGTGATTGAAATCTAGGGTGGAAACAATCATTAGACTCAAGGTTACAATTTTCTAGTTTTGGAAACAAACAGACCCTAACACGGTTGTCCGAGCCATGTCCGGAAATGGTTAATCTCTGTCTATTAGTGTTTTAACGGTTAGAAATCGGTTGCTTTTGTAGTTCAAAAGTATATTAGGCTTGTTTCAACATCATACAAAAGCAAATCACAGTAGTACTCAAAGTATAAAAAGACTTTGGTCCAAGATTAGGCACAAATAATAATTAAATCGAGTAATTAAGCACTTAATTATCTTAGGCCTAAAAGATGGAATTTTCGGAGTCTAATATCCATTAGGTTCAGATTCCATCTTGAGTCAATCCTTAAAATAATCAAGTTAGAGAGAATAAAATATCAAGATACATGAACTTGATTAAGAAAATAATTCTCCATAAATAAACTAACTTAGAACTTAGAATTAACGTTATAATTCATTTTCACTTGAAACACAAAGTTAGTGCTCAGAATAAAAGTGTTAGAAAAATTATTTACTCATGCGATAGTTCTGATTTGTGTTTGAGTGGGTCAGAAAAAAGTTCGAGTGACATGTAGAATTAATTGGTTTCGAGCGGGTCACAACAGGATGAAAACTTAGATGTGGGTTTCTATAAGAATGGCTTAGAATCTAAACCCAAGAGAGATAGAGAGTTATAACCGAGTCTTCGAGTCATTAATGGGGGCACCTTGACTCTCAACTAATAGCCTAGATAAGTTATCGGCTACTACATTATCCACTTTGGCTTTGTCACGAATCTCTATGTCAAACTCAAGGAGAAGTAAGATCACCAAATAAGGCGAGGCTTAGCATTTTTCTTGGAGAGTAAATGCTTGAGTGCGGAGTGGTCCGTGTCTACAATGACTTTGGAGCACAACGAGATATGATATGAATTTTTCAATTACATAAACCACCGCAAGTAACTCTATTTTTCAGTAGTGGTGTAGTTCGGCTGAGCCTCATCAAAAGTCTTGCTAGCATAGTAGATCACATGAGGCTTCTTGTTGATCTTTTGGCCCAAAACCGCACCAACTACATGATCACTAGCATCACACATTATTTCAAACGCCATGCTCTAATCTAGTGGCTAAATAATGGAGGCTAAAATTAAAGGCTCTTAATCCTATAAAAAGGCCCATGACGAGTAAAAGACAAAGGGTACATCTTTAGCGAAGAGCTGAGTTAGAGGTTTAGCAATCTTAGAAAAATCTTTGATAAAGCGGCGATGAAACCATGCATAACCAAGAAAACTTCTAACACCCTTCACATAAGGGTGGTAATCACTCTATAACCTCTACCTTAGCTCTATCTACATTGATGCCTCGATCGAAATAACATGCCCCAAGACAACACTTTCCTACACCATAAAATGACACTTCTCCCAATTCAAAACCAAATTGACTTCCTCATATCTACGAAGCGCTTTTTCCAAATTTTCCAAACATGAATCAAAACGTGCTCCATAGACGATGAAGTCATCCATAAAAATGGGCGGAACCAAAGAATTTTATCAGGAGGGGCTAGGTGGTGAACTAGAGAATATTTCGATCCCCGTTTTCGGAGGGCTTTTAATGATGAATTTTTCGATTACCATTTTCCGATTGGCTTCTTTGAAAATAGATAACATGGAAAACAATAAACAACATCAGTAGAAGGTGAGTATTCTAACTGGAGAAAGTTCTTAAACTAGCGATATTGAAATCAACAGGGATGACTTTCCGTACCCGAAAATTGATAAACATCCTAGCGAGGTCGATAAGGGCCAAAAGTTAAGTATAACCTTTGAATTTCGGAGTGCTCGGATTAAATTACCCTTCAACTATCTAAAATTGTCAAAAATGCCACTAATTAAATCAATGGTAATCGTCCGCCACTAAACTAGTTATTAAGTGAAAAAAATGCCACTTGTAGGTAAAAGTGACTCGTTGAGGCCCGTAAAAACCCATGCAACCGATTAACAAAACTAATTTTTCTTTTCTTTTGTGAACTATTAAGAGCTTTAAATATATTACAACATATTCCCTTCAAATCATTGTTCATTTGCAACTTCCATCCCCAAATTGAGAAGTTAGAGTTTGAGGAAGAAAACCCCGTAAAATGAAATTGAGTGAAATTGGCTACATTATGAGAGAAATTAGGGTTTGTGATCCAATTTAATCAGAAAAGGGTGATTCAGGTGAAGCATTTGAAATGGAAATTTAGGGAAGTGAGAGAATCGAGGTAGATGGGTAGCCAATTCAGCTCTTTTGGGATGTTTACAACTAGCTATTTGAAGTTGAAGATTGCAATCAAGACAATGCGTGTGCTCTGTTAACATTCCGGTTTGAGAAACAGGGGAATGAAGAAGTGTTTGATGATGAAGAAAGGGAGACTAGAGAAGAGAGGAGGAGGAGCGACAAACAAGAGGCATTGATATGGTCGCAAGACTCTTGTGGGCTGAATTGAAGGTTTGCTCGGGGAGAGTCCGAGTCACCCTAGAGGGGGTGAATAGGGTGATAGAAAATTCTTTTAGAAAATTCGCACTTTTGTGCAGAAATGTTGCAAAGACGGATTCCGAGTCTAAAGACGAGTCGAAAAGATTGGACTCGAAGTCGGTGAATCGGAAGAAGCAAGAGCACTAAGGTCAGTCCGAGCCTAGAATGAACTCGAAAGTGAACACGGAGATTTTACGTGGAAACCCTCCCGGGCGAGAAAACCACGGCCCGTGTCAATCCGGACACGAAGTCAAATCCACTATTTTGAGTCCACAAAATACCGTGAACTTGATCGAACCCGAGTTGCTCCCTTGGACAACTCTATACAAGTTTTCCTAGACTCGAAATTCCCTTATCCGATCTAGTACTTCCTAGCTGAGATAACCCTTACAGCTAGGGACAACTAAGCTGAGTTAACCCTTACGGCTTAGTCAAGGGACCTTACAAAGAATGTAAGAAGTGTTTGTAACTAAGTACAAGACCTTACAACTCGGAAAGTAATGAATTACGAGTGGGAGTTGTAAGTTGAAGATTGAGAGTAAATACAATGACTTCTATCAAGTAAGTGTATAGACAATATGTTCGGCAATCTTCAAGTCTTGTGAAGTGGCTTCTATTTATAGATGACCGAGCGAGTAGCCGTTATCTTCATCTGCTGACCGAGAGTCTTCGTGACCGTTGTGAAAGGCTTTCGAGTCACTCGAAAGTATCCGTTGAAATATGGACGTTGGACAACGGTTTAACTCTCTTGGAAGTCCCAAAACCATTGGTTATGTCTTGAAAAGTGTGGTGAAACCCACCGTTAAACTTAGCGTTCCAGTTTTCCGGATATGGAAGCGACAGTTTCGACACAATCCTCCGGGACTAAAGCGAGGAAGGTGAAAAGCCATATCTGCTCGGTGATTTGACGTTCGAAGTCAGGCTACTTTTGTAGTTTGAAAAGATATCCTCGATTGAATAACCTACAAAAGTAAAACACCTTCGGTTCTCAAAGTATAAAATACTTTGGTCCAAGGTTAGACACGAGATAATAAAATAATTATGAAAATTACGCAATTGATTATCCGAGTCGGAAAACAAATGGAATTTTCTGAGTCTAAAAACCATGATACTCGGAATTCCATAAGACTTAGTCCGAAGTGAAGAGACACGTTCTATAGCGAATATCGAGTGAGAAAGAACTTGATGTAGACTAAGCACGAAAAGAACTACGAATGCCGACTTTGCAAACAATAGAGTAGATAATCACAAGTCGGACTACGAGTGAGAGTGGACTCGGAATAAAGAACAAGTCTTCGAGTCGCTAACCGAAAAGCGATTAAAGAGATAAGTGAAGGCCGAATCGCATAGAAAAGATACTTTTTAACTCAAGTAAGTTTCTAAGACACGAGAGAATGCCTTGGAATCAAAACACTCGTATGAATGACATCGTTATACCCGATTCCTTTTGCATGACTCGGAAAGATATAGAGCAGATGTCTCGAGTCTTCAATCTCCCCCTTTTGATGAAAGGCATTCCATACTTAAACGAAACTTTGTTAGAGGAAAAGTAGATCGATTCCGAGTAGTTTGAGTAAAAGTAAGGCATAATGAATGGATCGGAGCAATGTACACTATATCGGAGCGAAATCAAGTATGCTTGAGCTCATAAAAGAAATGCTTTAATTCATTAAAAGTATCAAGGGAATAAACTCCCCTAAACAAGACAACCAGCCAGTTTCGACTACATTTCTCCCCCTTGCCTTTCAGCAAAAACAAGTAATAAAAAGAAGGGAGAAAAGTACAAGTAATACACATAAGTTGTCCGGACAAAAGAAAATTTTGAAACAGAAATTCGGAGACACCGAGGAATCGTGACTCGGTGCATGGCTCCAACTAGGAGGGAGGGGATTTCGAGTGGAGGCGGAGGTGCGCCGGCGCTGATAAGATCTTGACGATGTGCTTGAGCGCGGCAAAGGGAGAACCGGAATAATTCGCAGGGGCTCAGCTCCGAGTGGTCGACCCGGAGAAAGTGGATCGAGGGTTCTTCCCTTGGGACCTCGAGGGCTGGAGGGGCTGCTCTGGCGACTCGGCTGGAGGAGCGAGATCTTCGACCCACTCGAGCTGGCTGTCCGAGCTGAGTACAGCAATTTGAGCTTGGGAGCAGGTCGTCCCTCGGCAGCTGCCACGGCCTCTTCTTCCCTTGGCCCGGAAAGGGCTGCCTCAGCCGCAGGTTCCTCGGCGTCCTCCGCTGCATCCGTAGCTTCTTCCTCTCGCTTCCTCGGCTTCCTCGCTCTCCGAGGAGGTCGGGCTCGGGCTCGAAGACGTCTCGGATGGGTCCGAGTCATCGGGGTCCTGAGCGGCCTTGGACCGTCTCTCTCGAGGAGCTCGGCCGGCTCCTTCTGCTCCTTAACCAGCTCTCTCATCTCAAGAACGAGAGCTGCTGCTCTCGGATTTGGGACTGACCGGTCTTTTGGTTGATCATTAATGCCCGGTGTGACAGTTCTTCTTCAACGGTTGAGATATCGGTGGTTTGAAATCTGCGGTTAAGATCCGATCGCGGCGCTCGAGAAGAGAGAGAAAAAGAGTTTGAAATTATAATCCGAAACTCTCCACTTGTTCTAGAGATAGCTTCAGGAAATTTGATGTCCAATTTTCTCTACATCCGAGTTTGACTCGAAAAGTTTCGAGTGATTCGAAACACGAAATAACTATCGGCCCAAGTATCACATGATCAATCGAACTAATGGCTATTGACAACTAAAGCACATAGCACGAAAAATTCAAGAATCATAACGCGAAACTAAGCATTTAACATACCAAGCTCATTCCGAATAAAACGAATTGATCTTCACCAAGAGGCTTAGTAAAGATATCAGCTAATTGAAGATTAGTCGGAATGAATTCAAGTGTAATATCACCCTTTTCGAGTGATCGCGTAAGAAGTGATACTGACCTCAATATGCTTTGTTTTTGAGTGCTGGACAGGATTCTTAGTGATACTGATTGCGCTTTGATTGTCACACTTGATTGGGACAGAGTTGAGAGATAGTCCAAGATCCTTCAAGTATTGTTTTATCCAGAGAATGCGAGCGCAACAAGCTCCAGCGGCAATATATTCAGCTTCGCGAGTTGATAGAGCTACTGAGTTTTGCTTCTTTGAGTGCCGGGATATTAGGGATTGACCCGAAACCGGCAAGCTCCGGATGTGCTCTTTCGATCAACTTTGTATCCTGCGTAGTCTGCGTCCGAGTACCCGGTCGGACTCGGTTCGAGTCTCCGGAGTACCACGAGTCCTAGACTCCGAGTGCCTGCAAGATATCCGAATATTCTCTTCACCGCAGTGAGATGTGATTCTTTTGGATTAGCTTGAAATCGTGCGCATAAGCAAACACCGAACATTATGTCCGGTCCGCTCGAAGTAAGATATAGCAGTGATCCAATCATACCTCGATAGAGTTTCGATCTCTTGCTTTACTGTTTCATCCGAGTCGAGTTTTATACTGCTTGCTCATAGGAGTAGATGCGTGTTTTGCATCTTGAAGTTTGTATTTCTTCAGCGGTTCCTTGGTGTACTTTGATTGATGGACAAAGATTCCATCTTTGTCTTGTTTGATTTGCAGCCCAAGGAAGAAATTGAGTTCTCCCATCATACTCATTTGGAACTCTTGGCTCATCAACTCGGAAAATTCTTGGCACGGAAATTCATTAGTAGCACCGAAAATAATATCATCAACATATATTTGAACAATGAGAAAATCTTTCCCTTTGGTCTTTATGAATAGGGTCTTGTCGATCTGACCTCTTTTAAAATCATTTTGAACCAGGAAGTCTGCTCGGTCTTTCGTACCAAGCTCTAGGGGCTTGCTTAAGACCATAGAGAGCCTTTTGAAGTTTGAAAACATGATTTGGAAATTCCGAGTTTTCAAAACCAGGAGGTCTGCTCGACATAGACCTCTTCTTCAATAAAACCATTGAGAAAGGCACACTTAACATCCATTTGATATAATTTAATATGCATGCAGGATGCAAATGCCAACGATATTCTAATGGCTTCAATTCTAGCTACTGGTGCAAAGGTTTCCCCACAATCAATTCCTTCTTCTTGATTGTAACCCTGAGCTACAAGTCTAGCCTTGTTTCGACTACTACTCCACCCTCATACAGTTTGTTTTTGAAGACCCATTTGGTTCCTATAAGCTGGGTGGTCGGAAGGTCGGTTGGTCGAGTCCGAGACTTGGTTTCTCTCGAATTGATTCAGCTCTTCTTGCATGGCCTCTACCCATTCGGGTTCATTAAGGGCTTCTAGTGCATTTTTGGGTTCGAGTTAGAGAAATGAATGCAATGAATGCACATAAATTATGAAGAGAAGAACGAGTTCTTACCCCACTTGTTGATATCGAAATAATGTTTTCTTGGGGATGACTGGAAGTAAATTTGAATGCTTTACCAGTTCTTTGATTCACCAGGTTTGTTGGTTGAATTGCTTGATCTTCGAAGCTTGCTCTAAGTGATCTTCTTCATTGACTTGCTCGTTACGAGCGACCTCTAGAGTTGTCTCATTCCGAGCTTCCTCGTTCGAGTGGTCTCCTTCGAGTCTTTATAGACTCATCTTCATCATCATCCTTTCGAGCTTCGGTTACGAGTATGAAGATTCACTTGGTTTTCCCTGTTCAAGCTCATCAAACACTACGTGGATACTTTCTTCCACTTTGTTAGTTCTCTTGTTGAATATACGATAAGCTTTGCTATGAGAAGAGTAACCTAGAAAAATTCCTTCGTCGACCAGAGCATCAAACTTGGTCGAGATGATCCTTACCGTTGTTGTGGACAAAGCACTTACATCCGAAAGATCCGAAATAGGAAATATTTGGCTTCCTTCCTTTGTAGAGCTCATAAGGTGTTTTCTTCAGAATGGGTCCGATGAGGCATCGATTGAGAGTGTAGTTAGGCTGTGTTTCTCGCCTCCGCCTGAAATAGTAAGGCGAGTTGTGTTCAATCATCATCGTCCTTGCTATTTCTTCAAGGGTTCTGTTCTTTCTCTCAACTACTCCATTCTGTTGAGGAGTTCAGGTGCTGAGAAGTTGTGAGAAATTCCATTCTTGTCACAAAACTACGAGAATTCGAGTAGTCGAACTCCCTTCCATGGTCGGTTCGAATCTTTTGAATCTGAGTACGAGACTCAACTTGAATCTTTCTACGAGCTTGCTGAACTCCTTGAAGGCCTCATTCTTATGCTTCAGAAAACACACCCAGGTAAATCTTGAAAAATCATCAATAATAACAAGTATGTAAGATTTACCTCCGAGACTCTTCACGGGGATTTCACCACATAAGTCCATGTGTAGTAATTCAAGCACGTTGGATGTGGAAGCTGTCTTGAGAGATTTGAATGAAGACCTGACTTGTTTCCCTTTGGTGCATGCTCCACATACTTTATCCTTCTCAAACGCACGAGTTAGGTAATCCTCTAACCAGATGATGAGATGCAAGCTTTTTGAGAGTATGCATGCTAATATGACCTAATCTACGATGCCAAGTCCAAGAATCATCTTGAAGATATGCTTTTAAACATGATAAGTTCTGACTTGGGTCGAGAGAGAGGGATGATGTAGGTATTACCTGATCTCTTACCCGAGAGCTTTACCTCTTTGGTGGTCTCATCCGTGATGTAGCACTTGGATTGAGTGAATTTTACCTCTTGACCTTTGTCACAAAGCTGGGAGATGCTAAGTAAGTTGTACTTAAGTCCTTTGACAAGGTAGACTGGGCTCACCAGATTGTTTCCATTACCAATCTTCCCAATGCCCACTATCTTGCCCTTGCTTGTCATCACCAAAGGTCACCTTTCCTCCTTTATATGACTCCAGCTCGGAAAAGAGTCCTTGGTCACCTGACATATGTCGAGAACAACCGCTGTCCAGGTACCGGTGTCCTTTTGATCTTTTACGAGTGACCTGCAAAACAGAGAAAATCTAACCCTTCTCACTTCCTCTAACGAACCCGAGTAACATTCCTTACTTGTGGTCCTTTTACGAGGAAGAAGGTGCTTCGGAACCCAGATTTGAATGACTTTGGTTTTAGTCCGATTACGAGTCTCCTTCTTTTCGGAGGACTGAGTCCGTGTCTCTTTCCTTTTAAAAACCTTTCCTTTTGAAACGAGAGGAAAATGGTTTCTGTTTGTAAATAGGTCCGGGTTTAGTCCTCCTTTCATTTTTGTGAATGGGACCATGCTCAGCCTTTTTGAACTTAACGGTTACGGAATCCTTTTGAACAAATCGAGTAAGAATTAGATTCTTCCTCTTTGTTGAAACCAAGACCTTCTTTTCGAAATGAGACACATTGTGATCCTAAGAGCATATCAAGGTTCTTACTGTCCTTGAGAAAACTTCAAAACCAGATCTTGAGACTCAATGAGCTTTTGTTTCAGATTGCTCATTTTCTTTCCTGAGTAACTCGGACTCGGTCTCATTAGTTTGAGCACTTGTCTTGAGTTCTCCGAGTGTGAGTCTCGGTTTTTCTAATTCATTTTTAAAGAAGTTCTCTCGGAATTGATTGACTCAAGTTGTTCCTTGAAATGAGAAGAATCGGAATTGGACTTTTCTTCCAAAGTAAAGATGTACTTAGCTAAATCAACTTTGGAAAATTTGAGGAAGTAGTTTATTACCTCTTGAGGATCGGTTTCCTCATTATCCGAGTCGTAGTGCGAGTCGACTCTTTTCGGCTTCGAGTCGGTGATTGCCATTAGACACTTTGAGTCATCCGAATCCTCGTCGTCTTCGGATGAATCCTCGTCACTCCATGTTGCCATCATGGCCTTTTTCTTCTTCCTGTCCCTTCTTCGTTTTGGATAGTCCTTGACTATGTGGTCTTTGCTTGCCACATTCAAAACATCCAGCATTCTTAGACAAAGATAACTTTGAAGGTGAAGAAAACTTACCTTTTCTGTCTCTCTTGTCCTTTTTGTAGAATTCTTCTTTTGGTCTTTTGTCCCATCTTTTGTGCTTCATCATTCTCTTGAAGCCTCTTGCAATGAGTGCCATGGGATCATCTTCCGAGTCGGAGGAGCTTGGACTTGCTTCTTTGGATTACGAGGCTTTAAGCGCGATGTTCCTTTTGGAAGTACCCTCGGCATCTTCTTCTTCCGAGATGTATCTCATGAGTCGAAGCTTTCCAATGAGCTCGTCTGGCTTCAAGAGTGAGAGGTTCTGAGCCTCTTCTATGGCGAGTTACCTTCGGACCCCATCGTTTCTTGGGTAGGCTTCGAGAATTTTCCGGCACATTTCTTCATGGGAGATTTTCTTTCCCAAAGATTTGAGATTGTTGGTGATCTCGGTGAAGCGTATGAACATCCGAGTAATGTTCTCTTCGGCTCCATTTTGAAAAGCTCATATTTGTGAAGATACTGGCTGATCTTAGCTTGTCTTACTCGACTTGTACCTTTGTAGGTGTTGACCGAGTGTCCCACACCTCTTTAGCGGAGTCACGAGGCGAGACTCGATTATATTCTTCCGAGCTTATGGCGCACATGAGGATGTTCATGGCTTTGAAGTTCTTTCGAACTTCTCTGCCTCGCTGGTTTGAACTCAGCCTTTGTCTTTGGAAGCATTCTGAATTCATCTGTCTTCGTTGGAATGTAGTTTCCTTGTTGTATGATTTCCCATACTTCTTCATCGTGATCCATAAGGAAACATTCCATCGGCTTCTTCCAGATGACCGAAATTTGAACCTTTGAATTTTGGTGGCTCGTTGGAAGATCTACCTTCGTCGAACTCTCCGGTGTTCCGAGCCATCCGATCTTTAAACCTTTGGACTGTTAGATCCTTTATAAAAGGCTAGGCTCGATACCAATTGAAGGTTTGCTCGGGGAGAGTCCGAGTCACCCTAGAGGGGGTGAATAGGGTGATAGAAAATTCTTTTAGAAAATTCGCACTTTTGTGCGGAAATGTTGCAAAGACAGATTCCGAGTCTAAAGACGAGTCGGAAAAGATTGGACTCGAAGTCGGTGAATCGGAAGAAGCAAGAGCACTAAGGGCATGTCCGAGCCTAGAATGAACTCGGAAAGTGAACACGAGAGATTTTACGTGGAAACCCTCCCGGGGCGAGAAAACCACGGCCCGTGTCAATCCAGACACGAAGTCAAATCCACTATTTTGAGTCCACAAAATACCGTGAACTTGACCGAACCCGAGTTGCTCCCTTGGACAACTCTATACAAGTTTTCCTAGACTCGAAATTCCCTTATCCGATCTAGTACTTCCTAGCTGAGATAACCCTTACAGCTAGGGACAACTAAGCTGAGTTAACCCTTACAGCTTAGTCAAGGGACCTTACAAAGAATGTAAGAAGTGTTTGTAACTAAGTACAAGACCTTACAACTCGTAAAGTAATGAATTACGAGTGGGAGTTGTAAGTTGAAGATTGAGAGTAAATACAATGACTTCTATCAAGTAAGTGTATAGACAATATGTTCGGCAATCTTCAAGTCTTGTGAAGTGGCTTCTATTTATAGATGACCAGGCGAGTAGCCGTTATCTTCATCTGCTGACCGAGAGTCTTCGTGGACCGTTGTGAAAGGCTTTACGAGTCACTCGGAAAGTATCCGTTGAAATATGGACGTTGGACAACGGTTTAACTCTCTTGGAAGTCCCAAAACCATTGGTTATGTCTTGAAAAGTGTGGTGAAACCCACCGTTAAACTTAGCGTTCCGGTTTTCCGGATATGGAAGCGAGCAGTTTCGACACAATCCTCCGGGACTAAAGCAGGGAAGGTGAAAAGCCATATCTGCTTGGTGATTTGACGTTACGAAGCCAGGCTACTTTTGTAGTTTGAAAAGATATCCTCGATTGAATAACCTACAAAAGTAAAACACCTTCGGTTCTCAAAGTATAAAATACTTTGGTCCAAGGTTAGACACGAGATAATAAAATAATTATGAAAATTACGCAATTGATTATCCGAGTCGGAAAACAAATGGAATTTTCGAGTCTAAAACCATGATACTCGGAATTCCATAAGACTTAGTCCGAAGTGAAGAGACACGTTCTATAGCGAATATCGAGTGAGAAAGAACTTGATGTAGACTAAGCACGAAAAGAACTACGAATGTCGACTTTGCAAACAATAGAGTAGATAATCACAAGTCGGACTACGAGTGAGAGTGGACTCGGAATAAAGAACAAGTCTTCCGAGTCGCTAACCGAAAAGCGATTAAAGAGATAAGTGAAGGCCGAATCGCATAGAAAAGATACTTTTTAACTCAAGTAAGTTTCTAAGACACGAGAGAATGCCTTGGAATCAAAACACTCGTATGAATGACATCGTTATACCGATTCCTTTTGCATGACTCGGAAAGATATAGAGCAGTGTCTCGAGTCTTCATGAACTATGAGAGGAAGAAGATGAAGAAAAAACTCATGGTGAAGACCATAAGCCCTTCGTTTTCTTCTTCTTCTATCTCCTCTGTTTCTTTTGGGTGTAGGAGCTCTATTATGGAGCGGGAAAGTGTTGAGGAGAATGAACCGAAAGGTCAAACTAGGTTTTCTCTGCTTGTTTATGCTTGGAAAGGTTGAAATCCGAGAGAAATTTGCAGGAAAATTCTCTCCCTCCTCGAAACTAACCCAAATTTGTTAAAGCTTTTAGTAGGTAGCTTGTACTCATATATATATATATATATATATATATATATATATATATATATATAAGTTATTAAATGACTCGACAAATATTTTTCTAGGTTGTAATATGTGGAATTCATACTTGATGGAGAAAGTTTGATGATGATTATTGATGATGTTTCCCATCTGTGTTTCATAATTTGGGGGTTTTTGAATGTCAAGAAAGAAAATTTTGGGATTATAATTTAAAGCTCTTAATAGTTCACAAAAAAAAAAGGGAAATTAGTTTTTTAACCGGTTGTGTGGGTTTTTACCGACCTCAGCAGGTCACCTTTACCTAAAGTGGCATTTTTTTCACTTAATAACTAGTTTCGTGGCATATGATTACCATTGATTTAATTAGTGGTATTTTTACAATTCTAGATAGTTGAAGGGTAATTTAATCCGAGCACTCGTCATGTTCATTTGCTTGGGTACTCATAAATTGGCCTACGCAAACCCGAATCACAAACTAAAGAATCTTTACTATAAAACCCCCAACTTCAATTCTCGAAATTGCTAATTGGGAATAAAATTTACACTAGTGTTTTGATTGGAAGCCTCGAAAAAATTAACGTTAAACATAATATTATTAATGCTAATTGGGAATAAAATTTACACTATTAATGCCAAATATACCTAGTGTTTCGATTAGAAGCCTCGAAAAATAGTCTTCTTTTGGGAATTGATAATTAGGAATAAAATTTACACTATTTTAAATTGAAGGGTAGGGAGAAAGAGTAATGTTAAACTTGAGAAATAGAGAGCAAGATAAAAAAAATTAACAATCTCATGGCTATATATATTACACAATAACTTGTACCATATCTTTTTTCTTCCTAATTTATTAGATATTTAACATTTTTTTGAGATAAATATCACTAAAATTTTCCAAAATCTAATTTAAAAATATTTTTCAGATAAATATTATATTTTTAAAATTAAATGTTAACTAAAATTTTTTTCCCCAAAAATGATGGGGGACCAGGCCCCCGGCCCCTAAATCCGCCATTGTCCATAATGTCCACAATGAACTCTGAAAATATGGCAATCATGCACCGTTAGAAAATGGTTAAAGAATTGCAAAGTCTAAATGTCATCCTTCGATAAGCAAATGTGCCATAAGGAAACGTGAAAAGTAGTTTTCTCTTGGTCACTTGGATGTATAGGAATTTGGAAAAATCTAGAAAATCCATCCATGTAACAAAAGAAAGAATGCTTAGCCAACCTTTCCAACATTTGGTCAATGAAAGGAAGGGGAAATGGTCCTTCCAGGTGGCTTTGTTGAGTTTTCTATAGTCAATACACATACGCCACCCCGTGACCGTCCTAGTAGAAATCAACTCATCATGAGTGTTCTTGACAAAGGTCATACCAGCTTTCTTTATGACTACATGGACGGGACTTACCCACTCACTATCCAAAATAGGATAGATAATTCCCGCCTCAAGTAGTTTTAAAACTTCCTTTTTAACAACCACCTTCATGTTGGGATTTAACGTCTTTGAGGCTTAATGAAGGTTTTATGACTGTCCTCGGGAAGGATGCGATGCATGCATAAGGTGGGGTTAATCCCTTATTATCATCAATGTTATACCTAATAGCCCTACGATGTTTTCTCAAAAATTCAAGTAACTTATCAACTTGGGAACTATCAATTTGAGTATTAAAGCTAATAGGGAAGGTAACTACTATAGGAACCACTTTTAATTACGGTTAAAAATGACCTTTAATGGCGGTTAACTAGTATCGTGTATGTGGTCGTTATTGTATGTAGCATCTTTTACTACGGCGTAGTAAAATATAACCTATGGCGACGGTTCTTACATTAGAACCGTCGTCATATGTCCTGAACAAAAATTGCCCAAAATTGTTAGGCGGGGCATCGACGACGGTTCAAATGTAAGAACCGTCGTTATAGGTCCGTATTTTTTAATTGTTTTTTATTTGTTTTTTATCACCATGTACAAAATATACTCCAAAATACATCACAACTTACACAACGAACAAACCAACGAGCTTCAATTTTCCAATTTACTACAACCACAACAAAGTTCCATCCGAACAAGTTTGCAACACGGTTCCATATATTTCACATTTAAGTTCAAGCAAAGAATATATTACAATGATATGAAAATAATTTAAACCACAAAGTTTCAAGAGAAACAGATGGACTTTTTGACATAAGTATTGAAAAAGGAATACACAATGAGGACATCTCACCAAGCAATCTCTATTTCCTTTATCATTGTCCCAAAGTGATGCTCCTCATGTGTTGTTCGCTTGGAGTTTGTATAGGGGGTAGACTGAACAACAAGCAACTTAATAAGCTGTGGAAAACTTTAAGCGGGAGTAGAGATTAGCAACCATAGCAACCAAAGCGAGAAAGACGTTAAGTAACAATTATCCACAAGAATTATGCACAAGAAACTTTACCGAAAAGCTTAATCCTTTTGATACTCATCGAATGAGGATCTTCTACCCTTCCATTGGAAGGCTTAGTCCTTATTTTGCTTCTTGGAGTTCGTGCAGGGGTAGAGGTTCTACTACATAAAAGCTGAAGAAAACATTAAACAGGAGCTGAGATTAGCAAGCAAAATTGAGAAAAGTGTTAAGCAACAATATTCACAAGAAACATTACCTAAATGATGGCCTTTTTCAAACGATGATCTTCTACCCTTCCAATTGGACAGCTTAGTACTTATTTTGATCCTCATCAAACAAAATCATATGTTTACATGAATACTACAAGTCAAAAATAATGAAAAACAAGCTGCAGTTTCTAAAACAAGCAACAATATTGGATATCATCCGGAATAAAATTAATGTTCTTACCGAGTTGATATAATTATATGTTTTATGCCTTTTTCCCCCTCCTTTAGACTTATATTCAATATATATGCCCTCTTGATAGTCAACCATTACATAAAATTCTTCAAAATTGGGATCTTCATTTTCGACGGGCATTCCCAAGGAGAAGGGTGGGGTCTCCTCAACAAACTTACACACATCTTCACCATCCCTACCAACAACGTGCCTCTTCCCTTGAAGAACAATAGACTACTTATCATTGGCTAGGTCCTCAACGTAGAACATCTGTCTTGCTTGGGATGCCATAATGAATTGATCCCCTTTAGGCCCTTTTCTTGTGAGATTGACCATCATGAATCCCATCCCATTAACTCGGACACTTGTTGTTATTGTCAGCCCATTTGCACTTGGAAAACGGGGTCATAAAATTCAACATAGTCTAGCTCCCATATCTCCTTAATGACACCATAATATGACATTTTAGCTATAACGGGATTTTTGTCCTTGGAGCTGGAAACATGAAGTGCATGAGCCTCCAATGTGACCCCACTATTTTGCGCGGTGCTCCTATTTTCTTTGCTCTTTGTGTAGAAAGAGTATCCATTAATGTCATACCCAGGGTAAGATATGACTTCCAACTACGGCCTTCTAGCCAAGCTGACTAATGTTTGCGAGATATGTTCTCATCATACCCACTTGTCTCCTTATGAGGGATTTGTCTTCATCAATGAATGGTTGCACTTCATCGGTGTTTTGTAGAATATAAAGATGTGCTTGATCCCTCATATCCCGATCGATTGTTAGAACCTTCGGCCCCAATTTCCCCGCCCACCGATCTTCCCCATAAATCGATGTTTTGGAATACTAATTTCTTTCATTTGGGGGTAGTATTCACAATGGAACTCGACACACTCTTCAGCTGTGTATGCCTCAATAATGCACGTTTCCGGTCGGTGCGATTTCTAACATATCCTTTGACAATTTTCATGAAACATTCAAAAGGATACATCCATTAGTAAAAAACCTGAGCCATAGAATCTCACTTCTCTCGCCAAATGGACAATTAGGTGTACCATGATATCAAAAAATAAGGTAAGAAGTACATCTCAAGTTGGCACAACGTAATGATCACGTCGTATCGAAGATCATCCGATTTCTCAAAATCAACGACTTTGCTGAATATGGCATTGAAGAAGAAGCAAAGTCTTATAATCGCTTGTCCGATATGTTTCGGCATCATGGCTCGGATATTAATCGGCAGTATTTGTTGCATCAAAGCATGACAATCATGAGATTTAAGATCGATTAGTCTATAATCGGACATCAAAATGAGTCCACCGATGTTCGAAGAATATCCCTGTGGCACTTTGAGTTTCTTTAATGTTTCACACAAATGTTGTTTTTCCCTTCTACTCAATGTGTAAGACGTCGGAGGCAAATATGTTCTCTTCCCCTTTGGTTGTGGTGCTAATTCCTCCCGTATTCCTATTTCACACATATCGAGTCATGTTTTCTCTCCACCCTTGGTCTTCCCGGTATGTTCGGAAGAGTGCCAATGAGACTTTCACAAATGTTTTTCTCTGTATACATTACATCAAGACTATGTCTCACATACAACTCTTTCCAATATGGAAAATCAAAAATATTGATTTCTTTTTCCATACACTTGTTTTCGAATTGACGTCGGTATGGCTTGTCAAACTCCACATCAAGATATTTCACTTGCTTATATATTTGATGTCTTGTTAATGGAGTTGGAGCGAGAATCCATCTCGGTTTTACCATTGAAAGCCTTCTTTTTCTTACAATATTGATGGAAAAAGGGAAGAAACTTTCGGTGTCCGAGATAGGTCTGTCTTTTTCCATGCTTAAGTTGATAGGAGTAAGTACCCTTTGCATAAATGGGGCATGCCTTGTGGCCTTTGACGGTGTATCCGGATAAGTTTCCGTGTGCGGGAAGTCATTGATTGTGGTGAAGATCATAGCTCGCAATGTAAATTGTTCTTGACGGTAGGCATCGTAAACCGAAACACCTTCATCCCACCAAAGCTTGAAATCTTCAACAAAAGGCGCCAAGTACACATCTATATCATTTCCCAACTGCTTAGGTTGACAACATAATGTACTTGCGCTTCATACACAACGATGACGGTAGGTTGTAGATAACCAAAAGAACGGGCTAATTGCTATGCTTGCTACTCGATGTCACCGTGGGGGTTTATTCCGTCCTTGCAAAGACCCGCATGTAGATTCTGTGCTTCCTTACCAAATTCTGGAAACATTGAATAAATCTTCTTCCACCGAGGAGAATCGGCAAGGTGACATAGCTTGTCATCACGGACTCTTCCGTCGACATGCCACGCCGAGTTCTTGGCATCAATTGCACTTGAAAATAAGCGCTTAAAGCTCGGTATTATTGGTAAGTACCACAACACCTTTGCGAGAGGTCCCTCAACACTCTCTCCATCGATGTATTTCATCATACTTAGGACATTCGTGTCTATGTGCATGTTTTTTCCCGTACAATATGCAATCGTTCGGGCATGCATGTATCTTCTTATAGCCCATGCCCATAGGACACAACATCCTCTTCGCCTTATATGTACGTGCTGTGAAGAACATTGCCTTTTGGGAGTACATCATTGAGCATACTTAGCAAGTTGGTGAAAGTTTTGTCACTCCAACCATTACCATTTTCAAGTTCATCAACCTCAACACAGCTAATAAACGGGCATACTTATCACACCCCGGGTAAAGAGGCTTCTCCGAATCGGCTAACAATTTCTCCAATACGTTTGGTTCAACAACTAACTCACGTTCGACTCCACGAACTATATCTTCAGGTCGATCTTCTAATTCCATACTACTAGCTTCATTTTCATCATACCCTTCATCTTCCTCTCGAACGACATTATTCACAAAAGACTTCTCCTCCTCATGCCATACCCACACCTTGTAAGTTATGTCAAACACATGCCAATATAGGTGACCTTTTACAACATTAAGGGAAAATCTTGAGGAGTTGAAACACCTTAAACACGGACGGAATATGGATCTGTTCCCCAAATTTGGCGGCATGTTCGACGACAATCTATAGGAAATTGTTAACACCATCACGATATTCTACACTCCTCCTATCGCTATAAACCCACGTTCGATCCATACCTTACCCATAAACATGAGAAGTAATTCACCACATATATATAGCTCGATAAATACGTACTTATGCACAAATAATATGACATGAGTCTAAGATCCTTATATAGGTATAAATGGTCCTAAACCCATTCAAGAATAATATGACACTAGACCATGTAGCAAAATCTTATCATACATTTGACAAAATTCCGACAGACATTTCCCTTAGTACTTCAAGTACAATATATGAAAACGAAGTGGCTAATGTGTATATCCTTACATAATTGTATGGTAACATAAGTAAAGATACACACATCAAACCCATCGTCATCATAATTGCACATGAAGAACGAGAGAGGAAATTAGCACCATGATATCTTGTCAAATTTTTATGATAAGATTATAATAACCACACAACATATTATTATATTATTCTCAAACTGTCCAACACGGACAATTCAAAAACCTACACATACCAACCTAATATCCTAAACTCTATACACACATTTATGCGCGTACCGCAACTTAGGATAATTTGTTATGTACGGATGTTTGAACGAGTTCTCTAAACTTATGAAATGCATACAATAATTTAACGAAGCATGCCATTAGTCGAATTATATGAAAAACAATAAGTCCTAGTACTAAGTAACAAGTTTTGGGGATGACCCTATATCCAAATTATCTTTCTGTTTTTTAAAACTCTAAATAAATTAGGATGCGATCTTTCGATTTACCATTATTAACTATCATTCTATTTCTTGTAAATTAAATCCTAAAATCCTAAACCCATTTCTCAAAATCTCTAACATTTCACGGATTTCCAACTTAATAAACTAAACAAATATTACCCGCATTCTTAATAAACAATTCAACATTTTAACAATCTCAAACATTACCCACTTTCTCAATATTCAAATTACCTCAAATACATTCAACATTCAACTACTTAAATTTTGTAAATAACTTAAGTGAAAAATAAAAGATGCTAGAGAATCATACCGGAAGAACAACGACGACGGAGAGAAGGAGCGAGAGGCTAGAGGTCGAACAAGTAACGAGACAAAGCAAAAGGAAAGAGGAGAGCTACACCTAAAACAAACGAGAGGAAATAGTGAGGGAAAGGAAAAAGTAATCAAAGGTAAAATCGAGAGCTTACGGGCGAAATTGAGTGATGACGACTTACCGGCGACAAGTATCAAGTCGAGGAGATCCGGATCCGAGGACTATGAACAAGAGGACTCGTGGAAGAGCGATAAGACCAAGAAAATAGAGAAGATGAACTGGGCGTGTAAAAGAGCAGGAGCGAGGTCTCGGGTTTTTAAGATTTGTGAAACACATTTAACGACGGTTCAAACACGAAATGTCGTTACATGTTCCCTATGATGACGGTTGTTCGACGGTTGTTTCAAACAAGCTGTCGTCATATGTCTTAAACAACGCCGGTTATTTAGAAAAATGCCACCGGTCCATTTTTCATTACGGTTTGTCCTTTTAACCGTCGTTAAGGATCCGTCCTTAAAAGTGATTAATGTAGTAGTGGGTGGAATTAGGTCGTAGAGATTCATACCTCAAGTGGGGAGGAAGAGGTTTTAACTCAACCTTTAGTGGCTTGACATTTCCCTTAATTGAAGTTTGAGGATCCACCACAAGTGTTTCCGTCCAACATTTGCTTGATGAAAATGTTGGGGATTTCATCCAATAATTTTGTGTAAGCCACCAATTCCATCTCATTTGCACAATTCCTCTCTTGCTCGTTCAAACATGCCAAGAAAGGGTCTATAGAAGCCCGGTGATCCTCGATGTCCTCTCTAATGACTTGATCAAGTATGTCGACATGGCATTTGCGAGGTTGAATTCCACTTTTTCTCAACAATATTTAGGAAAGCTTGTCATTCTTCACATCTATCATAGCTTCAGCTGTAGAAAGGAAGGGTCTCCCTAGGATAATTAGGATTTGTGCATCTTCTTCCATCTCTACCACAAAATCGCATGGAATGAAAAATTGGCCTCCTTTAATGGGGACATCCTCCAAAATGCTCATTGGACATTTTATCGAGCGATCAGCCAAAATAATAGAATTGGTTGTTGGCTTCAAGTCACCTACTTGCATTCTCGTTCATATTAAGAGGGGCATCAAGCTCACACGTGCACCCAAGTCACATAAAGCTTTATCAATTAGCACTTTTCCAATAGTGGAGAAACTATCGGGGTCCCTTGAGCTTTGAAGGTA
Organism: Talinum fruticosum; assembly: GCA_021018815.1. Classification (NCBI taxonomy): domain Eukaryota; kingdom Viridiplantae; phylum Streptophyta; class Magnoliopsida; order Caryophyllales; family Talinaceae; genus Talinum; species Talinum fruticosum. The sequence continues at coordinate 6,848,028 of JAITYX010000011.1, forward strand.
GCTTATTTTGCATGATCGCATTACACTCTTCGGTGAGAGACACCATGACGTTATTTTCCATTTTTCTCTTATTAGAAAGCATCTCCATCAAGAATTCACCATAAGAAGGCATTTCCGAGATCGCAACCAAGAATGCGATGTTGATATAAAGCTTCTTAAGGACATCCAAAAAATTGTCAAATTTGACTTGGAGTTATGATTTAGCCAATCTCCGTGGGAATGGAATCGATGTTCTATAAGGCTCCATTGGCTTAGCATTACCATTTTCCTCTTCCGTAACTTCCTTCTCATGTTTCTTATTTGAACTCTTAACTTTATCCTTAACCTTCTCATTCCTTTCATTCATGATTTCTTCATTGTCGACGCCTTTTGGTCCCTATAATTGTTTCCACTCTTCAAAGTTATAGCGTTCAAGTGTGCCTTTGGATTTGCTTCGGGTTACCCGGTAATTGGCCATGAGGATGAGAGATTTCGTTTACTTGTTGAGCAAGTTTGGCCAATTAGGTCGCAATCATACCATTGTACGTGGACATGGTATCAAACTTGGTATTGAGTTGCTTGATGGTCTCGCTAAAAGTCCCATTTTTCTTAGTTTGGACTTGTACAAATTTTCCATGAGGATCTCCAAGTTCAATATTTGTGAAGGTTGAGGATTACAGGGTGCTCTAATTTGGTAACCTGGAGGTTAATGGACATTTTGTTGAGGTGGTTGAGGATTTTGGTCCCTATAGGAGAAGTTGGGATGATTCCTCCACCCCGGATTGTAGGTATTAGAGTATGGGTTGTTTTGCAATTTACAATTGAAATATTGAAGGGCATTCACTTGTTCACTTATCATATTTTGAGAAAGCACCCTAATTAGAACTCATAGGCAAGGTGCCCTGGTATTCCACATACCTCACACATAACCACATTCCCACTTGATACAACTTATTGGAAAGGAGTTGAACGAATCCGGTCCATCTTAAGAGTTAGAACATCTACCTTGCTTCCTAAACTTGTCAAAACATCAACCTCTTATTTGCCCACTTCCGGAGATTTCCTTTTCACTTTGTCAATGATAATATTGTTAAAGGCAATTTCTTCAAGAAGTTCCATCGCTTGGTTTGGGGTCTTTGCGTTAAGTGCACCACCAGCAGCTGCATCAATAGTAATTTTCAATTCTAGTTTTAGCCCATCGTAAAATGTTTGGATTAGAAGCCATCCGGAATCCGGTGATGCCGGCACTTTTGTTGAAGCTTCTTAAATCAATTCCATGCTTCAAAGAGGGACTATCCATCTATTTGTGAGAAAGAAGTGATCTCATTTCTTAACATACTTGGTCCTTCGAGGAGGGAAAAACTTGCTAAGAAAGGCCTTCGATAAATTCATCCAAGTTGTGTTAGTGTTGGGATTCTCATTCGTGAGCTAAGCCCTAGCCCTATCCTTCAAAGAGAATGGGAAAAGTTGTACGTAATCGGACAACTTTAGTAGTCATGCCATTGAATTTTATAGTGCCACATTTCTCCAAGAATGAGGTAAGGTGGGTAATTGAATTTTTAGTAAGCGAGCCTATAAATTGATTTTATTGGATAAATTGCACCAAAGATGGCCTTAGCTCATATTGGTTTGCTTGAACTTTCGGCCTATCTATACTTGGTGTAGCTCTAGTAGCATCGGGCATGGCATAATCCTAGAGAGCTTGATTAACGGGGTTTGCTTGTTCTTGCTTCTCTCCTAGACCTTCTTACTTTACCACCACGAGAATGGGTCGTTGCTTTGATTTCTATGTTAGAGCTGGCGAGGTCGGACGAACCTTGATCGCTCCTGAGCATACACCACAAACAATACAAAGATTAGTAAGCAAACTCAAGCAAGGAAATAAGCAAGGAAATGGAAAATCTTGCGTAAAATCTCCTAATTTAGCTTAATATCAAAGTAACACTATTTCCTCGGCACGAATTTGTCCTGAAAGATTTCTAAAATATTTTTTCAAAAGCTCTTTGGTCGAGCTTATGTCCTGAAATATTTATGAAACATTCTTATTTAAAAAGCTTTTCACTCGAGCTTGTGTACCTTATTGCATTTTAAAACATCTTGGCTCCAATACATATTTGATTAACTTACCTCTTGATTTATCTATTAGTCTTATCTTCAATGTTGAGGATTTGACATTTTATCGATGTACTTTTGATCCTCCCACATTTTACTGCAAATGTCACAAGTGGTTTTGTGACTTATTCGAGTGTTAGTGCCTAAGATGCCTCATGTTTCACCAACTGTCATTGATGATGTTGAAGCTATCCTAGAAGATGCAAGCTGTTAGTATCTAGTTCGTTGGTAAAGGTTGTCCCTAATATGATAATTCTTGGGCTTGGGAAGATGAAATGTGCTTGCATAGCTCCTAATGTACTCGACAAGTATCTTTATGACAACTCTCCGGGAACGAATGATTCCCGACCAAGGAAAAATGATAGAATCCCAAGAGTTTATTTTAGGAAGGGAATAATAATTAGGAGATATTAGTTGAGGGAGTATTCTATTTAGTTAAAATTTTAGTTTGATTTAGATTATATTTCAAGTTCTAATCCATATTAGGAATATTATTTTTCTTATTTTTATTAGGATTAATATTAAGTACGTTACATACCTGTAAATAAGAGGTCTATGAACCTTGTTATTTGACTATTACCTATCATTAAACATACAATATATTGAATTACTATTGCTAATCGCAATGATGCTTATTTGCTCAGCGCGGGGATGTCGATTTTCCTTTCTCTTCTTCTCTAAACCCTTTTCCTCTCTTTCTCCCTTCTCATTCTCTATTAGAAGGACTCAGGAATCTAATGGTAAGAGAAGAAATGGGAAGAAAGAAGAAGGTTAATGTGTTTATATATATTTACAGATTATTAGAAAGATTTTACTTATGTACCTTTATAACTTATGGTGAAATTTTGGAATCTAAGTACAAAAATGTAATTTACAAAAAAAAAAAAAACACGGGAGTAGGAACGGGGACAAACTTGTACTCGCGCGGGGATTGGTTTTCCGTCCCGTTCTGTGTCACTCCCATCCGCAGCAGCGATTTTTTCAAAGTTGGATCAAGTCCTCATTGGGGACAAGAATTGCCCCTTATCCTCGCAATGGGTCCTAGACCCGACCCATATCGGCGGACCCAACCCGAATTAGCGGATCCGGGTCCAAGAATTTTAGACCCGATGAGTGTGGGTCGGATATAGGTCTAAGTGATATTAAATGAATATGAGTTTGGGTCTAGAATTTGGACCCGGACCCATACCCATGGACTCGATAATTTTTTTTATATATGATTTAAGCTTATTTTACTCTAATTCTCTTAAAAATTCAATCACTCATTGCCTCATTCGCTCATTATCAATCATCTAGCATAACTCTCTAATACTTTCTCTCACATTTTTTTTTCAAATTTGTTCACTTTGCTTGATTTTTGAATATTTGTTTTAATTTGTCAATTTATATATTATGTAAGTGCATGTGTAAAAAATAAGAAAGTTGTGTTTTGTACAAATGTGTAATAATATTAATTGGGGTAGAAAATAATAAGATTATGTTATTTTTTAATAATTTTAATTTGAAATAGTCTATGTCCATTAAGGATTCGTTTAGGATCCATAAACCCACTAACCCAATAGGTATGGGTTTCAGTTCATACTTCACAAATCCGACTAATTTGAATCGGATCCGAGTTTATGTCAAAAAAATTAAACAAATTTAAATTCACTTAAACTCGACCAGGCACTGACCCATTATCGTCTCTATCAACTGCCATTCTTACTCATGGGAACAAGTTATACGAAAAAAATATGAGAAAGAAAGGAGGTCTGGGGGAAAAAAATTATTCTCAATATTTTTAATAAAGTTAGTATTCTTACGTCAGACCACCCACCATTTTGGTGGTTCGGGTGGGGTCAGGTCCTTCTACGACGTTGTGCCATTCGACCTTATTCCACGCAAACCCAAAATCTTTCTCCCTCTTTGTCTCTGCCTCCTCCGACGAAAACACCAGAGCAGCAGTTTGAGGTCAGCAGCTCCCCTGCGGCTCCGCTTTGTGACCTTTCTTCTCTTTGATGGTACCTTTTGTCCGAGTATTCTATCTCCGCACCAAACTTCGTCAGTTGTTCGATCGTATATGTATATACTCGTATTTACTTTGGGAGCTCTACGCAAAGCCTCATAATCTTACGGAGTTCAATTGATCTGATCACAGAGCTTAAAACCCTAATTTTGGTTTTTTTAAAAATATATTTTCCACCTAAATTTCGATCTCCATTTCATCCGATCAGAGATGATCAGGGGAGGAGTCCTCCCAATCACCGCCACGATGGGACTTCGCCGTTGCCTCTGGGGATGGATTGGAGCCCGCCACCGAAGAAATGGGTAATCCATTTTATCCTTCTTTCTATTTGGGTATTTGGTTAAATTTCAAATTTTTTAAGCTCGGCGGATAAATTTGAATTCTGGTTCGAAATATTGGGAAAAAGGTTTCAATAAGATTTGTGTTTCTAGTTCATCATTGACTAATATGCTGGTTAAGCTTCTTAATTAGCTGAATTATTTGATTATTATAAGTGTGCTTTGATTGGATCAGGGAGCTTGAGATATAGATGTTGCTCGTCGTTATAGATAGTATTGTTCCTGTTCTAAACTGTCATAAGTAGTTAGCATGATACTTTCGGGAATGTTAGTGATTATTCTGTGTAACTGGGAATATAAGTGGAGGAAGGGTCAAGCAATATTAGTTGGGACGAATCATGCTTATATGTCACCAGTTAGGAGAAATGATGATATCTTTTTCAGACTGAGGAATAATAATGCGTCCGAGTGACTAGTGTAGCTGTGGCAGATTTGATGCTTGTCTGGTGCATTCCAGTGTTGGTGAACTGCTAGTTGCAGATCACAAATGGTACAATTATGTTCGATGCGTTTCAGCAGTATTGTTCTCTCATTAGAACAATACAGTATTCATTCAAGGTTGTCCAAAATGCCACAAAAGATATTGTGTACGCATTTGATATTTTTACTACTTCGACCTGAAATGTAATACATGGTTGTTGTTTTCACAGAGTTTGTTGGCTGCTTTTACTCAATTTCTTAATTTCTTTCTTTGGTTTTCTTACAAATTGGAATTTTATAATAGTTGTGGCTTGTGAGAATGGTGAAGTTGACATACAATTGCTCAGTTTGTAAGAAAAGTTTTTTTGAGACCAGAGATTTGCATCCTTTGTCATGTTTGAGGCATCTCTACAGTTCTATATGACAAAGGAGTCCGCTATTTCTCATGAACATAGCTGCTGTTCCCATCTCCGGAAACAGAGGCAGAGTTTGGTGTTTTGTCATACTGCTGAGTTTAATTTTATGGCTATGAATAAATAGTACAACAACTAGTTTTGGCAACCCATGTATTTTAGTATTTTTGAATTTTACTCTTGTCTGTCTCTGAATGATTATTCTCCTTTTGGGTTGTCTCATTTTGATCAGCATGTATACTACTTAATCATTATACTAAAATATAATTGTCCACTTTACCCTAGTAGAACTTTAAATATGGTTGACAAACTCAATTCCATTAATGATAATGAGTGATTTGGTAAAGTAACAAATATTTTCATATTATCTATAACTTAATATTTATAAAAACTCAAAGAAGACAATCTTTCAAAAATGGAGGGAGTAGCTTCTTTTAGGAGTTAATTGTAATACTTATCAATGCAAATTATTACTATCTAATTAAAAGTAGATTATGATTAACTTAATAAAAAAGCTATAGCAATTATACCATCAGATTTTTTTTTTTTTTGTGCTGATTATTTCTCGATATAGATTTGATAATGTGTTAATAAAAGAATACTAATTTTTTTATTATTAATAATATCATTGTTTTCTAACCTCTAGTGTTAACTTTGATTGAAAGAATTAGAAGTTGATTTAGTATTAGGTTAGGAGTTACCAAGTCTCAATAGTTTGTGCCGCATAGGATTAGATAGAGTTTGTACCTTTGTGTCTTAGTTATGTTTTGAATCCCTGTACAATTCATAAGTTAGTCTTCAAATAATTCAATATTAAATCGTTGGTAGTTAGATTTTTTGGATATCAGTGATAGAAATCAATTCTTTTTATTGGATATTTTAGCAAAATATAATATAATAACGAGGACCTTTAACTGGAGTTTTAATTATTGACTGGAGTCCCTAATTAAAATTTCCTTCTATTTTATTTTTATACTATTAACAACTTATGATACTCTTGGTGAGAAAAAACAAACAAACAAGCATTTAATATGCATTAATTATTAAAAATTAAAAGGACTTTTGAATTTTTGAAGGGTAACATTCATCATTGTAATGACTTGTTTAGGTTTTAAGATAGCTTATGAGTAACCAAACATCTGAAATTTTGCAATGTAGGTATGGTTTTACTGAACGACTTTATGATTGTGAGTCAATATGTAATTTAGGTTACATGTTTGCCATTGGCACGTGTCAGGACTTCTATGTATCTGTTGCTAATATATATACTTTGATTTTATAGAATGATCGGGACACCGTATGGCCACATGATCCTCGCACTGGATGGAGTTATTGTGTTACTATTCCTTCTTGGGTTGCACTTCCAAAATCAAGATCAGGCACTTCAGATCCTGTAGTGGTACACAAATTGAATGCCTCTCCAATGTTTATCTGTGCCAAGGGTCAGATGTTGTTTTTCATTTTGTTAATTATGTCTTTCTATTATGTGCTTTCATTGGAAAAGCTAGCTTGAAAATTGGAAGGATATATTAGTTCTTGTTATTTATGTATCATTTAGTTCTATTGTGCCCTTAATTGTTTGATATGGTGGTCTAATTATCCATGAACTGCTTGAACTGCCTATCATGATATCAGTTCACTGAGTCATTCCTTTCATAGCAAATGGAGGCATGAACTGGGTCCATTTGTTCTCATTTCACACCCTTCAACGTGTCACTTCCACCATCATGAAAAGTTTTCTTGCAAATCACTTGATCGTTAGGATGATAGTACAAGCACTTTTCCTGAGTTTTGTTCTATGGACTTCTCAAGTTGTGTGCATTCAGAGTACACCGTATAGAAGCACTTCTGAAGCTTTCTATTAGTTCTTCCAAAAGGAGGGGTGGGGAACCTTTAATTGAGTTACATACGGAGATCGGGATAATGAGAAGCTTCATTAGGGAAATACATATTATATCTTGTCTTGAGTAGGGTATATGAAGGGATATCAAAAATTCACACTGCTGAAAAAATACTACATGAGACCTAGTGAGGTACCTGGTGATATGCAGATTGCTTGATAGAAGTCAATTGTATGATTTTACATTAGTGATTTGCTATGCAGCTACTAATTTAAGGTGTATGTCTAGCCAGTGCGGCCTTGTACTTGCCAAGTTGCCATCTAGAATGAAATAAAAATGGCCGTCATAGTTCTTTACTGGGAAGACATGAGTCAATAAGGTCGATAGCAGCCTTCACCTATCTCTACTGTGGACAAATTCTTTCTAGTAGTACTACTACTAGAGTAATTTGAATTTTTTATGTTTTATTTTTTGTTCTTAAATTTAAACATGGTGCACATATCTTTACATTACTGCACTAATTGTCCGCAACCTGTTCTGGTGAAGAGCTGCTAAACTGACTTTCATAGTTTTTGCATCTTTGGCTATAGTTTCTGACAACATATGCATGATATTATGCAGTCATGTTCAGACCTGCTGAAGGAATCTTCCTAAAATTTTAGTTATGATGTTATCAGTCCACTGGAATAGCACAGAATAAGAGCTTGATATAATAGGTCACTTTAGAAACATACTTCATTCCTTCGTAATTCATTGATTCAAATGAGGCTGCTTCGTGATGAAACCATCGGTGTGGAAAGGTTTTGAAGTTGAACAAACCATGTTTTGAGACTTTCAGTTTCACTCCCCAACTGTGATATGCTATGTGATGCCCACATTAGAGTTCCTGTTACAACAATCAACTGTTAATTATTATTATCACATGTAATTGATCACTTATACTATAGTAATTTTGGCACTTTAATAGTCACTTTTTCCATCTTCATATGCAAATAACCTTAAATTCTATGGTTTCTTGCACACACAGACACACACACACACATGCATATACATATGATGACCAACTTTCTTAATAGTTGTTTGGAACAGTTTTACAGACTCCAGGTTGGTATTCAGTCACCATCAGGAGTGACAACAACAAGAGAAGTATTAAGAAGATTCAATGATTTTCTGAAGCTATTTTCTGATGTAAGTAAGTGAATTGTTTGTAGCTTTTTCCCGTCCTGAATTTTATTACTTGATGTGAGTTGTAATAGGGAAAGATCCTCATCCACCTGTAACATTAATGAGGTAATTCACTACTAAGATTGTTGACAATAAATGTGTTTCTTAATTTCTGCAGCTGAAAAAAGCATTTCCGAAGAAGAATCTTCCATCCGCTCCTCCTAAGGGTCTTTTGCGAATGAAGAGCAGGGCACTTTTGGAGGAGGTGAGTACTGTGATCATTGCTCCTTTATTTTTTTGGAATTTTAGCTTTAGTGTCAGTGTTTTCTTCTTCCTTTTTTTAAAAAAAAAAAAAATTGCTCTGGCTCATAGCTTTTGTTTTATATGTCATATCTCTGTTTAAATATTATGTTTGTAGATAAGCCGTATTTTACAGATTTCCGTTTTCTTTTTAATTGCAGCGAAGGTGCTCTTTGGAAGAATGGATATTAAAACTTCTTTCAGACATTGACATATCGAGGAGTGTTGCTGTGGCATCTTTTCTTGAATTGGAAGCAGCTGCTAGGTCTTGTAAGTATTCCAATTCAACCACAAACTGTAAAGCCTGCTTCTTTCTTTGGATGTCTGCATGGAAATGGATATTTTCGTGAACTTGAGCATTTATAGGCAAATGGTGGTCATATTCCTCTAGTATTGTTTATTGGCCAATTGCTTTCTGGGCCCAAGTTCTATGTCTTCTTTATTTGATTCCTTCGATTTGTTTTCACTCCAGCTTTCCTTGAAGCAAATCAACAGCCTTCGGAAGGAGACACTTCTACAAGTAGCAGTATTTCTTCACATCAAATTCATCCAAGTTCAAGCTATCCAGTACTAGCTGGAGGATCATCCATGACATCGGATTATGGTAGTGACACTGCTTATGAGACATCTGAACTTGGAAGTCCTAGTTTAGGAAGGAATGATAGCTCTGAAGTTGGTCTGGATGAGTTAACATTGGATGAGGATTTGACTAATCCTGTAGAACATCTAGCTAAGTACAGAATGTCTAATATTGATGAAGGGTTGTTGATGGGACAGAACATCCTGGATCAGTTGGAAAGTTTCAAGAAACAGGTGCATACTGGACAGATGATAGATAATGGGAGTGCCTCAAAATCAGCCCCTTTAGCTGTTAAGAGAACGAAATGCTTGTTTGATGCAGAGCATAGCAAATTAGTAAATCATACCCGAAAGCCTTCAAATGAGAGTATAGGGAGTGACTTGAGTTCATATAAGGGAAGTGAAATGTCAAATTCATGGGCTCCTAACTTGCTTGGTGAAGCATCTCTTGACCTCAGCGGAGCTGAGATTTCAAAAACAGTAGGGAGTCCTGGTGGTTCAGAGATGCAGTTCCATAGTGTACCGGTGGTCCTTGCAAAGAGTCACCAGCCTCAACTGAATAGGATCCTTATGATCATGCTGCGCAGACTAGTGACCGCAAAGACAGATATGGAGGATCTTATTACTAGGTTGAATCAAGAAGTAGCTGTGAAAGAATACCTTACATCCAAGGTAGGAAGGAGTTATTTTGCAAGATCTTTGAATGGTTATTTTTTCCTTGCTTTATGTCCTTGTGAAGATGACTGTCTATCATGCTCAACTGTCATTCCTTTTTCCAGGTCAAGGATTTGGAAGTTGAACTTGAAACGACTAAAGAGAAGTATAAAGAAAACCTTCAGCAGGCTTTGTCACTCGAAAAAGAAAGAATTACAAAAATGCAGTGGGATATGGAGGAACTTCGGCGCAGGTCTTTAGAAATGGAATTGAAAGTAAAGTCTCAAGAGGTTTTGTTCTTATATATTTTCTTGATTGACCTTCCTGACAATGTACAGTGTTTTTGGGTTAATTTCTAATTTCTCAACTATTGGCTTGAAACAATTCCAGGACGGAAAATTGCCTAGCGAATGCAGCACTTCCTTCCCTGAGAAAGATGAATTGTTATGGGAGTTGGAAGCTGCCAAAGACCAACTTAATATCTTACTTAAGCAGCATGAAGAGTTAGAGGTGAAATCCAAATCGGATATCAAGATACTTGTTAAAGAGGTTAAATCTCTGAGAAAATCCCAAATGGAGCTCAAGCAAAAGCTTGATGAATCATTAATGGAAAGATGTGAAGTTGAGGTAGGTTTGCAACTTCTACTTTTCTGCTCCCTAAGTGTGCATTTTCTTTCTTCTTCCCTTTTTCTTCATTTTTTATTTTGCCCCAGCATAATGGATCAGTTTCTTAAATCTTTTAGACTCCTCTCCATGTTCTATTTATCCTTAATTGATGGAGATGAAAACACACTTTTGTTCATATAATTTGTGAAAATTGGTTATGCTTGGGGGACAAAACTGGTATGTATTATATGATGCTGTCCTGAATGTTGAAGACATAATAGCACTAATTGAAGACCCAAAGGGAACATTTCTTTGTTAATCTTGATTCTTATGAGTTCAAAGTTCAAACCTGTTCTGTTATTCTGTAGGACCCATATTTCATTCTTCATGAGCAAATGCTTGTCTTAGCTCATTTGTGAAGGTTACATACCACTCACAGTTTAGCGTTTTTCTTCTTGTGAGGCTTGATTTTAGCTATTTAGCCGAGATTTATACTTATTTTTAAATGTTTATACTTATGAGTTGGTCATCATTATCGCATGCATAGGATTTTGTGAAATCTAATATTGATCATAGGTAATTACAACTGTTGTTATCCCTTGACATCCAAACTTCTTTAGAAGTAGCACTTTCACAGCATCACACTTGCATTAACAATTTTTCTGATAAACATCAACAGAAGAGTTGTTTGCTGTATTGAATATTTGATTGATTTTTTTTTTTTTTCAAAGTTAGGTTTTATGACTTCCAAAAGTAGCAATCATTCTACCAAAAAAATAAGGTAGCAATAATTAGGTGTAGAAGTAACTCTAGTCTACATGCAATAACACACAGATATCTGTTTTCACTAAGTTACGTGCACTTAAAGATCACAAAAGAAAAAAGTGTCAGTTGGTTCAACTTGTAAAGTCTTTGGGAGTTGTTACCAGACCTGGATCCGAACCTCGCCTAGATCGGCCTTTACGCCTCTTCACTCCAGAAAAAGAAAAAAAGGATCGCAAAAATATTCAAGTTACAGAAGCCTTGTACTTCCTTTTTTTGGGGAATTATAACCTCATGGACCACTTGGATGTCTACCTTACAGCTTTATCATTCTGATTCTGATTTCTGATTTATGAAAATCCTGTAATGTCTTTCACTAAAATTCAGTTCACAAAGGTAGGCAAGATAGCTTTCAAGACCACCCGTCAACCAACAAAAAAGTAATTCTCTGTTTGCAGTGTGCAATTGTGCTATCTCTAAGCCTGCTTTGAATTCCATTCCAATCATGAGGAAATTGAATTTGTAATCATCGTAGATGCCTTGCCAAATATTCCTTATAACATCAGGGAAAAAAGAAATAGATGGTTTTGACCTTCATTCTTCCTTTGCACAGTAAACAAGGGTGACCATTACAGAGATCCATCGTTTGCAATCTATTTGTAATTGGCTATGTACGTTTGACTGCCTACCAAATTCCAGGGCTATGGAGACCTTAGACGCATGGATTTTTTTGTTTTGAAGAGAAGCACTGGGATTGATACAAGATATGGGCACCAAACAGTATTGTTATGCTGGCACGTGATTTTTTAAAAACTTGGAATATAACACATATAATGGACACGCATAATGGAAAATACTCGTTCAGTTACTTGTGTGATTATTGTTCTATGTTCTTAACCTTGGAAAGTGCCCTGTTTGGATGGGAACAACTAAAAACTTGCAGTCGAGTGTGTGAGTGTCAGCATTTGACACGGATACATGAAGCTGTGGAGTGTCAAAACTTCTTAGATGGAGAAAATTGCATGCTTTCTCCCAATTTTTGACCATCCTTGGCTGTTGATACACACTTTTTATGCTTTGGACCCCAAATTTTTATAGATCAGTCAAGCAACTTTTGTAAGACTTTGCATCTGTCACACATACTGGTTTCTTATATAATAGCCATGAAGCCAAATCCATCCAAATCTTAATGCATTCCCTAAAAGCTCCGCACCAGGCTTCGTGTAGGGAACTCTGATGTAGGCATGGATTCTAAATGTGGCTGCTGTGCAACAAAATGGCCTTATTGGAAAGGTTTTAAAATAAAGAGTGATTGCCACATTAGAACAAGTTTGCTGTATCACGATTGAAACTGTTAGTCACGATTGAAACCACATTTTGAGCCCCTCGATGTAGGAACGTTATCCCTGAATTTCTAAATTATAGAGAGATTGGTTCCATTAAATCATAGATTTAAAAATTGTTGACGGCCTACTATTCCATAGAAAGGAAATAGAGGAAGTTTAGAAAGACATTTTGGTTTAGTCGACTATAATCTAAGCTAAAAAATTGTACCTTTTTCGACTATCCAGATTTATGGACATAAAAGGATAAATGGGCATGAAGCCGTTAAACACATCATTTCTCCTTTCAGTAGTTCTATAAACCACCCATTTCTCTCTACAATATAGGCATATGCACATCATCCCAAGAAAACAGGAGACTCCTACCCTCAGAGCAATCACCAGACAATAAAAATACTGTGTCCAGCATACTAATGTGTTATCATGTGTTTGATAACAGCTTTGGACAAGACAAGAGATTGAGAGCCTAATAGATTGCATAGAAAGGGTAATTGACTAAGCTGACTAGCATTGTATAGAAACTTAGTAAACCATGTTTTCATTGTGGCAATAATCTTGTCAATGGGGGTGTCCATTGATTCAAAGTGGGTTTCTTGTTTGTTAACGGAACACCTTGATTTCCACTGGCAATTTCCCTCCCGTCGTGCCAACACCGATAAAAAAATTTTCATTATCGTCTCCTTTTTCCACACCAAAATACATTTCAGACTTGGACATATTTGCAAACCAAAAACCTTCAAGTGATTGAAAATATGATTCACTTCAAAAGGAGGTACACAAACATCTCATCATCTCTATTAAACATCAAAAGGTCATTAGCGAACATTATTCCATAACCAAGGTATCTTATCCCTTTTTCTTACATCCTTTCTTTGCCATGAAAATGCATCTATTGCACATGTAGCATCAGGAAACAAATCCATATCCCAATCCATACCCGGAGTGTCCCAACTAAGCACTATGTTGCATTAGGAAACCAGAATTCAGTAAAATGTATCCTCTCTACAGATGCATAGGCCTTTTGTGCATTTACCTCTTAGTTTTAAAAAGCTCAAAGGCACACAAAAGCGCAAACGGTCCTGGGGCTTCGAGGCGAGGCGCGGACTTTTCGGAATGACGCACACTTACAAAAAAAATTGCTTGAAAATCATCACCAAGGGATATTTTTTAACGAATAAGCTAGATGATGGTATCAAATAACTGATTGATTAGAAATCATTATAACTAAGAAAAATACCACAAAGACTCTTACTTTGTGATAATACAATGAATTTGCTACAGTTTTCACCAAAAAAACAAGCACAAAATCTGAAAGTTACTGTAAATGATGTAGGACACTCTGAGAGCAATTCCTACTATGGGATAAATGTAGGACGCTCTGAGAGCAATTCCTATAGAAAGGGATGGCTCACACAGAACCAATCAATCTCAATCAATCTCACAAGCAAAAACTCAAAACTCAATATCAATTCTTATTCATAATCTGAATTCTCCAATTACATAAAGGGGTTTATATAGTTAAGAGATTAACTAATATTAGGAAACCTAAACATAAGATATAAAATATAAAAGGATAAAAATATATAACCTAATATTATCCTAATGGATTAGGAAACTAAATCTTGATAAAATACTACTAAATATCCTTGTTTTACCTATCTTAAAATATGTTAATAATAAACCTACGAAAATAATAAAAATAACAAAATATATTTCACATCTACTAATATGGAGATATATCCAGATCTTTCCTCTATTCTTATCCTGCAACAGTAAATTAATTGAGCTTGAGACACAAACAACACAAAGTCTTGAAGTTAATGTAAATTGATTGTGCTTGAGACACAATCAACACAAAATTTATGTCACAATGACAATTAATTATCCTCGTATACAGGTAATCTTGCATAATTTCTTGAATTTCAGTGAAACTGTTCAAATCTCCCATTGTTGCACTCCTGAGGTGCACGAGGCACAACTGTACCTTGGCTGAGGCACGTTTGAGGCGCATGCCTCCCTGGGCTTTTGGAAGGGCTAGGCTTGACCATTTGCAAGGCGCAAGTGGGTGGGCTTTGATCTTTTGTGCGCTAAGGGGCGCACTTTTTAAACTAAGATCTACCTTAATGAAGCATTCCTTTTGGTGCTTTGCAGCAAGTTCATAACCTATCCCCAGTATATCTGTCTATATGTGCTTAGGACAAAAACATAGTGCTGTTAACATCCGAACACAACTCCCTATTAGCCTGATATCACCCATATAGGTGAAAGGAACTTTTATCTTATTCACCAAAGTGTATTGTTGTTAAAATTCTTTAGCAATTTTCCATTTTTCGAAGTCCTTAATTTCCAGGCAAATGTCTTACTAAATTATCTTTGATTCTTATCCTTCTTTCCCATTAATCGATCTCAAATTCAGTAAGCAGACAATTTGAGATCTCAAGACCAGTTGCAAAATATTGCCAAGGACTCGGAGGTTTTGGCTGCACGGCTTTATGTAAGCTTTCTGACAAGCAGATAGCACTTTGAGATATACAAAGAATAACGCTCTCAACCAGCCAACACCAGCAAAGAGGCTATTTCTGAAGGACTGTTGCATAACTCTATTTTCTTTGACTCTACAATTCAACAGCCTTTGTCAGGTATATGGGCCTGATCGAACTTACATACAAAACGTACATAAACATAAGCATAAATAGAAACAAATATAAACAAACATAAAAGAGCGAAAACGAATATAAACGAACAGAAACTAATAGAAATGTGTTGTTAAAATAAGAAACGAACAAACATAAAAGAACATAAACAACATAAAAGAACATAAACGAAAATAAAACATAAATAGATTTTGTTTTTCATGTAAAGTTGAACAAGCCCTATGACTCTTTGGCATTGATATCCACACTTCGACTCTCTGTTCTTACTTACAGACTAAAGGTGCAAGATTTATTTAGAGAACCATTGAGTGTGGCACTCGCACTATTGGGCAGTCAATACTGCAATATGAGCATGTTCGAGTTGGACATTGTTGTAAATTTGACTTTGATAGTTTATGTATACGGGAGTGCTGACTATAATTTATACCCTGTCATCATTGTGTCGTACCTTGGGAAGTGCTTCACTGCAGATAATAAGTTTCTTCTTTTCTCTTCACTAATGTGTGCCCTTTCTTCAACTTATTGTAGCAACTCTTGCAGCACGAAGTGCAACATAGAGAACATGCCTTGGCTGCAAGGCGGAAGCTTTTGGATGATTGTCAAACCCTTCAGAGTCGGCTAAAGGAGTGCAACATTAAGGTTGTGGATGATAATTTTTCCCCAAATTCCTCATCTATATCAGGTGTTTCAGATCTATTGGCAGAGTCTGACAAGCAAATGGGTCTTTTTCTTCTAGAGGTAGTTTCTGGCTGCTTTTATAATCAAGTCCCATTTTTCGTTCATTTTCTTTGCATTATTTGCCTTGTAGGCTGGAAAAGAAATAATTACTGAGTGATATCTGCTCTTTTTGGGCCATACCATTTTTCTTACTGTTTTTTTATTTTCTTGAAGTATACCATTTTTGTTATTATTCCAGTGGAACGACTTTTCTTTTTGTGCTGTTTCGATGATAAACGAATTTGAAACTCGGACAAATTGGTCATATCCTGCTTTTTTATTGAGACCATTATTGTACAATCAGGTAGATGGCATTTTGCTTGCTATAGTTGAAACTGTAAATCTACAACCACCTTCCTCTTGGGTGCTTTATTTTCCTTCCCCCTTTTTGTGGAGGTGTGGCAGGGGGAGGGGGTGGCGTGGTTTGGGGCTCTGTCAGCTTCCTATGTTTATCTTACCATCTATATATTTTTGACTCAGGAGTTGGCCCCGGAGGTTGACTCAACATCAAATGGTGACGAGATGAAGGTGTTGGATCAAGAGTTGAGGATTGCGCTGAGAGAGATTTTTTCTGAAAATGCAAAATTGAGGAAGCAGGTAAATTTTTTGATTCAGTCTGCTCTTCGAAGGGATAGCTCTACTGATGAGAACGGTAATGTATCTATGTCGGCAGAAACTATTTTGAAATAACTTTTAGAATCATAAATTGGGGGCAAAAAATGTAAATCATGCTAATTCCTCTGTATTGTGAGCTTTTCCGTGTATCTTTACTTGATTATAATAATCTTTGGTCTTGTAATTTTCCCTGGTGCATTACCCATGAGTTTTGGGAAGCGGTTATACACAAGAATGATGTATTTACTTTTTCTGTTTGTTTTAAATCTAAAATCCCATTTTAGTCTCATAGAACTCATTTGAATGAAGAGCACCTATCGAATGGAAAAGATGAATTTGCACTATTGAGGAAGACCTCTCATTGTCCATTACAGATTTTGTGGTGTGAATTTTTGGGGTTGAATTGGCGCCATATTTGTTTTTTCTTTTTAGGTAACAATTTCAATTCATGTATCACTCTCTTAGGAGTGTATACTTCCTATAGCCACGTACATGTTTATTAAACTCCTTATGTGAGTTTTGCATTCTATAATTCTACCGTTAGAAAACCTTCCGTTGATCAGACTTTCACTAAAATCATAAAATGGTTAGGATCTTATGATCTTTATTTTCTCCAATAACGTATGCTGATATCATGGTACAGTTTTTCAATCTTGCCTGACGATCCACGATTCCAGGGGGACTTCGTAGTACTTTTTTTTTTTTGCCGGAACAAATATTAAAGTATATTCATCCCTACAAAGAGGGAGGATAATCACCAAAAAGAAAATAAATAAACACGGGCATACTTAGGTGATAAACAAGAAGGCTTTCAAAACCTGCATCTCCAGCAATACTACCAATCTGAATGCTTACAATAGATTGTGAAACCTGCATCTCCAGCAATACTACCAATCTGAATGCTTACAATATATTGTGATTCGGGTATTTTCCGGACAATACTAGCTCACCCGTTACGTCACCAGCCAATCGTGCTTAATCAGTCGGGTAACGGAGATCTCGGCTCAAGCCAACCCTTAACGGGCCACGTAAAAGCCCAAAATCCATTAGGGCTAGGGTTTCCCTCTAAGTCACGATAAATTACTCTATTACCCCTTTAAAATCTCCTATAAATACACACTATTTCCCAACCCCAAGGGACATGTGATGTTCACTTGACAAGAAATCTCATCTTTTTGATAATCCAAGCTCTCAAGCTCCTAAGCTCTCAACACTCATCAACGTTCATCCACACTCATCCCGAGAACTTCCATCTTTGGAAATCTTCTCGTCTCCTAAGGAATCCCCACGCACATTGAGGAAGATCTCCTCGATCCTTTCAATCAAATCAAATACTAATTTGAGCGTCGAAGGGGCATTCCCGGGATCCATCACCCGGGCTTCGCCTTTTGCGGGTTCAAGCGGTCGCCACTCGGACTCGGATCGATCGTGCCACGTCCATGGAACCGGAGCGATAAATCCTTCCTCTCTCCGAATCATCATCCACATCAACTTAGTTTCTCCGGAAACATATTGAAATCTAAGTAAAATGTTATGTTATCCAATATTTTGCTGTTTGAATTTTTGAAGATTCCGAGCCTGCCAAATACAGTAGATGGTGGCATTCAAGCCACATCTAGGAGCTCTAGCTCTTATTGTCCTGCCTGTAACTTTCTTATAAAACCATTCCAATTCATGCCTCCACGACCAACACCTGGGCTTTATAACTGGCCATGATAAAAGGCTAGTCCAAATTTGGTTGTGACAAGACACATTTGAAAAAGGTGGCTGCAAGTTTCCTCCTCTTCACATTAATAATAACCTTTTATATAATTATGTTCAAAAAATTCGTTATTATAATTTTCTTTTTTGGGTAACAAGTCGGATTTTATTACCACCATTGAACCGCCCCAAAGGAAAGGAGCAGAATCGCATCATTCAGTCATTCATGTATACAAGACTTACTGAAAAGTAATAAGCCAATCATGCGTCTGATCCAAAGAAGAAGCCTTAGCATCACATACAGACCTGACTGACTGACCCTGTACATATACATTGCTGTTAGTCTCATCATGAGCTTCACATAACATACAAGTGGTATGCCAACGTTGCATAGATTGAGCCATTCTTGCAGCAATAGGGGTACAATGAATATATAAAGAAATGGTTATCAGAAACTCCAAAATAAAAATTAACTTACTGAAAAGAAAAATTATAATTAATATATAATTGGTGGAATCTAAAAATAATTTTTGGAGATATTTTTTATTTTATTTGTTTCACTAGTGAATTATTTTAAAATTACTGAATTATGAAGCAATTAGAACTAATCAATTAAGGTTAGAATATCCATCAAAATAAAATATCATAAAATGCAATTGACAATCATAATGAAATTCAGGAAGGAAGCTTAAAACTAAACATCAAAAAATTTTAAGCCAAATCTCTTGGGAATATAAATTATTGATGTGTAAAAGAAAAAAATATTTTCTTTTTTTTTTACTCCTAAAATTTCTTTTATCCTTCCATCTAATGACACGTGGCCGAGACTGGTCCACGATATAAGCTCCAGCTTGGGGGAGGGGAGCCCATTTCTGGCTCGATTAAGCTCCACCATTGCTAGCACACTTCAAAATGGACTACAAACAACATTACGAGAGGGTTTCAGGAATATTGTCATTAAAGATGATAATAAGGTGGTTAGTGTGGTTATACACAGAAAGCCATATTATATGGAAAATAGCAAAATATTATTAGGACCCATATACATAGATAGACCAACATGTCATTCAATTAATTTTAAAACATGTTTATAGGATGACCAATAAAGCAATATAGATCTTTATTTATTTTTCACTTATTTATGCTTGTTCCTTCAATTTAGATCAATTTTGAGCTATGATATAGTTGGGCATACTCTTTTGGGGTTCTTTCCTTATTTACCCTTGTGAAAACAAATATTGTAATGAATTATTTTTGTTCTCTCAGAATGAACATGTCTAATACTTAATAAATTTCATTAAGATACGATGAAGTCTATCCATGTAGTGCTCAATTCTAGAATTCAATGAATTGTTACACACACTCGGTTACTAGAAGACCCCTATAATACTATGAGACGTGCCCTACAATGTCCTACTATGATTACTCATTTTTTATGCATGCTTATTCGATTGCTCACATGCACATTGTTAGTCACAATCTTTAGATACGTGCAAGGCACCTCAAATTATGATGTACTTTAAAGTCAAGTATAAGACGGATTTATTATCATTGCATACTTTGATACTAACTCGTCAAGGTGCAAGGACTTGTACGACTATTAGTTATGTCGGTTTTGTTTTTGATCTCAATTTAATATCCTGATAATCTAAGAAATAACTCATTATTTTTAAGTCTAAAGTTGAGTAAAATTATATGCAATTGTTCTATAAAAAAATCATATGCACTTGACAAGATCACAATGTTAGATCCTCTTTTTTGGCATGAGTAACACTTTTATCTAATAATCCCAATAAATACAACTTGTTTCCATAGTAAATGGTGATTTGAATATTAACTATTGTAATAATTATACTCGTTACGTAATAGTACTTTCGTTTCAAAATAATTGTCATTTTAGGTAACTCAAATAAATTGAAATGCAGGAAGTAGTTCGTGTTTCATTTTTACTGGCTGTGAATTCTATAAAATAAAAAAATAAAAAAAAAGAAAGAGTAAGAACTTCGCGACTTGCCACGACAGTGAGGTTGGGGTACTCCGCGAGCGTCACGATAGCCATTGCAATAGAACTGGTCAGCAGTGACGAGCAAGCAGAGGCCTTAACGACAAAAGATCCCCAGATTTTCTGTTATTAGTATAATTATAATTAATTTTATTTCAAAAATAGAACCCATTAAACATCCCCAAATTTTGAGTAATACTGATCCTGTATGGCATCCTCATAACCTCGAAGATATTCAATACAACTTTCAGCAGTTGGTTTGAACTTCAAACCATCAAAAGTATGGCAGACATCAAGCAAACCCAATATGTTCAACATAGATGAGTTGTTCTCTTCTTTTTTTTTTGGCCTCGAATTGAGACCTCACTTTTCCCCAGCTCATGGATTGGTCCCAAATTCACTGTTTGTCCAAGTTCCTCTTTTTTTTTTTTTCTTGTTCTGTTGGGAGAGGGGGGTGTACTCTCAAGTCTTTCCCAGCAAATAGACTCGGTACTGTAACATGAGGTCCTTCAAGATTCATTATTTACATATATCATTGTGCAAACTCAAGTAAAAGGACATATTTACATCATCAGAGAAACTGAACATGTCAGTAAAAGGATATACAGTATATGCAGTCACAATGACATGTAAAAGGATATACAGCATATGCAACTACGATGTCTTTTCCTGGTTGAGTCGACGAATTATCTAGAAGTACCTTCTCTGAAAATGATAGTGGCCACAGAAGATGGAAGCCATCCCGAGTTTCCATCACCATCACCCTGCTGACCATCTTTTGAAGCAGTTCCCTGGTCTTTCTTCATGTTCGCCTTGCTTATCTTTTTCCCCACAAAAATCCCATTTTGATTGCAGTAAATAGCCCCAATGCAACAAGAATAGGCCTCACTGCCCAGTGGAAATCCTCAAGATGTTGGTATTTCTGCACAACTCCCGGACAAGTACTGAAAGAAACTACTTCAACTTCAGCTGGGTTAGCCAAGAAACTATCTTGTTTCTCTCCGAAAGGCAATCTTCCAGGGAACTTCACTTTGAGGCACCCATTTGGGTAAATATGGACGATTTTGCCTGTTGCCCACATCCCTCTTTGGCGGGGCCACTCAAAGCGGGGACTGAAGATGTTGGACTTCACCCGAATGAATTGACCGACACGATAAGCCTCCGCCATGCAAAGCACTGAATGATTCCCCTTCCATAGAGTCTCCAACCCAATGAATCCAACAGCTGCAGTTCCATCGCGATGAATAGAGTGAAGGATCCCCACTGGCGAATGCTTTCTCTGGTCCTCCCTCAGGCGCACCCAATCGCCAGCAGCAAATCCATGGGTGACCCGTTCCAGGGTCAAGACCCGGACCCTCAACGGGTCATGGATTCCATGGACCCTCACAAGGACAAACTTATCAGGGCCATCATTGCCTTCTAAGCCGACAACTTTTCCCTCGGGAACCACCATGTTATCAAGTCTGGATGAGTTTGGCGCCTTTCTAGATCGCACAATGTCTCCCTCTTGCAGAGTGTCCTTTTTAAGAAACCATTCTGAATAAAAATGCTGACTTGGTCTGACAGCGTGCATTTTACTACCCACAACAAAAGATGTTTCCTCGGATAGAACTGTATCCTGCGAGCTGTGTTTAATACAAGTCCAAAAGGAGGTAAGGATCACTCGTGTTTCCTCTAAAAGGGATTAAGAAAGGAGTTTTGGAGCAGAAACAAACAGAAAAAATGAAAGCAATCCCAAACAAAATTCAGTATGTAGCCGTTGGCATGAGAAAAATGTTTGTCTCCATGATCATTATCTCTCTATGGTGCAGCACCCTCTATAACTAACAATGTTTATCCACTCATCCTTTTTAGTTAGTTACTCTATTCTTGAACATACTGCTCAATTTTACATGGAGGCAAGGTCAGGCTGCTGGATCAGGAATAAACTCATAAAATCCAGTACACTAGCAACCATCTTCGTTTGAGATTTTCAGGACAAAGTGATCATTAGGAGCAAAGCTTCTCAAGATGCCAGATGAAACAAGGATAGCAACTTCAACAGGACCTGGTTGCCAGAAACACAATATTTGAAGACTTTGTTTATAATAATAATTTTTTAAAAAAGGAGAGCCAAGAAGAGATAAGCAGAGCTACAATTTTGACCATGAACTGGTTCAATAAGGCCCTATATTTTAGAAGAACTGAAGATAATACAATATAGTGCTAGGAAGTAGTACCTTCAAAATGCTTAAAAAACAGTGACAATTCTGGAAGTCAAAGTTTCATCGTCCAAAGTCATATGCAGGCAGGCTCCTAAAACATAATTTTCAACTAAAAATTGGATTCTTCCACCAGTACGAGCTTGCTTCTCAGAAAAGACAAAATCATGAACAACTTTACAACCATTATGGATTTCCAAACAGACAAGTATCACACATCCCCTATTTAAATACATTTTATATCATGTTCAGAAACAAGTAAACAAGTTATACAGCTCCTATGCTCGCTAGTCACAGTAAAGTGACTCCTCGCAAAGCTATTTTTATTTGGTTAGGAAAAGATATCAGTAAAAATTGGTTTCTTGTGAATATCTTTGACGTAGATGAAGAATAAAGGAAAGAGAGCCAAGATTAAGAATTTGGGATATAATTTGGTATTTGAAACTTCTTGTATTTTTTATGTAATTTTCATGGAATATTATAGGGTATTTTAAAAGCGTCTAGATAGGGTTATTTAAGAGGTATTCTATTAATATTTAGTTTACTATGCTATTTAGGATAGGTTTAGGTTCAATTCATAGAGTCTCATAGCTTGCTCCCCAAGTCATGGTCTTATAAAAGATTATGCTTCCTAGGTTATTACGAACTACACTTAATATCAAATGAATATAAATCTGAGATGCTAATTTCCTCGTCAGTTCTCTAAATCTTCCTCCTTCCCTCTCTAATTCTTCTCTCCCCTCTAAATTCCCTTTTCTTATCCCTTTCCCCGTTCCCATTCTCTATCAAATTGGTATCAAGAGCAAATTCTGATTCCTAGGCCAATCCTAATTGTGCTCTACAAACCTTAAATTTTTGACTTTTTTTCCCAAGAAAAAAAAAAAAAGTTCTGTCCTGTCACTTTTGAGCTCCATGCTTCTGCTACTGGGTAGTACAGTTGGTACTGTTGCTGTTTATTTTCACAGCATGTTCACTGCTTCCATACGTCTCTACATTCTCTACCGTGCTTGCTGATTTGTTGTCATGGTGACATTCAAACCAGCATGGTTATTGAAGAAAGAACTTCCAAGTCAACTTTTCAAAGTTGGCACACAATTACTAACTCCCTGTCATCTTCTAACGGTCTCTTTGGATTATTGGATGAACTTGGAGACCTTTTGTCTCAAATACAACAATCACCCTCAAAATTCATAGAAGATGTACTAGTAACAATAAAAATCTCATAAGCCCTCTTAAATCATGGAGCTGTTGACATTCAGGTTTCTTGCTTCCTCGCTTCCTGCCTTTCAGAGCTTATTGTTGATCCTCCTTTTGATGACCAGTCTATGAAGAAGGTTTTTAATCTAATCAAATCATCTTATCAGAACATAGATGACATGGCTAGCCGCTCAAACAATAAGAGGCTCCATATACTTAAGATTATGGCTAAGGTTAAGTCTTATCTTGTGATGTTAGATTTTGAATGTGATGCTTATGTCTTGGATATTTTTCATTATCTTCTTGCATCCATTAGAGACTGTCATCCACCATCCATACTTTCTCACATAAAATCTATCTTCACTGATGACTTCCTACTGGAATTTATTGTCACAATTCTATCCACATGGTGTTGAAACAATATCATCTACTGCTCAAGTTTTCAGTGAACATGTTTTGGAGGCATGTGCATGGCAAGTTCGACTAATTACTCTATCAACTAATGAGGTCTTTCAAGTGAAGGAGAATCAAAGTGACAATAGACCACATGAACCAGAAGGATACTTATACTAACAGAGATATGTGGTCACATGGAATTAAAAGTTGAAGCTGATAATTCTATTGATATTGACCAAGATGAAGAAGAGCACCATAGTTATCCTCAGGTACAAGGTACAATGTACAAGGTGTTGAGTTTAGAATCGCTAAAAATTATAAGGAAGATAATGAGAGAGCCACCTATCAATCTGTGAGTCTCCCTATTCCTAGGAATTTTCAATTTTGGTATGAAGAATTCAATATGTGCCGATGTCGTAAAATCTGAGCACGTTGATTTATTCATCCCCGAAGAATTTCTAGTTGCCATAAAACTACATCCATTGCTACTTGAGAGCATCAGAGTTTTATTCATGTGCATTGAAGTAAACGTGTTGTTTCTTTGCCGGGTTATCTTCTTTCGACCACATTATAAAACTCGAGCACGAGTTTTTTCCAACTGGGAAAGAATGATGGAGATGAAGAATAAAGGAAAGAAAGCCGAGTTTAAGAAATTGGGATATATTTTGGTATTTGAAACTTGTTGTATTTTGATTTTTATGTAATTTTCATGGAATATATTATAGGGTAATTTTAAAAGTGTCTCGATAGGGTTATTTAAGAGGTATTCTAATAACATTTAGTTTGCTATGCTATTTAGAATAGGTTTAGGTTCAATTCATAAAGTCTCGTAGCTTGCTCCTTTAGTCATAGTCTTATAAACAGATTATGCGTCCTAGGTTATTAATAACTACATTGAATATCAAATGAATATGAATCAAGCACCGAGATGCTAATTTCCTCCATTCTTCTCATCTAAATCTTCCTCTTTCCCTCTCTAATTCTTCTCTCCCCTCTAAATTCCCTCTTCTTCTCCCTTTTCCCCCTCCCGTTTTTATCAATCTTTCGAGTATCATATGTGAAAATGACAATCTTCCATACAATCGTACTGCTATGATTGAGGATAATTATTTAACTTTTAGCCCAAGAGAATCATGATAGAGAAAAACTAGAGGAGGAAACTCCTTGGTTAAGCTATGGCGAAGTAAAGAAAGACAAAAACTTCTGGGAAATCTCTTACCAAGCTGATGCAAATCTATTTCAGCGAGAACTAATGAGGGCTATATTGAGCATATTCAGGGGTGGATGAATCTGGGGGCAATCGAACTACACAGGAAGGGGTGACGATGGATCTGAGCTCCCCTCAAGATAACTCTAACGCTCTTGGTAGTTTAAATGGGAATAATAGTGTCAAACTCGAGGTCTGCTTCATGGGCAGATTGCCTAAGACAAATGAGGCAGGTATCCATGAATAGGAGAGTTAATGAAGTTCGCTCATTTGATTTTTCAGCAATTTCAAACACGGGTGTTTGATTGGATTATGTTGAACCAATAGAGAATTAAATGGCCGTATAATACAGAAGATCGAAAAGGATGATATTCAAAATAAGATTGACCACTGGCACTATCCATCAAGTGTCATATTTTGGAGGCAAATGTTCCACTAGTGGTCAGGGAAGGATTCTTAAAGTGATTTTGGTGGTGAAGTAATGTCATGATAAGGTTTCATGGGGGATGTATATTGTCAGATTACACACATTACTGGACACAGATGAGGTTTTTAGAAGTATCTACTATTTGGACAAGAAACCTATGATTGTTAAAGAATGGGTCTCAAAATGGATAATGAAATAGATATTCAACTATTCCTGCTAGGGTTCAATTCCCTAGATTACATCCAAAATTATGGCAAAAGGAGGGATTAATCAAGGTAGTAAGATTACTGGGTGTACCAATTATGGTTGACAAGGCTACGTCAGATGGAACCAAATTGAACTCTGGAAGAGTTTTGGTTGGGATGGATATTAACAGCCCATTTCCTGATGTGATTCTGTTCGCCGATGAAAAAGATGAATTGGTGGATCAACTTGTCCATCAAGTGGAAACCAGAGAAATGTTCCAAGTGCAATATGTGCATGTTGAAAAATGGAAGAAACAAATGGAGAAGAAAAGAGGTAGTTAGAACTGAGATTATTGAAGAACCAATTGAGAAAATGTAATGAATAAAGAGTAGAGAACCCTGAGACAAATTATTTTTAACGTCAATGCAACCAACAATCAGGACCTAATACAAAGGAGCAGAAATTCCTATGGTCCTAGGAGGAACCCGGGGAAGAGTATGGATAGCTCTGGATTTTGGAAAATGAGGGGCATGAATGGAACCACCACACAAGAAGTAATTAGCTTTTACTCGAGAAAGAAAGGAATAAAGCTTGTCGGCTTAGTTGAAACTAAGTTGCATTGAGTAAAATCGAGGATGGAGTGTGTACTAATGCTTCTCAAGACATGAGAAACGGAATTTAGTGAGTCCGGAGACCTGATTTCTGTGAGCTTGCGACATGTCTCATGTATAGACAAATTATTCACTCTAAAGTGAAACATGTGAGTTCACAACAAAGTTTTATCTGTCAGTCATACAAGCATTTATATACATCTCACCGCGACATGGGGAGAAGGCTGCTATGGAGAATTACAGAGGACTACAGCTTGCAAATGCAGATTCCATTGGTCGTGGCTAGTGACTTCAATTGTGTGCTAAGGAGTGATGAAAGGCTCGGAGATGTGGAAGTGATGCAAGATAAGAATAAAGGAAAGATATATCTCTCTATTAGTAGATGTGAAATATATTTTGTTATTTTTTTTATTTTTGTAGATTTATTATTGATATATTTTAAGATAGGTACAATAAGGATATTTAGTAGTATTTTATCAAGATTTAGTTTCTTAGTCCATTAGGATAATATTAGGTTATATATTTCTATCCTTTTATATTCTATATCTTATATTTAGGTTTCTTAATATTAGTTAATCTCTTAGCTATATAAACCTCTTTATGTAATTGGAGAATGGGGACTATGAATAAGAATTGATATTGAGTTTTGAGTTTCTCTGTGTGAGATTGATTGGTTCTATATGAGCCACCCCTTCCCGTAGGAATTGCTCTCAGCGTCCTACATTTATCCCTTTGTAGGAATTGCTCTCAGAGCGTCCTACATCAGGAAGCGAGTCAAGCTGAAATGGATGAATTTCAAGACTGCATAGATGTATGTCATTGCTATATATTAAGACTCAGGGATGTTTCATCACTTGGTCCCATAAGCAACAGCCAGGGGATAGTTTTTTCAAAAATGATAAGAGTTCTTGCAAATAGATAATGAATTGAGGCCCATCAACTTGCTGAACCTATGATACTCCCCTAAAATGTATCTGATCACTGCTCAATGGTCAAAAATTGAATAATGATGTAAGACTGTGGGTTCCATTCAGATTTTGCAATATGCGAGTTAATTTTTCAACCTTCATCGGAACTGTGCAGGAGAATTGGAGTTTTACTGGCAGGGTACTAAGATAACTAAAGTAATAAAGAAGTAAAAGCTTCTAGGCCTTTGTTAATTTAAAGGAGAAAGTTACAGAAGCAAGTATTCACCTCAGTGAGATTCAGCAACAACTACATCAGCAGCCTATACAGAATGAACTCTATGAAAAGGAAAAGACGGCCATCCAAACTCATAGGCTTTGAAGAAAGCAACTAAGAAGTTTTCTATTCTAAGTGGTTACTTGAGGGAGATAAAAATTCTGCGTTTTTTAATACAGCTATCAGGCAGAAAATATATAGAAGCACAATAGTTCCCATCCTGAATGATGAAAGTAGGGTTTTGTATGATCCTAAAGAGGTGGAAGAGCAGCTATTACCCTATTTCAAGACCCTGCTGGGAGCTCATCCTAGATCCTGCAGGCCAATTGAGGTATAATGGGGCTGGGACAGCATATTTCTCAAGAGTTACAACAATATCTTCGCAATCCTGTTAGCAAGGAAGAAATCAAAAACACTATATGGTCGACTCATAGCTCTAAAAGCCCAGGGATAGGTACTGGAGAAAATTTTTCAGCAACATGAAGCATTATTGGAGAGCAGGTTTGTGCTGGCGTACTTGACTTTTTCCAATCCGGTCGCTCACCAAAACAGCTCTAACAGCACTGCTGTAAGTTTACTGCTTTAAGGTTGATCAGCTTAGGACTACAGCAGATTTCAGACCCATATCTGTAATGTATACAAAAGTTTTTCAAAAACGCTTTGTACAAGGTAAAAAAGGTATCGCTAATTATCACATATTGCACAATGTCTTGGTGGGTCTGGGCTTAATCAGGTAAAATTTACCCGACCGAACCCGCCCAAAAAGTTTAGGTCTTGCACCAGATTTTAGACCCCGAACCCATTTGGGTCAAACCCATTAGGTTTAGGGTTGACCTATTTGGTTTAGGCTGATTTTTAGAAGGGCTTTTTCACGTGAAATTTCTATTTGTCCAATTATTTTTCTCCAAAGTTTGTCATTTAATATGTACAAACAACTATCAAACTTAACTTCAAAAATGAAAAACTCATATGCCCCCCCATCTTTCAATTTTTTTCCTATCTTTCCTCCCTCTCACTATTAAAAATTAGGTGTCTAGATATCTATGTAATTTTATTTTCCCCAGATTGGTTCTTGAAAAGAGGTTTAATATTAAACAGAGAAATTCAATAGATTAACTCATTTTCGTTTTAGAAAAAAATTATTTTAATGCTTGTAATGTTGTAGAAGAAAGAAACCATTAAATACGCTTCTAACCCGTTGGGTTGAACCAAACTCAAAGCTTTAGGGTTAGAGTTTAGCACTTTTAAATCCGAAATCTGAAGTATGACCGATCCACATTTACTCACCCACCCAAATTGACAAGTCTAACCAGGCATTTACGTGATCAAAATTGAAGATAATCAAAATTGACATAAGAAAGACTATGATACTGAACTTGGGTTCATGATTGAGATGCTAAAGGGAGTTGGAATTCCTCATAAATTTTATGATTGGGTTACTATATGCAGGACTGTAGCCACTTGTTTATTGCACTACAATGGGGGACTGCATGGATTTTTTAAAGTGGTAGAGGGTTGAGGCAAGGAGATCCCTTGTACCCCCTTCTTATCAAACATGGACCACCTGACTTTCAAGTGCAATTTTCAATGCGACTTCTGAATACTCTGGTGTCTATAAATAGTGGGGCTGGTTGGAGAGTAGATTAGAATACCTCAATAGAGCACAGGAGAATATCAAGAGCTAAACAAGCAGTCATTTTCCCTCTCATTGCTACAACAGGGCAAAATATATGGAAAGAAAGGACCATCAGATTGTTCCAAGATAAAGAGTAATCAGCTGATTAATTGTTGCTGACACTAGACATCGTTGAAGGGTCTATTTTGACCTAGAAAAATTACGAGGAAAGAAAATTGGGAAGAAAAAAATAGTAAGAAAAAGAATGAGTGGAAAATGACTTCTTTTTTTTCTTTCATTGGATAGTTGGATCTAAGAAAAACACAGAGAAAAAAAAATATACAAACTCATCTCTCTCTCTCTCCCCTCCCCCACTCCCCCTCCCTCCCCCTAATTTAGTCATTTTCTAGAATTCAAGCCACCCCCTTCCCAAGAAACCCCAAATCAAATGAAAATTCCCAAGCAAAGGTGAATAGTGAAGAAGAGGATGACGAGGATAGAGAATGGGAAGAGGAGGAGAGAGAGAGAGAGACTTAGCTTGAATGATAAAGGCAAGGGTGAAGAGGAGAGAGGACAAAGGGAGAGACAGAGTGGAAGAGGATGAGGAGGACAGACAGAGAGAGAGAGAGAGAATTGGCCTGAACAGGGAAGACGACCATGAAGAGGAGAGAGAGTGACAAGAGGAGGAGGAGAGAGAATTAGGGTCCTGGAAGTTGTGCGAAAAATTGAAACAGTAAGAGATGAAAGAGGTCGGAGGTGTTGATCAATAATTTTCTCCAAATTTTCCTCATGGTTTTGAAGGGAAAATCATCACTTATATTTAGCCTTTTTTCCACCAAATTTTCCTCCTAAGTTTTCCTTTATAATTTTCTTTGAACCAACCAATGGAAAGAAATTCACGCTCCTAATTTTTTTCTTTCCCTCAAATTTTCCAAGGTCCAAACTGACCTGAAGAAATCATGCAAAACAAAACAAAAATTATAACGTTTTTCATTGCTTATTCCACAGTGCTGCAAACATGCTTCAATTGGTCTTTCCCTTCCATTGATCATGAATCAAATTAAAGTCTCACATATCAGATGAAGAGTTTCCATTGGGGCTTACAAGGAAAACAGAAGAGACAATCTTCACTTATGACTTATGAGGAAGTAACTTTAAGGACATTGAATCAATATAGAACCCTTGTAGAAGCATTGTAGTCATTTGACAAATGGGTTAACCTCAAATAATTCCACATTTTATAATCTTTCATGCAGAATATCTTTTTATCGTCCTTTCAGCTGGACAACATCATTGTTTGATTGACAGCTTAGCACCGAACTCTCTGTACAATAAGATCTTCCATGAGCTAAAATGACCTCATATCCAATAATAAGCTTCTGCAAGAGTTCAATCATACTGTGAGTAAGGCAATGGATGGCTCTTCCGCAATCAGGGGAAACTCTCTCTCATTCACTCAGTCTTCCAATCAGTGCCAAGAAATGCTTGTAGGAAAATAGATAGAAAACCCACCAAACATCCAGCGGGATGGATGGGATTTGGGGAGGAGATTTACCCAGTAAAACAGTCCTACCATGGGCTAAAAGCCTATTCTTGACTACTTTCCTTCACAACATCAGTAGATATCTTGAGAAATTTTATGCAGGACAAACTATGGAAAACATTTTTTAAGGTATGTTGTGTTCAACTAAACTTTCATGATCAGATGGCCTAATTAAATATCTACATCAATAAAAGCTTTTTCACAGGCAGTTGCTTCAGTAAATATAGGAAGTGACATACTGTTCATCAAGGGCAGATGGGCAGTACATAAGAGGTTGGAAGGGTCACTAAAAATGAAGCAGCTACAACATAGGCATTCACAATTTTATTACACTGGAAAAGAAAGGTCTATGACCTTCATATGTCCTAATTTCGCCAATAGTCTTCTTCTGAGCCCAGGTAGAAGCAACCTATGCACTTTGCATTTTAGTTTGTCAAAATGCATTCTTTGGTGTGAGCAGCGATTGGTTGGTGATTGTTTTGCGTAGAATGGGTCAAGCTGTCTCCCGAAGATCGCCCAAGAAAGAAAAAGGTAAAAAGCTAAAGGAATGTTTATTCATGCAAAGAAAGTCTACAAAAAATATAATTTGTTTAAAGGAAATTTCGGGAAGGCTAAACTAACAGGGTGATCGAAGGAAATTTTGGGAAGGCTAAACTAGCAAGGTGATCCAAGGAAGACTGATTCTAAGTAGAGAAGCTTTTAGTGTTGGAACATAATCTGAAGCACTTTCCTTCAACCCTATATAAGAATATTTCTACAACACACAGATTGTATAAGCTTTTTTCAATGTTCTAGTTTTGAAGGAACACACATCAAACTGCAGAAAATCAGCAAAAAAGGCTCTTAGACAGAACGTTTCAAATTTGCAAATGTCAGAGGAATCTGTTCATCTTTCTCTGTTGTTTTAGCAACTAGACGTCTTCAGAACAGCATCTCACCTTTAGATGCTAAGTCAACATAGAATAGAATTATATGGGATAACTTCATTTCATGGGTAAAAAGGGGTTAAAAAGGCAAAGAGAACTGACCTTTTCAATGCCTGCAAAATGTCAGTCATCACAGGACGGTTTCGGAAGTCAAATTCAAAGCAACCAGAAAGCACATTTTCAACTGCAGGAGGAAGACCACTTGGTATCTGTGGTTTTTCTTGATTGAGAACAACTGACTGGTAGATTTGCTGAAGTGATCTTCCACACCAAGGCTGAACACCAGTCAACATCTCCAAGATACTGCACCCAAATCCCCAAGTGTCACACTCCAACGATAGTGGACCTCTAATTTCTGGCTCCCATTGTTCTGGAGCCACATAATTCAGGGTGCCAAGTGTGTGGGACATATCTGAGTTTGATGATGGTATTCCTAGAAGGAGGTAAGGAACTCCAAAGTCTCCCAATATTGCTTGATCATTCTCATCTAGAAGGAAATTAGAAGGCTTAAGGTTAAGAATTAGCATCTCTTGAGAATGCAACTCCATGATTGCTTCCGCTAGGTTAATGCCGTACCTGTAGACATGATAGTATAAGTGCTCAAGGTGCAGTTCAAAACCGAATTACATGATGAGATATAAAAGACAAGGGAAAGAAGAACAGCAGAACAGCCCATAGTACTCACTGTCTACCTTGCATCTATATTACCTCAACACATCTGCCAATAGAAGTTTCCCATCTTTGCTACGAGCCATCTTGTCCCCAATTGATCCCTCGTAGAATTTCATGACAATGCTTATCTGTTGGTCACGACAAGGTTTCAGTTAAGCAACGCAAAGACCAATAGCATATGCAGCCAGATGTCATGTTCTAGCCAACTCTATACTTTTTCATACTGCTCTCACCTTCCCATTTATGACAGAAATTCCATGCAGCCAACCAACGCCTTTCAAGGCCTGATACTTGGGAAAGAAATCAGCAAACTTGTCTAAAATGAGCTTAATGCTATCTTCCTTCACCACATTCAACATCTTTATTGCCACTTCATGGTACTCATCATAATCCTGGGATGATCTATGATGTGTTGCCAACCAAACATCACCGAATGGGCCCCTCCCAATTCTGTGCCTGAGTCTCAAAGATGACGGGTCAATCCATGGGCTAGTTTCATTTGGTGTCACAACAACCGTTCTCATGTTCTCTGCATCTCCTTCAAAGATCACAAACTCAAAAGGGGCAGGCTGTTTTGATACAGCTTGATCAGCCATTTCCTCCTAAAACAGCAGAGAGATCAATTTAATTCTCAGCAACTAAAGTTATCTCAATCAAATTCATGTATTTTTCATATGCAAAACAAGTGAAACAATTGTAGAGGCAAGACCCCATACAAGATCAACTTTGATACTAATAGCTAGATAAAGGAATCCATGTAAGGAAAGTTTAATGGGTTTAAAGCACACAAAATAACTAGCAAAAAATTGTATACCAAAAATCACAGATAAAAGGAGCTGAGACTTTGAAGTGTTTGCCAGTGGTTCAAGAGACCATGAAATTTCAAAATCCAAAAATGAAATCTCAGCTATTGGTTCACTATAGATTGTTAAAAGTTATTAAGGAAGGCAACATTAAGAATCATCATGATATTATTTCTCTTCTTAATATGAGAGGGTTCCTTTGAGTTCATTGATGTAATAATGGCAACAGAGATTACGTGTAAGCCACATAAAATAGACAAAGGGGGAAAGTTTGAGAGCCTCCTTCTGCAAGAGCTAGAATGTAACGCTATCCTAACTCACTCATTAAACAAAGGGAGAGAATTTCACAATTCATAAACACAAATAGATCATATGCTTCAAGACCTCTTCATTTCGACACAATTGTTTCATTTTGATAGAATCCGAAGCATAAAATCAAAGCTTAAAACAACCGCGATGAGACAAAAATAAATAAATAAGAGCAATAATCGAATTAAGGAAAAATTTGAGAAGAGGAATTGCCACAACTCAGAATTCATGAAAAGAACACACACCCAGCATTAAAAACACCAAAACAACAGATACCCAGTACACAAAAACGAATAAAAAGAGGGAGAAAACCCACCTGAAGTCCTGAACGGAAAACACTAGCGGCAACTTGGAAGAAAAGTACAAAGGGAAGGGGGAAGATGAAGTAAGAAAATATAAAATTCACGTTTTAGAATGAGCAGAAAAACCCGAAGGACTTGAAGCAGGAAGGTTTAGCTATGAACAAGCATCCGTGAGAGGGACAGAGAGAGAGAATTGCAAGTACAAAGGTCAAAAATCAGTCTCAAAAATGGGTTTTTATGGCAAGAGAATCCTCAACCCATGGAATCCTCGTAATAGCCTCTTGAAACTTAGGCCTGTTCCATTTATTGTAAGTTGTAAATATATGTAAGGGCTTGTAAGAATTAGGTGACTTAGATAAAAATCTTTAATATATTTTTATAATTAAGTAAAATATATTTGTATTTTTATTTATAAATTTAGTATAAATTATAAAATTTATATATTGTAATGCTAAATGCATATTATAAATGACTTTTATAATAAATAGTTAAAAATGACCTTAATTTTACAAGTTTGAAATAATATCATTAATTATTAAGTGTTTTCAACTATTAAAATTAGTAGTTGAGCACATTTATTTCAAATGTGTAAAATTAAGGTGATTTTCAAGTATCAATTAGATGAAAATTTTTATGCATCTATAAAAACTTTTTTCATAAGTATTAAATATAATTTCTTTTTTCTTTAAAAAACAAATCATTAAACATGGCATAGATGCATTTGGCATCACAAATATATAAATTTTATTATTCTCTTACGTACAATTCATAAATAAAAATACAAATATATTGCACATAACTATAAAAATACACATATGAATACATTAAACATTTTTATCGAATCATATACAACATTTTATATTCATTCTAACTCCTTTCAACTTTCTACAACTCCTTATATCTTTTTACACATCCTTACAACTCCGTACAACTTATTCTAAATATAACAGGGTTGAAATAGTCCAAATGTTTTCGTCACATTCAACTTGACCATTCACGTATAAACTTAAACTTTAATAAAATGTTTGTAATATTATTCATTATAACTAACTTAAATGGACATGATACTTTTAAAATTAATTATTTGTTGGAATTTGTTTGAGAACTTCTTAAGACATAAAATTAAATTAATGTATACAATAGGTATTAATTATCAAAATCCTTACACATTTATACAAATAAATCCGAGACACTCGAAATACCCGATGGGAGTATAAGTATAGAAATGGGGAAAATAGGGTGTAGGTATAGCTACATCCACCATTTACATATCCTGGACCATCCCTAGTAGACACCTTTTACATATATAAATATTCACCAACAAAAAATTTTCATTAACGGTAGAAAATAAATTCACAATAAATTTCGATATAAAAAATAATATATAATTATAAGGAGTTGTAAGAAACTGTAAGAAGTTGTAAAGAGTTATAAAGAGTTGTTAAAAGTTATACGGAGGTGTAAGAAGTTGTAAGGAGTTGTAAGAAGTTATAAGCAAAGTTGTAAGGAGTTGTAAAGTTGTAAGCTAAAGGTAAATGGAACAAAGTCTTATATATATTAAGTCCGGATCCATGATATGTACGGATTAATATAATAATTTTAAAAAAATTATAAATTAAGAAATTAAATATATAATAACTATTTATATTAAGATTAATAATAAAAATAATTTTGCTAATTGTATTCCTTATGGTGATGGATAACAAGTATCTATACAAGAATCTTATATGTTTAATTTTACATATATGGTAAATAGTTTATTTAATATTTTCTCATAAATTGTAATATTTTTAGTTTTCTAATACAAATTAACTTTTCACCTAACTTTAGAAAAACAAGTTAAATTTCAATTCACTTTTTGTTTTTTTACTATAGAAATTTCCTAATTATAACATATCCCTTGAACCCTTTTTGTTAGGAAAAAAATCCTATCTATTAAAAATCTTAGTAATCGATAGAAAAAACCTTTGTAAAAGGTATTATGCCCCCAAATCTAATTTTCCTTTTTTTTTACATGCTTCATTATATCTTGCATTGTTGACCCAAAAAAATTTGCTCTTAGTTACTATATTAAGCATGAGTTTAATTAAGAAGAACCAAATGATCTGTTATTAAACGTAAATGTACTGTATTGCTTTAATTTTTTTAATTGATTACTTTCTCTGTTTTCACCACCATTTGCTCAAGTTTCACGATTTAATTTTTTATCCTTCTAAATTGTTGTTGTAGTGCCAAATTGAAATTACCGATTATGTGATTGAAAAAAGAAATTACCGATTATGAAGAAACAACAAAAAACAATGAAGCATGGCAAAAAAATTTTAATGGGTAGGACTTAATGAGAAATTTTAATTAAAAATAAGAAGTTAATAAGGCAATAACATAATTTTGGGTCGTGAGGTGGAAACTTTAATTTGTATTAGGAAACTAAAAATATTGCAATTCATGAGAAAATATTGAATAAATTATTTACCATATATGTAAAATTAAAAAGATAAGATTCTTGTATAGATACTTCTTATTCATTGCCCTAAGGGCGACAATTAGCAAAATCGTAATAAAAAATATTATAATGATATAAGTGATCCAAATATATTTAACAATAACAGGTAATGAGTAAAAGATATAATTTGTACCATTGTAAAGGGTATGATAGTCAATTCGCGGCACGGGGTAACAAAAACTTTTATTTCAAAATGGCGGGAGGCTCGATGGCAAATAATCATCTTTTAATAATTTAGAAAATTTACAATAGTAAAAGATATGATTTAAATATGTTTGTCGATAATAAGTCACGAGATATAAATGTTAGGAAGAGACTAAAATAAACTGTATATGTAACAAAAAAGAAAAATTGATCTATATGTTATGCAAAAATTTTGAGAGAGATGAATTTATTAGAAATCCTATAGGCTTAATATAAGTTGTCATATGAAGTTTCCATCCCTTTAAACATAACGCAAATTACGAACTTAAAATCTATAAATTATGAACTTGAAGTAGTATAATTCCTAACTTTTTTATTCATTACGTCTTATTCTACAACATATTTACATCATAACTTTCTATCTTGTAAACATTTTCAATTATTAATATCAGGTATATATGTAATTGTTATATTTTTATTATATTAATTTATGATTTATTAAGGTTTATTACATCACATTGTGCATATGATGAATCTTGATTAGCAATGATCAAGTTGTTTCTTCAAATAGTCAAATATTTAAACAATATTTTTATAACATATTCCTATTGATTTTAATTTTAAAAATTTCTATAACAAATATAATTTTAACTAACACAATTTCATGGTACCAAGTCAAAAAGAACCATCAACAATGAAAAATTAATAATGTTAGAGAACATTATTATATTTCGGACCCAAAATAATATTACATATCAATATACATAAAAATAAATGAGAGCTCGTATATAATTCAAACCCTAAATAAATAAATACATAACTATATTACAATTTAAATCATCAATTACAAATAAAAACTTCTTAATCTTTCTATACTTAAACGGTATATATAATCTAAAGAGAATCGTAAAATTCGATAACACTAAAATCATATCACTCTTTTAAAAAGTGGAAATTTTACGTTTCACTTAAAAAGAAAAAAATTTAAAGAGATAAACATGAAGGAAAATATTTGATTTAATTCTTTATTTTCCTTTAAAATAATAAAACATCAAATTCTTATTATTCAATTCGGTAATGCTAAGAACCCAATTAGTTGGTTATTCAAACTCTGCTTGCTATTGAAAATTCTCCGTGATTATATGATAATATTTATTTCAAGGAAACTTTAGGGTATATTTTATTAGGTAAATAAGGTCAAAAGTAGTGTCATTTCTACTCTTAAATTTTGGTTGGCATGTTCGTTAGCCCATAGTTTGATATTATGTCCCATGCATTTTTTCACGATGTTTCTTTATTTTTTCATTTATGTATTTGTATATTTTAAATCCTTTATATTTTGATTTATTATGCCAAGTGAGTCTTGGAGGGTAGATAGATGAGTAGAAACCTTTTTTTTTCAAAGGCAAATTGTTATTTTTATATTGGATAATTTTTTTTTTTTTGGTAAAAAGGTTAAACTTTTCACCATTGAATTGAGATTAGATATTTACGAGACAGGCAAAATTGGGCATACCCAATTTTAGTGTTCACAATACATGTCATCTACCCATGCTCTGTATATCTTCTTCCTATTCAATAATTGATGCCTAATTATCTACTTAATCTCTTGGGCTATATCCGCACTTACTTGTAGTTGATACTTGAAATGTTCTCTTATTCCTTTCGTTCCAAATGCTTGTAACAAATGGCAGCTATTAGGGGTGCAATCTCAGCCAGTTTTGCATTGGAAACATTCTTCCCCTGCAGCCGGTGATTCCAAATGTTTCTTCGATCCGGACCATTACCCTGCAGGGTAAAGGCATTGAAGCAGATCCTTGAGAGAATGGGCATTTGAGGAATAGGGGTTCTATTGTTGCCTCACATGTAAAACAAGCATATTGTATTGTCCACCTGAATTTACCTTTGCAGTCTATCTCTAGTAAGTAATTTCCCCTTCAAAATTAGCCACGAGACAAATGGAATGTTTTGTCCCAAACAAGCTTCCACCACTTTACTTCGAGGCCTCTTTGTGGAGATGGCTGAATAGGATTTTTACTTTATACTTGTCATTTTCCTGCACCTTCCATTCACCATTCTATACATCCCACCAAGCTGAAGAAAATTCTCTCAAGGACATGATTTTCCTAAAACACCAACTAGCATTGCAGGTGATTTTGTATGATCTCCAGTTAGCATTCTTTAAGTATATACTATGGATCCATTTAACCCATAGGATTTCGGGATGACTTGCTATATACCACAAATGCTTCCCCACAAGTGTTTTATTCCAGTTGGCAAACATTCTAACCCCTAGGTCCCCTTGATTTTTGGCAAGCATACCTTATCCCAGTGCTACTGGAATAAGCTTATGAGCACTTTCGGTGCCGGACTAAAGGCAACTCTTGCATATCTTTTCAACCCCTTTAATAATTGCACTCGAAAGAATAAAGATGGAGCCCAGGTATATATGCATATTGAGCGAGCATTGAATTGACCACCTGTAGTCTTTCTGCATAATTAAGCTTCTTAACACCCCAAGTTCCTACCCTTGCAGTAATCTTTGAGATTAGAAGGAGACAATCATTACTTGTTTAGTTTGCCAATCCTCAAGGGTACCCCTAGGTACTTTAGTGGGAGTTGACCCCTCTCTAGTTCCGAGGTATGCAGTAGTTGCTCCTCCACTTCTTCATTCACACCAGCCATGATAATTTGAGACTTATGCAAGTTGATTTCCATCCCGGATACTTTTGTGAATATCTTAAGGGTTTGCATAATGTACTTAAGTGACTGATAATCATCTTTGCAAAAATCAGCAGGTCATAGGCAAACATCGGGTGATTAAGTCTTAATTCCTTGCAACCTGGATGAAATTTGAATCTTTAATCTTCAACCATGCATTTTAACAATCTTGAAAGGTATTCCATCCCCATGACAAACAATAAAGGGGAGATGGGGTCCCTTGCCTAATCGCCTTCCCACTTTTAAAAAATATGTACAAAAGGCTGATTGATTTTCCATGATAATTGTAGGTAGCACATTTTTAAGCCTCATGCAAAGCAATTTGGTGATGACTTTATAAATCACGTTACAACAAGAGATTGGTCTAAAATCTGAGGGAGATTGAGGGTGGTCTACCTTAGGGAGAAGAGCAATGGCTATTGTATTGATGCGCTTCAAAAGTTTTCCGGATGAAAAGAAATCCGAGAATAGCCTCACATACCTCGGATCCAATAATGCTCCATGCACTTTGGAAAAATTTACTATTGAACCCATCTGGCCCGGGCCTTTTGGTCCCCTCAATATCCCAGAATGTAGCTTTTACTTCCTTTTTATGTCAAAGGGATGTGTAAGAGCTTGACTTTGAGCTAGGGAGAAACATTTACCTGATTGTAGTATAGACCACTTGAGTTTGCATTGTCTTGGCTTGGAAGTTAGCGGATCCCGAAAGTAGCCGAGTAGGCAATCCAAAATTTCCTAGGGTGTATAAGTATAAACTCCATTTCTTTGAAGGATACATCCAATATTTGCTCTGGAAATTTTACGCTTCACCACGAGTGAAAATATGCGATATTGATGTTCCTCTCTTTTAACCACCCGATTTTGCTAATCTGGTTGTACTTATCTTTTGAAGCCTTTTTGAGTCTCTGCGATTCAGCAATTGCATCCTTTCCAACGAGTGTATAAAGCCTATGTACCTTATCTAGCAAAAAATTGATCTTGGATTCCAATCAAAACCTATCTAGCCTCGATTAAGTTGATTGTCCGGATGTAAAAATTGTGATATGTAGAGTTGCCTCAAAGCTGTCTTGACTTGATTCATCTTTTGAACTATGTACATTTTTGTGCCTGACCCATTATACCTCCAATTGTTTTTGGCCGTAGTTAAGTATTGATCATTATGGCACCACATGTTGCAGAATTGAAAGCAAGATCTAAGCCTCTCATTGTGATGTTCTCACGAAAATGAAGCGACAAAGATCGGATATTCCAACAGCCTCAACACAATTAACCCCTAGAAAGGTGTTATGCCAAGCTTCATTAATCGAGCATGATCCAATCTAGAAAGCACCCTGTCTTGTGCCTTCTATTTATCTGTCCAAGTATAAAAATGCCCATTGTGTTACATCTCCTAGAGTTCACATTCAGCCATGCGATTATGAAAATCCTCCATATCATTATAGTGGACTTCATTCCCTCCCATTCTATCGGCTTTACTCAAAATGCGGTTAGAGTCCCTTGCGGTAAGCCATTCTTGCACCGATTTGTTGGCATGTAACGAGAAAATTCCACAAGATCCTTCTTTCAATTACACAATTTGCAGCATATACAACTCGACCACAAAAATTGAGATTGAGTACTTTTATCTATCACATGACAATGAATTATCCGCTTGCAAGTATGAAGTATTTCTACCTCAAACTTGTTAGGTTTCTCGGATCACTCAAATTGTACTTTTCATGTCCTGAGTAGCGTTTGTCACCTTCTTCCACTCCTTGCATACTTTCTCTGCCACTATATCCACATTGTTCTTGCTCACTTTTGTTTCAAGCAAGCCAGCCAAGCCTATACCTTTATTTGCCAAGAAGAGAGCTAACTCTTCTTGCTTGGAGGGGTTATTTAAACCCCTCACATTCTAAACGAGGCTATTATCCATTTTCTGCTCTCAAAGAAGCCTCACAAATGGGCTCCTTTGAGTGGATATTATGCTTGCCCAGTTTCAGCCACAGTGGTCTTAAGGACACTGAACACATTATGCTTGAATTGTTTCTACTCCACTAACACTAACTTGAGCTGGCTCAATCTAATGTATCACTTGATCCTTTTGTATCGCGGGATTGTCCTTGGGAGGATTTTCAGGTTTTTCTTTAGGGACCCATACTCTTTTTATGCCTTTCCTGCATTTATCCTCACTATGCCCAACACATACCGCACTTAGTACATTTTTCAAGGTATCATTCTAGCTCAATGCCTTGATGGATTAGCTCATTATTTTTATCTACAAACACCACTTCCTCGGGGATAGGATTTGTTATATCGATTTCAATGATTGCTCTAGCAAAGTTCAATCTCCCCTTCTCAAAGTTTAGTTTATTCGCCACTAATGGAATACCCACCAAACTAGCAATTTTGCTTGAGTTCATCCACACCCTAGAATTTTGGATGTAACTTGTGGAATCTCACCCAAATGGGTATATATTTAATTTCAAACTCAAGATCCTAACCCGGTGAAGACTCGGACTTTACTTAGCACATTTCGAGTTCTATCAAGGGAATCAGGTATAAGACTTTCTCACCTATAGAGTTTTGATTCCAAGTCATTCTCTGTACCTTAGAAACTTTTACGAGTGATATAGTATTTCCTCTAAGTGATATAGCAATTATTTCATGTATTTTTGCTTATCTCTGTGTGACTCGGAAAACATATATGCACTCACGTTGTGTCACTCGGTTACGAGTCTCTCATCACTTAGAATTATCGCATGTTCGGATGACTAGTATTCACATAACCGCACTCAGGTCGACTTCATGTTACGGGTTTTATTACTGTTATAGTCGGCGCTTCTAGTCCGAACCATGCTTAGTCTAGATCAAGTTTGTTCACTCGATAGTCTTTTATTTAACTTGATTCTCTCCTAGACTAACTCGGATGGAATTTTGAGTTTCATGGATATTAGACTCAGAAAATTTCATTCCTTTTCCGACTCGGATAATTAGTTAGTTAATTACCTTAATTATGTTATTATCCGTGTCTAATCTTGGACCAAAGTATTTTATACTTTGAGAACCAATTTGATTTACTTTTGTAGGTTATTCAAACGAGGATACACCTTTTGAAATACAAAAGTAACCAGCTTCAAAACGTCAAATCACCGAGCAGACAAGGCTTTTTCCACCTCGACCTAACCCCGGAAGACGTGTCGAGGCATGCTGTTTTCAAAGCTGGAAATCTGCATGACCAAGCTAAACGGTGGTTTCCACCTTATTTTTCAAGACACCACCGGTGGTTTTGGGACTTCTAAAAGAGTCGAGAACCGTTGCCCAACGTTTATATCTTAACGGATACTTTCGAGTGACTCGGAAGATCCTTGACAACGGTCACAAAGGACTTCCGAGTCGGAAGATGGAGATAATGGCTATGCAGCCTGGTCATCTATATATAGAAGCCAACTCTCAAGACATGAAGATTGCCGAACATATTGTCAATACACTTACTTAATCAATAGTCATTGTATTCATTCTTAATCTTCTTCTTACATCTCCCACTCTGTAATTTATTATATTTTGAGTTGTAAGGTCTTGTACTCGATTACTAAACACTTTCTTTCTTAGTCTCTAAGTAAGGTCCCTTGACTGAGCTGTAAGGGTTAACTCGGCTCGGTTGTCCCTAAGCTGTAAGGGTTATCTCAACTAGGAAATACTAGACCGAGATAAGGGAATTTCGAGTCTAGGAAAAACTTGTAAAGAGTTGTCTAAGTGCGCAACTCGGGTTCGATCGATCTACTGTATTTTGTGGACTCAAAATAGTGGATTTGACTTCGTGCTTGGACTAGCACGATTCGTGGTTTTCTGCCCCGGGAGGGTTGCCACGTACTTTCTATGTCTTCACTTTCGAGTACATTCTAGACTCGGACAGGTTTTAAAATTTCAGTTTAATTTGCTTCTTTACTCTTCACTGAAATTCGAGTTCATACTTTTCGACCCCAATATAGACTCGAGAATCGGCTTACATGCGTTCTTTGTTCAAAAGAGTTTGATTTTCCGGAAAAATCTTCCATCACCCTATTCACCCCCTCTAGGGTGACTTAGTCTCTCCACTGAGCAAACC
The DNA here is from genome assembly GCA_021018815.1 of Talinum fruticosum. Lineage (NCBI taxonomy): Eukaryota > Viridiplantae > Streptophyta > Magnoliopsida > Caryophyllales > Talinaceae > Talinum > Talinum fruticosum. The sequence continues at coordinate 6,891,265 of JAITYX010000011.1, forward strand.
TTCACCGGGGACCATTCCTTAACTATAAGAGGCTTCTTATCAAAGTAATATATGTTGTGCTTCAATATTTGATCCCTATTCAATTGAGTGTGAAATCGCACAATAAAAGCTCCATTATCCTTCCGCAGGACTTTATCAATAAGAGATTTACCCCATATCTTATTAAGGAATTTTTCCATAACGGTTAATGGAGGGTTGGCACCCTAAACTCGACAAATGATTACTGAGTTTAATATTCAATTTCGGTTTCTATGTCCCGAATCTCAATTTTCTAAATAAGACAACCATATTTTTGGATCGGGATAATAAATTCGAGTCTATTACCAGCATTTGGTACCTTTGAGATGTCTCGCCTTTGTTGTCAATTCTCCTCTACGATCTTGGATGCCAATCATTCGGCCCATGAAAGTTGTGAGGATTGAGCGCTTTCGCCATTTGATGGGGTTTCCTCCTACTGTCATTGTTCCATTAGAGATTGGATTTCCATTGTTGTTAGATCCTTTCGGGGTTGGCTGAGTTATTGGTGAAGTCACCGGACTTTGTGTTGTTGGCGTGTGCGATTGGATTGAGGGCCTAGGGTTAGGTTGTTTTCTCTTCCTTGCCATTGAAGATGAGACCTCCTCTCTCTAGAATTTCTCTCTCATCGTGGTTTTGTTTTCGACTTTGTTATATTGGATAAATCTACTAAATTAATTTTTTAAAAAGAATACTATTATATATAGTATAGATAGTGTACGACATAACAAAATGCTTAAATAATGGCACGAATTAGGGAAGGATGACATAACCATCCGATCGACTTCAATTAAGATGATTAAAAAAAAATTGAACTATTTGGGTTTAAAATAAATTTAAATTGAAGATGAATGGAAAAGAAGACTTCATTCGATCCAATCCAATTATAATTATATAATGATTTTTTTCTTTCTTTTGGGTGTTTGATCCTTAATTAATGGGAATTGAATATTTTGTAGGGTGTCAACATTAATTTAATGAAATATGGAATATTACCGTATATTTTTCCTTACATCAACTTTAATGGATTATAAGAAAAAAAATGAGTGTTTGTTTTAATTTTTATTTTTTTGGGATTTTGGGTTTTAGGTTTTGGGTGTATGCAAATATGATATTGGTGAACAGTACAAGTAAAACTCCACTAATTAAGAAAACTGTGAAAAATTAGAAAAACGGTAGGTCCAATGTGAGGAAAGTATTTTGTACGGTCAGTTTAATTTGCAATTTGTTACGGTACAGTTACTTGGTGTAACTCTTATGCGTGAGGATTACATAAAGGTTTGTCCTAATTTTCTACTATTTTTATTTTAGCTTTTATATAATTTTATTTTCCAACTATCTTTATTCTAAAAACTAAAATATAAATAAATAAATAAATATTAATATATAATTTGTGGAAAGTGAGTCTCAAAGAGTTCATAGATGAATAGAGACATTTTTTTTAAGAATAAAGTATTGTTTTTTATTGGATGAAACTCTTACATTCACTTCCAAACCACCATTTAATAATTTTAAAAATATATACCAATATTTATTTATATATTGTATTTATTTCTATTTGTTTATATTCTTTTCTCTTTTATTTATTAGTTATTAATTATTATTATTATTATTATTATTATTATTATTATATTATTATTATTATTATTATTATTATTATTATTATTATTATTATTATTAAACGGGTCACTAAAATGATGATATGTCAAGTATTATGTAATAAGATTGTGGATATTATAAACATAGATATTACCACCGAACATCGCCAACTACACTACTAATCATATAAGTTATTTCATCCCTAACGACATTCATTGTATGTCTATTACGGACATCATACAACTCTTGTATCGATGGTACTTATACATGATATTAGGTATAGAGGAAATTGGTATCTCGTTTTTATGCATCTGAATGAAACTATGCAATGTGCAAATCACAATTAAAATTTTTTTTGGGTAATGGCAGATCAAAGAGAGTGTAATAGCGGATTGAAAAGAAGGTGGAGCAAAGGTTGAGAAGCAATTTGGGTTATTTTTAGGTAATTTTTTATTTTCTTCAATATTTTTTATTAAAAGATAGACAGGGAATGTATTATTAGGTGTTTTTAATTTTTTATTTGATTTTTAAAAATTTTTAATTGTGTAATGTTTTTCCTTTTTGTCAAACTAGAAAAGGTTATATTTCTTAAATTAGTTGAGAAACATTAACATAAAAATAAAATATAATACTTTAAAAATCATAAATCATAATTTTTAAATATTCATTATTTATCAAATATTTGATATTGTGAAATATATAAAATGAATAATATATTTAACAGTACAACAAATTTTTGTAACATTTGATAATAACTTCAATAATAATTGTAATAGGTAGAACATCTCATTTATGTTAGTTTCTATTTGTTACTAATATATACTGCTATTTCTGTTTATTTTATCTATCATTTTAAATAAGCCCCAAATCGAAAAGAAAAACAAATAGAAATATAAAACAAATAAGCATGACACGTTTTAGGTATCTATAATTAGTCCCCATTTTGATCGAGTTTAAAAGACAAAAGTGAAAGTAGACATTAAAGATTACTTATATGTTTAGTCGACGTTGCTTCGGACGTCAATCAAACTTCATAAACTTTGATGCGCCTAGAATTGGTAGTCTTGTGACCTGAACTCGACAATGGGCCTGGACTTGACTTGCGGCTGTAGTCTAAAATGTGGGTATGAGGTTCCTGAGTTAGGCTTGATCAAATTCCGAAATCTCATTCATATACCAAAACTTGATTGTTTATTGATCCGAAGCTTGATTAAATAATTTTCTGCACTAACATTTTGTCGAGTCAATAATCAAATGTACAAAAGTCTAATTTTTACCTAAATAATTTAGTTAAAGATTGAAAAAAGATTAATGAAGACAAAGCTGCTAGGCCCCATGCTACCACTTGCCAACTGTGCTAACCACGCGGTATGTCACACCTTTAAGGTCGGGGTCCAACTTAGGACCTTGGGTCGCGTGCCTGACTGCTGAATCACGAGATCCGACCCATGTTAGGCCTCATGAACCGGTGCCAACCAGTTTTTAATAGAGCCTAGTCGGGAAGCGGGCAAGCAACCAATCCGAATTTTCCTTGGATTTTTCCTTTGTTTTTGTAATTGATCCGGTTTGTCTATAAAAAGGGAGCTTGGATGCTTTATTTGCACATCTCTACTTTTTCTCTTCTTCTTGCTTGTTCTAAGCTTCTTCTTGTTGCTCCTTAGCTTCTTCTTTCATTATTTAAAAGAAAACTAGTGTTGTTGTCCTTTGTTATAGAAAAGAAATTCAGCGAAATTCCTCGGAGACCCTCGCATCTCAAAAGGAGAACAAGGGCCGAAGCCTTGACCTAAGACTCGTCCTTGGAGCGAGAATGGCGTCTTTATCGTGAATAGAACCTCTGTGGCATGGCAACAACAGAGAATAGGGTTTTGGCATAGTAGGTAATATAAAAGTAGTTGCAAGTGATATGTGTAGAATGCGTTGAATAGAACCTGCTCCTAAAACATTACTCAAAAATTCGTCTCCGTTCATTACTCATGAATTACCTACGGAGCTTGATCCATGGATGCAAGAATTGAGGCTTGAGGAGTGGACCAATATGTCAAGGTATTAGCTTAATACCCTTTTTAGGATACACTAAGTGAGGATCCACTAGACTTTCCTTAGAGCTATAGTGTCCTCGTGGCACCCTATAATTCACGTATTCTGATTCAGGGATGGGGAATTATGTCATCTCGTAAAGGAATTTGAAGGGTTTCTCGAGTGCTCTCCCTGATATTGTCCTGTATTGCCCACCTCTTGTAAGAACATGGCAGGTGCTTACAAGCAACAGCTGCGTCTGAAGGGCAAGGATCTAGGATGGGTTCCTGCAGGTAAAGAGGTGACTGTGGTTGAATTGTTGTTGCACTTCCGTCCTATATACGAATCGACGTTGATGGGGATATGCAAGCATAAGGTTGTTGCACTTGTATGACCTCAAGCTTTATGTTGATTGGAGGTCACTAGTATCGTACTCCTGCATCTCTACTAGTGGAGCAACTCGGGAATGGCTACTCTCGTGTACCAATTATTCTGGCGGAAACGATCATAGGTTTGGATCCTATGCACGCGAACCCATTAGAAAACTTTTGGTACTACTACACAAACTATCATTTTACTACGGTTATTAGGTGTGGTGTATGCAAGTGTAGTAGTAGATGGGCATCTTTTACTACAGTTCAAAATTATAGTAAAAGACAACTTATTACTACAGTTCTAGAGAAAGTACCGTAATAATAGGTATATCTATTACTATGGTTCTTTTTCCAGAACTATAGTAATAGCTACAACCATTAAAAAAAAAAAATAGAGCACCTCCAGATTTGAAATTTTGAGATCTAAAAACAAAAGTTGAAGAAGAGGTTGAAGAAAATGAATGAAGAAAAATAAGTCAGATTTAAAAAACTAAAGGAATACATATGAAGTTATACCAAACAAAGAAACATCCATCAATGAATATGCATGATGAAAGCAAACAATTAGCATACTGTATGCACAAAAATCATTAATTCCAAATCCCTAATTGTTAACATCGTAGCACTAATTAATTGTTAAAATTTCACTAACATAGAAAAAAAGGAATTAGAAGAACCTTTATGAACGAAAGAAATTCGTAAAATCAGTGAATCACCTATACACAATTGGAGAAATTACTCCACTAATCACAGTAGTCGATCATCACAGAGCTGCTCACACTTGGTTTCCAATAAATAGAATGACCTTATTAAACTGAGAGCATAAGGGGCTCCAATTGAATAGATAAGTTCAAATCTCCTAAGACCACAGAGTAGTTGACATTACATTTGGAGCTGGAAATTTGAACCCATAACAACTTGAGCAAGAGAAATATAGGTCCAGAGGAACTGAGACTAGCTTTCCTTGCTGTCCAATAAAGGTAATGAACTTGCGACGATTACCTTGAACCCACCTTAGGTTGTTGTCACATTGCCAGCATATATAAACCATAGTTTTTTTTTATCGATTGATGCCCTTGGTGGAAATTGCCTGCGAGTCTAGATCCATCATTTCACCATCGATGAAAGGAAAATACAAAAAACATGATATAAAAACTTTCAAAAACTTCGACACTATAAGAAACACAAGCATAAAGAAAACATGATATATATATATATATATATATATATATATATATATATATATATATATATATATATATATATATATATATATATCTTCGTAGGAGGCCATTACTGTCCATATGGGCCAAGTAGGAGGTAGTGTTGCCCATATTAGTTCTGTTGTCAGAATTCCAACAACAAATCTGAAGGAGGAGGAAGAAGGGAGAAAGAAAGGAAAAATATGAGGAAGGAGGAAGAACAGCAGCAGGAGGACGAGGAGGAGGAGGAGGAGGGGAGAGAGAGAGAGAGAGAGAGAGAGAGAGAGAGAGAGAGAGGAAAAGGCCAACAAATATGAAGTTAGAGACAAAGCAATTTAGGGTTTTGAAGTTAGCAACAAACTTTTTATTACGGTTTAAGGAGAGAACCGTATTAGTAGATACCGTTTAAGGAGAGAACCCCAGCAATGTGTATTATCTATTACTCCGATTCTCTTCTTGAAAAATGATTAAAAAAAGTCGATGCCCTGACCTATTACCATGGTTTAATTAAACAATCGTAGTAATAGGTGTAATAAAAGACAGTTTATTTACAAAAATGTCACCGCCTCATTTTATAGGACGATTTTTATTTTTAACCATCGTAAAATGCCCGTAATAAAAATTCATATTTGTAATAGTGTGGGTAGCCCACTATTGCTGCAGGTAAATGAACTTATTCCCAAAAATTAATACTCGCCGGCTGGTATGGTAGGCGAGCTCCGACCCGTTGGTGAAGGATGTCTGGAAATGACGCTGGCGATAGTTTTGTCGTTATCATCGCCTAAGATTTTTTATATTATTTTACACATGTTGGGCTACTGACTAGATTCGGTTGGGCCTTTTCTTAGTTGAAGTAGTTTATCTATTGTCCGCAAATTTGGTTGGTGCAACACTTTGGAGTAGGGCATGCTCCTGCAAAGAGGATGCTTATCTTCCCAATCGCTTCGGTCAATGGGCTCACCTCAAAGACCTTACTAAGTGAACTCCTACAAATTTGTTGGCCTGGTTGGATGACACTCCTCCCATTCAATGAGTATCAAACTGTGGTACCAATCCGAGTTCAAAACGCATTATCAATGTCATCCATACGTGTGTCTTCTAGGTCTTCATTCGAGCACCTATTACTTCCTAGACCATGTGATAAGGCGAATGGGATTAGTGCAAGACATTCCTTACATGGAATGCGCACCTCCTATTGTGTTTCACACAAATAACACCAATTGAGTCTAGTCTTGTAGTGAGTACTTGGATGAATGTGGCTCATCCGGGAAAACTAAGGTATGAACGGTCTTGAAGTCTCCGAATTTTATCGAGCTTGATGTTATGACTTGTAAAGCGATGAGGGCCGAGAGAACAAGAGTGTTGAAGAGATGCTCCTGCTACTCCACCTTTGCGGATTTGAGAGGCTGTCCCCTAGAGGGAGGAAGAAGCGTACAAAAGGTTTGCTAAAGCTAAAGAACATGAGGAGAAGCAAGTTTCTCACTTGGAAGAGGTGAAAAAAATGGACTCATGGGGAACCTGGGCAGCCTAGTGAATCGAAAGACAAAGGAAAAAATAAAGATTGGCTAAAGCTTAGTTTATTTTTTCTTTTTGTATTTGTTTGGAGTTCTTGGAATTGTTTGCTTTGTTTTTATTTTTGAATATTTTATTTTCTAAGTAGTATGCTTGGTCTTATTTCCTTAGTCTGTGAATCTAGGTAAGTAATAGGCCTACCTCTATTATATGTTAATAAAGTAAATGGAAAGTTTTGTACATACTTTCATGCTTTATTAATGATTATTTTTATACTTCTCACAAAGAATATAAAATGGATCATGCTTTAGAGAGAATAATAATGGATCGTCCCCGATTAAAAACATAAGAAAATAATTCATAGGCTGCCAGTTAGTGGGTCGACACCGGCTTGTGGGCTTACCTAGTGTGGGCTTGGGTGGTGTTGAGTCGGTTGTTGTGCTCGACCCTCTTAGTAATGTGCTACGAATAATATCTTTTCGTTGGTCTAAGTTTGTAAACTAACAATATTCCTCACTATCTAAATCCTTTAATTTAACTTCCCCTCCTGGTAGAATACGACTGACAATATATGGTCCTTGCCACTTGAGTCTAAATTTACCCCTCGAGTCTTGGATAAGAGCTCGAATTTCCTTAAGTACCATGTCACCTTCTCTTAAGTTTCTTGGCCTTACTTTTTATTGAACACCCTTGATATCCATGCTTGGTATATTTTGACATTATGTTAGGTCGGCGGACGTCATTCATCTAACAGGACCAATTCTTCATACCTGGCTTAGGCTAATCCGGTTATGAGATTTAGCTTTCTGTCACTCTTCTTAAAGATGGGTTCCATTCCATTGACTAAGAAGTACGGAGTTGCTCCCATAGAGGCTGTAATTAAGGTCCTATACCTCCATAAGGCAAAAGGCGGTTTATCAAGCTAATCTTTATAATTTATAGTCATTTTTTCTATAATCTTATGAATATTTTTGTTGGCTGCCTCGACTGCTCCGTCGATCCGAGGTCGGTATGTGGAAGACATGTGATGCTCAATTTTATACTTATCTAGTAGGTCTGCCACGTCTTTCTTAAAGTGACCGACGTGGTCACCGATGAGCTCATGCAATACCCATAATAGTAGATGATATTATGGTTAAAAAACTTAACCACATGTTTGAACATGATGGTGGTGTAGGAGGCGGCCTCCGCCCATTTCATAAAGTAGTCGATTGCTACTAATACAAACTTATGTCCTCTTGTTCCTTTAGGAGCCACTTTTCTAATTATGTCTATTCCCCATGATGAAAAAAGGCCAAGGTGATGCAAAAATAGTCACGAAGGAAGGTAGTTGGTGCTGCATGATTTGTGTAAACCTAGCATTTGTGGCATCTCTTGACGAAATCATGGCAATCCGCCGCCATAGTTGACCATCAATACCTTAGTCTCCGAACCTTTTAAACCAACATTTTTACACTCATGTGAGGTCCACATTCTCCTCTGTGGACTTTGAAAATTATATGCTTTGCTTCACTTTGATTGACGCAAAGTAAGTTGATGTCCATGTTGGTTTTCTTATACAAATTTCCTAATTAAAAAGTATTGGGCTACTAACATGCGAATTGCTCGTTAGGCTTTAGGTGCGGAACCCTATGGGTATTCCCGGTTTTCCATATACTCGATAAATGTCGAAGTATCAACCAGTTTGGTCGATATTGAATACCTATAGAGTGTAAACGTGTGCAGGCTAATTCTCTCGCTATATGCAAATGGGCGTTAAGTGAATGCCCTCGGAATGTTAATAATTGACGCTAGTTTATCTAAGGCATCAAAAATTGATTGTCATCTCGTGGAAGGTAGGTGTAAGATATATCATCGAAGTGTTTTGTTAATTTTAAATAATGTGACTGGTAAGGTGCTAAAGCTTCACTTCTTAGCTTCCATTTTTGCAAAATCCGATTGATGATCACACTCGAATCTCCATGCACTCGAATATACTTAACTCCATCTTCTATTGCAGCTTATAATCTTGTGATGCCTACTTCATACTCTGTGGTGTTGTTGGTTACTTCAAAGTCCAATTTAACCAAGATAGGAGCATGTGCTCCTTCTAGTGAGCCCAATAGAATCCCCTCTCCGAAGCCTTTTTGATTGGAAGCGTCATCGAAGTACATGTTCCACATATCAACCTCTACTTGGAATATCTCCTCATTTGAGAAGTTGAATTATTCTGTTCATGCTTCCTTTGTTGATAGCTCCGTTAGAAATTCCAAGACAACTTTCTCTTTGATCGCCTTTCATGGGACACTCTTGAGCTCAAATTCCGATAACATCATTGTCGATCGAGCTATTTTATTACTAAGTGATGGTTGCTCTTGGAAGTATTTGATTGGATCCATTGGCACTACTACTTGTATCGAATGACTTATCATGTAGTGTCCGAGTTTTTGGTAGCCCAAACTAACGTCAATGGATGTTTTCTTTAGTGGAGTATATCGAGTTTCATACTTTAAGAATTTATTGCTTAGATAGTACACTACTCTTTCTTTCTTCTTATCCTATTGAGCTAGCATGGCTCGGGTTACGATTTTGTATTGGTTAAATATAACAACAATGGTTTTCCAAGCTGTGGTGGAACTAGGACAAATGGATTTACCAAGTACATTTTCACTTTCTCAAATGTTGCTTGACGTTTTTCATCCCAAATAGGCTTTGCTCCCTTTTTGAGTTTTTTAGTATTGGTTCACATATCATAGTCGGTTTTGATATGAAATGACTAATATATTTAAGATGTCCTAGAAAACCTCGTACCTCTTTCTTGGTCTTTGGCAATGGCATCTCTTATGTAGCTTTGATCTTGGATAGATCAACCTCAATTCCTCTAAGACTGGCCACATAACTAAATATTTTACTCGACGTTACTCGAAGGCATATTTCGGAGGTTTCGGCGCATATTTTACTTCGCGAGTCTCTCAAAGAATTTCTTATGGCTAGGTAAGTGTCCAGCTCTATCCTTGGATTTGATAATCGTGTTATCAATGTAGACCTCGGTTTTCATATTAAACATGTTATGCAATAGATTCATGTTGTTCTCTAGTATGTGGCCCTAACATTCTTTAATATAAACGACATCACCCCGTAGCGGTAAGTCCCCCATTGAGTGATGAAGGTAGTCTTTTCCATATCCTCCTCTACTATTTTTACTTGGATATAACCGGAATAGCCATCAATAAAGGAGAGTAAGGTGTGACCTACCATGTTATCGACCAAGACGTCTATGTAAAGCAAAGGGAAATTGTCCTTTGAGCTTGCCTTATTTAGATCCTTGAAGTCAACACACATCCTAATCCTGCCATCCTTCTTAGGAACCGGTACAACGTTTGCTACCCATTGATGGCAGTGTACTACTCTAGCAAATACATCGTTCAATTGTTTCTAAACTTCCTCCTTTATTTTCGAGCCCACTAGGGTTTAATCTTCCGAAGCTTCGTTTGACTAGCTTAACATCCTCATAGAGTGGATTTTTTCCGCTATATTTTGATGCATCCCGGACATGTCTCTATAGGACAAAGTAAAGAAATCTTTTAAAAGTGAAGTAAAGTGTTTATGCACTTCTAGAGTTAGTGATTTTCCAATCTTGACCTCCCGAGGTCTGCTCGGGGATCTTAAGTTAACGATAATAGTATCCTCAATAATAGGGGAACGGTTTGTATGATCATCCATAACTTTTATTAATTCTTTAGGTATTTCTTGTTCAAAAACATGCTTGAAGAGTTTGTTGTCTATAAAATTGGTTCGATCTAGGATGGATCTGTTCCTCTTTAAGGCGGTAAGGTACCTCCTTTTCCTACAACTGGAACTCATTGAAAATTTCCATCCAGGAAACTAGAATGCCCTTCTCTTTTAGATAGTAGGCCTAAGGAAAGCCGTAGTAGTGGAAATCATCACCTTCTTGTAGAAATTGTCCATTTGGAGTGCGGGGATAAGGTTTGAAAAACCAAACTGGTAATGCTTGCAGATTTTTTGGCTTGAATCTCCCATTTGGCTTTAGCTATCTCTTCAACAAGTGGGGTTGTGGCCTAGGCCAAACCGATAATTATTTTAGGGGTTAAAGGCGGATAAGTTAGGTTTTGTGCCCTCCTACCTATTATCAATCCAGAAAATACCCCTTCTTCTTAAGAATTGCATGGATGTTGGGTTGGAATAAGGATCCAAATCAAAAAGTGCTTTGTCCTTTTCTAAGGTAGCCACGGTTTCAAGGCGTACACTTCCTCGTCATTGGTGTCATGCTCGATTTCAACGACCGATTCCTTACTGAAGATTGTGGCATAGAGGTCATATCCATCTACAATGACCTCCTGTCCCCGATGAGCATTTTGACTTTATGATGCGGTTTAGAGGAAACCGCTTAATAATCATTGAGCCAGGAGCATCATAAAAGAAGGTTAAAGGTAACAAGACTATCTAGAACTTGAAAGTCTACATTCTTAGCCACTGATCCTATATTTATTGAAAGAGTTAACATTCCTAGGACCATCCTCTTAGAGTTATCTTATGCTTTATGATGTATTGTCTGCGTGGAGAGTTGCCGATCTCTTATCCCTAATTTCTTAGTAGTCCTCCAAGGGCATACATTAACAGTTAACTTGCTGTCTACTAGAGTCATAGGTACAAACTTGTGTAAGTTGCTATTAAATAAAAGGCATTGTTTTGTGTAATTCCTTCTTGGGGTAGATCCTTATTACCAAAGGTAATGGTTCCTTATCCGACAATGACCATGCGTACTACTTCTTCGAGTGAAGTCTCGGGTGACACCTCGATTTTGCTAAGTGCATTAATTAAGGCTTGTCTATGTTTCTAAGATGCAGCTATTAATTACCAAATTGACACATAAGCTTTAACCTTTTGGAGTTGTTTGAGGATAGGGTCCTTTTCTTTTGTAGCTTCATTCTCTTTCGGTACTTCTTAAGTATGTTGTGGACCCATCCGAGCATTGTGTCGTCCGGACCTTGTTAAGAACTGTACATCGGATACCTTTGATTCTTCCCAGAAGTCACCATCTTCTATGGGTTATGTGCCCCGAAATCATCATTATTGTCGACTTTGGTGTAGTGATGCGCAATCTGTTACCTCATATACATCTTTTTCATCACTAGCCTATAACCTACATACTTTTGACTCAACTAGAGGAATGCTAGTTTGGATTTTCGGTTCCTTGACATCTTGGATAAAAACAAAAAGGTCTCATTGGCCTAACATGGGCTCGGAGAAAATAGCTAGAGTTCCAATGAATGGGTTCCTATTGTTATTTTGTTTTTGAGTAGCTTTAGGTAAAAGTAGCTGTTTATTTTGGGACATACTTTCTAGCTTATTTTTGAATATACATCACTATTAGTATTGTGTCATCTTGCACAAAAGTATTTGCACAATTTTCGAGCATCCTAGTTTTTGGACTGTTTTGTAGTTTCGATTCTACCCGATAGGTGGGAGTTCAATCTTGCCTTTGGAGAGAAGGCGATTTAGTGCTTAGGCATAAGAGGTGTCCATTGGAGTGTAGTCGGTATACCTATTCAAGGCATTGACATCTACACCCCTACTTGTAGTACTAGTATTGGAGTTTTTCTTATCTTTGTTTTGGTGCTAATTACGTGACTTGTCACGACTTTTGTGGTTGCGGTGGATAACTCTTCGTTGATTAATATACCAATATTTCTAAGGGAAGTGAAGCTCATGAAAGGCAAGAACTTCAATAATGGTTGTAGGTGGGTTGGAGATTCTTGACAATAATCCTCACTTGATCCTTCTTGGAAGGTCCGTCTACCATGTGGGCGACTTTCCCTTCCAACGAGTAAGGAAATCGATGAAACTTTCCTCTTCTTCTTGTTGGATCGGTTCTAAGTCCTGAAGAGTGACGGGTAGATTGGTATTGTAAGAGTATTGATGTAAGAAATCCCTACAAAAATATGTCTAGTTTGTGATCTTGTGCGGTTCAACAACATTCTACCACTTCATGACGTCCTTATCGAATATCTATGGAAAAATAACATGTTATGTACCTTTTGGTACATTTTTTAGTGTCATTACTTTTATGAAGTTTCTTACATAGTGGTGGGGGTTTCGAACCATGGAATTTAATTTTAGGTATAGTGAACTTAGGAGGCAATTTTCCTTTTGGGATTGAACTCGAATCCCGCGAGGCCATAGTCGTGGCTTTTAAAAATTAAGGACTCCCTCAACATCTTTTCTATTTGATGTAATCGTGGATTAGACAGAGGTTTGGGGACTTCTTCCTCATCTTCCTTTTCTTTGTCCTCTTTCTTTCCTTCATTTTTCTCGACTTGTGATTATTCTTTAGTATTTTGAGTATGAAGTCAAGGATTTTAGACATATATTCAATCTTTTTATCCCATGCCACAATTTTGGCTTCCATTTTTACAACGAGACTCATTGATTCGGGACACAATAGGAGATGGTTGTGGTTTGTCGACTATTGGAGAAGGATTTTGTTTCGGTATTGTCCGTAGATAACGTATCGGTGTCAATCGCACTAGCGTGGATTGTGCCGATGTTGAGTGCACTAGTGTAGGACGCACTAGAGTTGAATGTACTTGGAGTTGAAGTCAACTTTTACCCAATCGAACTGCTTAGTAGCCTGATTTCCAATATACTCGATTCCATAAGGCTTCCCCATCCTGTGGCCCACAAGAACGAGTGCTCGGGACTGGATCGAGGAATTAATTTTGGGGAGACAGGGCTTAAGTGTAAAACCCGAGAAAGCAGCTAATCCTAAGAAAAGAAACAATGACATAACCTCTTTTTTTATGCATATAAAAAATGTGAACCAACAAGACGTAAAAGATGATACTTAAGAGGAAAATGAATGCATTTTCATTTTTGGCTATATAAAATAAACAATTCTATGTTCATAAGGAAATTCTAGGTCAGATATGGACCACCTAAGAGGAAAGAAGGAAATTTTAACATATGCTAAAATAAACATAAAGGAGAAACTCAATTTTTATTTTTTATTTTTTGCACCAATGCAAGAATTATTAGGTGGGTTGAACCTCGCTAAAGCGATAGAGGCTCAATGAAAAGGATTAAATAAAAAAACTATACATATTTAAGCATGCAAATGAAGTTCCAACATAAACCACAAAGTATCTATGTTCACAAGGAAATTCTAGGTAAGATAAAAACAATGGCTCTCTGCTCGAAAATTTCGTCCCCTATGCGAAGCATAGTTCGGACTTGAATAATCGGTGCCTTTCGGTCGGGAATCAAGAGAGCTTACTATGAGTGGGAAAGTAATCACACCTCGGTACTAAATCGAGTGTACCCACCAATATAATGATTCGACCTCCTCGAAAAAGGTACTTAAGGGTTGAATCTATAAGGTTAACATCTATCTATGTTCAAGGTTGCCTAAAAAATGCAAGTATGCCTAATGCAAACAACTTCCGAATTTCACCATATTCATAAGTGTCACCAGCAGAGTCACCACTTGTAGGAGCAACAATAGCCGCCACGCTCCCCACGAATGTCGGCTTCATGCGAGGTGCGTTTATCAAGGCGAATGATAACGCTTTTGAATTTTTAAGGGGCTAGTTGGCAATTTTAAGAAAACATTTTATTTTTTAAATTAGTTTTAGAAGTCTCATGATGCTTTTTAGATAGAAAGGATAAAATAGGAAACCATTGCCACAAAGCTCTACTTACCTAGACAACAACCCGGAGCCAAGGCCAGCCCACCGGAACTTTTGTCCGGTGCTGGCCATCCGGCCGAGGTAGTCTTGATCATATGACTTTTGATCGTCGAGTCAATTTTCCGGTTTTTACCAAATTCGTAAAAAAAATGGAGATGCATTTTTGAGATTAAAAAGGTTAAAAGGAGTCGTTAGTCGGTTTTGAAAGAAAAACTAACAAAAAATCACTTTCCTAGTTTTAGTTTATCGAAGAACAATCGAAAAGGACAAAACGCAAAATTAAAAAAAGGTTTTAAAGAAGGACTCCATTGGCCTTAAACCAATGATCCGGTGTTCGGGGGCGAAGGTACAAAATAAAGAGGAATGCTCCTCATTCCTTCCGTCATAAAGACGACCTTTACTAATTAAATAAATGAGTTAAAATAGCATAAAGAAAACAAGCAACCAATATGAAAAAGATCAAATTAAAATCACTCAAAACATGATATAAAGCGATAAATGAAAGCAATTAAATGAAAGCAATAAAGGAAGGGTAAAGAAAATCAATAAATAAAACTACATTGGACGGGAAGGAAACTAAATGAAATTACATATTTAAACCATAAATGGAAAGTAATAAATGACTGAATTTAAACAATACGAATGCACGTTAAAGGATAAAGCTGGGCCTTAGATTTCCGGAAATGGATAAAGAAAAATAGGAAAATTGAACCGATCAAAAACGATGTCATTAAGAGAGTCCTAGGGGCCTGCGCCGGATGAAACCACCGCGTTTAGTGGTCTAGGGAAACGCACCAAGTTTGGACACTAAAAGGTCAAAATGCTGCAAATAGATAAATTAAATAAAAAGAATAAATATGACACTTTTAGGTGTCTAGAGTACGAAGCACATCCTAGTTGATTGTTACTTTATTTGCAATGACATAGTACATTAGAATATTCGATATGTGTTTGTTCACTTAGCATCAGTTGGCTAAAATTTTCACCAAAGCCTTAGGCAACGCTCAGTATGACGCGATTCTTCAGAAGTTGGGCATTATGGATCGTAGCGCACCAACGCTCAGTATCATTGTCAATGTTGTTTCATAATTTGTATTTGCAAAATATGAAACAACATTTTCAACGCTCAGTATCATTGGATAGCTTCGGTGAAAAGCTTTTGTATACATGTTCTATATATTCTTCTCACTATAAAACAGAAAGACGGACAAGTCTACTTGTCTCATCTCTTGAAACTTTGCATTTTTACATGCTTTTCCAGCCAAGGTAAACTCATGCGCATGAAAAGTTACTAACATTGATAACTTGATATTTCTTGTAGAAAAAAAAAGCTCGACTCTCCAAAACTTAGGATCCGACTGATTAGAAATTCATATGAAAATCTTCCAAAAGCGTGGCTCCCCAAAATATGAACTAAAAAGCTCCTGACTTCCTGCAAAGGAGTACGAATTGAGAGCTGTCTTCAGCAACGAGTAACCTCACTCTCCTGCAAATGGGTCTTAGGCACATTAATCTCCATAATTGCTAAAAAAAAATCTCCATAAGAATCTTGTGGTTAGAAATAAAGACAAAACGATGGTGAAGACATTTGCTCATAAACTTGAGAATGGGAATACAAAATTTTATTGATTCTAGTTTGAATGCGTTAAATTCCCACAAATATGTATTGCAACTGACTGTAAGACTTCATCAGAAGTTCCATGCAAGAAGTTGAATTAGCCCCTGTTGTATAAAAGATAATATGTTACAGACAAGGCATTCCAGTAGATAAGGTGCTTCTATGCAGGGCTTCTAACTTCTACCAAGGAGACTTTGCAAGAATAATTTGGCAGTCTTTTGTCACAAAAATGGAGCAAACTCCTAAAATAGCGTAAAAATCCACCTCCCGTCCTTTTGGGCAGGCTGCTTTTCTGAATCGCACGTGATTCGCACCTGACCATCTGAAGTGATCCACATGCGACAGTCTGGAACATAGGAAGCATACAGGCTTAATAAAATGACAATTCACAAGTTCATGAATAAGTTGAGTTGGTATCTTTCTACCTCGTATTTGTATTGCTGGCACTTTGGACTTCCCTGATCATCACCATCTTCCTCTACTTCATGCCCTTCCTCTTCAGAGGTCTCAGGTCTACATGACATAACATCCCAACTGTTCAGTTTCCTCAATGCACAGAGCACTTAGAAACATGGAATGAAAGGGGAGGGGAGTGAAAGAGTGCTGACTCTGGGATAACTGCTTTTCATAAGGATACAGCTATGTATATTGGATGATTTTGAGATCAATAGACAAGTAAAGAGGCTTAGTATGGGTTGCACGAGCAGAGAAATAATTTGTTTTTTGTTAGATTTTGTACCATAATTATCAGTCCCCATTAATTTCGTCTTGGTATGCATTCCCCATAGCAGCTGTGGGGAAGTCATGATGTACTTAGCCTTGCCCTGCCATGATCATTTTGGTACTAGAATATTTGAGATCATATCAACCAGAATTATTGGTTTCTCATGTCCACTACATCTTTAATGCTAATTAACATGAGCAATAAGGAGTAAAAGGAGGCCAAGTTGGTGATGATACGTCACAATGTGTTGAAATGGGTTATTGGCTGTTTTGAACTCACATAGGTTTGTCACATTTCGGTTCCGAGTCTCCAACAGAGGACTCACTATCGAGATTCTACCCCCATCTAAGATGGAAGCGCCCGATACGTAAAAGCAAACTTTCCAATATATAAGACAAATCACCTAATCAATCTCACCTTCACAGTTACTTACCTCCAGGTATATATGTGTATCATGGAGCAAAAGCATGAAACATCAAGAGGAAAAAAGGAATAGGAGATGAAGCCTTACATTGTGCAAGCTGTGAGAACATCTAATCGTTTTCTTGATCGCTTCTTTATAAGGTTGTAAGCAATTGACACATGCCGAACAAAGCGAACCTGCATCCATCAGGTAGCAAATCATCAGAAAACAAAAGGATCAAATATGATCTCATGACAACATTGTCTTATACTAAGAAATCGGCCAGGGAGATAGTAAAGAATGGAGCAAACTGAATAGACACCACACAGAACAATGAAATGGAAGCAACATTAGTTTTGCGGAGCAGGAAACAGATATGGGAAGTCTTCTGCTGTCGCCCCCAGTCTGAATAGGCAGCCATCGACACAGTCCAGTAAAACCCATAGAATTTGGCAGAACAGGTTAAAGTTGGTCATGCATCATTTTAAAGTAACCTTGTGCTGAAAACGCCTACGAGAACTGCGAACTACACAAAACATCTGCAGGTGATCAAGAAACTGCAGCAACTAATTCTTAAGGAACAAATCAAATAGTTTAAAATCTACATCAGTGACCTGTCCAGGAAATTCTTAGAATTTGGATTTCTTTTATACTCAACCAAAAGCACTTATAGATACGTGATCTGAAATCTTATTATTGGTTGTAGCAGACTAATTTGATGTCTGTCAGAAATAAAAAATTTTAACTATCACAAAAACAACAGACATGGTACACATCGCCTATAACAAAATGGAGAACTTGAAAGGTGATCTTTATAACCACAGAAATACTTTCCTGTACTATAGGGTATGCTTCCCAAACATGAGAAAGTACATTGTAGTGTAATGGAAAACTTGTCTAATGGGCTAGTATCAGAAACTGTCAGATAAAATCATCCTACAAAGGAACCATTTTTTTCAGAGAAAAGGATAAAGTATATTTATCCAAACTAACCTCATCACCGTCCTTGATGCCATAATCCTTGATATTCTCACTGTCATTTAGTAACTTCCTCCCATCATAGGATAAGCAAAAATGTCCCCACACGTGTTGCCTTCACGTACAAGAAAGGGAAATTAAGATGGTGGAACAAAGGGCATTAAGTAGCAAATTAATATGCAACGAAAGCACATGATATTCCTTTCTTGACTTATCGTCTAACACAGATTGTTTTCTCTTTTCTTTTTATTGATTTTCAATTCCGAAGTCCAATTCCATTGGATTCAAGATCTTACCATGAAATCTCGTCAAGCCCCTTTGTCAACAAATGGCTGAAAACACTCTCCACCGCCTGTTTGAGATCAGCGATTGTTGCGGACTTTGTGACATTAACTTCTGTAACAACAAATATTGGACGATCCTTTTAGCCGAAAGTCACGAAAAACAGAAATTAAAATAGCAACATTCAGAGTTATGACTATGCTGGACATTCAATCTCATCAACGATGGAATTGTTTTAGGATTCTCTGTTCAATATTACATGGTTTCACCCTTCCTGATCCTCTCCTCTACGATATTTGAACAAGATATTGGAAATGGAAAAAGAAAGATTATTTGCAAAGCCTGACTATTCAAAACTTGCCTAGTACTGAGACCAGTTATGTTAATGATAAGGGGTCAAAGGTGAATCATTCAAATGACTTGTCATCAGCTAAATAATGCAGGCTCATATTTTGGAACACCAAAGTTGAATATTATGACAAGCACAAGTTTAGTATAAAAAATGCAGCATAAGTTACGACTACAAACATAAACCCATGCAAGTTCATTACAGACATTCTCGAAAGACAAAGGGACCAATAATATTAGAGTAGAAGGCCATAATTGGTCCAACTTATAAGCTCTTTCCCATTCAAGCAAAGTTCCCTATCAACAGCATTACAAATCAAGATGGTTATGATATGAGGAGACACAACATGATAATCAATCTGGCATTGTTAGTCATCTTGAATTCATTCAGTACCTAGCATTGTAAATCAAGACAGAACTAGAGAAACAGAGCAGATGTACACAAGGCCAGACAGCAACATGGGAGGGAGGAAAGAAAAAAAACTCAAGATCCACACAAGAGAAAGGCGATTAAAACAAAATAGGCAGCAGAACATCCAAGAAAACCATGACGCCACCCCCAAAGAGTACAACCAAAATCTAATGGGGGGGAGAGAGAGAGAGAGAGAGAGAGAGAGAGAGAGAGATACCAAAAGAGGAGCCATCCAACTTGAGCACAGTGAGCTGAATGGGGACCTGAGCGAGCTTGTCATAGGAGAAACTCTTCCTCGAGTTCACTCCGGACAACGCCAAGGCCAAAGACGATGAACTCCGATGGAAGCTCCGGCGAGGCCGAACCAATGAAACCCCGGACAAGCAAAATGCCTCGTTGTTGCCATCCAGTATCTCCCCTGGAAGCTTAATCTTCCCATCAAAAACAAGAAAACAGCAACAATGCAACCCACAAACTTCAATCCTCCTGCAACTCCCAGAACCAAAACCCTATTAAAGAATCGCGAATCAAACGTCGTCAACTGCCTGCGATACTCCCTGACCAGTAATTTTAAGTAGGGATTTTGGATTCGAAGGCCAAAGCAACACGCATTCGCTTTTCTTGCAATTGATGTCCATGATGATAATTTAGGGTTGAAAGGATACAAAAATTGGGATGCTTCCCGGAGGAAAGTTGAAAGAGAAAAGTATGCCGGATGTGGCGGGATTCCTAGTTTTGGTCTGCTCGAGGAGAGGGAAATGGGGGAAAGAGGAGAGGCGATTCTGTCTCTGTTAAACGGCCGCCTTGCCTCCGTTTGCTTCCTTGCTTTGGTTTTCTTTTGACCGTTGGGGAAGTAGAAGTCACCGCCTTTTTTTTCCTTTTTTGTTCGGTGTTTTTTACAATGGTAGAATGGTAAGGAAGCCTGCTAAGGTCACGCCCATATTTTATATGTAATACCTTATATGAGGAAAAATATAGGAGACGGAAGGGAAATATGGGAAAGGAAATTGCTATCAATGTCTCTTGTGAAATTTGAAGCTATACCTCATTTTTGAAAAATGCCAATAAATCACCTCTTTGGTGTCTTAGGATATAAGAGCATCTACAATAGAAGTCATCTTTCAAGAAGGAAATTAATCCTTTTAGTATGGCTCGGACTAAAAGTTTGTCTAAATAATTTCACACTCTTAACTCAATTTTTTATTGGCTTATTTCATATTTCAAAACAGAATTACTTGTGTTAATTCTAAAATGACTAAATTTATTAAGCCAAAATTAATCACATTGGCAAACATTAAAATATGTCTACTTAACTCTTTGAACCTAATTCTATCTTATTTATTTTTTGAGTTTAGACATATATAGAATTTGAACATATTGAATATTGGACTTGAAAAATTTCATTTTAGTAGATTAAGGAATTGAAGTCGTTAAATAATTTATTTAGACTAATTCTTATCTAACCTTGGACCAAAATATTTTTATACTTTGAATACCATTTGTAATTTGTGTTTTGCACGTTTATTAAAGCTAAATAATCTTAGCTTAAAGCAAAAATAAATGACTTCATTACCGCTCAAAGCCGGTGACATGATAGCCACCTTTTCAGAGTGACTCGAGACAAGCTGTGTTAAGACTGTTTGTTTCTATTAGTGGTAATGTTGGGAAGAATTAAGTCTTAAAATTTATAAACGCAAGTGCACTCGCGTAGTTGTAGCTAAATGGCAAGCATGGGCCGTGTTCACATAGAGTTGTGTTTCAAGTATCAAAGATATCTTAAACTTTCTACTAGGAGAATCACAAAAGATGAGATATATAAAAACTAAATTAATCCTAGAAAGCAATAAAAGAAATGTTTGGGTTGTGATTTCACCACCTAATAAACAAAATAATCAAGCAAAACCTAAACTTATCCAATCTTATGTAAGTATTCAGGAATAGTCGGTTGCACCATCAAAACCTACTCAAGCCACACTTTCGAGGGTCATGAGTTAATCTAATTGTTCTAACCACCTACTTTCGTGGGTTTAACCCAATTAGAGTACAAGAGTAGTAACCTATGAACCTAACTAGGATTTGGGCTATTTTTATGCCAAAATCCCGACTATTCTCTATACCCATATTAGCAAATTGGTTCTACCTTAGAGTGATATACCAACCGCCTAAAAAATCAAGATAAAAAATCCTTTCAGGCATTTTATCAAACATGAAAGCAGTTCTTAATAACAAGTATAAACTAAGTGGGTTAAGGCCTAAACGAGATTAATTAGTCATTAGGGAGGCTAATTACAACTAAAGTAACCAACTTTAATAACTAATTAACATTAAAACATAACATAAATATAATAACCAAACTGAAGAACAAACTAACACAAAGCGACATGAACAAGAACATAAACTAATTAATAAAACTCAAACATAAAAACAAGCAATCAATATAATTTTAATTAACATCTAAACTAATAAAAATAAAATCTTTAAACTAAATTGAACAATCAAAATAACAAACTTGAAGTAAATAGAAAAAGAGAAAAAGAAAACTTATACTTGAATTGAAATAGAAGGTTCGAATCCAAAATCTTGTACAAACTCTACACTAAGCTCCGCCCTAATGGGGTTTTATTTTGGCTAAGGAATAACCCTAGGAGGTCCCTAAAATCCCTAAAAACAGAGCCCCTCGGTATCAAAGCCAAAATTTGCTATTTATAACCTCAAAAATCGGGTAGAAAATGAGCAGCCTAGATCGCATGGCCGTGCAGAAATCTCGCACGGCCGTACGACTCTTTCTACATGGTCGTGCATAACATTGCACGACCATATGGCTCTCCTGCACGGCTGTGCAACTTTGCTTTGATTTACGCCAGCTTCGCGTGTTACGTATGGCTATGCAACCTTGCGCCGATACCTTTGCACCCCATTGTCATTCTCGTTTTGCTTCCTTTTGGCACAAACTTTTTCTATTAGCTTAATTCTATTTATTAACTACAAAAGTAAGTAAAATAAGTAAAAATCTAAAATTATATTATTTTACGAGTAAAAAACTAATAAATAAGGGTGTAAATAATGTTATATTTGGACTGAACAGGTAACTTCTATTTTTTGAGTCTAATGATTATTTCTACCATGTTTCTTAGATACAACAAGTTGGTAGGATTGCTTTTGGAGGCTAGAACCTATCACCAACAAATACATCTTCAACAGTTCCTTTTAAGAGGACTCGGACTATACGTTGTAATGGTTAGCTGACCTAGAAACTCCAACCCAAGGCACAATGGCTTTCTACCTTACTTGTTTATAAATAGAAGCCTTGATTCAGGACTTAAAAGATTGCTTGGAACTAGGAACTCAACTCTAGTAATCTCTCTTCTAGTTTACAACTCTAGTTTTGAGTTGTACCTTCCTGTAGAGAAAAGTCTTGTAATATCTACTCTTTTCTCAAACACTTTTCTAGTCCATCCCTAGATTGAGTTGTAAGGGTTAAATCAGCTCAATTGTCCCAAACTGTAAAGGTTAACTTAGTTTGGAAGTACTAGGACAGATAAAGTAAATTTTGTGCTTAGGAAAACTTGTATCAAAATTGTCCAAGGAGCAATTCGGGTAGTCAGTTCATTGTAATTGTAGATTCAAATAGTGGATTTGATTTGGTGCTTGGATAAAGCACTGACCTTAGTTTACGCCCCGGGAGGGTTTCCACGTAAATTTTTCTATCTATCTCTATCGGAGGCAATCTAGACTCGGTTATGGTTTTTAAGTTCAATCTCTTCTCAAAGAACTTTAAATTTACTGCAAAATTGTCTCATCACCCTATTCACCCCTTCTAGGATGACTTGGACTCTCTAACTTAACCTTTAATTGGTATCAAAGACTAGTCTTTCACAAAAGGATCTCACAATCCAAAAGTCTAAAGATCGGATGGTTCAATGCAATTGAAAGTTCGATGAAGGAAGATTATTCACCGGACCACCAAAGTTCAAAGGTTCTAACTTTGTCCACTAAAAGAAACTAATGAAGTGTTTCATTCCAAATTATGATGAAGAAGTTTGTGATGTCATCTCCGATAGAAACTTCGTTCCCACAAAGCAAGTTGGCAATCAAGCTGTCGCGAATGTGAAGTTAGAATTCACACGAAGAAAAAGAAAAACACAAGAAAATTTTTAGAGTCATGAACATCCTAATGTGTGCTTTGGATGCATATGAGTATACTAGAGTCTCAGCTTGCGACACTCGCAAAAGAAGTTTGGGACACTCTGGTTACCACCAATGAAGGTATAAGCCAAGGGAGATAAACCAAGATAACTCGAGTATCTACACAAATATGAGTTATTCAAGATGGAGACTTATGAGAACATCACTCGGATGTATATTCATTTTACAAAGATTGTGCGAGTCTCATATTGCTTGAAAAGAATATGTCCAATGAAGAAGTGGTCGAGAAAACTTCTACGGAGTTTTCCAAAGAAGAGATCGGGTCCGAAAGTGATAGCCATCAAGGAGGCCCAAGACCTCAGCAAGCTTAAGCCAAATAAGCTCATTGGGAAACTTCTCGCCCATGAGTTACACCTTGAGGAGGAAGAATGCGAGGTCGGCACCAAAAAGAACATTGATTTAAAAGCCTCATATGAAGTAAGTCCTAGTCCGAGCTCCTCAAACTCAAAAGAAGATCCCATGGCAGTTTTGGCCGGAGGCTTCAAATAGATGATGAAATACAAGAAATGGCGGAAGAAGCCCAAGCATTAGATCTACAAGAAAGAGAAGAAATGTAACTTCTCATCCCCTTTAAATTCCCCTTTCACTAAAAATTTTAGTTGCTTTGAATGTGGTAGTAAGGAACATATAGTAAAGGATTGCCCAAAAGGAAGAAGGCCCATAAGAAAAAGAAGGGGATGGTGGTAACCTAGAGTGATGAAGAGTCGGATGATAATGAAGACACCGAGGAGGAGTCAAAGTGTCTAATAGCCACAACAGACTCAAAAGCTGAGTCCGAGTTAGAAACAGAAACATCAACATTGAGGAAACTGATCCTCAGGAGGTAATCAACTATTTTCTCAAGTTTTTAAGCAAGACTTAGCTAAATATATCTTTACTTTAGAGGAAAAGTCCAATTATGATTATTCTTTGTTTAAAGAAAAACTCGAGTCTCTAACATCCGAGAACAAAATCTTAAAAGCTGATTTAGAAAAGCTGAGACTCAGCATGAGGGTACTTAAGACTAGCTCATAAGATAATGAGACCGAGTCTAAGTGCCTCATAACCGAGAATTAGCAATTGAAGAAAAAGCTCCGAGTCTTAGGATCTTGTTTTGAAATTCACTCAAGGTCAGAAAAACCTTGATTTGCTTCTTAGTTCTCGGTATGTTTCTTTTAGAAAAGAAGGACTTGGTTTCAACTATGAAAAGGAGGATAACTCCTACAAGAGTCTTTTCAAAAATAATTCAAGAAAAATTCATTTTCGAAAAGTTGAGTATGGTCCCATTCATCAAATGAGGAAAGGGAATGAGTCCAAAAAGGTTTATCAAAAAAGTGGCCTTTCGGATGCCTAATAAAAAGAAAGTTTTTCACAAAAAGGAGACTCGGACTCCAAAGAAGAAAGGTCGAATTAGACCAAGCCTAAAATCAATCAAATCTAGATTCGCAAAAGTGTCCTTCCTCAAAAACTAACCTCGGTAAGGACATTTACTAGGTTTGTAGGAGGAAGTGAGAAGGGTTAGTGTGTTTGTATTTTACAGGCACCACAAACAAAGAAGAAAGACCACTAGTATCTCGATAGTGGGTGTTATAGACACATGTCAGGAAACTCAAGACATTTTTCTAAGCTAGAAAAGATGGATGGAGGGAAGGTCACATTTGGAGATAATAGCCAACCGAGGATTGTGGGAATTGGTAGAGTTGGTCACGATGGCAACTCAATGAGCCTTGTTTATCTCGTCAAAAACCTAAAATACAATCTTATGAGCATCTCCCAATTGTGTGACAAAGGACAAGAGGTAAGACTCACTCGGACCAATTGCTTCATAACCGACGCTACTTCAAAGGAGACAAAACTCTCGGGTCCGAGGTTAGATAAAACTTACATTATTCCTCTTAGTGATTCAACTCAGAATTAATCATGTTTAAAAGCTTCCGTTAATAATGAATCATGGATATGGCATCGTAGGTTAGGACATATTAGCATGCATTCCATTAAGAAATTATCTTCACAAGGATTAGTTCGAGGACTTCCTAAGTGTGATTTTAAGAAAGATAAATTTTTTTGAGACATGTACAAAGGGGAAACAAGTTAGATCTTTGTTTGAACCATTTAAAATTATTTCCACCTCAAAAGTGCTTGAATTAATTCATATGGATTTATGTGGTGAAATTCTAGTAAAAAGCTTAGGAGCTACATCATATGTACTTGTTATTATTGATGACTTTTCAAGATTTACCTAGGCATATTTTCTGAAAAACAAGAATGAAGCTTTCAAAGAGTTCACCAGAGTGTGCAGGCAAATTCAAGTGGAATCTAAGACTCAGATTATGAGATTAAGAACGGACCATGGGAGGGAGTTCGAGTACTCGGAATTTACTAATTTCTACGATAAAAATGGTATCTTTTGCAACTTCTCTGCACCCTGAATGCCCCAACAAAATGAAGTAGTAGAAAGGAAGAACAGAACTCTTGTAGAAGTAGGAAGGACTATGATGATTGAAAATGATCTTCCTTACCATTTTTGGGCTGAGGTCGTGAATACAGACAAACTACACACTCGAATAGATGCCTCATTCGCCCAATCTTGAAGAAAACACCCTATGAGCTATACAAAGGAAAGAGGCCTAAAAGTTCATACTTCAAGCCTTTTGGGTGTAAGTGCTTTGTATACAGCAATGGTAAGGATTATTTGATAAAAGTTTGATGCTAGATCGGACGAAGGTATATTCCTTGGCTATTCTTTACATAGCAAAGCTTATCACATTTTTAATAGAAGGAGTAACAAAGTGGAAAAAAATATCCATGTTATCTTTAATGAGATTGATAATAGCATGTTAAGCAAATTCACCTTCTCATACTTCAAACTAAGCGGAAATGATGGCGAAATAGTTGAAACCGGGCTCAAAATGATGGAAAACAAGAGAACCGAGGCAAAAGCCGATCCAGTTCAAGACTCAGCTCGGACAATTGAAGCTCAAGAAGAAATCGAGACACAACCAGCTGAAGAAGCAAATGTTCAAGCTTCAAACTGGTAAATCAAAGGTCGAGTAAAGTTTTCAAATATGCTTCTAGTCATCCACCGAAAACATTATCTCGGATATCAACTCAGGTGTAATAACTTAATCTTCTTCGCATAATGAATGTGCATTTTCTACGTTCATTTCACTAATTGAACCTGAAAATGTAATAGAAGACCTACTTGAACCTGAATGAGTAGAATCCATGCAAGAAGAACTATCACAATTTGAAGGAAACCAAGTTTGGACCTTGACCAAACGACAAACTAACCACCCAGTTATAGGAACCAAGTGCGTTTTTAAGAACAAACTGGATGAGGAGGGGCTGGTAATCATAAATAAGGCTAGACTATAGCCTAAGGGTATAACCAAGAAGATGAAATTGATTGTGGGGAAATCTTTACACCGGTTGCTAGGATTGAGGCAATTAAAATTCTACTTGCATTTGCATCCAACATGAATATTAAATTATATCAAATGGATGTTAAGTGTGCTTTTTAAATGGTTATATTCAAGAAGTTTATGCAAAGCAACCCCATGGATTTGAAAATCCTCATGTCCCAAACCGTGGTTTTAAATTGCAAAAAGCTTTTTATGGTTTGAAACGAGCTCCCAAAGCATGGTATGAAACATTAAGCGAGTTTTTGGTTGAGATTTAAAAGAGGTTTGATTGACAAAACGTTATTTACTAAAACCAAGGGGAAAGATTTTCTTATCATTCAAATTTATATTGATGATATCATTTTCGGTGCTACTAATGAAATTCTCTATCAAGAATTTTCGAGTTCATGAAACAGGAATTCCAAATGAGCATAATGGGAAAAACTAAATTTCTTCCTTGGATCGCAAATCAAACAATAGAAAGATGGAATTTATGTTCACCAATCCAAGTATGTCAAAGACTTACTCAAGAAATAAAAACTTCAAGATGCTAAACCCGGTAGCAACTCCTATGGGAAGCAATACCAAATTGGACTCGGACGAGAAGGATAAGTTAGTAGATCGGAAAATCTACCAATGTATGATTGGATCTCTAGTATACCTAACTTATAGTAGGCCGGATATTATGTTTAGTGTCTACCTTTGTGGAAGATTTCAAGTTAATTCAAAAGAATCTCATCTCACTGCGATGAAGAAAATTTTTAGATATCTTACGGGGACTCGTACACTTGGTCTCTAGTACTTAAAAAACTTTGGTCTAACTCTCAATGGCTACTCGGACGCCGACTATGTCTGGGTACAAGGTTGATAAGAAGATTACTTCAGGAGCATGTCAATTTCTAGGTAAATCATTCATTTCCTGGCACATAAAGAAGCGTAACTCAGTCCCTTATCAATAGCTGAGGCTGAGTATATATCATTGGGAGTTTGCTTGTGCTCGGTTGTTATGGATCAAGCAACATCTAAAAGATTTGGGACTTTGGATCAAGCAACATCTAAAAGATTTGGGACTAACCTTCTCAATAATTCCTATCAAGTGTAACAATCAAAGTGTAATAAGCATCACCAAGAACCCAGTTCAACATCTAAAAACTAAGCAATAAGGTTTGATATCACTTACTGAGAAATCATTCGAAAAAGGTGATATAGAGCTAGAATTATGCCTACTAAGCTTCAATTGGCTTATATTTTCACTAAACCATTATGTGAAGATCAGTTTTACTTTATTAGAAATGAGATTGGTATGTTAAATGCTTGATTACATATTTAATTGCATGAGTTATTATGTGTTAACTTGTTTAAACATGTTTTCATTGAGAGAAATCTAATTGACTGGAATTTTAGTTGAGAATCCATGAAGCCGAACCTTAGTCATTAGTGAATTGAGTTGCTTCTAAGCACTCAAATGGCTAATTGAGTACGATTTAGTCAAAATCAAATGGACATACAAATGTATGAGGTCATCTCTAATTAATAAAGAATCTTGGATAAAACTTTTACAACATGCTCTCTCTCTTTCCCATGTGATCCGACTGAAAAAATTAGTCGGTGGGACGCCGATTAAAGAAAACCGCTGGAATCTAGTCTGTTGGAATGTTTCTAGGAGTAAGTTTTGCTTTTCTATCTGTTGAGAGCATTTTCTCTATAAATAGGCTTTACTTCCATTCATTCCATTACTTTGCTATTTTTCTCTCACTCACTTAGAACTCATAAATCACTTCCACGCTTCACTCGTAATCCTAGACTTAGGTTCTCTTTCTCTCTCTTTATATATATATATATATATATATATATATATATATATATATATATCATTTCCTTTTCTCCTTCTCCTACTCCTACTCCTACTTCTCTTATTCTTTTTCTTTCTCACTTACTCGAGTCAAACATGACTAAGAGAGTTTCTAAGGTAGAGGTTGGCTCGACAACTAAAATGAAGCCTAGAATCTCATCTAGACTCATATCCTCTAAGCTCGAGGATCCTCGGAAGGAGGCCTCACAAACCAAAGTCGGTTCTTCCTTAAACCTAGAAGAATAAAAGACACCCTTAGTCTCCCAACACTATTGCTTGGAGGACAAATTCTTTTTTCTACCAAGATTTCCGGGTTCACAAACTCCAGAAAATCAAATTTATTAATCTTCTCTATTTACGTAACTACGTTTAACCAAAATTGTTCATAAAATTCTACCAAAATTTCTCTTCCTCAAATTCAATCCTTGTTTCTACTATTCAGGGGCAAAAAGATTATTATCAATCTCGCCCTTCTTCACAAGATTTTCAACATTGAAAGCTTGTTCCTTGAGTGAAACACTAAAAAATTCTCCGATATCGCTTATGAATTCTTTTCAAAATATGTCGAGCTAAACCTAAAGTTCAAAAAGACGTTTTTATCGGTCGGTTGAACTCGAACCCGAACTTCTCTGTTTCTTTTTTATGAGAACTATGTTATCATTTTATCCTTTAAAAAAGAACCCCAACAATAAGGTTCTCAAAGTCATCTATGACATCATGGAAAGGCATTGTGTCGATCTCTTCCCGTTCATTATTGAACATATTGCTTCGGCCCCCTGGACTCCAAGAGTCTACCATTTCCCTTCGAGCACCACTTTCTCGAGTTTTTGCACGTTTTAAGCTTGAGCTCCCCAAAACCAATTTTCCAACTCATGTCGTCTCTATTGGCATATAGAAGCTTCTAAGTCTAGGCTACCAGGAAACTAAGCCTCGCATCTAGACTCATAGATTGTTCAATCTCCTCCCTCTTCATCTACCACTCTTCTTCTCTCCCTGGCCCTTGCTAATTCTTTTGAGCAATTGGCTTCTCACTTTGCTTCCTTGGCTAAAGAGTTCAAAGATACTCTCACACTCTTTCGAGCATTTAATTTATCTTCGACTACGGATGTAAGAAATTGCTCATAAGCAAATAGATAAGAATAAGACTCTAATTAATGAACTTTAGGAAGTGCTTAAGAGGAAAGAGGCTTTTATTCAACACCCTCCTCAAGCTTCTTGGCAACCAATAATAGCATAGGAAGAAGAGTTTGAGGAAGAGTCATCCTTAGAAGAAGAAGGAAAAGAAGGAGATGAAGAATCATCTTCGGGAAAACAACTTCTTAGGACTAAGAAGAAGAAGATGTTGGTACTTCGAGGAACCACTTCCACCTCTACCTCCACAACCACTATTGTCTTCTCCACCACTGCATTCAGAAGGCTCGAAGTTAGAGCACCGGGATCTCCTCGGCTATTCGGAACAAATGTTCTCGAGTGTCCAAGCGGACATCATTTTCTCAACCGAGTAACTCCACCTCCCTCTTAAATCTCTTTCTATTCTGTCTCTCCTTTCCTTGTTTTTGTCCAACATTTTCTTTTCTCTCTGTTTTTTATGAAATACATAGGGGCGAGAAAGAGTTCACTAGTTTAGGGGAGATAATTTTTTTATTTTTTTATATATCACTCATAATTACTTAATGATCAATGAATTTTTTTCTTTCTTCTTTAATACATCTTTATTTTACTTACTTTGATATACTTATTTGAATTTGATCTAATAATTTTTTTTTTCAAGTTAGTTACTCGAAACAATTTGCTTTGATACTTAGCTTTTGTTCTATTATAATTCTTTCTAAGTTAACACTTTTATACTTTGATAATCGTGATGTATCTAATCTATTGAATCTCTCTAAGTTTTGAATGTCTTTCATCAAAAAGGGGAGATTGAAGACTCAAGTATGAATTGACCATTTATCTTATTTTGATTTCAAGTTATTCATGCAAAACTTAGGAACATCAGCTCATGTTTTGGATTCTTGGTATTAATGACTGACCTAAAGACTTTGAGTATCAATAAATATCGATTAAAGTCTAAGGACTTAGTTTTACTTAGTAGAGTAGAAAATGGCTCGGTCTAAGAAATTGAGCACTAACCGAGGACTCGGTTCGGAAACCGACATGCTCAGTATTACTTAGACTAAAAGTTTGTCCAAAATAATTTTACACTCTTAACTCATTTTTTAACCGGCTTACTTCATATTTAAAACAAAATTACTTGTGTTAATTCTAAAATGACCAGATTTATTAAGTTGAAATTAATCACATTGTCAAACATTGAAATATTTCTAATTAACTATTTGAACCTAATTCTATCTTATTTATTCTTTGAGTTTAGATATATATGGAATTTGAACATATTGAATATTGGACTTGAAAATTTCCATTTTAGTAGATTAATGAATTTTAGTCGTTAAATGATTTATTTAGACTGATCCTTATCTAACCGTGGGCAAAAATTTTAGTATACTTTGAGTACCATTTGTAATATGTTTTTGCAGGTTTATTAAAGTTGAGCAATCTTAGATAAAATAAAAACAAATGGCTTCATTACCATTCAAAACGAGTAGACACAAAAGCCACATTTTCCGGGCATACTCAAACAATTGTATCGGGACTGCTTGTTTCCATTTATGGTAACTTCCTATTTTTAAGTCTACCAACTATTTCTACCTTATTTCTCGGATACAACAAATTGATAGGACTTTTTTGAAGGCTAGAACCTATGACCAACAAGATCAATTCTACGCTTCAACGGTTTCTTTTTGAGGACTCGGACTATCCATTGTAACGGTTACCCGACCCGAAACTCCAGCCTAAAGCATAATGACTTTCTACCTTGCTGCTTATAAATAGAAACCTTGATTCAAGACTTATAAGATTGATAGAACTAATAACTCGACTTTGGTATTTTCTCTTGTAGCTTACAAGACTAGTTCATTCAATCACAATTTTACGAGTTGTAACTTCTTGTAAAGAAACGTCTTGTAAACTCTACTTTTTCTCAAATACTTTTCTAGTCATCCGTTGACGGAGTTTGTAACAGATTAACTCAACTCAATTGTCCCAAACCGTAAAGGGTAACTTAGTTTGGAAGTACTAGGGCGAGATAAGGTAATCTCTATGCCCAGGAAAACTTGTATCGGAATTGTCTAAGGGAGCACTCCGGGTAATCAATTCATTGTATTTCTCTATTCAAATAGTGGATTTGACTTAGTACTTGGATAAGCATTGATCGTGGTTTTCCGCCCCATGAGGGTTTCCACGTAAATTTTCTGTCAATCTCTGTTTGAGTCAATCTAGACTCACTTCTAGTTTACGAGTTTAATCTATTCTCAAAGAACTTCAAATTTTCTCAATATTTCCTCATCACACTATTCACCATCTCTAGGGTGACTTAGACTCTCTAACTAAACCTTCAATTAATATTTCCCTTTGTTTCCACAAGATCATTTCCTTATAACCAGAATTTTGCTAATATTGACTCTTGTAGCCCATCTAGGATTCCACCAAGTTTTTATTGACCTTGTCTAATATGTTCATCTCCTAGTTTCCTCCATCTAAAACACCGCTATTTGCACTTGAATCTTAATTCCTGTAATTTTGTAAAAATTTTCTTCGAGATCCATTATTGTAATGTCCCCCATCCATATGCCCTTAAGCATACTTGTACTTCAACTCCTGACGGACACCATGCTTCTATTTTATAATTTGAGCGACTTATTTGTTCTATTCTCCTAACTACATGGAGAATAATAGGGTCATGATCTAAAGCTTGAATAGAAATGTTTTGCACAAAAGAGTCAACAAAAGCTGCATCTACTGTTGTAATGCAAGACCTTTATCCAACCTTTCAAAAATGGCATTTTCATCATATTTTTTATTAGTCTATGTGAACCTCGGGCCAACGAAAGGTATCTCCAATAGACCCCTCTGTATTTTCAAATTGATGAAATCCTTCCATCTTAGAATGGTATTATTCCCTCCTAACTTGTCGTAGGGGTATCAACCTAGTTGAAGTCTCCTAAGAAGACTATTTTACCTCCTATTTGTTGAAATTCCTACAATATAAGCTCCATACTTATCCCTTATCAGCTACACAAGGTACCACTGTAAACAAAACCGTTATACCAGTCACAACCCTTTTCATTGATACAACATAGTATAAGACTTTTATCACATATCACAATTTTGATTGCTATAGACTCCTTAGCTAGTACTACTATGCCCCTGGATCCTTCTTATAGGGTTAACACCCCTAACACAAGCATATAAAGAAAGGAAATATGCTTATTGACTGACATTGACTCACACAAACTTTCAAACATACACACTAGATCGGACTTGTGTCCACGAGCTATCCACTTGAGTATTGGAACTGCAACCTCTTTTCATTCCACAAGCGGGGTCCCCTTTGGATTGGTACATACCTCATTGTTTTACCCCTTCAACTGAGTATCCTTTTAGGGGTCTGTGTGGTTCACCGAGTAGTGGAATTGAATGAAATGAAACCTAAAATCTAGGAAGAATGGAATGAGACTTGATTCATGAAATTAAGTGTTTGGTTCACATCAAGAATGAAATTAGAACCTAACTCCTACTTGTTTGGTTCGGTTATGAAATGAAATTAAAACTGTTTTTTTACATATATTTTTCTAAATTAAAATTATGTTTTTCCTAGTAGATGTGAAAAATCACTTTTGGACCTTTATTTTTTAAGAAATTATATTTATTATGTTTAATTAATTCTTTTTTTTTAAATCAAATTTACATACCAAAATTATATATTATTGTAATTAAAAAAAAAAAAGACAACAAAATCAAAATAACAACAAATGAATTTCATAAGCTTTATTTGAAAATATTTTTGTAACATACTCCAATTAAAATTAGCAAATAAGATTCATGGTCACCTTCACCTATATGCAAAAGTGACATTTTCTATATAAATTTTATCACTTACGTAACATTTGAAAAATTTAAAAGTGACATATCCTAAAACAAAAATAAACATAAGCATATTTTATTAATAAATAATATTAATGACGAAATCCTTCTTCATCTCCTCGGGGCATTGATAAAAGATAGGAAGAAGACTTGTGTCACATGCCAACTTCTTCACTGCCATCATTGCTTCATCTTTTGTAAGGCCACGAATGCGCATCACTTCATTAAAGAAATCTTTCTTTTGAACATCAAGCTATATTTCACGATTCGGGAGAGTTTGCTCATGTTGTTGAGTTGTAGATAAAGCACTTGCAATGGTCGAAAGATGAGAGTTCATGTCACTTATGAAAGTAGACGAGGTTAGAAGACATAACATTAAAAGAAGCTAAATCCATAAACTCGGAAACTCTTCTCTTTCCTTTGCCCTTTGGAGTTGGTTCCTTTCTAACTTTTTTGCAACTCTGGAATTTTGGTGAGTTGATTGAACTGATTCACCTTCCTCATCATCATCATCGTGGATTTCATAATCTTTGTCAACATCAACGGTTTCGGTTTGCAAACCGGCTACGAGCATCTTCAAAGGTCTCGAAACACATCCAGTTGCTCTATCGGGACCAAAAACCTTTCCCAAATCATCAAAACATCAACAACATCTTCAAAGTTAAGTCTAAGTTTGTCTCAAATTACAAAATAAAATTACCTTACAAAATTCGTCATATGATTGTCTTTCACACTTGATCATTTTAGTCGTGTCATCCCAACCAAAACCGAAGTGCGAAACATCTCGGTCAACACATTGTACTTATCCCTGAACCACTTGGTCTTTGAATCAATGTGCGGATATGCCTTCAACCCACAACCAGGAAACTTCTCGGTTAACATGCTCTCCAACTTCCCGAGAAAACCGGTTTTAAAATATCCCTCGAGCATTCTCGTAACGCCCTCAATCACCATTACTTCATAATCCCTCAATAGGGACTATTACGTAAGGTCGCGAGTGGAAGGTAACAATCGAAGGCGCTACCGCCGTCCTAAAAATAGGACAAGGCTAAATAATTTGAAATAAAATGAAGCACGATTTATGCATCCACTGTTATATTTCCAATGATCTTGTTAGGAGTAACTACTTATTACCCAAGTAGCTAGGTCATCCCAAAACACAGAGTTACTTGGTTTAGCAACGTAATATTTATACAACCTAGACTTTTGTTTAATCCACAAAATAATATGCAACATCCAGTAATTCCCAAGGTCATACCTAGACCCCGGTTGAGGGTAAAATCACTATGAGCGTCTATGTACCTTCGGATCTGCGAATGCCACGTGGCTGGCTAGGGTTTGCCTTCATCGGACTTAGGAAATGGTTGATTGTTCAACAATGCTTCTTCCTAAAACAAAAACAGTAAAATATTTGGAAGAGTGAGTCGAAACTCGAGTACGAACATTCCTGCACTTGTAAAATAACTTTGAAGAATATATTGATTGAGCGCGCGCATTTCAATTCATTTTAATTTGAAATCGGGGGAGAGAATGTAAGTAAAACTTGCTTGCTAGGTTATTATCCGAAAGTGGAGCCCCTTGATAATTGATACGATCTTAGTAAGGTGCACACCTCCCGGGCCGACCGAAAACCCCGATTGAAGCCGCGCGGTTTGGGCATAAGCCACGATGATTGATAATTGATGGGCATAAGCCCCGATAATTGATGATTGGGCGGGGACCACTTGATTAGGTGGCAAAACTTGATTTGCAAATGATTCATTATTAATTATATATATGAGAAATGTTGAGATTTGATGAACCATGTGAGTTTTCGAAAGGTACGAGCAATGAACGTACTCGAATTCGAGAATATTTGTTTCTCCCCTTGTTGCAGAAATTTGAGTCACCGGCTATTCGGCAACGGAAGTGGCCTCGGTTCTGTTTAAAATAGATTTCTAGGGTTAATGATGTTTTCTTGAGTTTTAATGCTTGAGTTTGTATAAGCTTTAACAATTTATTTCATTTCATATACTCGTATGAAAATCGATTAACTAATGTTTGTAGTACTCAGCTTTACTGCGTTGATTCCGTTTCAATTATTGAATACAACTTATATTAATTAAAGGAGTTGATTAGGTTAACTAAATACCCAATGATGTTGGTGTTATTCGATTTGCTAGTTGACTTGGATTGAAAAATGGTGTACATATATACACAACACTTATTCTTAATTCCTTCCTCACTTCTCCCTTCTCTCGCACTCAAAACCCATAGTTAAATAATTAATTAATCCATCAAATGCCCTTCCATCGGAAGGTTTCACAACTTTGCCGAATCGCCCAAAATTCATACATATACACCATTTTAAGTGCCTAAGCGTTATTTCCTCGACGGAACTCGTATTCATATCCAAATTAAGCATACCAAGTGTTCGGATGTCCCCCATGCCTCTTACACAATCTATTATCCGACTTCATCCTCCCTGCATATTTTTTCTTCCTTTGTGTCCAATTCTAGCTATTTGCAAAATGTAACAATTCCACCAAATTGTTCAAAACCCGTACATACATCATGTTAAGATCATAAGCATTGTTCTCCGACAAATTTCACATTCACAACCACTATTAGGTATGCTTAATGTTCAAATCTCCCTCACATGTCTACACTTACACATTGCTTAATTTCACTCTCTACATACACATTCTCATTCATTTGTTCAATATAACCATTTCCAACATATAATAAATTCATCAATTTACCCAATTCTATAATAAACATCTCCCAAACTCATTCACTAATTCATAATCTCCCCACGAGAATAACATTCGTTCTCATTAATACAACCAATCCATTGGGATGCCACAACTCGATTATTCACACCAATTCGAATTTTCCCAATTTAATCTTTGAATTCACTCCACAAATATATTTCTAATCATACTTCAATTTACGATTACAATTGCTCAAATAGATAATGAAATTGATAATTTAGGGTCTAGAGTTTTACCTTCGAATTCACGGAGGAGGAAGCCGGGAAGGAGTGGCGGAGACTTGAGACGGTGGTGCGTGGTAGGCTGCCCGGCGACCGGCCGGGCGGGGACGGTGGCTGGCTCCGGCGGCCGCCGCTGTTTGTGGGTGGTCGACGGGTGGCTCGCGGTAGAGGTGAGGCGAACGCGCACTTGTGCGCGAGCGAGGCGAGAAAGAGAGAGCGCTAGCGTGAGGAGGGATGCCGATTGCCTCCGACCGGTCTTGGCGTCGACTCTTGCCCGGCGTTAGCGGTGCCCGGTCGCCGGAATCGGCGCGACCGAGGGAAGGCTTGCAGAGGCGGGCGAGGCGGGGCGCGAGGGAGAGAGAGAGAACACGAAGGGGTGTGAGAAGGGCGCTGCGAGCGGCGCCTAGCGTCCGGCTTCGGCCGGCGTTGAGTGGCGTCCGGTGGCCGGACCGGGAGGCAGCGAGTAGAGAGGAGTGGTGAGGCAGGGGTGATGCGAGAGGAGGCGGGGAAAGGGGAGGACGAAGGAGCACGGGAGAGAGAGGATGAGCCTGAATGTATATTTAAGTCTGCCTCGACATTCCGAGAGAATTCCTTCTCTGGATTTTTCTTTAGAAAAATCTGATTTGGTTATTTTATTATTTTGATTTATTTATTTATTTACTTACTTTGATTTCTTTTATTGCTACTTTTAATTTTGTTTTTAATAACGATGTTCACAAATTAAAATCTTATTATGAGATTTTTATTAGGGCCACTTCGTCGCCTTAGTTGCATAACATACGGATAAAAATAGTTTAAATATAAGATATCGAATTGAAGTGCACGCGCTCAATTATATAAATAGTGTAATTAAATAAATAAATAATGTGATTTAAAATAAATAATTGTGATTTAGGGTCGGGTTGTTACACTTCCATTGAGGATTAGCACTTGACTCTACCAATCCGTGAAGAAGAGACCATTCTTCTTCTCTACTCCAAAAGCACTTATTTTTTCCTCTTCCGCTTTGAGAA
This sequence comes from Talinum fruticosum, assembly GCA_021018815.1. Taxonomy (NCBI): domain Eukaryota; kingdom Viridiplantae; phylum Streptophyta; class Magnoliopsida; order Caryophyllales; family Talinaceae; genus Talinum; species Talinum fruticosum. The sequence continues at coordinate 6,928,838 of JAITYX010000011.1, forward strand.
GTTTGGCTAACTTGCATCATGCTTCCGCTTTGAGAATTTTCCATCCTATGTAAATATACAAATATGACAAATATTTTGACAAATTCATCATATACCTTAGTAACAAAGGTAAATATTTTAATTAAACATCAAATTCACAAGAAAACAACCATTCAAAGAAAACATCATACATACTAAAAATATAACCATAGCAAATACAATAAACTAACATTAAGAATCCTAAATATCATATATTTTTATTTGCCCTAGCTCGCCAATAGTTGAACATTGTTTGATCCAAAGTGTTACGGAAAGTGGTCCAAGCATCGGATGATTCAATATGCATAATGAATTCAACCTCATCATCATAATCTTCTTCATCACTTCTATCTTCCTCGTCATCCTCAAAATCATCGGGTAGCAAATAATCTGTTGGCATATGCTTTCGGATTAAATTATGTAATAGAACACATGCTAAGACAATACGACTTTGAGTGCATATCGGAAAGAATGAAGCACATCTCAGGATGCCCCATCTTCCTTTCAATAATCCAAAGCATCGTTCTATTACATTCTTAGCTTTAGAATGTTTCATGTTGAAATACTCTTCGCACTTACGGGTTGTCGATCATCCCATTCTTTCAAATGATATCGATGACCTCTATATGGTGTAAGAAATCCCTCACAATTGGTATATCCAGCATCTACCAAATAATATGAACCTTAGCAAATTTTAAAAAAATGTTACTAAGATATTCAAGGGGGTAATTGTCATTAAATTATCATACTTCTCCCAATTATTATTACCTTGAGGAACCTTTAAACCATTAGGCCTAGATATTGCATCCCGAAGGACACGACCATCATGTGCGGATCCTTCCCAACCCGGAACACATATGTAAATTCCATATTAGGTGTACATGCACATAGTACATTCATCGCAAGAGTACCTTTTCTGGTCCTGTACTTTGGTCTATCTTCATTTGGTACATGAACACTAATGTATGTACCATCTAAGGCACCTATGCAGTTCTACAAGTTAAAAGAACAATTATTAATAGGCAATACAAATTTTTTCACATCAATGTTAAGTTACTGAGGAAAAGAATGAAATAACTTTGCAAGTACCTTAAAACATTTCCACCTATTGTCTTCACGAGTCATCCATTACGGGTGTAGGCTTTTTAAGTAAGCAATTATGTAATTTCAAAACCGCAAGAAGACAACGATTAAAGTTTCTACTCACGGTTTCTCCACTTCGATGAAATTTTTTTCCTATTGTCCTATTCTTGAGTTTATGAGATAACGTGTATAAAAACATTGCCACTATTTCTTCTAATGACATATTCCTAGTTCCAGTCAAACCTCCAATATCGTCGACCATCTCACAAAGTATATAAAAAGTATGCCTATTTAATCAAAGTTCACTTCGACAACTTACATCACTCTCTATAATTAACGTACTTAAATTGTCCAACCTATGACGCTTTTTCTCTCTTTTTGTAAGTTTCAACCTTTGTATTTTATGGAGAACATTACCACACATTGACAAAGCAAAATTCATCAATATTATAACTTTTATAACAACGACAATGGTCATGAGCAAATTCAATTGCATCTTCTTCCTCCTCCTTATTATCAACGAGTTGATGAGATCGTGCTATTTCTATTCAAATGACAATGCCATAATCACAAAATTCAGCTAATAACAAATAATTATAAAAAAATTTATCGGTTATGTAAGCTTCATCGATTCCTGTTCACTACTCTTCAATAGCTACACTTGGATCATTAATTTTCATTATTTTCTTTTACTCCTAGTTATTTATTTCTTTAATTACATGTGCTATATATAAAGAACATGCACTATATACAAGGAAAATTAACTACATGCACTTCCTACTAAGTCAATAAATAATTAAAGAAGAAAATAAAAAATTAACGAAAAAGAGCAACGACAATCCAGATTAATAAACAATTGAAGGCTGACAAGTTGAAACAATCCAAAGAGTTGATTAATAAACAACAAATTAACTAAAAACAATTGAAGGAGATGTTCTTGATTTTGCAAAAGTATATTTTGGCTTATTTTCTTCATTCCAGATTGACATGTGCCATATACAAACAAATTAATATATATATTAAACAATGGCCTATTATACTACAATATAGTGAATTTTCATGATGTTTCATGCCTAGAGGTTCAAAGTTTTGATTATTGATCAAAATGTCAATGAATTAAAAAAGAGTATTATATAGTGTTCACAGAACCTATGAACATATTTCAAATCAAAATATTAATGAATTTTAAAATTATTTTTTATTACATCCTTAAAATTAATTTTGCCAAAAGTTAAATAAAGTATAAACTTATAGTTTCTTTAAAAAACTATCATAACATTTCTAACATAATACAAAATTAATTATTATCTCATATAAAATATATGTATCCAATTTATTTTTTTATTCTTACATTTTACAATAAAAATAATATTGTTTAAATTAAAATATTTCTTTGCAATAAAATATACATATTTCTTTACAATAAAATAAAATTACTTTGCAAAATTACTTTCCACCATAAGATTGGAAGACACAGCAACAACATATTATAAATATTTCTTTTGCAATAATTTGCTATCCGCCTCCACCGTTTCTCATCATAACTCAACTTTCTCTGTGAGTTCTCACTCGCTCTGTCCGTGTTATTATATCTCAAATGAATTGCTCCACATGCCATCTAGAGAGTTGATTCAAGGCACAGCAAAAAAAAATGAAAATAAATAAATAAAGAGCAATACTTTTTACGAGTATCAATGCGGGAGGCTTAACGAGAGGGTGAAAACCAGCCATGGAAACCGGGAGAACAGGGGCAACGACACCACCGACGCATACAACAGCACGTAAAGAAATTGGAATATGGGGGACGATGCAACAATCGAAATTTGGGGGACAATGCAACAGAGAAGTCGAAATTACCTATCTTCTCCGGCCACTTCGTCTTCTCCAGCAAGGAGTTCTTCACTTTCTCTCTCACGGGAGCAGCACGTAATGAAGGGCTGAGGTGTGATGAAAAACAGATGGAAATAAATAATAGGTATTTGTGGAATTTTTTAAAAAAATATTTCCCTAGAGGTATGAGATTTGATACTTCTTAAAATTGGGAGGAATCAAAATTCCTAGATTTTGGGGGATTTGAAATTCTTAGAAATCAAATCACATCCCTTAAAAATTATACCAAACACAAATTATGGAAACTTGATACCAAAAGGTATAAAATTTCATTCCTAACTCCTCAACCAAACACCCCCTTAAAGTTATAGTTGGTGAATTTTCTTCCTTTAAGTTGGCTTGTGATGGGGGACGAGTTGCGACACTAGATCTTGAACTTGTGTCCATATGCTCTTCGGATCACATGATTTTGTCGGTAGAGTTGTCTTTCAAAATTGTGCTTTGAGATATGGTATTTAACTAGTGAAATCATGCAGTAAAAACGAATGTGTTTAGAAGTTTAGGGAGTAGAAGTATGGTGAGTTCTACAATTTTATATAAGCTTATGTTTGGAACGATAAAGCTAAGTTTTGTTTCTCTGTCAAGAAGTTTATTGAATGTAGTTAGGTGAGGGGCAATTAAAGGTTTAGGAATATGAGAACATCCGCTCATTTATAAGTGAGACCAAATTTTAAATGGATGTTAGGGGTTATTCTTCGGACAAAAAGTGTAAAAACAGGAATGGCATAGGGTGAAAACCGAGATTCCATTCCATTATGCATGTTGGCCCACTTGTATAGTATGTCTGGCTTAATAAGGCTGATCCCGAGTGGAAATCATGCTCCATCATCTGTTGAAATTGATTTTCCTGGTCAAGATCCATTGTGGTGGCCTAAATAATGAGGTTTCCCTCCCTTTAACATGCCCTTGCAAGTTTGAATTAATGCTAAGTTGTAAAAAATCTCCCTTGTGTAGTCGAGTTGCTTGGAGAAATGATTGATTCGGTCTCACATCCACCATCCCATCTGGCATTTGCATAGTTTGATTAACCACGTATTCCCCATTTGTTTTTCCTAGTTACTGTTGTACCGATTTCTCTAGGTTGTGTTGTAGATTGAACTTAACAATATGATTCCCTTCTCCACTTTCCTGCTCAGGAACAATACTGACAAGGACCTCCATCCTATCAAACTCCGAGTTTGATCTCTCTCCTTCACCTATCGAGGACTCCGAGTTATGTGGACTTGAATTCTCTAGGCCTGTTTGATGATGTTCCATTATTCAATTCGGTTGTCATAAAGCGTAGAGTGGGCGGAAAGGCCCTAAGCTTGTTTATGAACATTTTTCCTCCTTGTCTTAACAATACGAATCCTCTCATTTCCAATAGGTCCAATTTGCGATCTATCTCCCATTTGACGAGTGGCCATTGGTTTCCTATATAAGCGATGCTTTATGGCCAACTATTCCACATCTTGCACTAGCCCTAAATATGTTCTTATATCAAAATCTTATCAAGATTGTTGATTACGTATCATACTCTATGAAAACTCTCGGTGTTAGTGGATCCCTTAAATTAAGCTTAACTTTACTCGCATATTAGGGGACTTGAGATCTCTGCCTCCTTGAAACCCTACATCAATAATCTCCTCAAAGACTCCCCCGACCCAATGATACCTTGTAATGTCTGTCGTTGAAACGAAACCCATTGTATCCACAACCCTACAATGTCTAGGTTAGATCCTTATGGACATACCTCTTTTCGATAGTGTAAAATCCCTTGTGAACAAACATTTTTTAAAGCTATAAAATCATTCCTATCTTCTACATTATAGTAGCGAGAACAAAAGGAATTCACCAATTGGAAGAACCTCCATCCATGCTCTTGTTATCCTAGTGTCTTGCACCAATGGTTGGATCTCGGACACCGTCCATACTTTTGAATCGTGGAACCGACCGAACAAAGTCATATCCCACCATCTTTCGGTTTCCCCATTAGAGTCCGAAATAGGAACAAGAGCTCAGTATGAAAGTAGAAAAAAATTTCGGTGAGAATTAGATTTTGCACAGTGAGGAGACGAGAATGGAAAAACAAAAGGATAATGTGGGGTAACTGAATATTTGGATGACACTTATAAATGGCCAAACAAGATTACCTAGGATAGTTAAATAATCATCTAGAAGTGTCGTTCCAACCACCCCTAAATAATTGATTTAGCCAACCCTAAACTCACCCATTGCTTGAGGCATGCTCACTAAGAGATATTAATACCACTCAACTTCTTCCTCTAGTGCATTGTTACTCTGGTGAAAGTTATTATTGTCTTAAAGGATTGATTAGATATTCACACACTTTTTCGCCTCCCATTATTACCAAAACCTTATTGTTTTAACTCTTCAATATTACTTCAACTCTTCTCCATTATATCCAACTGTATTTTTCCAAGGTAAATTTCTTGTAACAATTGAAGGTGCAAAACTTCTGTAATACTCTTCTTCATATTAATGAATTAACATTGATGATACTCACTTGTATGTAAACCTAAATCTTGAATATAGTTTTCACTCCCTTGTTCTTTTAATTTGTGAATATTTTGTTACGTGTTTCTTTTTTTAAAAAATAAATAATCGAGAGAATCTCTCTCCGCTTTTTCTCATCAAGATAGTAAAATAATGGAGAAGTTATACAAGGTATTATGTTTTAGGAATCTATCTAGATATTAAGATATCCAACAATTAAAAAAATTAGACAGAAGAAAAAAATTAGAACTTTTTTAAAAACAGAGCGCGCGTCCCTAACACGCGCTGACATTTCCCCGACATTTCCGGCATCTTAAGATCTGAAATCAACGGTTGCGATCCAATCTCAACCGCTTCCTTTTGTCAAATTGTCAGCTTCAACTCAACCGAGTAACTTTTACTCTTTCATTCAACTCTGCTTTGTCTTTATCTACACTCTCTTCCTCATCTCCACCCTCCCCCCGCCGGTGAAAATACACTTTTACAAAGCAGAAGATTTTCTCCCAAAGCGGAAAAAAAGAAAAAAAACTAAAAACAAAAATTGATCATCAAACCCCCAAATCTCGCAGTTGGGAGATGTGAAAGAGAGAGAGAGAGAGAGAGAGAGGAGATTTAGGGAGGAGAGAAGAGAGAGAGAGACAAGGAGAAGGCGTCGGTGTCGTGGATCTGATCGGAGAGTGGATTTCGATCTCAGTTAGTCCGCGGATCCGACTTCGTTTCGGCAGATCGGAGAGAAAATTGCCGGTTCTAGTGGTAAGTCAGTCCACACTTTGGCCTATTTTCGTATCCATTTTTAGCAAATGATTGCGTTTTTGGTTTCATTTATTGCGATCAATCTAATATTGATTGTTTCAATTTCATTATTTGTGATTGATTAATTAGATATCTTTAGAAGAGAAAAGCAATTAGTCTTGTGACGAAATCGTCAATCAAAAAATCGTAGGGAAAATGTCGTCCGAACTAGTTCGATTTTTATTTCCGAAATGCGATAGAACTTTGCTTGGATTTATTTGATTCGCTAATTATATGTCACCTCTTGATTGAATTTGATAAATCATTGGTTTGATTAATTAGATCGTACCACTTGTAAGGACAAAGGTTATTAATTTTTTAATAAATTCATCGAATTGAATATCAGATTCATAGAATTGAATACCAGTTTAGTCTTGAGGGATAATGCATTTAATTGGAGTATCCGCACGTATTTTGCTAAATGGGATTAATCAATGACTTTGACAAATGGCTTTTGTGAATTCGTATATGCTATCAGTTCATTGAATTCAACACGTTTTGACTTGATTGATTAGGCACTTCGAAGAGAAAATTCAACTTCACTTTGAAGAGAACGTTTATTTGTTGAGGGAGAAAAAATGGCTCCGAGTATTAGGAAAGCTGTGGGGCAGCTGAAGGATCAGACAAGTATAGGTATAGCCAAGGTAGCCAGTGACATGGCCCCTGAGCTTGAGGTGGCCATTGTCAAGGCAACAAGCCACGATTCCGATCCTGCTGACGAGAAGTACATAAGGAGAATCCTTACTTTTACGTCTTACAACCGTATGTATGTTAATGCTTGTATAACAGCAATTTCAAGGAGGCTGGGGAAGACAAGGGACTGGATTGTGGCTTTGAAGGCGTTGATGTTGATTCATCGACTTATGAATGATGGGGACCCTGTTTTCCAGCAAGAGATCTTATACGCTACCCGGAGAGGAACAAGGTTGTTGAATTTGTCGGATTTTAGGGATGAGGCGCATTCGAATTCATGGGACCATTCTACCTTTGTGAGAACGTATGCTTTATATTTGGATCAGAGATTGGAACTAATGTTGTTTGAGAGGAAGCAGGGGGTAAGGAAGGCAGCAGTGGCCATGGTGGGGAGATTGTTAGGTATGAGCCTAGGGAGGATCGGTTTCGGTCACCGCCGAGTCGGTTTGATTATGATTATGGAGAGTTTAGGGATGAGCCAAGGATGAGGAGAACCCGGTCATATGGTGATGTTGGTGAGTCAAATGGGCGAGAGGAGGACAAGGTTGTCACCCCTTTGAGGGAGTGGAATCCTGAGAGGATTTTTGCAAAGATGGTTCATCTTCAGAGGCTTCTTGATCGGTTCCTGGCCTGCCGACCCACGGGGATGGCAAAGAACAGTAGGATGATACTTGTTGCCATGTACCCTGTTTTGAGGGAGAGTTTCAAGCTGTATGGAGACATCTGTGAGGTCCTTGCTGTTTTGCTAGATAAATTCTTTGATATGGAGAACCCAGATTGTGTAAAGGCTTTTGATGCTTATTCTAGTGCCGCAAAGCAGATAGATGAGCTTGTAGCATTCTATAACTGGTGCAAGGACACTGGTGTTGCTAGGTCTTCGGAGTTCCCAGAAGTTCAGAGGATCACCGATACACTCTTGCAGACCTTAGAAGAGTTTGTGAGGGATAGAACTAAACGGCCAAAGAGCCCAGAGAGAAAGTCGGAGCCTGCATCTGAACCCAAGGAGGAGGAACCGGTTCAGGATATGAATGAAATAAAAGCACTGCCTGCACCCGAGAATTTCACTCCTGCACCCCCACCAGAGCCTGAGCCTAAACCTGAACCAAAGCAACTAACTGGGGACTTGGTTGATCTCAGGGAAGAGGGTGAAACGGCTGATTCTCAAGGTAATAAATTTGCTCTAGCTTTGTTTGCCGAACCTGCAGATAATGGGAATGGATCATGGCAAGCATTTCCATCAGACGGCAAACAAGTCACTTCTGCTTGGCAAAACCCAGCTGCTGAACAGGGCAAGGCTGATTGGGAGCTAGCTTTGGTGGAAACTGCAAGCAACCTCTCAAAACAAACAGCAGCCATGGGTGGTGGCTTGGATCCTTTGCTTTTGAATGGCATGTATGATCAAGGAATGGTGAGGCAGCACGTAAGCTCCTCCCAGATGAGTGGAAGTGCTAGCAGTGTCGCATTACCTGGGCCTGGAAAGAACTCAACACCCGTTTTGGCTCTCCCGGCCCCAGATGGCTCGGTGCAGACTGTGGGTGGAGACCCATTTGCAGCATCATTAAGTGTTCCTCCTCCGGCATACGTACAGATGGCTGATTTGGAAAAGAAACAGCACTTACTGGTCCAAGAGCAAGTTGTATGGCAACAGTATGCACAGAGTGGAATGCAGGGCCAATCTAGCTTAGCCAGGGTGGGCGGCCCTAGTTATATTGCTCCAGGTGCTTCACCAATGATGATGCCCGGTCCTACTCCTGTAATGCCATATGGAATGCCTCCGATGAATGGGATGATGCCACCACCTGCTGGGTATTACTATAACCCCATCTGATTTATTGCCTTTTATGTGTAGTTGGCTCTTATCTCTCCTGTTATTTTCTTGTGTTTTTTTGTATCACTTGAATGTGATTATATTGGGGCTTGTTCTCCATGTTGATGAGGGGGAATAGGGATGAGGGTTTCAGGGAGATTGATTTCAGGAGGAAATTATGTGATCTGATAGTATATTCGTACCTGTCTTGTATTTATTGAAATTTTCTTGGACGTATAATATGCTTGAATCATACTTTTTCCCATTGCGTTCATTCTAAAGTTCCTGTCATAATGTTCTAACAATTTGATCTAATTCTGCATTAGGTTAGTTTTGAGGTGGTACAGATGTGAGAATGGCTGGATTCTTCCACAAAAAAAAAAAAAGCAAAAGTGGTTAATTTCAAGTTGGGTGCTATGTTTGTGTTATTTCTATTGAAGTAGGTGATTGTTGGTCACTGGGGGCTTGTTATATTATGTATTGTTCACTACATTGAGACAGCCTAATAGCCCTAGAACATTTTTTTAAAATATTTGCTGGCATATGGGTTATTAAATTCGTCATATCATTATTTATTCATTTTTAGTTTTTAACTAGCCACATCAACCATAATCACGAAGGAAAAAGACTAGCAGGAAAAAAAAATATGAAGAATTTCAGTTAGGTCAAAGGGTATGGTTTTATTTGCGTTCTGTTCTTCTGGATGTTTATAAATTTAGCACATTGGAATGTCATCATAAAAATTTACAAGAAGATTTGCATCCATCTCTAGACTATCGAAGTCGGGGATCGGCCCAGGAACTGTAAGTTGAGATAACCAGGGCGGCTGACGATGCGATTCAGAAGTATGTTCCATTGTTGATACCACCGTCGTTTTTGTTGGTGTTTCATCTGGGGTCAGCAGGTTGGGTACCCGAACATTGAGATCATCTTGACAATAGGTCATCGACGAGGAGGACGTTGATTCTATCGTTGTTGGCATTCTCGTTGTTTCATCTTCCTCCCAAGGGTGAGCCTCGAGTCGGAGGGCACCATGTCTTGTACCAAACATTCGAGGGCTGGTTCTCCTCTTCTTTAACACTAGGAAGGGGAGGAGATCTTTACGGGACATGAATGGTTCTTGATTTTCAAGGGAGTGATCGTATTGGTTTCTAGAACGCTTCCCAGGGTTAGTCCTCCTCCTTTTTGGTACCAAGAAAGGAAGGAGAACATCGAGGAATCGAACTCCTTGTTTAAAAGAATCTTGTGGAAGATTGTTTTGTTTTTGGACCATGGTTCTCATAAAAACGAAGATTTTGATTATTAATTGATAAAATTATTGGATGATATGCTTCTTATTTAAATCCCTTCGTGGAATATATCATGGGCATATGAAGAATCTTTAAGGAAGATTTTGATTATTAGTAGCAAAGGATTATATAATAATCATGGGCAAGAAACTAATTGTTCAAAGGATTCGTGGGCAAGAAACTAATTGTTCATTTTTCTTTTTTTTTCTTTTTTCCTTTTTTTTCTTTTATATATTTTTTTTGGGGGGTTCGGAGGCGTAGTAGGGTTGAACTTCTATGGAAAAGGAAAATGTTAGCAGTCACTCTGAAAAATGGGAAAAAAGGGGATGGGGGAGCTATCCTGAGAATGAAATTATTTTGATCAACAGAGAATGAAATTAATGAGGAAAAAATAAAAATAAAAGGGAATCAAAATTGAATAATTTAACGCGTAAAAGCTGGATGGACATACTATTGCAAGTATTTATCAGTCAATGTATGTCAATGTATTGTAGTTTGTAGAGAGTTGTTTTATAATGAGACGCAAAAATCACCGCAATTTACGAGTTTGTAAGATATATTTTCATTTAGAAATCGAAAAGTTTGTTAGACATTTAATTGAGGTCAACTTTGTACGAAAAAGTTATGTTTTATATGTATTAGTCTGGACAGTGTTATATATGGAATAATGTAGTATTCCCTAAAAAGTTATAAATTAAGAAAGTAAATATTTAACAATTATATTTATAAATAAGATTAATAATCAAGAATACTAGAATAATAGAAATCATCCAATATATTTAACAATAAAAGGCAATAAGTAAATAGTTAAAAATTACATCACGATAAAAGAAATTATTAATCCAAGTTTATATTCACTGTTATAACATAAACAATGTTAGGAATATATTAACATAAACATATGGCTCAAGCATCCTGGTTTTTTACCATATTACATAATGCAATAGACACTCGAAATTCAAGGGTGTGCAATATAAGCCGATGCGAAGTTAAAACTCATGAATCAACCTTTGAAGCGACTCAACAGGAAGGCTTTTCAAAATATTCATTAGCATAAAGATATATTATCGATCATGACTAATCGAAATTCAATCTCTTATGTTCCAGGACCCTACTAATCGGAATCTGCGAAGTTAAAGAGCGATGTTAGAGGAAAATATTTGCAAGCTTTGGAAGCATCATATAATCTAATGAGACAACAAAGCAAAGGCGATTGGACAAATTTTGGTGATACATGCTCCAAGTTGTTTTTCCTCACTCAAACAGAGAAGACAAATAAATTTTATCAATTCACTCCAAAGCGGGGGAATTGAAGGTAGAGAAGCGAGTAATGACCACATGTTGAACTAGTTCCAAAACATGTTGGGAGCAAGTGAGACAAACCACACACATTGTAGCAAAGACATATTTCAATTTAGGGCCACTTTGAGTTTAGAACAACGAGATATCACTCTTGGAGGCCTTTTCTTGGGAAAGAGATCCAATAAGCAATTTTTAGCATTCCGGATAACAAGTCGCCGAGTCCGAGATAGTTTCAATAGTGGATTTTTCAAAGGTCTGTTGGTGATATGGGACCCTTAGTAACAAAAGCGATGCGGAAATTCTTCCAAACCTAAGCTTAAGCGGATTTGTCATACTAATCTAGTACTTATACCTAAGATTGCTTCTCCTTAGGATGCTTGGTGGTTTTAGACCCATTGCTTGTTGTTCAATCATTTATAAATGCATACCTAAGCTTATGTCCACAAGGTTGAAAAGTGTACCTAATCATCTTGTAGATCAAAATCAATGTACTTTCATCATGGGTAGAGAATTGGTTCACAATGTTATGTTATGCTAGGAGATCACAAGAGGATATAATAGGAAGGGAGTGGCTGCTAGGTGTATTATGAAGATAGACCTTAAAATGGCCTATGATTCTATGCATCATGAATTTGTAGAAGACACACTGAAAGGCCTAAAATTCCCTCAAAAAGTTATTCAATGGGTCATGGTCCGCCTTGAGAATGTATATTTTTCGGTGGTAATTAATGGAGATAGCCATGGATACTTTAAGGGCACTAGAGGCCTGAAGCAAGGTGGTCCAATATCACCTTTACTTTTTATGCTTGGTTATGGAGGTCTTCAATAAATACACTAAGATGCACATACAGAATGCCCAATTCGGTTATCATACAAGGTGCAAAGAGATGAAACTTTGTCGGCTCTCATTTGCTAATGACCTTATACTTTTTGTAAAGCCAACAAGTCATATGTGTCATGTTTAGTCCAAGCTTTTGAAAACTTTGCAACGACTTTTGGGATAAAAATAAACCTATAAAAGTCCCAAATGGTTATAGCAGGTGTAAAAGAATCGGAGAAAAGCAAGTTGCTACAACCGACGGGTTTCTCAGCTGGGTCAATTCCCTTTAAATATCTTGGTGTCCCTATTACGGTGAGACGGACTATCCAACTTAGACTGTCAAATTTTGGTGGAGAAAATCATGGCAAAAATTAGAGCTTGGCAAAGCAAACATTTATCTTATGTTGGGAGAATCACCCTCATTAATAGTGTACTAATGGGGGTATACGGTTTTGGGCTAATAACTTTGTGATCCCCAGGACAGTGGTGAAGAAGATCACTACCATATTTAGGTATTTCCTCTAGACTAGTAATGATTTATATACGAGGAGACCCTTAGTGGCGTGGCGCCAAACTTGCTTACTAAAAAATAAGGGGCACTGGGACTGAAAAATGCGAAGGTGTGGAATAAAGCTTTGATTGCCAAACATGCATAGGCAATAGCGAGAGAAAAAGGATGCACTGTGGGTGAAAATGGGTTCATGCATACTATTTAAACAAAGAAACACTGGTGGACCTTCTCACCAAAGGCTGATTCTTTGTTGGTATTTCAAGAAATTGATCAAAATCGGGGACCAAATGTCTCCTACCCAACACAACTTCCAAGCATTCTTAAATTTAAGGGGGATGATAAAGCTAAGTCTGGGCTATAGATGGCTACTTGTAGGAAACAAATAAAGCCCAGTGGATCAAGCTAGTTTGAAATTCAAGCAACAATCTTAGACACTCTTTCATTTTGTGGCTCATTATACGGGACGAGACTTCGGGTCCTTCATAAAGTTAAGCGACTACATGGCAAATATGGATGTTACATGCCCCATTTTTGCGAGCCAAATAAAAACACAGCGACATATTTTGTTCGAGTGTGAATTTGCAATAGAGGTAAGAAATTAGATCATGATGTGGTTACAAATCAAGCATCCAACACGAGTCATTTGCCCGGCTACTCGGTTGGCTACTTTAGATGCGAAACCAAGGAAGATTGCTAGCTTCATAAGGGCTACAATAGTTGCCTTGTTTTATGAGATATGGAGAAGCGGAAATGACAAGATTTTCAAGCATAAGAATCTCGATGTAAATAGAGTTGTGACAGTAGTTAAAAGTCTGTATGAGGTTAAGATTTCAATTTCTTAGCAAAGGAGGAAAAAAAAAATACCAAATATGTAATATTTGGTTGAACTCAAGTGCATATAGATGAATATGCACATATAGTTGTATATATCCTTGTAAATTTCACGAGGTCTGTAAGTTGGTAATGAAAATTTTAGTTTTCTACCAAATTTTTTTATGAGATAGATTAATTTATTCGAAATCCTGCGGGTTATGGAAGCGCTTATTGAGTTTTCATCCCTTCCAACATGGCACAAATTTACAAACTTGAAATAATATAATTTTCACCATTTAGTTCATTATGTCTTGTCCACCAACATATTTAAATCATATATTTTAATCATTGTAGGTATTTTAATGATCAATCTCAAGTATGTATGTAATTATTGTATGTTTACTTTCCTAATTTATAATTTCTTAAGGTTTAGCATGAGTCCACATTAGCAAATTGTTTCCTCAAATATTCAAATATTTAAAAATTATTTTATAGCATGTTTGTGTTAATTTTAATTTTAGAAATACTTGTAAAATTTATATTATGGCACCAATTCAAAAAACTATCACATAATATAGATTGAATGAAAGAATATTTACCATTAATTTTATCGCAATAGAGATCTGTTTTGATATTTTAGATTTATTCTTGTTACAAAATTATCTTTGTAGATGTCGTATGACTTTTTATTAATGAAATTTCACTTTCTATAAAAAAATCAAATAATAAAAATTTAAAAATATTAAATAAAATTATTATATTTCACACCGAGAATAATATTATATACAAAACACAAAAATAAACGAAAGCTCATAATTCAAACCCTAAATAAATATTACGTGATTATATTACAAATGAACTGTCAATATCCAATTCAGTTCTTCTTTTCCCTTTTAAGAAAATAGTGAACATAAGGGAAAATATCCAATTTTTGTCGCTCAATTAAATAGTGTCAAACACTCAAAAAAATTAAAGAAAAATAATATAGTATATATTTTATAATTTTTAGACAAATATTATAAACATATGCGGTGCGTAATCACAGGTAAAAAACTGGTTGTGTCAATAATTGGGCATTTAACTCATTGAAGGCGTGTAGTTTTAATTACACAGGGCCGTTTGTCTCGCTGACCTGAGTATTTCCTCGATCAAATTCAGTTAGCCTCCTCCCTGCACGTTTCTTGGGCAATCAAATCGTCGCAATTACTCGTGGACGTGGTCATGGAGGAGAGAGAGACTCTATATCCAACCATCACCATCCCTCACTGGAAGACCGTCAATGGCCGCCTCCCACCCGACTCCCTCCTCCAAGTCTGGGCTCGTCTGCCATTGAAGACCCTCTACAAGTGCCGATCAGTATGCAAACTTTGGAACTCCACCATCTCTTCCGACCCTCTTCTGCCCACAATCCGTCACAATCTCAATTTTCTGTCTCCTCCCCCTCCCAATCTCCTACTCTTCCTCCACCTCCCTAACGTCCCCCTCAAAGTCCCCGATCGACCCTTCTGCCTCTCCGCCCGACCCGTCGAGGATGTCGTCACCCGCGGATGCGATCCAAAACCCTACGCGATTCGAAACGGGTTCACCCCTTATTCGGATTACTCGCTTGATCTTCTCCCTTCAAAGGGCCCCGTTGTTTGCTTTGTTAGTGGGGGCTTCTTTTACTTATGTAACCCTAGCACTCAGGAATTCCTCCGAATTTCTCGCGGTCTTTCTTATGGCGCCGCTTTAGGGTACTTGGGTTCGGATAACAGGTACATTCTGACCCGGTTATCTGATTCAGGTTGTTGCGAGTTCCTCGAATTCGGACCCGGTTCTGCTGGATCGGCTTCCTGGAGGGCTATTGAACCGATTTGCCCTTTCAAAGTTCGTGGATTTGGGGTTATGGTTGATGGGGCGTTCTACTGGACAATCGATCATGGTAACGTGGAAATCGGGGTGAACCGGAATGAGTTTGCGCTCTGTTTGGATAGCAAGGAGGAATTAAGGGTTGTTCCTCCACCGGAGGGAAACGACGGAGAGGTGATATTGTATGATCATCTATATTTGGTAGAATTTAGAGGGTCATTGTGTGCAGTGGATAACAAATCGAGGCCTTCAAGAATGGAGATTTGGGTTATGACCCGAACTGGATGGGAGTTTGTTTGGGTTAGGAGGTACAACATTTTCATATCTGGGATGAATAGGGATCTGGTCTACCCATTTTGCGATTTCGAGGGAAAAGATGGAGGGGAGATGGTGCTCTGTAATGGGGATAGAAGCCGGCTTTACTGCTATAACTTGAAGAACAGGAGCATCAAGCAAGTTTTCAAGGCAAAAAACTGGAGTATTGATCGCCTTGCCGTGTACAATCCTGGCCCTTTTCCTCTTTCTGTTGCTCAATGAAATTTAAATTTTCTGGTTGTTCGTGAACTAGTGTTGTTTTAGAGGTCATTACATTTAGGATGAGATGATATTTCATTAGGTTAGGATAGTTAAATTATTTCGCTATTGTTTCCGAAGGTGTAATACATTTTTAATTGTATACTATTCACTATATATTTCATTTGAAGGTATCTTATTTTGATAAAATAATGATGGTTTGGTGCACCTTAATTGGTTTTGAGACAAGAATGAAGTAGATATTATTGAATGTGTCAAGCATCTTACTGTATTTTTTGTCTTAGTTCTCTATTTATGGAACTAGAAGTCTCAAACACAACAAAAGTTGAAATTTCTTGGGGAAAAATACTTCAAAAGCTTCTTGAATGTCTCCAATGTGTCTGCTTATGTGCACTATGTTGCAGCATGGGTTTTGATAGTACTTGCCATTTGCAATCCAATGAAGCAGCAAATGATGCAAACAACCGGCAGTTCTCTTGAGCTGTGAAAACCCCTGGTGTTCATTTTCTGATATCTGAGGTTGATACTCATCATAATTGTTTAGACTTTACAATCATTTCTCATTGATGTGTGTTATTTCTTCTCAGAACACACCCGTCTTTTTGTTTCTAGGTTAGCCTTTTAGTTCTATAGGATATATGTGCTGATAAGTACAGATTAATTATTTGAGAACGTGAAACAAGATGATGTTTTATTTGGCTGAATTACAAATTTTAGTGTTATAATTAGCTAGATGATAGCTTCACCTATGAGATATGGTGTCAGATGCTTCTATACAGTAACCGGAATTTTTGTGAATTTTAGATAGTGTTTCATGGATACAGAATGTTGCTCCAAGGAATTAGTGTTTGTATTTAGAATTGATTCGTCATGTATATCTAGATAGCTCGGTGAATGCAATGGTTTTATGTTGGCCACCCTTGCATTCTGCGGTGTGATTTCAGACTGCGTCAATGTAGCCTTAGCTAGTTCATAACTGCATATAGTCTTGGTTGCAAGTCAACATACTTGTTCATGCTCATGTGACCTTCTATTTCTGATTCTAAAGAACAGGAAATGTAGAAATAATAAAATTGGTCCTAGTAATTATGTACTTTCTTCCGGACCAATTACCTCAGCCTGTTTGACTTTTATGGGTTAATGCTCGGTGTACCCATCCATTAACTATTGATTTTATTGAATTGGTTAGATGCACTTTGTGTAATGCCTAAAGATAAGTCTATTAATGTCAAATCAAAA
This sequence comes from Talinum fruticosum, assembly GCA_021018815.1. Lineage (NCBI taxonomy): Eukaryota > Viridiplantae > Streptophyta > Magnoliopsida > Caryophyllales > Talinaceae > Talinum > Talinum fruticosum. The sequence goes on from JAITYX010000011.1 coordinate 6,945,973, forward strand.
TACAACTGAGGACAATTGTTGTGAGCCAGAGGTAGGAGCTTGCAGTAACACCAACTGCGCAATGACTTGCCTTACACTTAAGTAGCTAACATAAGTGCAACTTCACCCTTGCACAATGGAAGAGGCTGATTGAGAAACCTTCCCATGTAACCCTCTGATTATTCTCCCCAGCCAGGTCAAACTTTTTGTTCTTGATGTTAATGGTAATGCTCCAAATTTCCCAAAATAATGTTCCTCCAGTCATCTTTTCTACTCATACCAATTAATCATAAATCCTAGAGGACTTGTTCTGTTATCAGATGCGAAGAGCTAATGCTTAATACTTACTATCTGTGACTATTATGTGGTGTTTGGGTTGACGTAACATAATGCAATTAACCATATAATGTAATCATGATGGCATAGTTTTTGGTAATTATAGTTACAAGGTAGTTGTTTATTGCAATATTTTACTACAATCAAACAAGTTAATGGAAGCACAATTACAAAGTTACTATATGGTTTATTGCATCCAATTAAGCAGTTGATTAGAGTCTATCATAGAAACATGTTTCGGGAGTTTGTTTTCCAAGAAACTACTATCTTAATTGGTTGAGTCCTGCCTGAGTAATCACAATTTTGGTTAGCGGTGTTGGCTAATCTTAGATGGTTATGTCTTGATAGGAGGTACCACAAAGCCAATATTATATGCCCCGAAATATATACTTCCATTTATTTATACAGTTCATACACACAAAAAGACTTGTTTATAATCTCACCTACAATTTGTTCATAGAACCATAGCCAAATGGGTGATCAATTATATTGCTATGCATGAATAATTGAAGGTGGCTGAATGTGTACTCCTAGATGTATGGTGACACCAAGGGTTCAAACTATTTACATTGCTCTTATTGCCTTGATACTAACGTTATGTTTGGATGGATGTAACAAATCATGTAAACATTTTTGTAATTGCGTTTTCATTAACTTATTTGGTTGTATGAAAATATAGCAAATAACAAAAAAGTTGTTTGTGGGAAAGAAATAGACCCACGTTGCTGAAGCAACAGGGCAGTCTCTAAAGAGATGCATATGGTATTCATTATGATAAAGTATGATAAAAGCAAACCGCACAAGCAGGCTCAATTTGGCTGAATTGGACGAAGAGTATGATCTTCAGTACAAACATGTACCTAAGGTTCCGTGTTTCAAGACCCTTCCTTGTGAACCTCTATTGGACGGATTGTCTTTTGGATGGCCCTTGCTCAGTGACTCTCATACTCAAGAAGATTCAGGGCTGGTTCAAGTGTCATCCTCAAGCTGGCCCTCTTTTATTACTTCTTAATTTCGTGGACCCCCAAGCCTCAATGAGCTTCAATCTTGTTTGTATGATGTAACTAACTTAATTGAATGCATGATCTACTTGGCAAGTCTTCTTTCTGAGGTGCTTTTTTTATCTCAGGTATGTTTACCTCACTTTCGCTCTATATTTTCCTCTCCCTAGCTGTTTTTGGTCTACTGTAAGTCATTGTATTTTATGGTGGTTTTGTTCCTATCATTGTAAATCATGTGGGTTGGGACGAGATCTTGCTTTGTGTTGTCTTCTTTATATTCCCTTGCCTTCCTTCTATTCCTTTTTATTTTATAGACTTAACTATTTTCTGTTGCTGTGTTGGATCCTTTTTTTATTTACATAGTTATAGTTTCTTTTGGATTTGGCCTTCCTAGTACATGTTAATGACACCGTGTGTTTTTATTATTCAGATGCTTTTGGTTGGACTGTTCAAGGCATGTGGAATTGATTTTGATGCTTATGTGTCATGTTTGTGGAATTCATGCTATGGATTTTACTTGTGGCTTTCCAAGGGGCTTTGTTGCCTTTGATAGGTCTTTGGATCACTACAGTCCATTTCTTTATGCCCCTGTTTTTTCTGTTTTGTGCATTGAGTAAGTCTGGACTAACTCTAACACTCTTTGTGTTGGCTCCATGTGTTCATTGTGTGCGCTATTGGAATCAAGAGTGAGTTTGAGTTTTACGAATATGTTTGCTACTTTAGAGACTCCTTTGATTGTAATTTTGAGATCTATGAACAGGGCTGTCTATGTAGCTACAGTTTTGGGCTATACTGCATGCACTCTTTTTCTTGACTCTGTTGTCAATCTGAGCTGCAGGAGTTGCTTAACGGCCCTTCTTTTGCACTTGGTCTTTGTTTCACTTTCTTTGTATTCTGGGAGATAGACCAAACTGTATTCTGGGAGATAGACCAAACAGTTTTAAGAACAACTTTTCTAGGTCCAAGAATCTGTTCAGGACTTTCAATCTGAATGACCATGATATTGTGTTTTACTATCTTGGTTATCAAATCTCTGATGATTTTTCGCTTCTATATTATCGAGATCATTCCCATGTATATGGTTCATGTGAGTGTGTATGGCTACCCTTTTCATATTTTTTTATGGATGCCTTGGCTGTGCTTGTTACTGTTTTGTTTGTTTTCTGTTCAGGTTCAGCTCTACTCAGTGACTATTGCTTGTGGCATGCCCTTATCTGGGAGTAGCAATCAACACAGACCTCTTTTAGGTTTTTGAAAGGCCAGTTGCTATAGGTAGCAGGGATCATGGCGACTTGACAGAAGGATGTTTTCCATGAATGATTCTCCAACTTGTTATGTCACTTTGTTACATTTTTATTGTTGTGAACCTTATGTATGTTGGTCTCCAGGAGTACTGTTTGTTTCTATTGTAACCCCATCAGGTATTTGGTGATGGTCCAAATTGTAAGCAACTTCATGTTTCAGTTTTAGTCCAGAATACACTTTTGTACATGTAGTTCAGGCAACTCTGATGGAAAATTAATTGACCTTCTGTGGCGTTTGGTTAGATGTATGCAATAGAGATGTAATGTAATCAACTATATAATGTAATTAGGTATGTAATGTAATGGGATAGTAATTATATTGTCGTATTTGGTTATATAAAAAGAGTAATATAATGACAAGAAAAATTCTAGTTGTCCAGACTTTTTAATCACTGAATATGCACAAATTGTATACTTTAGAAATTTTTTATTTTATTTTTATTTTTTAATAAATTCCTCTATCCTTGTCTCCCTCCTCTGCCCCCATATTTTCTCTTTTCTCCCCGTCTCTTTCAATTGCGGATAGAACCTATACCCTCCATTTCTCTTTATCTTCCTCTCCCTTTCCTCCCTTTCCACCCTCTACAACCTCTCCCCTCCTCTTCCAAGCTTGACTAAGATGGTGTAAAAGAGTCGTCGGCCAATCGGAAGACTTACTGTCTGCCTCCTACCTCACTTCTTTTGATTCATGCTATCCCTTGGTTGGGTTGATATTACACTTCTTTTCACCCCTTTTCTTTTGGGTTTTCGTTTGAATTATGTCGGCTTTGCCGCCGGAAAATTGTTTAATTGTGAAATCTTGGATGAATTCTGTGTATTGCAAGACAAAAAAATCGATTGTGAAAAGGTTTGATGAAATTTGGGACAAAGTCGTCTTTACCAAGCTTTCTGGCCATCAACGAACTTCAATTGGGGTTTGATGGTCACCCATGAGCCCGACGGCATTTGATTCGATATGGAAGAGAGAGAATAGTAGGCGGGCTATGCTTGGAGGTAGAAGCGGCAGATTGGTAAGGTTATGGCTGATGTTAATCAGTTGTGTTTCAGGGTAAAATAAATAAATAAATAAATATGATTAGGTGTCTGTGTCCCATTCTGTGCCTCACGTTTATGTGTAAATAGAACAGAGGTAATTGATTATTTCAATGGTAAAATATAATAACTAAATTATTGAAGTGGGGATAAATGTTATCTAAATAAAACTTTAAGTTACATATTTAGATTTGAGTTTTTTAAATATTTTCTATTAAATAATCAAGTTTTATTTTTTTCAGTGGCAAATATTAACTATATTATTCTAATGATAATAAATGTCGTAATAGAGATAAATATTATCCACATTAAAGCATTTAAATTCAAAATTATATTTGAGATTTTTTAATCTTTTCTATCATATTTCCTAAATTTTAAAAATTTTTTAGTGGTAAAAAGATTAAGCTGGATTATTCTAGTTGATATAAATATTTATCGTAGTGAAGATAAATGTTATCCAAATAAAAAAATTTAAAACTCAAATTTATATTTAAGCTTTTTTAAATCTCTTCTATCATATAATTAAGTTTTGAATTTTTTTTCATTGATAAAAAATATCAACTTAAATTATTTTATTGATGATAAATATTTATCGAATTAAAGATAAATGTTAACAAGTAAAAAACTTTTAATCTAAAAATTTGATTTAAGCTTCTTTTTATCTTTTTAATCAAATAGATAAATTTTGAATCTAAAATGTTGAAGTTGAATTTTTCTCTTAATAATCAACCGATCATATCATATATTAAGATAATAGAAAAAGGAAAATCAAGTTCCTTCTCAAATAGATGAATTTTTGCTTGCTGAGGATAGGGAGAAAAATAATATGGAATAGAGAGAGAAAGGGAGAATAAGGGAGAGAATTATTACAATTGTATTAAAATTTGATCACAATAATGGATGTAATCATGATTATTTTGTGAATGTGTAGGTAATTGTAATTGCATACATAGAGATTAATATGATTATAATGCAATTTTGATTGCATTACAAAATTGTAACCAAACATGGTAATGTAATGATCATTATCAATTTGATTATATTACTACTTTGATTACATCTAATCAAACATGCCCTTACGCTTAGTGAATCAACAACTTCTAATGCTGGCTCTAAGACCCTTAGGGCTTGTTTGGTTGGATGTAATCAAAGTAGTAATGCAATCAAATTGGTAATGGTGATTACATTACCATGTTTGGTTACAACTTTGTAACACAATCAAAATTACATTGTAATCACATTAACCTCTATCTATGCAATTACAATTACTTGAACATTTACTAAACAATCATGATTACATCCATCCTTGTGATCAAATTTTAACACACTTCCAATAATTCTCTCCCCCTCAATTGCATATCCATTTTCTCTCTCTTCCTTGGTACAAGCAAAAATTTATCTATTTGATAAGAAACTTTTTTTTCCTTATATTATCTTAATATATGATATAATCATTAAGTCATTAAGAGAAAATTTCAACTTTAATATTTTGGATTTAAAATTTAAGTATTCAATTAAAAAGATAAAAGAAGCTTAAATTAAAATTTTTAGATCAATTTTTTTTACTTGTTAACTCTTATTTTTAATTCAATAAATATTTATCATAAATAAAATAATTTTAGTTTTTCTTATCCATGAAAAAAATTTAAAACTTAATTATATGGTAGAAGAGATTAAAAAAGCTCAAATATAAATTTAGAGTTTAAAATTTTGTTATATCTTCACTACGATAAACATTTATTACCACTAGAATAATCCAATTGATTTTTTGCCAGAAAAAAAATTTAAAATTAGGAAATATGATATAAAAGATTAAAAAATCTCAAATATAATTTTGAATTTAAAATATTTTCGTGTGGATAACATTTATCTTTATTACTATATTTATTATTATTAGAATAATATAGTTTATATTTGCAATAAAATTTGATTATTTGATAGAAAATATTTTTAAAAGCTCAAAACTAAATATGTAACTCAAATTTTTATTTAGATAGCATTTATCTCCATTAAAATAATTTAATTACTAAATTTTGTCATTAAAATAATCCATTACCATTGTGATTACATTACACTTTTTATATAACCAAACATGGTAATGTAATTGTTGTCCCATTACATTGCATATCTAATTACATTACATAATTGATTACATTACAGCCCTATTACATTACATCCAACCAAACGTCACATTATATGGACCAACCCATAGGGACAGAAATATTGCTGCCATTGCGAGAGAAGGTCCAAGTTAGTACCTTCCAAGACCCAGTTTTCTGTCTAGCCCTTGTCATAGAAACAATCTAGGGTAATGATTTGAACCTAACTCTAGATTGACAGATAACCATATTCTTTTGAATAATCTCTTTAGGGATTGTTTTTTATAGGAACAATTAGTTTTAGAATTTTTGTCTAATTCTAATCTTCGGGCCTCCGACCACCTCCCAATTAAGTCGGGAAATGGGGCATACTTTATCTTGTTTAGTGTTTTTTTATTGCACAGGCAGTAACATAAGAATGCTTTACCTTAATCAAGCTAGAACAACCCTCGTGGACAATCACCTGGGAAAGATCATACAAAATATATAATTATTGATTTATGAAAAACCTTAGTTGGAAGGTGCGAAGAGAGAGAAAATTCTCGTGGAAATTAAATTCATTAAGAGCTATCATCATCCGGATATTATGTTTCTTATGAAATAATGCTCGACATGACCAATGCTAATAATATAGTTCGAAAATTTGGCTTTGATTATTATAAAATGATCCCCCATTAACTACTTGGGAAGATTTGGAAATAAACAATGTTATAGTACATACTCTTGCAAAGGATGATAGGACCATACATTTGTGGATGTCAAAGATAAAGTCTCGGATAAAGAATCTATCATCTTAAGTGTTTATAGTCCTGCTCAAGAAATAGATAAGAATGTCTTTTGGAATAGATTGTCATTATTTAATGATATTTTTGACCTCCCTTAGTGTATTATTCACATTTTTAATGAACTTTTGAATCCGAATAAGAAAAAGGGAGAGACAATAATTAATGTTGATAGAACTAGATGATTCAACAAATTGATGCCATTAGTTTAGCAACGGTAGATTGGATATTTACTAGGAAGAAGTTTCTTAAAGGCCAACAAATTAATCTTGCGTATGAACAACTTGATAGAGTTATTTGTTAGAAAGAATTGGGTCACCAATTATCCAAGAGCAAAAGTTAACCATTGTCATTGTCTTTCTCAAATCATTATTATTTACTTTTGGATACAAAATCAATATGTTCGAGGCTGAAAAAATAAAAGCTTTCAATTTCAATAGAATTGGGCTTCTAATCCCAAAGTCAATAATGTTGTTGTAAATAACTGGACTCAAACTACTCAGGGTTCTACTCTATTTAGAATTACCAACAAGCTTTAACATATCAAAACTGACCTAAAGAGTGGAATAGATCCACATGTAATAATATCAATGAAAAGATGATCAAGAACACCGATAGATCCACATGTAATAATATCAATAGAATTGGGCTTCTAATCCTAAAGTCAATAATGTTGTTGTCAATAATTGACCAAGAAATAGATTGCTCATTGACCCTTTTAGTTTCAAATATAATCAATGGCATGAAAGGGTAATCAAGCAAAGAGAAAAACTTCTCGTCTTTAACCAACACTATTGGGGAAAATTCTCCAGAAAACAATGGCAAACAAAAAAGAGATAGAAATTCTATGTTCTTTCATAATAATGCAACCTTTGGTAAGAGAAGAAATGTTATTTCTCGATTGAAAGACCTATAGGGTGTGTCGATTGAAGATAAATTGGTCATTTGGGATAAATTTGGTTATGATTTTCATAGTTGATTTACTCGCTAAGCCCCCAACTGAATTAGGACTCGCCTATTCTTTCAACCAAGAATGAATAGCCAACCAAGAAGAGATCTTATTAGGAGGTTATCTTTTGACGAGGTCAAGCCTGCAGTTTTCCGAATGGTTGCTTCTAAAGCCCCAGGACCACACAATTTTAGACCAGATTTTTTTTTCCCAAATATTGGGAAATAATTGGAATAGACATCATTGCTATGGTCTATGAATTTTACAAAAAGAAAAATCTTGAAAAAAGGTAATCATATTGGGAAATCACAAATCTTGAACAATGTCATTTTGACTGGTTTAGTATCCCAAATTTTTGTCATTTCCGGTAATTTCGGCTCGACTTATCCATTTAGTCGACTGGTGAGGGTGCTAACTTTAAGATTTTCAAAACCTAATCATTTTTTATAAGCGGAGGGGTTTCCCTATTTCGGACACCAATTTTAGCAATTATTCGCCTCATTTATGCTTGAAGCTCCCCCTCCCCACTCTCTTATCTCTACTCTCCCTTTCTCAAACTTCAAAAATCCTTTTTTAAACCTCTCGAAAAGCCTTCATTTTGCCAAATTTTTCTCACACCGACCTATTGTCACTCTGCGAAAATCCCGATGTAATTCGAGCCTAGTAGGTGGGCCAACTTGATGGCGCATTTTTTACCTTTCGAAGTTTGTTTATTCGCCTTATTTAAATTCAGTTTTTAGCGCGTTCGTATTGTGCTTTTTTGAGATGTAATTTTATAAAAATTTCCACCCCACTCGATGCAATAATTAGATTTATCACTTTTCTTTATTGCTTTCTTTTATCGTTTTATATCATGGTTTGAGTGCCTTCTTTTTCGTATTCACATGTTGATTGCTTGTTTTTGTTGATGCAATTTGTTACTCACTTATTTAACTTGTAAGGTCGCCTTTATGACGAGCGAAAGAAGAACATTCTTCTTCATTCCTACCTGCCCCCTGAAGAGCGAATTATTGGTTTTAACCTACGAGGTTTTTTTCTAAAACCTTTCCTAATCTTTTGAGTTTTGTCGCTTTCGGTTTTCCTTTTGGTGAACACAAAATAATAGAAAAGTGATTTATTTTTTTAATTTTTTTGGTTAAAAACTGATTAATGACTCCTTTTTAATCTATTTAATTCCTATAAATTGCATCTTAACTTTTTTTCACAAAAAGTTAAGGAAATTTGGGGAAATTGACCGAGTGGTACAAGCCATCTGACTGGGATTGCCTCGACAAGTATAGGTTGGATGGGCGACATCGGCCGATTAATCTAGTGTGTCGGAACCACTCGCCCGGACCACTTGCTAGGCCTAGCTCCTGGCCCAAGTAGCCAAAGCTATCTAGCCTAGTCGGTTTTGTGATGGTCCATTCCCGATTTGCCTTTTTGTTCAAAATATATCTTGAGGATTCAAAAACTATTTTTAAAAATAAAAGTAATTTCTAAAAAGCCAATCAACACCTTTAAAAATCAAAGCGTTATTCTCCTTAATAAACACATCTCGCCGAAGTCGACATTCGTGGGAAAACAAGATCCGACCATACAGGCGCGGGCCATGGTTCTTACGAGTGGCGACTCCACTACTTATTAAGAGGATGATATTTGAAAGTTAGATTTGTAAGTTTTTATTGCCATTGCATTAGGCATCTTGCTTTTTTAGGCAACTTTGAACATAGATGTTATGACCTTTAGGATTCAACCTCTAATTACCTTTTTCAAAAAAGTCAAATTTCTATCTTGGTGGGTCGACTTGACTTTGCACTCGAGATGTGATTACTTTTTCACTCATAGTAAACTCTCTCGATTCTCGATCGAGAAATACCGATTATTCAAGTCTCGCTATGCCAAGTTGATGAAAATTTTAGTCTATGAGTCACCATGTTTATCCGACAAAGAAATTCCTTATGAACATAGAATCTTTGTGGTTTATGTTGGAACTTCATTTGCGTGCTTGTTTTTATTTGATCCTTTTCCTTGAGCCTCTAGCGGTTTAGCCTAGCTTAAACCTATCGAATAATTCTTGCATGGGTGTAAAACAAATAATAATAAAACTTTGAGTTGGTACTTTTTGCGCATTTTAGCTAATTCTAACTTTTTCTTCCTTCCCCTTTATGTCAGTCCATGTTTGCATTTTCCGAGTCGAAGTTTTCTTTTAAAGGTCGGTCCATTCTTCCTCCCATATCTTAGTAAAAAATGCTGCACAAAACTCTAGGTGAGCCCTAAGTCGGGTCCGGACCGCCCAAATTATTCTATGAGTTGGGTCCAGCCGCTGGGACCTATTTTTTGTTTCAATTGTTTTGGGTTCATTTTAGTTTCTTCATTTGTTTTGGATTAGCCAAAATAAAATCATCTCATTTAGGTGAGTCTATTTGTTTTGCATTAGCCAAATAAAATAATCGTCTCATTTTAAGTGAGTCTATTTATTTTACATTAGCCAACAAAAAATACATCTCTTGAGGCTAGTCCATGTTGCATGAGCTATATATAAAAATCGTCTCATTTTAGGTAAGTCCATTTTACATAAAAAAGAGCATCCTTTTTCATTCTATTTTAGGTCGGTCCATTTTTGCATACTTAGCAAGAAATATATATATATATATATATATATAAGGGAGGGATCATATGAGCACCCCTCTTTAGATGAGCACCTTTTGTTAGGTGAGCACAACTAATCCTAGCCATCCAAATTTAATCGATGGCTTAAATTAAAAACGCTTTTTAGTTAATTAAAAAAATATTTTTTTTGGAAGGAAGGGGGTTTCAGTTTGAAGTCTCATTTCATCCTCACCTTCCTCTCTCATCGTTCTCCATCTCCCTATCCCCCTTTCTCTTTCTCTCTCTCTCTCTCTCTCTCTCTCTCTCTCTATACCCATCCTTTCTCTCTCATTGATCCGGCGAGCTCCCGGCACCACGCTCTCTCTCGTTGATCCGGCGAGCTCCCCTTCCCTCTCGTGTCTCGTCAATCCGGCGTCCTTTCCCTTCCCTCTTTCTCTCTCGTGTCGTTCTCCCTCGTTGATCCGCCCGATTGCTGGCCCCGGCGCCACCGAGTGGACACGAAAATGGATATGCCCAGCGGCCTGCCTCGGTGCCACCAATAGAGACGAAATCGATCCGCCCAACCACCGCCTCGCCGAGCCCGCTCTCTCTCTCACTCTCGTCGTTATAAAAATCAAATTGGGAACGAGAAATTGCAAGTATACATATTTTTTATCTCTCTTGATTTTCAATTGATTCGATTTGGGAAGGAGAAATGGAATTCGGTATTGGATTTTTCAATTGATTTTGATTTGTATTAATGTTGGGCGATTTTGATTCGTGGCTGGGTTCTTGAAGCTATTATTGGAAGACACGAAACTACCTACACAGCAGTATGACTTGGTCTAGTAGTTTGTTCGATAGAAATAGCTTATCATCAAACAAGGGGACTGTTTCTCTAAATTCTGTCCATTGTTCTTCCGAGTTGAGATTGATGCTTGTTACCATTGATCTTGTATTATGTATTGCACTCACCTGTCAAACCTGTCAAATAGGTCATTCTTGGTCGGTTTAGCGACCTTTAATTTTGGATCGGGTTTAGGTTAAGCTATTTCGGACTTGATTCATGTTTGAATTAAACATCATGCTAGTCCAATTATTTTGTCAAGATAAGTGCAATCAACATTAGGCAATTATTTTGTCAAGAAACTGATCATTTGAAGTAGGAGAAGTGATCCGAACTCGTTGTAGCCTGCCAAGACAGAAATGTTTTTGTGTGCCCTGTAACAAAGAATCGGAGCATAGCTGCACTGTTGCATTTGTTTAGATGTTGTGTAAATGCAATTGGTAAGAGGAAAAAGTGGGTACAACTCGGTATTGCTTGGGTCCGATACAACTCGGTTCTCACTCTTTGGTGTTGTGTTGTAGTTGTTGTGTAAATGCGACTGGTAAAATTAACCTTTGGCTCTCATTTGTTTAGATGTATGAAACTCTCATGTGTTGGTTCAACTGTTGTGTTCTAGTTGTTCTGTGAAACTCTCCCAAGTCGGTTCAACTGGGAAAATTGGTTCTAGTTGGTTCAGTTCGCTGCCGTTGTGTGAAACTCATCTCGTGCAAACTCGCAATTGTTATGTGGTTTAGATGTATGACTTGTTTCAGCCGAACATAAATGTTGAGGAATCAAGATGGAACTTTTAAGCCTATTAGCTCAAAGGCGGAGCAACGTGCCATAGTGCATGGAGATGTGGGTTCGAATCCCACCTAGGCTTTATAACTTGATGTACGTAGAAACTCATGCAACTAAGCCTAATACTCAATCCATAAAGCCGAGTTCAAAAGCCAAGACTTGAAGCTTGAAACGCACACGAATACAACTCACATACAACATCTTGAAACACACACGAATATAACTCACATACAACCTAATGCTCAAAGTAATCCTAATGTCAACTAAGCATAATGCTCAATCCACAAAGTCGGGTTCAAAAGCCAAGACCGATGTCACTCCTAGCTATGCAATGATGTTGGCAACATATTATTTTTATGTCATGTTCTTCATTTCGAGGCTAAATTTGGTTAACCCCCCAAAACCTAACAACAAAAAAAGAAAAATTCCACGCTTTTGATTTATGTATTTAGTGATGTAATTAGTAGATGATACTTTAAGTATCTAAAATTTGGATGCTTTTCAACAAGAAAATTTTCTAGATATTAGATTGCCACAAAACATGACGAAGATGGTCTTTCTACCAGTCTGCTACCATTAAATTTCCAGGTGAATAAAAATCTCTACTAAACTAACAAGCACAAATGTATTCAAGAATCAGTTCATAGTGTTATTGTGAATACTACTAGTTCATTGTTTTTACCACCTTTTGTTACTCCAACTACTGTTGGTCTCTCTATTTTGTGATTCGGAAGGTGATAGTCTTAAAAATGCAATTAACGTTAGATCACTTGTAATAAGAGCGTCTTGTGATGGAGCACAGAACCATGTGCTCGTCAATAATTGGGAATAGCCAAGAGTGGAGGGGGAACATAGTAATTGATTGAAATGAACATAGGTTGAAAATCACCAAAATGAAATCAAACACTATTGCCTATGTGGGATTTGAACCCACGTCTTCGTGTAATAACACAAATGCTTTACCAATTAAGCTAATAGGTTTCACAAGTTCACCATTTACATAAATGCTCTACCAATGAATTCAGCCAACTCAATTCGAGTCACTGCAATGCACTAATTCACTACACTAATACAAGCCAAACACACATACTATTAGAGTGCACAAAACATACCAATAATCCATTTTCCTCTCTCGTGTCTTGTCCAACCTAAATTAATCTATGCACAGGTTTACAAAATCAACACAAATTTCACTTTCAACATAGCTTTAAGTCACCAATGATAGAATGTGAATTGCGGACCCAAATACCACATCTCTGTTCACAACACATTGTTCTCGGGCATGATCACAATAGCCATGATGATATCAAATTTCACTTTCAGGAAGATATACGATACACAACACATTGTACTCAAACATAAAGCGATTAACTGGAAACACCAAATCCATAGAAATGATACATCATACTTAGAAAAATAACGACTTCAAGAACCCAGTCACGAATCAAAATTGCTCAACATTAACCCAAATCAAAATCAATTGAAAAATCCAATATTGAATTCCATTCCTCCTTCCCAAATCAAAATCAATTGAAAAATCAAGATATATAAAAAAAAGGTGGATACCTGTAATTTTGTTCTTTCCAATTCGATTAAGATAGTGACGAGAGTGAGAGAGAGCGGGCTCGGCGGGGCAAGCGGCTGGGCGGATCGATTTTCGTCTCTACTAATTTGATTTTCGTCTCGCAGGCGGCTAGGCGGATCGACAAGGGAGAATGACAAGAGAGATAGGGAAGGGGAGTACACCGAATCGACAAGAGAGAGAGAAAGGGAAAGGGGAGGACGCCGAATCGACGAGAGAGAGAAGGAAATGGGATGAGGCCGGATTAACGAAGGAGAAAAGGTGGAGGCTAGATCAACGAAATAGAGAGGGAGGAGGCCGAACGACGAAAGAGAGAGAGAGAGAGAGAGAGAGAGAGAGAGAGAGAGAGAGATAGGGAGAGGGAGAACGACGAGAGAGACAAGTGAGCTCGGGAGGTTGAGAAACCATGAATGAGACTTTAGACTGAAACCCCCTCCAAAAAAATTATTTTTATTTTTTAATTAATTAAAAAGCGTTTTTAATTTAAGCCATCAGATTAAATTTGGATGGTCGGGATTAGTTGTGCTCACCTAACAAAAGGTGTTCATCTAAAGAGGGGTGCTCATATGATCCCTCCCCTATATGCATTTCATTTTTCTTTAAGGATCATCTTTTTCATTTTGTTGGATTCACATTTTTATATGCATCCAAAAGAACACACACATCATTTTCTTCTCTTAGGATCAGCTGTTCCGTAGGTCTAGCATTTAAACCTCAATGTTCCCAATGTTATTTCCAAGGAAAAGTCTCAAACACCTTTTTTTTTTTTTGCACACAGGATAAGGATGCCTTATGGAACCGGATATCGTTGGAATCTTGGCACCATACGAATGGAAGATTAGGTAGAGAGACGACTTCAACACCGAGTACATTGAACATAGGTGCACTTAACACCGGTACGTTCCACATCGGTACACTCAATGCCAATATGTAGCCCGTGGATAGTACCAAAACACAACCCTCTTCCACAAATGGTCGAAGAAACACAGTCAACGCCTTTCCAAGTCTTAATCAATGAGTCCGTCCAGGAAATGGAAGCCAAAATAGAGGCTCAATCAAAAAATTGAAACTATGTCTAAAACCTTTGACCTCATACTTAAGAGATTGTAGAATAATGTCAATTTTGATGGGGATGGAGGATGAAAAGATGCGTAAGAAAAAGAATATGAGGAAGAAGTCACTAAACCTCCACATGATCCGAGAATAAAGCAAATAGAGAAGCTGTTATAGGAGTCCTCTATGTTCAAAAGCCACTACTATGACCTCGTGGGATTAATCTTCACTTCAATCCCGAAAGGAAAATTTCCTCCTAAGCTCACTATGCCTGGCATTAAGTTCCATGGTTCGGAAAATTCTCGCCACCTTGTAAGAAATTTTATAGGAGCAATGACCTTTAAGAATGTACCAAAAGACACTTACCATCTCATCTTTCCGTGGACATTTGACAAATACATCATGAAGTGGTACAATGTGTTGACCCACGCAAGCTCACAAATCGGACATATCTTTGCAAGGAGTTTTTACATCAATATTCCTACAATACGATTTAACAGTCACTCGTCGGGATTTAGAGTTGATCAAACAGGAAAAAAAGGATAACTTTACTGAATTCCTTACTCATTATAGGACAAAGCCTGCCCACATGGTAGATAGACCTTCCGAGAAACATCAAGTGAGAATCATCATTAAGAATTTGTGACCCGCCTATGACCAACATATGAACTTCTTGCCTTTCATGAGCTTCATTGTCCTTAAAGATATTGGTATGTTGATCGAAGAAGAGTTGTCCACCACTACCCCAAAAGCCATGGCAATTTACGTAAGTAGCTATCAAAACAAAGACAAGAAAAACTCTAATACTGGTACTACTAATAGAGTTGCAAATGTCAACTTGTTGAATAGGTATATTAACTACACTCCAACGGATATCTCTTATGCTTAAGTACTAGATTCTCAAACGGAAAGATCGAACTCCCATATATCATAGCAGAATCAAAAACCAAATAACAATTCTAAAATTCCGCAAATACCATCGTACAAGAGGGTACAATACTGAACGATGCTAGACTTTTAAAAAATAAGCTAGAAAGCATTGTAAACACAAATTTCGCGTCTAAAATAAATAAAGACAGAAATTAGGAAACAAATATAATTTGTATTGATTTTTGGTTAATGGGTACAATCTCCGTATTGAATACGATAAACGTAATCCTCTCGATTCAATCTCCTTGGAACTTGAATGATTCGAGAGTGTTGTACCTTGATCTCGAACGTTGATGTTGAGGCGGATGATGAACGCTGAATGGTTCTTGATCTAGATGTGCTGAGAGTCTTGAATTTGAATCGTTGACTCGATTTCCGAACGATTACGGACTTTGATCCTTGGCGCTTGGTAGGTGGATGTCGTTTGCAATTTGAGCTCTGGATTTTACAGATGCTTGAATGTGTGTAAAAATGAGGAAATGACCTCTATTTATAGCTTTTTGGAGTTAGAGCTCGGCTTGGGCTTTGGGCTTGGGCCCATAATTTAGTAATTATTTCTTAAAAGAAATATTTTTTATTTACTACATCATCAACGACACGTGGCAACTTCTAATTGGTTGGAATTTGATTTCTTTTGATTTTAATTTTAAAGGCTTTCCAGAGCCAATTTTACACGTGGCAATTTGCAATAGGTGGAATTAATTTCCACATGGCAACATATAGTTGGCTAACGAATTTTTGCCTCCTACAAATGCCCCCTTCGAGAGTCGGCTGCGTGCACGAGCTTTATTGAGTGCTTGAAGCGGTGGAATCTCGAATTTTTAGAAGATAATTAATACAGGTCGATTTTAATCACCTTCTCGATTTATGAATACTGGAATCACCTAGGTCGTATGTTTGGATTTATTTAGATATAATTCACGAGATTTCTTTATATATATATATATATATATATATATATATATATATATATTTTCGATCATAATCTCATATAGAACTTCTTGAGGTTCCGTAAAACTTGTAACAATTAGAAGAGAAAACCCATGGGATTCACGGGTAAAACAACTCATTAATTGTTTTACTTGTAAATTGCAATTTTCCTTTTCCACTTGTGATTCCAATCTTGTGAGACATAATGATCGCCTTCTTATTGGAAGTACCTGATCTTCTACTTCACACGAACGCAGATCGAAAATTTTTTTATGCCCGTGATAATATTCTAACTTCGTTAGGCCTAGAATCACCTGGTTGACTCGTAAGGACCACGGTGCGTCTTTTTACTCTCGGCGAGCCATCCGTCTTTACGTCCGAGTGTTGAGACGCGCTTTATGCGGGAAGGGATAGAACTTTGTACTTCGTTTGTATCGCCAAGACGATAGAACACCGAGTCTTTCTCGCTGAATCGGCGATGACTTAAACACATCTTTTTCCTTCTTGATTTTGCTGAAAACTAAAGGTCCTGATCGCCTGCTTCCTTTTACTCTATAGAATACCGAGGGTTTGGGATTTTGGCCTCCCCTATTCTCGTGAACACGGAAGGGCGCCTTTCGAGGTAGATGACCGCAACCTATCAAACACCGAGGACCTTGCGGTAGGTTGGACATTTTCATCATCATTGTCCTCCACCTCTTCTTCATCTTCGGGTTCTAAACACGAAGACATGTTCACCGTGACTTTCTCAAAGAAATTTGTCGGGAAGAACTCCTCTAAGGTGATTGGAACAAGTGGCTCTTGTTCAAATAAGTTAACGAGGTTGGATTTCCCGTTTTTGCTTACCTTTGACCTTTTCTTGTTCTTCATATGCTTAGGATTCTTCCTTCGCTTTGCCTTTTTCTGCGATGGACGAGATAGTGATTGAACATGACTTTGTCTCCTTGGCCTTCGACGAGTTACTAGGGTCCATCCTTCTTGATCTTCATCCGGAATATCTACAGTAGGATTGACTTCCATATGCAATGCTTGTACCGTTAATGACAAGATCACTGGTTCCGGATTTCCAAATTGAAGTATAAGCAACTCTATTTTGGGAGACCGAATTGGAGGGTTTTCTAGTTGGATGGAGGTATAATTGGTCTCGGCTATGTCATCCACATCTAATATGATCTTTCCATTTTCGGCCAACCGCATAATGCGTTCCTTGAGTGTGATACACTTCTCAAGAGGGTGACTAATAACCCTATGGTATCGACAATATTTTGGATCGAAGTCTTTTCCGCTTCTTCGGCCGTTTTGGTTCAGGAAGTTCAATCACCTTATTTTCTAATAAGTCATCTAACATTCTTGACAAGTCCGAATCTGGGAATGGGTACTTCTTCTCCTGAAGCTCTTTTAGTGTGGGACGCTTCTTCGCGTCATCCTTAGAGTATATGATATTCTTTTGCTTTGACTTAGGCTTTCCAAAAATTTGCACCGGCTCTCCAGTGGAAATATACATTGACTCTGTTTTTGAAGACTTAGTACTATTCTTGTACTCGCCCCGATCTTTCTTTGATTCATATGAGGAGGAAGACTTATTACGACGGCCTCGTTATTGTCATTTCAATGTCATGAGCCTTAGTAGACAATTCTCGAAAAGTTCTTGGCTTGCTCACCGCAGAATGTAAAGCAAGTCCCATTCCATACCATGAGTGCACATTTCCACAGCAGATGCTTCGGACAATCTATCCTTGCATTCGAGGCTGAGGGCTCTCCAGCGATTGATGTACTCGAGAACTGGTTCCTCTTTTCACTGCCTTGCATTAGTCGGCTCCGTCATGCTAACAACGCGTTGGGTGCTATAGAACCTCGTTAAGGAATTCTTGTTCCATCTGCTCCCGGTTGTTGATGGATTCTGGCTTTAAGTCCGTGTACCAGTCAAAAGCAATTCCTTTAAGAGTTCTAACGAACTGCTTTACCAACCTATCTCCTTCAGTGCCAGCATTGCTGCACGTTTCGATGAAGTGCGCAATGTGTTGCTTAGGATTGCCTTTACCATCGAACTGTTGGAATTTCGGTGGTCAATATCCATGAGGCATTCTTAGGGCATCAATCCTCTTAGTATAGGGCTTCGTGTACAGGTGAGACTTACGAGACCCTTCTCCTAGCCGATTCTTGATCGCCTTTGCAATTAAGTTCTGGATTTGTTCAACGGACATTGAAGTCGAGTGGAGTCTCTTTCGGTTCATTGTCGATTCTTCATCGTGGTTGGATTCCTTATCGGATCCCTTGTTGTCCGAGCCTTTCTTAGAAGCTTCGGATGACTTCTTCTCCAACTTCTTTGTCAGGCTAGCAATTTGCTCGCTTTGAAGCTTGATTTGTGCATCCTTTTCTGCGCTTTCTCTAGCAAGTCTTGCTAGTGTTTCCTTCATCTCATTCAGCTTGTTCTTCAATATTCATAGCTCCTGTCACCATTACCGGCATAACAACAGAGTGTCGGAGGATTCGGCTTCGAATGAGAGAACAACGAGTCTTTGGGAGATGGAGGTGTAGAATCCCCACCGGCATAGCCGTCGGTTTCTTCACCGGAAAGCATGAAGATAGGGTTGGTGTGAGCTTGGAGTTCGTCCATCCCACGAGGAATCGTCCGCTTCAAGTTGAAAATAGGAACAACTCTCTCTTTCAAATTGATATGCGACCCAGTTCAATTAACTCTCTTGGGCAGGTTGGAGTCAAGGCTTCGAATTGAACGTAGTCTGTAATGGTGCAGCTACACTTGGTTCTTTTGTAGCAACAGTGGCAGCAGCTCTTGCCATACTTCGGTTATCATTCTGCTAGATGTATCGCCGACGTTGGTGGATCCTCGAGAAGTGAATCCAATAGTTTTGTTTTTTAAAGATTCAGCGACAACGTTCTTGGGAACCATGTATTCTTCAAAGGTGAAAAGTGTTGATTTGTTTGGAGAAAGAGATGAGAGGCGGAGAAGTCCTACCGGGCGTGCCAAAATTTGTAAACACAAATTTCGCGTCTAAAATAAATAAAGACAGGAAATTAGGAAACAAATATAATTTGTATTGATTTTTGGTCACTACCAAAATCATCAAATTTCCCATCTGTAATTTTCCATCGAAAAATCACAAGTGGGAAATTTTTCACTGTTTTTCCACTACTTGATTTTTTTCACTCGATTTCCCACCGTCATATTTTCGATGAAAAATTTCCCACTAAATTTCCACCGATTTTCCACCGCCAAATATTTTCACAATATTAATTTTTATAAAAAATTGATTTCCTACTAATTTTTCACTAATTTTCCACTAACATTTATTTATTTAAATTTCCCCCTTTTTTTATTTTAATGGCAGCTCTTTCACCCCCAAAATGGTTCACTAGTAAATTCAATTTTTCAATTCCCACCAAATAAAAATTTTGGTGAAAGTGTGTTAAAAAAAAATTTAAACCAAATTATAGTGGTAGGTGGGAAATAACTAAGCCAAAGGACTCTCTCTCTCCTCTCACACCCTCTCTCACGTACGCTCGGCCTTCGCACCCCCTAAGCTCGAACCCTAACTCACGGCTGGATCCAAGCCGCTGACCTCTCCGAGAACCGCATCGCCGCCGTCTCCGGAACCGCATCGCCGCCGTCACTCCAGGTGGCCGACGACCGATGGCTCTCCGAAGACTCGGAGACTTAAGCTAGCGGAATTGAGGCTCGAACCCTAACTCACGGCTGGATCCAAGTTGCTGACCTCTCCGCAACCCCGTCGCTGTCTCCAGGAACCGCATCGCCGCCCTCACTCCAGGTGGCCGACGACCGATGGCTCTCTGAAGACTCGGAGACTTAAGCTAGCGGAATTTACAAGTGTTTCGATTACGGGTTTTGGGTTCCACAGTCTCGGCAACCCGACCACCGTCTCCGGGAAGTCTTCGCCGCCTTCACTCCGGTGGCCGACGATCGACAGTCTGTCCGGGTGTCTCCGAGGAAGACTCGGAGTCCGACGCTCGCTCCACCCCGACAGGGACAGTGCTTGGTGGTCGTTCTTCCTCCGATTCCGAGTTCAATTTCATCACATTTCCTACATTCTTTCACCTCTTTTTGTTTCATTTGAGTTCCTCTATTGTTGTCAAATAATTCTTCATTGTAGTTGTTTTTTCATTTAGTTTAATTTACAAGATGTTTTTGAGGCTCGGTCTAAGAGTCTCCGACGGACATTCGTCTCCAAGTATGAGACCCTGCCATTTCCAAATTGTGTGCGACCTGTTCAAGTATCTACATGCAAACATGGGTATTTTTACGATAAAAAGCATAATTTGATATAAATATAAACAGAGAACTTGAATGCCTGGTCAAAATGACACAAACCAAGTGTATTTTCCACTCGGTGAATTGTATGGGGAGTATCAAGCCTAAATGAGCCCCTTTCCTTCCTTTCAGGGTGAGCTAGTGCTAGTTAGATTAGACATTAGTAGTAGTAAATTTATACACGAAAAGAGATGTATGTTGTGAAGATAGATCCATTTACCCACGCATCGGATCAATGTCGATGTGGGAGTTCCTCATGTCCACTCCTTGTGGGCTAGCCCATCCGCCCATTGAGGTGCTCGGAGACAAATTTTGGCTCTGCCTACCACTTGGTGTAGGCGCCATGGTGCTTGTCAGCTGAAAAAAGCTCGAATCCGCACCACCTTCCGTCCCTTTTCCAATTCTCTGCTTTGTCTTTGAAGTTGCCCACATAAAACTCCCAACTATGACCTAAAACACCAGCGAAGCTTACTTGTTAAGGGGGAAAAGGACTACTACATTGAAGAACTGATTGTTTGCTTATGTATCTCAAGAGATAAGAAATAGATTGTTCGCCTACGCATCTAAAGAGATAAGCAATAGATTAGAACTAGCAAAGACTCAAAAATTTTCTTCTATTAAGCGAGTAGACTATGGAGTCTTATTATCGTGCATCAATACAATGTTACAACTTAAGTTAATAATAGATTACAAATGAGGATTTCTTTTCACTGGAATGTGACATATCGGAATTCATGTCATTTAGATTTTAAAACTATAATGTAAAAAAATATAAAATTTAAAGTTATTCTAAAAGGAATTCTTTTAGCATGCTAGCTCATATTGATCGGAATTTGACCGACGCAATTGCTATTGGTGGAGAGGTTATGGAACTCATAACAGGGCTTAAAAGATAACTATTTTAATATTCATATTAAATAGAACGATTGCCAAACGAAGGATCGGGATCATAAACTCACCTGAACCGGACTGGCTGCGATTAGCATTCCGCCAACTCCCCATCAATGACATGACCATCGGGACTGGCAAGTGAAATGCTCATACCACCACTACGGTTGCGAAAGCTGTCATTACCAACGAGCAAGAAAGAGCCTGACATGCATAATATATCGAATCGTCCCTACACCACCCAATTTTTAGATATTTAGCAATAGCAAACAAAAAATGACCTCACAGACCTAAGCAATATGAGAAAATCGATACGAGAACACCACAATCAACTATATGCATTGTTTGCTTAATTTCCACTAGAAGCAATCTGATTATGCCATGAAATTCGGGAATGCTAACTTTTGCTTCTTTCCCATGGCATTTCACTTGGTTTTTAGTTGTCATGTAATAGCTCATATACAAGCATTTACATGTTAATGATCAGACATATCCATGTTAGCATACTGGGACCAATAATTTCATTTATATATGCTTTTTTGGGGGGTCATGTAATAGCTCATATACATGCATTTACTTTTTGTGGATTTTTTTTTATTTGGTAGTCCGAACTTGGTGTAACTAATGTGATTTTGGAAATGTAGGTGTTGGGATTTGGATGGGCTATCATATACCGATGTTATATTGTGGAGCCAGCAGAAATGTGGTGGCCGGGTAATCTTGTGCAAGTTTCCTGATTTAGGTAATTGCAGCTCAAAATGTATGCCTCATAAATATATAAAGATTATGATACAATTTACAGTTACACTCTTTATTGCTATAGTTTATAATTTCTTATTTCTCTTAAATAAATCTTGTCAAAAGGGGAATCAAAACTAAAATTATGAATGGCTAAGATAAACCGAGGGCTTCTCATAGACAACCTAATGAGATCATGGTTTCCCCTCCCCCTCCCCCTCCCCCACCTTCTTTATGCCAAGAACCATTTAGATTGTTTTAAATTGTAATGTATGATTGATTGGACTCCGGCGTGTGGCCGTTGAGTTGTAAACTCCGAGCGTGTGGCTCGTCGAGTTATATTATGATTTTTATACAGGATTTGAAGGCTTTAAGTTTATGGAATAGTCCATATTACAAATGAAACTCTACCGAAATTTTTAGAAAATTTTTAAACTCCTTTAGGAAACTACCTTTATCACCTTAAGTTAGAATTTGAAAGCCAAACCAGCACTTGAAAGAGCCTTGGGATAAAAGGGTCAATATTTGGCTGTGTATGTTTTCTGAGTTTTATATTTTCATCTTATATTAAAAGGTTCAATGAACAATCTTGTACATGTTTTTTAAGTTAACATGTAGTTGATTCTTTTGCATTCTATGTTGTTATGCAAATCATTGCAGGGTTTGACATACCGTAAAGTTGGGTCATCAATCAAGCACGGGTAATTTGCATCTTGTTTACTTATGTTCTCAACTTTTTCATTGTTAACTTATTAATTTTCTGGTTTTTCCATCTTGTTTTCCTTTTAGTAATATAGGTACTTATGACCTAGTAATTGTATAAATGTTATGATTATTCATAGTTGTTTTCTTGGGAAAATATTAACAGATTATTTATTTAATTGTATCGCACAGGATATGGAAATTCCCGAACATCATAAATGGATGACTAATAGACTAATTTTGGGTCGTAAATGGTACTCTCTTATGAAGACCATCCATCCTAGCATTCCGGAACCTAGGGTGGTGCTCGAGTCATCAAATGATAGTGATAATGATGGTGAAGGTGATCATTTAAATGATGATGATGTTAGTTAGGTTGTCACTATCTAACTTTTGGTTATATTTCACAACTTTTGGTTTTAACATTAGTGAAGTATATGCATGGTTGTATATTTTGGTAAAAGTGTTTGTAGTTAAACCTATGGATGTATATGCATGGATGTTAAACATTATTGATTGCTTGGCAATATAGTTTGTTTGTTTTCGGTTATTTTTGTTGTATATGTAGATATGTACTACTATTATGGAGCAATCCATCGAATTGTTAACGTTGGACAGGTTGTATACAAATTTTTGGTGCTACTATCAAGCAGGTTGTGTGGTTAAATTATGCAAAGTTTTCCACTTGTTTTAACACTCGAATCTACGGTGGATATTTTCCCATCTGTATATAACACGGTGGAAAAATTTTCATTGAAACTCTTCGATGGAAAATTTTCCACTGAAAATCTTCGATGGGAAATTTCCCACTCGTATTCAATGCAAGTGGGAACTTTTCCACTGTAATAAGTTCAGTGGGAAATTGTCCACCATATTTTATCCAGTGAAAAAAATTTCGTGGGAAAGGAAACGAGTGGATAAATAGTGGAAAAATTTCCCACTTGAAAATGAAAACAGTGGGAAATTGCAATTACCCCTCTTACTTTTACTCACCTGTCGGTCTCGAGTGGGAAAACAGTGGGAAATATCATTTTCCCACTTGAAAATTTCATTTTTCCCACTGAATTTACGAGTGGAAAATTTGATGATTTTTGGTAGTGGGTTAATGGGTACAATCTACGTATTGAATACGATAAACGTAATCCTCTAATTCAATCTCCTTGGAACTTGAATGATTCGAGGGCATTGTAGCTTGATCTCGAACGTTGATGTTGAGGCGAGATGATGAACGCTGAATGGTTCTTGATCTAGATGTGCTTGAGAGTCTTGAATTTCAATCGTTGACTCTAATTTACGAACGATTGCGGACTTTGATCCTTGGCGCTTGGTAGCTGGATGTCGTTTGCGGCTTGAGCTCTGGATTTCGCAGATGCTTGAATGTGTGTAAAAAATGAGGAAATGACCTCTATTTATAGCTTTTTTGGAGCTAGGGTTTGGCTTGGGCTTTGGGCTTGGGCCCATAATTTAGTAATTATTTCTTAAAAGAAATATTTTTTATTTCTTGCATCATCAACAACACGTGGCGACTTCTAATTGGTTAGAATTTGATTTCTTTTGATTTTAATTTTAAAGGCTTTCCGGAGCCAATTTTACACGTGGCAATTTGCAATAGGTGGAATTAATTTCCACATGACGACATATAGTTGGCTAACGAATTTGTGCCTCCTACAAGCATGTTCCAAAATGGACAACTACCTTTACTTAAAGCTTCCTAAAAACCAAATAACAACAAGAATCCATTTTAGGGAACTCTAGCTATTTCTCTAAGCCCATCATAGGCCTCGTTGGATCCTTTTGTCTTCATTTAAGATATTAGGACACCGAAACTCCAATCTAGCATTCCTCCTACTGATCCAAAAGTGTGTGGGTTATGGGATAGTGATGAAGAAGATATTTATGAAGTAAAAAATGGAGGGCACTACACGAAGGCTTACAATGATGATAACTTCTAGGGCACAAAACCCATATAAGATAACAACTTTTGGGGAGAATCAAAACCATCGGACGTAAAGTTCTTAAAGCGGCTAGCGACTCAATGTCTAACTTTTATTCTCTAAATAATTTCTCGACATTTCAGAGTTAAAAAATAGAAAAATTTGGGTCACTTTGACAGCTGAAGGTATATGACAGAGCTCGATTCCTTAGTCTCGGCCATATAGCTTGTACCGAGCTACTGATCGGCGCAGGCATCGATCGACATCGGCTAATGGCTGGGCTCAGCTCCCGGTCTAGGCATTTCTCACTGGTCGACCCAGCAGCTTTGCAACGAGATGGACTCCCTTATCTTTTCTAATTATTTTTACTTAAGAAATAATATCTCGAGACTTCTAAAACTTCTTATGAAAATAAAATGATTTCCTAAAAATCATCAATTAATCCCGTCTTAAAAATCTCTTTCAAAAGTCTTATTGTTTGCTTGATAAGCACATCTCACATGAAGTCGACATTCGTAGCGAAACTTGATTTGCTTCCCTACGAGGACCGGCCGTGATTCCTATAGAGGTACTTGTTTCTTCCTAGGAAATTTAATGTACTATCCTTTACCTTAAAAACTTAATTCTCCTATTTGTATATTTACCGTTTTGGTCTAAGACTATTAATTTTATTTTAAAAGAAAAGATGAATTTATCAATTGAAAGTCATACGGAATTTATAATAAGTGTCAGATATAAACAAGTATAGAATAATAAAATAAATTATTTTAATAAGAAAACTAATTGACACACTTCTAAAAGCTCCTTTTTACTTTCGTTGTTTCGTGATACAATTTTTAACAAGGAGATCTTAAAAACTTGCGTAACATTTTTGACAAGAAAACTTACCTACCACCGTAGTCCAAACTTGAAAAATTAATACTCATTGAAGATATATATCATTATCGGTCAATAATTCGATTCATATAACCGAGAAAAGTACGAAACTAAATTAATAGAAACGCTCTAGGAGTAAAATAAAGTACCATCCATTAAAATGGAGTAAGATGAGATTCAATTATATTTTAGTAGAAACATATGTATATAAGTTGTATGAATTTTTTTTTAAAATGAGATTTTTCACAAAAATACAATTTTCAGTCATCTCAAGAAATACATATCTTCATATTTAATTTGGAGTATTGAATAATTTTACATGTAACATTGTAAAATTTTAGCTGGAGAGCACTACATTTTCTTAGCCATTTAGAATATTATTAGGATTTTTAAATGCCGGATTAAATTGCGTACGCTTAATTGTTAAGTTATGATTAATTAAATTAAACAACATGAAATATACACACCTGATTATATCCATTTTTTCCTCTTTCTCCTCCATACGGATGTCTATTAGACCATCTCCAACGCACGGCGTGCGGACTCGGAATTCCGACGTGGCGCGACACCCCAAGGCGCGGCTTCCCAACAACAGATGAGCAGTTTCTCGAGGCGCGCGGGTGAGCTCGGCCTTCGGCGCCACTCGCCGGGGAGGCCCAACGCCGTGTGTTTGCTCCTGAATCGTCAATGGCGGATGAAGTGGTGGAGGATGGATATCTCGCACTTTAATGGAGATGGAGATGGAGATGGAGATGGAGGAAGCAGCCATATTGTTGAATCTTGAGTTGGAGGAAGGATGAATAATTGTTGAATTTTAAGTTGAAGAGGAGAGAGAAAGAGAATCTTGAGTTGAAGAGGAGAGAGAAATAGAACTTGTTGTTTGAGGCAGGAGGCAATAAAGATGAAGAGGAAGGACGTAGAAGGCAGTTGAAGAGGAGAGAGAAATAAAAAGGAGGATGTACTGGCCATATAGAAAAACTCAAGAATAAATATAAGAATTGGAAAATGTAAATAATAAATACAGAAATTGGAAAATGTAAATAATAAATACGGAAATTGGAAAACATAAATAATAATTATATTTTTATTATTATTATTATATTTTTTAATTAATAAAATTTTTTATAATATTGTATTATTTGTTTTTAAAAAATTATAATAAAAAATAATTAATTTTAATTTTTATAGTATATTACATAATTTTACATTATGAAAGTAAATAATAATTTAAAATAAAAAAATTAATTAATTAAATATATTGATACATGGGCTCCATAGGTATTATTTAAATGAGTGAGTCTTGTTGGTGAGCTTTACATTATGAGAGTAAGGATTTAAGAGACAGAAAAAGCAGACACTTTATCGATGTGTCGCACAAGGTGAGCCTAAAACAAACTTACCCACCTGGAGATGCTCTTAGGGCGGGGTTGTCCCATTATTAAATATCATCAATAACTTAAACAAATATTTAAAAAAAAAAAAAGAAAACAAGCAACTAACCAAAACAAAAGGAGCACCAAAGAAAGAAAAAGAAAAAAAAAAGAAAAGAAAAGATAAACACGCTAACAAAATTGAAAAATCAATATCCAAAGAGAAATCAGTTGTCAAAAATTTTATTCCTCCTTTTTTTGTTTGATCTTCCTATAACTGAATTTATAATTTTTAGTTTAAGTAGACGGATCAATACCTATACTATAAATTCAAAATTATAAACTTGATTATATGATATAATTTGAGAAGAAAATTTATTTATTTTTTAAAAACTATAAAAATAAAGAATATGTTTTTGACAAATAAAATAAACAAATGTTAACTTGGGCCAGAAAGGAGGTTATTATATAATTTTTCTTGACCGATAACTCAAGGGAGTTGGGGGAAAAGGAAAAAAAAACAAACAAGACAGTTTGTGGGGTACAGGAAAAGGCAGAGCAAAACAAAGTGGCCAATTGGTTTTCTGCTGAAGCAGCTCACAGTCCAATGTGTGTCTCACGCTCTCTTTCTGATTCTGATCAATTTTTTTTTAAAGGGGTTGCTGGTATTATGAGTGTATAGATAAAACCACTTCACACTGATTCACCTAACTGAGTTTTACCTTTCTTATTTGTGTTTCAGGACGGTGATCTCTTTGATAAAGCAGTTCAGTTTCTGGGTTTGATTCCTTTTTCTTTGTGCTTGTCTCTAAATGCAACTTTGGGAGTCATCAATATCAGTCCTTGACTGGATTTCTAACATCTTTGCATGCATGGGGTGAGTTTCATTCTTCCCTTTTTCCTCAAATTTCTCTTTGTATCTGCAATTTTGATGGAAATAGCTGAAATTTCTGTGGATCTTCTTCCATTTGTTTAGGCCCTGGTTAAACGAACTAATTCTGTGTAACTTGAATAAGGATCTTTGGGATTCTTGTCAAGTATTTTAGATGCTAAGTAGATAAATATGCAGAGAAAATTTGACGAGATCCGTAAAGAAGATGTTATTTCAGGGAATCTTCTTTGTGCTTTTTCCTTTGGTGTTCTGATATAGTTGCTAGGTTTTGGGTGCAATGGAATCTTTACTTCATATTTAGTGCCAATATCTTTTGTTATTTTGGTTGGTTTGGGTTTGGTGGATGTTTGAGCTTCTTAAAGACTATGGGATCTAAATATATTGGTTATAGTATTACATAAGATTCTACAACTCACAAACCAATCTTCAAGTGTCCTATGGTACAGCTGTGTACCTTATATTCAAATATTTTGTGCTTTCATGCTTTTCTTTATGCTATGTCTCTTTTGGTTTCCAAAATAGCGCGAGAAGTTTGCTTGTTTTCTATGGTATGGAATATTGTGTTTTTTTAAAAATATTTTTTATCAGGAAGCTTGTGAGGATGGATGAATAGACATTTACTGAGGCTCTTCTTATTGACCCTGTTGTTTCTAGAACCCTCAAGATACTTTAGTTCTTTCCGTGTATTATGCTCTCTATTTCTCTTTGTTTGATGGAGTAATTGTTGCACAAATATGTATTCAAGATGTTGTTTGATGATTGAAATTGACAAATATGTGGCAAGGAGTCCATGCTTTTCTTTTGTGGGATTTTCTGTTACTTATTTTGGTGCTCTTGCCCATTTAACAATGACAAAGCTTAGGAATGGATGCAAGAGTCTCTTCAATGCAAGGGTTTGTCTTCATCTTTTCTCTCCGTTTTCATATTTTCTAATACAGTAGTTGCATTTCTAGAAGCAGGAGGCAACTGAAATGTTTGGCATAAGGTACCTGTTGAAAGATAAGTTTGGTTCTCCTCAATTATGCTGCAGGAACTAAGCTTTCAGCCTTAGAATAGCTGTCTCTTATGTTTCATGGGATGGGGAGAGGGTCAGAACCATGTAAGTATTACCATAAGAGGACTGTGGAAATTCTTTTAAGAAATTAGGCATCCAATTTGGGGTAACATATATATTATAATATGATTGTGGTATGACCACTGGATGATAGTGATGGGAAACTAGGCATAAGAGCACTAATTGGTTGTGTGCCGCACGCTGCTGCTGTGGATAGATGACGACATATGCAACACTTGTAACTCTGATTGGCACTGAGGATGCTGCACCACTCGTTCTGAGGATCTTAAAGTGTATGATAAATTTTACGTGGCAAGGAGCTATTTAATGAGAATTTGGAAGTTGGGTGCCTTTTTTTTGGTGGTTATTGATATGCTGTGGCTCTGTCCATGCCATTTAGCTGCAGAATGTATTTAATGAGGATTGTTGGCGAGGAGGGCAGGGAAATTGACAGAGCAAGGAAGTATTTAATGAGGATTTGGAAGTTGGGTGCCTTTTGCTTTGGTGGTTATTGATATCCTGTGGCTCTGTCCGCGCCAGGACTTGGAGGGTTATAGTTTGCTATTTTATTCGCTGTGTGGAGAAGGTTGTGTTCTGTATATTGTTAGTGTTCTTCTTGACTTTTGATTCTTTGACATACATGACATTATGACTGACTGACAGTGAATGTCACTAAAATGTTTATATCTGAAAATCTGACAGTCACCGCTCACTACATATGAATCCTATTGAGTTGTGTTTGGTTCTGAGGGATCTGGAGTTACGCACATAAGCTAAACCACAAGATTTTGAAGTTTTGCATAAGTAATCTTTTACTGAAAATGTTCTGAACTGGAATCAACCATGGATCTCTTGAATACAACCTCTCTGGCAGCTCAGACAAGTGTAAGGCTGCTTAGATCTGGACTTAAACAATCCCTTCTGCAGTGAAATCTGTAGTGCATGGTCTTGTAATCACCAGTATAGCATCTTTCTAGCTGCATTAATATCATGTGAAGTTGATATCACACTTTTGGTTTTCTGATGGCAGGCTTCTTGTTTAAAAGTTTTAAAATTCTAAAAGAATAGTCTAGTGCCTGTGGTGTCTTTTGAAGTACATTCCCCTGCTCCCCTCTCAGTGTATAGGATCATGTGTTGTGCAATATATCTGACCTGTTATCTATGAGCGTGTTTCAATTAATTACATTGTAACTGGTCAATTCATTTGTACTTAAGAAAAGGTGGATAACTAAGATGCTAAATCATAGTTAGAACTAAGAGGAAAAAAAAGTGATATGGTTTCTTTACTATTGTCAATAGTTGATTATTTCTGCAAAATGCAATTTTTATTGTAATACAGAAAATCTTATCTCCTGAACTGGGATCAATTTTTCTGCATTATGATAAGTTGGTAATAATTCTTCCTTAAAAATTGCCACCCAAGGAGAATCATAGGGTCATTTTGGCATAAACCACAGTAAGGATATGCTCATGGGTATGAACTCCAACAGAAAAGGAGGCATGATTATGACCCCATGGGTATAAGTTACGTACACAATGGTCTTATGAGGTTTGGTGCATTAACTTTTCAGACCCTCTACTTTAAAATCTAATTTGTAGGACCTATGATCTTTGTATAATATGATTTTTGGGACCTTTTGCGGTTAGAAACTTGCATTTTCTTTTGAATGCTTATGTGGAACTCTGGCAATTTACTGTGACAAGCTTACTGCTCCTTCTAGCAGTTAGTCATGGATTTTATATTTTTATGCCCTCTCCCTTGCATTCTTTCTCTTCCTCCCTCCTCCATTTCTTCTTTTCCCCTCCTCATTCTTGCTTTGTTGAAGAAATCATAGCCATTGGGCAAAGCAAAAACCAGAGAACTTAATGATCTCATTTCCTTTTTCATAAATCTGCATCAAGGCGGCCCATCAAATTCTGAATATATCCAACCAAGATCAGAATACTATTCAAAAAAGTGGGTTGGATAAGCTTATATAGTTATGTCAAAATGAGCTACGTACTGGAATGCTCCAAGAAGTATATTGAAGTTCGAACTAAGAGAATAGCTAGTAGGACATCCATGTCCTTGCTTTCAGCGCCTTATTAAAGTTAATGCACCAAACATCATAATATTATCAAAGTATTCATAATTAACTTCAATAACCTATTAGCTACCAGAGTTATTCTGTGCATAGAGATTCATTATAAAGCCTACGTGATGATTTTGTATCTCTAATAGGCATCAGTTGTCTCTGGTTTCTATATGATTATGGGCTGAGCTTTGTAGTATGTGGGTGGGGGTAGTGAATTGAGAAATGCAAGAGTAAGTATATCTGCTGATAAAGCTCAGAGGTTTGCTTTTGCTGGAAGCTTGATTATCTCATGTAACAATGGACTATTTTGTCAACATTGCCTCATTGTCAGTACTCCTAATGTAAACGTCAGTCCTTTGTTTTTTTTTTTTTTTTGTTTTTTGGTTTTTGGAACCAGGACATGATGAAAAGGCTTATTTAGTTCCTTTCTTTAAATAAAATAAAAAACTATTACCAATGGAAAAGGCTCTTTTTCCTGATTCTGATGCTATGATGACAAATGTTTAAAAATTTACCTTGGTATTTGTCTTCTGCATGCCTATTGCTGCATAAGGATTCACTCATTGCCCATGAATTTACTTATTTAACTGTTTACGTGGAAATCCTCAAAGAAAACCTTGAGTGCTTCTTTGGTGCATAACTCTTGTTGCTTTGTCAACTTCAGATTTTTGCTGTAGTAGCTTGAGAAATTCTTCTCGCCATTAGATTGAGTGATTTTTGCTGATGGAGTCATGCTCATAGTAGATAATTTTATACCTGTTCCCCTTTCCCCATGTAGATTGCCATTTAAAATTGGAGATACAAATTATCCATATGATTAGCCATTTGCCAGAACAGTTGCACCTTGAATTCGAACCCGTTTTGTCCACTTCCAGTGTCTTTGTTTGTGTGCTGCAAGGCTTTTGAGCTTCAACTTTGATTATTCTCTTATGATTTTTACTCATCTGAAATTCAATATTGAGACATTTGTACTAATCGTCTTCTTAGCACCTGATTTGCAACAGAGCAGAGGCTGTTTTGGATGTTTTACTAAACCGCAACTGATTATTGCTGTGGACGAGCCTTCAAGAGGACTCAAAATTCAAGGCCGAACAGTGAAGAAATCTAGCTTATCAGAGGATTTCTGGAGCAAAAGCACATATGAAATGGACAATAGTGCAATTCAGTCGCAGAGAAGCATTTCATCAATAAGCACCTCTAACCAGAACACGGATCCTAACAGCAGTAGTGGAAGCACAAGCAATCCCTCTGAATTTGTAAATCATGGCAAGCTCCAAACCATTTTTCTCATCATTGCTAACCCTATGTCCTAGGTCATAACCCTGGGTTTGATTCATGCCATCCAGCCACCCAAAAAGGAGGAAACCGCCATTGGAGAGGTCTTGTGTGGGTGGTGACAAGGGCAATCATGTGCGACAACTGTGTACAATTTGGTTGTGTTGAGTCTTAGTGTGGTTATGCAAATATATTCCTGTTATACTAGGACATTAGTTGCAAAAGGATCGTATAATGTGCTTTCAAGTTTGAAAGCAACTATCTTTAATACAAGAACTCCATATTTCATTAATACCAGGAAAATTGAATGAATGCAGGCCTACTTCTGTGGAACAGAATAAGGCAGCAATGGATTGAAGATAGAAAGACTCATGACCCGCCAAAGACACGTGAACCAAGACTATGGTAAGAAAATGTTATTATCTTCAAGCAACCTTACCTTCAATTGCAGAATTAGGATAGGATGAGATGGAAGTAGCTGCCATGTGATTTACGCAAGATTGATGTCAACATGGTTATAGCCGAATAATACTTGACAAAGCCACATTGAACCAACTCAGTATTTTCTGACCTTCTGTTGCATGCATTTTGTTGGCAAAGCTAGTAGACAAAATGACGTAACTTGAACATGATGAATTGATGAAATTTGAAATGACTAGACTAGAACTCACTCTGACAATCTGAGCCTTATATTCCATCGAGCTGGGCTGTTTTGACCTGAAATTTAATGCAACCCAGATGGTTTGTTTGTGACTTCTATTGGCAGTTGTGGTTGAGAATTCTAGATGTGATCTTCTTTGACCAGATTGATTTTTTTTTTTTGGGGGTTGGGTCTCTTTGTTACTGAGAATATGTAAACAATTGTCATGCCTTGCAGTTGGAATGCGACATATGAGAATCTACTTGGGACCAACAAGCCTTTTCCACAGCCAATTCCTCTTCCTGTAAGTGTTTGGCTGAAAATGAATTACATTGTGAGCTCCTTTTTTATTTGTGCACTTCGCGGTTTGTTCTTAAAATTAGTTTTTAGCCCTAGCCCATGCATTGCATGACGATATTCCTCAAGTGTTGATTATGCACCAATTCTTATTATATTTCTTGATGTTTAAGTTATAATAGTGTAGTTTTTATCAGGAGTGAGCGATTTCAGGGTATCTTCCGTAAAAGTTGGGAACCAGGACAGAACCCGTCAAACAGGTTCCCAATTTTTTGGAACTGAAGCTGAAACGTCAAGTTTCAATTCTAGGGTACCCGCTCGTGCTTAATTTGGAAATTTTAGCAAAATCAATTAATTTTTAAAGTTTTTTTGGAGGAGAGGGGAGTGTTAAATCTTACCTACCTTTCTCTTATATTTTTTACATTAAGTATGAAGTTATTTCAAAAAGTAGGTCTTTTTATCTTTTTTTTTTTTTTTTTTGAGTCAAGGTCTTTTTGTCTTAGTAACTTGTAAAATAGGATATTCATCTATGAATCAGTAATTCTAAAATTATTGAAATTGGGTTAAAATTGACTATTTTGAAGATCCGTTTATGTTAAAGAAGAGATTGAAAAGTAAAAGAATTGTGAAACCAAACCAAATGTAAGGAAAAACAAAACAAATTACTATCTTTCCTTTGTCCCAACGAGTTCCGGTTCTGTGTATGTTTTTAGTAATCGAAATCGGAACAATTGGACCAGCTCCTCTTTTATGGAACCGGAACCATTAACTAGTCGGAACTGGTTCAGCTCATCCTTAGCTTTCATTATGCTTCTATTAGTTACCAATTCCTATTATATTAATAAGATATAAAATGAAAGAAATAAAAATAAAATAAAAGATAGACATTTTAATAACAAAGGAGAAGATACTATATTCCCATAATTTATATATAGAGTCTAACAAATAAAAGCCAATGAAAAAGTTTTTAAGAAAAGGGCACATCAAATGTAGAACAGAATAAATAATGTAAAAATTTATTCACTTGTCTC
The DNA here is from genome assembly GCA_021018815.1 of Talinum fruticosum. Lineage (NCBI taxonomy): Eukaryota > Viridiplantae > Streptophyta > Magnoliopsida > Caryophyllales > Talinaceae > Talinum > Talinum fruticosum. The sequence goes on from JAITYX010000011.1 coordinate 6,980,208, forward strand.
TTACATTTATAATAATAACAAAGATAAATAAAATAACAATGAAAAAAATGAATGAAGAACAAAATAACATTATATAAGTCTTCTATTTATTTTTTAATTAATTTGTAGTATTTTAAGAGATGTATAAATGGATAATTAAACATAGATTTCATGAAATTCATTCAAACAAATATGAATTTTAAAATGTTTTCTTTTTTTGGTAATAAGGGTTGAGATTTTATTACCACCATTGAACCACACCCGAAGGGAAAAGGGAATAATCACATCATTAATCACTCATCAAGACAAATTTTGCCATTTTCTAAACTTCTTGTTATACTTTGCCAGAAACTTAAATCTCATGGTAATATCTCTGTGCAGAGTATTATATAAATGATTTGTTGAATGTGTTGGTTCGACAGGAAATGGTAGAATTCCTTGTTGATGTGTGGGAGCAAGAAGGCCTGTATGATTAAAACATATCATAATCTGGAAATAGACTGATGATTCCACCTTTTATTCCTTCAGCATACTTTGTAAGCTTTTGGTGCTTGAATGAGGTAAAAGGCCAAGTTGTATTATTATGACCTAAAAACCCAAGTAAATTCTATCTAACCGTCAGTTAAGTGTGTAAATTTTCAGACATATCTTCTAACATTCTGCTGTTTATCGCGGATAGTCAGTTACTTGTGGTGGAAATCAGTTACAACATTTTTGGTAGATTCTGAGGTATAGGAAGTTTAACTTGATAGCCTAATACTGTATTTGGGGGCTAAAAGCACATAGCATAGCATCGTCTCATCTCAACTCCCGTTGGGGTTCAAAGCCCTGCTGGGGATAGAGCCATGTATGTTTCTCCAACAAATGGAAACGAGGATCTGAAAGGGCCAAGAGCTGTAGCGGCCAAGATGAGATGCACGCTTCCACACATTCATGAGCGACTGTATGTATCGGTCGTAACTCGCAAGGATAACTATTTCTAAGAGTAGCGCTTGAATCACCATGAATAATGAAAAAAGAAAAACGACGGGGATGGGGATAGTGCTACCTGTATGGATCTTCCATATTCTATGCAGGAGCATCAGCAAAATTAGTTATAGCTATTCTATCTTTCGAGGATGTGGATGTGTTGGAAAATATGTGAAGAAACAGTAAAGAATTTTTAAGGGAAAAATCCATCAACTCTGGAAGAAACAACAAGCATGAATGATAACTCGGGATAAAGATAATAACAGGTAAGGTTAGAAAGGTCTGTGGGTCTAGCATGCCGTAACGCTCCCTTTAAAGAAGGAATCTCCCAAGATTCGATCACGAGTGATCAGAACCCATTTATTGCTAGTGGGTACTCAAGCTATTCTATGCAGGAGCATCAACAAAATTAGTTATAGCTATTCTATCTTTCGAGGATGTGGATGCGTTGGAAAATATGTGAAGAAACAGTAAAGAATTTTTAAGGGAAAAATCCATCAACTCTGAAAGAAACAACAAGCATGAATGATAACTCGGGACAAAGATAATAATAGATAAGGTTAGAAAGGTCTGTGGGTCGAGCATGCCGTAACGCTCTCTTTAAAGAAGGAATCTCCCAAGATTCGATCACGAGTGATCAGAACCCATTTATTGCTAGTGGGTACTCAGGCTATTTATGTGCAAAACACTCAAATAAGTGGTTGCCTCAATTGCTAAAAAATAGGAGGATCAATCAAACCCATTATCTTATAAGCTCACAACACCTAAAAATCCTCCACAAAATCTCCGCACAATAAAAATTACGAAGGATAAATGATAATCAAAGTAACAAACTCCTTGACTTGGTAAAACCCACTTTCAAAGTGGTTAAACTCTTTGGAAATAAATAAAATATATTCTCTAGTAGATAGAAAAGATTCTCCATTATTTTAGTGGATAAGACTCCACTTAGCAACAAACTAGAAAGTTCTCAACGTGAGGCAAAAACTGCTCCATAGCAAAAAATATATATATATATATATATATATATATATTTAGCTAGCAAAGAAAGAAAATTAGTAGAATAAGTTTAATAAATCTGTTGAAAAAATAGTTAAGATAATATATAAAAGGTTTTTAATTTTGGATCAAAATTTTCAACATTCCCCACATGATTTAAAATTAAAAACATAAAAAGTAATTTTATTTAATTGAGCATATAATACCAATGTAATAGGTGTATGGTGCCTTCTGAGTTTGAACCAACACTTATTGGTGGCGACTTTCTATCTAAAGGAATAATAGAGGTATAATACATTGAGCTAAGTCCTTTTAATTAGATTTTCAATCACTCCACACGTGATATGAGTCGTCACCATGGTTATATCAGCGGTGTGCTTTTTGGTCATACACATGAATCTCGTATCATGAGTGTCTTTACGAATTAGCCAAGTTTCATAGCGGCGACCCCACCACAACACTTAGGTGAATCCTCCAAGAGCGATTTGTGAGTGAATCACCCGTCAAATTCATGTCTTTGGACTCATTAAGAGGAATGTAACCTCACCCTCAAACGTCACATGAAGAACACCATCATCATAGGAAAAGGACCTGGGAAACCCCATTGAATTAATATTGCATTTTGTGCTCTTCCAAGCCAATCTTTTAAACAGTTTCATTTCTACCTATTGAACTTCATTCATGGGATCTCCATACCTCTAAAGACGGGTTTTCACTGTGTTGACTTATTGTATAGGCTTAAGTCTCGTTTTCTTATGTGCAAGTCCCTTTGTGAGCAGATCTATAATATTATTTTTCTGACCTGACAAAATCAACAGAAATCACATCATGAGAAGTGTATATCTTATAGATTTATGTCTTACTGTTAGGTGCCTCTTCTTTTCATAATAAATTTTACTTTTAGCGCTAGTAATAGCTACTTGACCATCGCAGTGTAAAGAAATAGGAAAAATAGGCTTAGTTAGTAAAGGAATATCATTAATCAAAATCTTAAGTCATTCTGCCTATGTACATGCAACATCTAAAGCAATTAGCTCTGCGTTCATGGTGGATCGTGAGATAATTGTCTATTTTGCATATTTTCAAGAAACTGCACCACTTGCTAGAGTGAAAACATAACCACTAGTTGATTTAGTTTCCTCTGAACCAGTAATCCAATTAGCATCAGCATATCATTGTAATATAGCATGATAACCAGTATAATGAATAACATAATCAATAGTCCTCTTTAAATATTTTAGAAATCTTTCTAAAGCGGTCCAGTGAGACAAATTAGGATTATGCGTATATATGCCAAATCTACCAATTGCAGAGGCAATATATGATCTAGTATGGTTCATCAAATGCAACAAAGATCCAATACTTTGGGAATATTTATATTGAGATACACTAGCCCCTTTATTCTTTTCCAAACTAATAGTAGGATTAGAAGGAGTAGACAAAGGGATCACATCATAATAATAAGTTTTTCGAATAGTTTTTCAATGTAATGTGATAGAGTCAACGCAATAGTATCACCATCTCTTATAAATTTAGTTCTCAAAATGACATCAACAGGACCAATATCTTTCATATCAAAATTAATCTTCAAAAATTTCTTTGTATCATTTATCACATGCATATCACTACCGCTTATCAAAATACCATCGACGTAGAGACAAAGCATGACACAAGAATTCTACACAACTTTCACATAAACACATTTGTCATCTTTATTAATATAGAATCCATTAGATAATATAACTTTATCAAATTTTTCATGTCATTGCATGGGAGCCTGTTTTACACCATAAAGAGACTTAACCAGTTTACATACTTTATTTTCTTATCTAGGCAAAATAAAACCTTCAGGTTGCTTCATATAAATTTCTTCTTCTAATTCACCATATAAAAATGTAATTATTACATCCATTTGGTGAATTTGTAATTTATAGATAGAGGCAATAACAATCAAAACTCTAATGGTAAAGATGTTAGAAACAGGTGAATATGTATCAAAAACGTCAACTCCCTTTTCTTAATTATAGCCTTGAGCTACTAATCTTGCTTTAAATTTTTCAATTGGCCCATCTGTTCGTAGTTTTTTTTTTTTTTTCTAAAACTCCATTTAAAACAAAGTGTTTTACACCCAAGAGGAAGATCAATTAGAACCCATATTTTATTAATCATAACAGAATTCATTTCATCAATTACATGTTTTCAAAACGGAGCATCAATAGACATCATAACTTCTTCATATGTTTGAGGATCGCCAGTTTCAAGCAAAAAAGAAATAAAGTCATCACCAAAACTTTCATTCTTTCTTCTCCTTTTACTTCTTCTAGGTTCATCACACACCCCCTTATTATGGGTACTACAATTTGGATTTAACCCAAGGTTAGAAGATAACATGTACTGACTTGTCTAAGCAATTTATTTTTTAATAGGAAAAATATTCTCAAACAAAATTGCATCTCTAGATTCAATAACAATATTATCAGGAATCTCATATACTTTAGAGTCAAAAACTAAGAATCTATATGTAGTACTATTTAAAGAATAACCAACAATCCCAAGATCATAGCGTGGCTGAGCATCAGATTCCTCTCTACTCATATACCAAACGGTTCAAGTAGAAACTTTACATAATGAAGTCGGAATGGGCCTTAAAAATAAAGGAGGAAGTTTGGAAGCAACTGGATGTTGGGTTCATCAAAGTAGTTCACTATCCTCAACCGAGAAAGAATAAATATGGACTAGTCCGGCCCAAGGAAATCCATCATAGGCTACTTTTTTATGTCGGTTGCCTTTTTGTGGGCTAAAATGAGTTTTTTCATTCTCGCTTTAGTCCGATCTCGACCCGAGTATGCAAATAAAATTGAGTTTTCCTCATCGGGTTAACATAAATAAATAAAATAAAAAAGAAACTTTTGAGGTGTCTATAATAATAAGGATACAAAAATTTAGATTTATCTATATTGAAAGTATTTAAGTGTAAATCACCCCACTATGATATTATTGTACATATATTAATCTTTATGATTTACTCTATTATATTAGACATAACAAATTTAATAACCAAATAATCATAATAATAAGGAATATTGGACGGGAATAATACAAACTTTGGGGGTATTGACCAAATTTAATACGAACAATTTCCTTAGTTGCGAACGTAACCAACTTTGGGGTTATTTTCCAATGATCGAATGTCACCGAGTTTTATGGGCGGCGACTGACGGAAATGTGACGTGACAAATTTTTTTGACACGTGGACGGCAGAGTCAATTTTTTTGACTAAATTTATGAGATATAACCGCCAGCTATGGGGGGATTAAGTGCCGGATTACGAGGAGATTAGTGCAAAAGTGGGGGTTGGATGTCTCATCTCATAAATCCAAGAGAGAGAGAGAGAGATAGAGAAGCGAAGAGAGGAAAGTGGGGGTCGGAGCGACAAGAAGAGCAGAGAACAGAGGAGTGAGAGAAGTAAATAGCGAGAGAGGGAAGAAGAAGAAGCAGAGAAAAGAAACCGAACGAGAAAAGGAGAGTGAGTAGAGAGGCCGAGAGATTCAGAGGAAGAGGAACAACGACAAGCGGATATTGGGAGAGAGATCGAGAGACCGAGAGATAAAGGAAGCAAAACAAGAAGGAAGAAGAGGGGAACGAGAGATTGGCAGAGAGACAAAGCGAGAACGGGAAGAACCGTAACTGCAACTGCAACTGGACGGGAGGGCGAGAGGGAGCAAGAGCAGGGCGAGATAGAAAGCAAAAGACTCGTAACCGTAAGCCAAGAGCAAATAGCGAGAACAAAAACCAGAAACAGAGCCGGAGGGCAAGGGCAAAAGGGCAAAACAAATTATCGGTTTTCCCCTAAAATCCCAGGTGAACCCATAAAAAGAATCCGGCAACGTAATCTAAAACCTTATATGTAATAGTATTCCGTATTTTCCAATGCAACGTAAATTTTGAAGTCACGTTATAGATATACTCACACTCGAGAATCGGTGGTGGGTGGTGGCATTTGGGAGCGAAACCAACATTACAAAATCCAAAATCCAAAACCTTCATTCATTACTTCATGGGAATGGAGAGAAAATCGCATCTCCCATAATTTTACAAGGCTGATTCTTTCACGGATCCTCGTATCAACTTCTCCGACCCAAATTCCATCTCTCGGCGAGTTCGACGCGGCACAGGATTCCAATTTTCACCCTAAATTGCTTCATTTTTCGTAGTTTTGCGCTAATTCCGCATTTCCGGGCATTGTTTTTGAGTTAGGGTTACTTCTCTTTCTAGGTTTTTACAGTTCTGTTGGAATTTGAGGGCGGTGCTTCAGCCCGCCAAGTTTTTCGTTTGAATGGGTCGGTCCCATGTTGTCCCTCAATCTACCGATGATGATACCAACCAATGGTTTGTTGAATTTCTACTAGAAATTTATGAATGGAACTTTTTTTTTGTTTGTTTACGGCTTCAATTTGGTCCCTTTAACGGATAATTGATGGAATTGGTGTTTTTTTTTAAGAAGGAATTTGTGTTGTTATGTCTGTTGATTTTGAGGAAAAACGAGAGCGAGGAGGAGAATGAGCGAGAGAGAGGGAGGAGAGTTTTCTAGGTTTGGATGATTTGGTTTACGGAGAGAGAATAGAGAGAGAGAGCATGAGAGGGATAAAGCGAGAGGAAGAGAGAGAGAACAGTAGAGTTAATGAGGATTTTCAATTTTTTTAAAAAAATTTCTTCCACAACCGGCAATTATATCTCATAAATTTAGTCAAAAAATTGACTCTGCAGTCCACATGTTAAAAAATTTGCCATGTCACATTCCCGACGAGTCGCCGCATATAAAACTCGGTGGCGTTATGATATTGGAAAATAGCCTCAAAGTTGGTTCTGTTCGCAACCAAGGAAATTGTTCGTATTAAATTTTGCCAATACCCCCAAAAGTTGTATTATTTCCGTCCAATAACCCTAATAATAAAGACTAACTTGTGTAATGGTTTAGTTGGTTTAAATTGCTGACCTGGATATTATATAAGCCTAAAAAATAAATTTTTTGAGAATTTTCTATCCTTTAAAATAAAAACAATAGGAATTAACATAAAAAAAAGGTGATTATCTTTTTAAAATGTTATGAACAAATATTAATAAATTGGATAACACTATACACCTAAAAACTAAGGTAACGATGATCAAAGTCGAAAAGTTTAAATTCCCTACCCAAAGAAGACAATCCAGATGGTCATATCAATTCGATAAGAAATAAAAATTCCTAGATCAAGCATTAGTAATTTCACCAATCACACAAAAATTAGTAATAACAAGAAAAATGTTATTATAATTGATGATAATGGAAAAATAACCACAAAACTCTAACTATTGATGAGTATGAGTAACACGTCGAATGGAAAGAAAAACCTCATTTAACAAGAAGTATGAGCACAAAACCCAAAATGGCACTAAGGACCTCATCTACTAAGACATATAACACGACTAGCATGACTAGTGAGATTGGCATGATTTTCGAAACCGCATGACGAATTGTTGATGGAGGCGCATGTTAAGGATGAAAGGTCATTGGTTATAAAAGGAGAACTATTAGTAAGTCAATTTATGAAGATAAGTTAAATCATATGATCTCATATGAGATCGCCAAGACCAATCCTATTGGCATTTATATACCTGCAAATGTATACTTAAAGGGATACAATAAATATGAGTTGTGCTTATGTTGAAAAGTGGTTTCTTTGTATGTTTTGGGAAAAAAAAATCATTATTTTTGGATATCACGTGGAAACAAGTTAAGAATCCTTTGCAAGTAAGAATAGTTAATAATAGTATAATAGGTCACAATGAAATTATATGAAAGGTGCCTATAGAAATAGATGACATATGATCCATAATATCAGTATTATGGGCAATCAATCAACATTCCATGATATGAGAATTGGAAAATATTGTATTCTATGGGCACACAAACTACAAGCCAAATTATATTAACATAAATAGTTATTTTATTTCTATTGATAAGCTAAGTAAAGCATATACTCATCGGACTATTCAATTTACATGCAGCAAAGGTGGTGAGAAAGTAATACTCACTCAACAAGAAACTGCGTTTTGAGTTTCTCTACTTGAGCTTAACACTCAAGAGGAAATTATTAAGCAACAAGAAGAGATAAAAAAAAAAAAAACTCTATTACGATAATCCTCTTAAATTTTTGGATAAAGATGAGATGTGCAAAAATTACCCTAATCAATCTTAATACCATTATCCAATTTAAACAAATGGTGTAAACACACCAAGCAACACGTTTTAACCATGAGTAAGATGACAACACGTCTTTTGGAGCACAAGCTTCCTCCTCGGCCGCATGGTTTTTCAAACATGGTCATTACCGACTGTACATACAATGTAAATATCGGATGCATGCTTATTTTTTCACTACTACAAAACAGCATATTAGCGACGGAAATAGCGACGGAATGTTAATCATTAGCGACGGAATTTCTCCATTAGCGACGGAATTAGCGACGGAAAAATTCCGTCGCTGAAAAGCGGTCGCTAAATATCAGCGACGGAAATTTTCAAGTCCGTCGCCAATTAGCGACGGACTAGCGACGGAATTTCGTTCCGTAGCCGAAACCAATCAGCCGACGGAAAGTGTTCCGTCGCCGATTTAGCGACGGAATTCGGCGACGGAAATCCCACCTTTCCGTCGCTAACCGGCGACGGAATGGAGTGATTTCCGTCGTTGATAGGCGTATTAGCGACGGAATTTCCGCATTTCCGTCGCTAATGTCCGTCGCTAAGCGGCACTGGACCGTCGCCGATCCGTCGCCGATCCGTCGCTGTTACGTAAAAATTTTATATATTGTTTGCTAATTATTCGTTATCCTAGTACAGAACATTGTGAATGGATATACAAATCCAACATTCACATATGTGACACTTACATTTGGCATTTACATATGCCGGCCACAAATAATTCATCAAAGTTAGATAAACAAATCCAACTTACATATTCAACATCATCAACAACCATAACATAGTTAAAACAAATTTGTAAATAGTTTGCAAAGTGATGATCACCAATATATACAAAAGTTCACATTTGAATTCACTCATCCTCTTCCTCTTCCTCATCGTCTTCCTCTTCCTCTTCCTCTTCCTGTTGTGGTTCCGGTGGTCGACGGTGCGATCCGGATGCTTGCTGAGACTGCAGAAATTCATTCATACGTGCTATTGGCTCAGTGAACCTGTCGACCTGTGCCTTCGGATGCCGATTTTGTACATCAAGCAGCCGGCAATGCTCAATCCAGTGATGTACCTCAGAATTTAAATTATGCACTCGTTGCTCTCCATTCCGAGTCATCCGTAGTAGAAGTTTTCGGTGATTTGAAGGACATTGTTGGTTTCAAGTTTGTAGCCTCGGATCCAAATCCATAAATGCGACCTTTCTTGTTCGCATTTGCTTTGACCCACAACTCTTGTTGTGAAGGGGTGGATACATGATCCTCGGAAGAGTTGGGGTCATCATTGGAAGTTTGAGTGGGTTGAGTGTTTTGCAACTCTTCCCACTCTTTTGAAACTTCTCCTGAATATAATATAAATATTTTAGGCATGTAAATATAACGAGTTGTTAACGAAAACAATAGATAGAAAATTATGCGGAATTCATATATACGATTACTCACGTAAATGGCCTTGGATTTTTGTCCACCCATTCGTCCTTTTTTGTTTTGTGCGTGCGTGCAAATAGTTGGGTGGGTAGAGGCTGAACTCCTTTAAGCTCCTTCATCTAAAATTGAAAACAAGTTAGTAGAGAATCAATTCACAAATATGAACATGTTAACAGTTGCATGCGTAATCAATAAGAAAGGAGTACGTACAAATCGCCGCTTATGCTCCGTCATAGGGATTGAGCCACACGTATGGAGTGATGAACCAAGTCCCCCCGATCGAGCATGACGGTTTTTCCGAGCTTGCTCGCAGAACTTCTTGTACTCAGCGGTTTCCCAATATTCGAGCAACTCGCGCCAGTAGTTGTCACCCAACCATTTCGGCTTCTTCTTAGTTTTCCTCGCCTTGAGCATGAAGTCCTTCAAGCGATCACTGCCTTTCTTTTCAAAATTTCTTCGATTTGGACTTCATGGGTTGGGGACCACGTGAAAAATTTCTATATAAATAAAAACGTCGTTTATATGTTATGAAATTAAAATATAATGCTCGAACATGCACAATAAGTGATTGTGTTATTTGAACTGGAGAAAACTAATGATGTGTCATTACCTTGAACTCAGAAAACCATTGATCACGTTGTGATCGAGGGACTTTACCCCATGTAGGCCAAGCTCCATCGTATTTGCTTTGGAAGATATGGGAAATCGTACCCACAACTTTGTCAATGGGGTAGAACCTTATCAATTCAACATATAAAATAGTGAGTCCTCCTAATAACTAATATGCTTATTTTATTTTATTATTTATTATCACACTCACCCTTCACCATCCGGCTCAATTCGGATTTTTCTCAGCTGCTAGCGCTACTTGATTGAAGACAAGGATCCTCGTTCCCGATATCAATTGGTCCTTCATTTGTAGGCATTTGTGGTGGCCGTTGTTCGGAACCAACGTGGATGCGTGGTACATTATTTGTACCATATTATTGATATGTATATGTACTTGAACGGGTTTGAGTACATATGGGGTTGCTTGAGAATATGGAGTGTTTAGAAAGAAAGGCCCACCCGAGTGGGTTTTGCATGTGTGGGACATTTGGGAGTTGGAAAAAGGGAGGGTTGGGAATAAATGACCCCCAATGGAGTTTGGTTGTGAGGGAGTGTGGAGATAGTGTTCCACCGGCAGAAGTTTGAAAGGTTACGAGGGTTTTGAGAGGGGGTAGAAGTGCTGACATCATTACCTTCCCCATCGGTAGAGGTGTTTCTAGCCCTTCCCGAGTAGCCGATCTTTTGGTTCCGCCTCTACCTCTCTCCATTTTTCTGTACATAAACAAGTAATTCACGAGTATTAGTAAACATCCAACGGTTCAAGTGATTTCATATAGAACAACATACAAACAATAGTAAACATATGCACATGTAAGAGCGTTAGATATAAATCGAAGCATGTGAATAAAGTACATTAAAAAGAATTCATTCGATTACAACATAAATGAAAGTTGTACAATAAAAAACAAACCCAACAAAAGCACATTATCAACTACTCATCATCCTCATCATCAGTCTTATCGTCATCTTCTTCACTATCATCTTCGAGCGTCATTGAATAGGGTATGTTCTTCTTCATCATCGGTGATATTGTCATCATCCCATTCCCCTTCTTCATCTTCTTCACCTTCCTCTTCTTCACCAACATCCTCATTCTCATCTTCTCGGTTTAAAATAAAATCATCAACTAATTCTTCTGCGGAGCTTGAGTTATCAACCAAAGTTTACGGCAAAGTTTCTATTATTGGATCGATTGTACCCATACTATCCTCTTGGAATGCACGGGGAATAGTATATTGGTCATCAACTCGGCCCTTGGTTTTGATGCCACAACGACGAACCAATTCGGTTTTTCTCTAGGGACCCCTTGTGGATATGACATATAATACACCTGAGTTGCGGTGCTAGCAAATATGAAAGGATCGTACTTACGATACCGCCTTGTACGATGCACTTCGACATACGAACTAAATTTATGGCACCGAGTTCCCGAGGACGACTAGGGTCAAACCAATCGCATTTAAACAAGCACACACCTTTTTATTGGTTCACCCACATATTCAACTTCAACAACCTCTTGCAAGATGCCGTAGTAATTATTTTCAACATTTCCTCCATCAGTTCCTTTCACACGGACACCACAATTGAAGGTCATTCTCCCTTCATTTCGAGCCTTAGTATGAAATAACATTCCATTCACCGTGTACGCTGTCCATGTTTTCACTCTTCTTAAAGGACCTTGAGCTAGTTGCATCAAATAAACATGCTTTTCATCATGATATACTTGATAACAATGAATGCGTGTCAATAACATAGTGTTTGTTTAGTTTATTACAATGGAACATCCGATACTAATAAAGTTGTGGCACGAGTAATAAGTAACAACATATGGTACTCACAGACTCCGTTGAACCACTCTTCGAACTCACTTTCCACCATTGCATCAATTGCAGCATCACTAACATCACCATACATAGCTCGTTTTTGGTGTTCGAATAGGCTGAGTTCAAAGATTTTATTAAGATGACATCATCGTTACGAATTAAACTATAAAATTATTGAAACGAGTGTTCATTAGACAAGATAAACTCACTCAAGGTAAGGTTTAACTTCGGCACGATTCGATAAAACATGCGGATGTGCGGCCGTCTTTTCCTTATCATCAAGGAAACGCGGACTGCACTTCCCAATTGGAGCACCTTACGGTATGAATACCGAAAGAGTAGGATTGTGGTTTGGAACTTGGCGAGTACTCATTTCGTCGACTTCTAGTGCGCATACAAGGCACGTTAGAGCCGAAATAGTAAGAGGCAAAATGTGTTTCTTCAAATCGGGCGTACTTTTCAGCCATACTCCCTTCGAGGCTTCGATTTGTTTCCTATGGATCTTTTCAATCGGCCAAAGAACCTCTCAAATGGATACATCCACCGATCTCGTGCCGGACCACCCAATTTTGCTTCCTCCGCTAAATGAACCGGCAGGTGTTCCATCACATTGAAGAACCCAGGAGGAAATATTGTTTCCAATTTACAAAGGGTTATTGAAATATTTCGATGCATTTGCTCTAACTCCGCATCCCGTAAAACAGATGAGCAAAGGTTCTTGAAGAACTCACTAATTTCAATGAGAGGCGCTAAAACCTCGTCCGGGAGTGCACTAAATGCTATTGGAAGAAGGCTCTCCATGAACACATGACAATCATGACTTTTCATGCTATGGAACTTAGTGGAGTTTGGGTCGACAAGGTATGAAATGTTAGAGCGAGTAATCATCCGGCATTTTCAACTCCCTTGCCCATTCACATATTGCCCTCTTACGCTCCAACGTTAACACATATTTTGCCTTCGGTTTGAGAAGTTTACCGATGATTGCATGCTTTAAATTCAACTCTACACGATCACACAACTCTTCCAAATCCATTCTTGCCTTGATGTCATCCTTTGATTTACCAGGAATATCCATAACGAGTGTTAATTATATTCTCAAAAAGTTCTTCTCAATGTGCATAACATCTAAGTTATGGCGGAGCAATTGATCTTTCCAATATGGCAGCTCCCAAAATATGCTTTGTTTTGTCCAATTATGATCCTTCTTAAACCCCGAAATGTTAAATTCCTGCGCTTCGTTACTTTGGGAAAGTTTTCAACCCATTGTTTTATTTCTTCCCTGTATAACGACGAGGAGGACCCGAATGTACGGTTTTCCCTTTTGTAAACGATGTGCTTGTTCCTTCGAAACGCGTGACTTCGGGGCAAAAACCGCCGATGAAAATCAAACCATGAAAATTTTCGGCCATTTCTAAGTTTAAATGCTTTTTTTGATTCATACATACCGGGCATGACATGCCACCATGCGTACTCCATCCGGATAACATACCATAGGCCGGAAAATCATTAATGGTCCACATTAACGCAGCCTTCATGAGAAAGTTCTCACCTTTAGAAATATCATATGTTTCAACACCATCTTCCCATAGTGTTTTGAACTCATCAATGAGAGGCTGCAAGTACACATCAATTTTATTTTTCGGATTCCTCGGCCCTGGTATGATACATGTCAAGAACATATAAGGCGTCGTCATGCATAACTCGGTGGTAGATTATATGGCGTAACTACGACTGGCCGGATTGAATAAGACCTTGCGGGTTGGCTGAATGGATTAAACCCATCCGCGCACAAACCAAGTCTTATGTTTCTAGGTTCGATAGCAAATTCGGGGTGAACTCTATCAAAATGTTTCCATGCTTCACCATCCGAAGGATGACAGAGGACACCATCTTCTCTTACATTCTCATAATGCCATCTCATGTGTTACTGCAGTGGTTTTGAAGCAAACAAGCGTTGAAGTCTTGGTATTAACGGCAAGTAATGCATCCTTGCAAATGGAGTTCTTTGACTTTTGCCATGTCTTTCCGTTTGACGCTTCCATCTCGCATGACCACAAAACTTGCATGAATCAAGGTCACTTGTCCTCTTTGTAGAACAACATGCAACCTTGTCGACAACAATCAATTTTTTGAACATCCATCCCAAGATTTTTAATGACCTTCTTTGCATGGTGAATGTCACGAGGAACTCGGTTATCGGGCGGACAAATCTCCTTCATAAGTTGAGCAATTTCATTAAAGCAATTTTGAGGCATGTTGTAGTCGGACTTAATGCTCAACATTCTAACAGATGGCGAGACAGCTCGAGTGTGAGTTTCATTTCCTGCCCACAAAGGTCGTTGCGCAGCCTCAACCATATTAAAGAAACTTTGGGCATGGGTATTTGGAGGCTCACTTGTGGAGTTTTGATTTGGGATCATAGCATCCGTGACCATATCATTCATACGGTCGATATTTGTTTCGACATCGCCGTAGTTCATATGATTGGCGCCACTTGTCGTCGTTGAATACGTTAGAAACCATTGTTTGCTCCTCATGTAAATGACGATCTATTTCTCCATGACTAGTCCAATACCAATAGTTTGGAAGAAAACCATATTGATAGAGGTGCAACTTAACTTCATCGGGATCCTTATACTTCCGATTTCGCATTTGCGACATGGACACCTATATTGTTGATTATGCACAAATTCTGATTGGCTTCTAGCATGTGCATCAAACTCCTCAACCCCGTCTAAAAACTCTTGTCTATACCCAACTCTACCGGGTAATAACCTACGATACATCCATCTACGATGTGTAGGCCCGTCCATATATATTCGATTGAAATTTAACAATATATCCTACACAATTGCACATTTGTCTATTCAAATTCATCCACAAACAACATTAATTTCCACCAAATTACATATATTCGTCAATTTCAGACTTACATTTTTGTAAACCATAAATTTAACTTCAATAACATTTAATCCATAAAGAACCAAATTGCACAGTTTTCTATTCAAATTCATCTACAAACAACATTAATTTCCACTAAATTACATATATACGTTACTTTCAAGTTACAATGTTCAAAACCCTAAATTTAACTTCCATAATATTTACTCCACAAACAACACAATTGCACATTTTTCTTCTCAAATGCATTCACAAACAACATTAATTCCCACTAAAGTACGTATATTCGTCAATTCCAAGTTATATTTTGTAAAACCCTAAATTAAACTTCAATAACATTTACTCCTTAAACAACACAATTTCACAATTTTCTTCTCAAATTCATTCACAAACATCATTAATTTCCCACAAATGACATATACTCATCAATTTCAATATCAATTTTGTAAAACCATAAATCTACAAAAATCAACACAAAAATACCTCCAATGGATGGCCGGCACCGGCGGCGGCACGAGCTGCGACGGCGAAGCTCGGGCGTGACCCGCAGCGGCGGCGGTTGGTCGGCGGCGTCCTCCACCCAGGCGGCAGCGGCGCAGTGCAGGGGTCGGGCGAAACGAAGCCGAGAGCGGTGGTGTTTCGGCCTTCGGGGTCCTGAACTTGCGGCGGCGAGGAGGCGGCGGCAACGAGCGACGGCGGCGTGCCTCGTCGCCGGCGGTAGCGGGCTGATGGCGGTGGTGTGGCGGCTGATTGCTCTCGCTCTCGCTCTCGGTCTCGGTCTCGGTCTCGCTCTCGCTCTCGCTCTCTATCGCTGCGAAATCCGGAACCGGCCGGTGCCGGTTCGGATTTATTCGTAATTAGCGACGGAACAGTCCGTCGTCTGTTCCATCGCTAATTACAAAATTGTCATTAGCGACGGCATAGCGACGGAATATTCCGTCGCTAATAAGTACTGATTAATTTTTTTCCCCTTTGAAGGATTTTGTACTATACGAATTCCCGCTGACGGATCACCGACGGAATATTCCGTCGCTGAATCAATTTAGCGACGGAAGTTCCGTCGCTGAGCCGTCGTGGAGAAAACAGCGACGGAAGTTACTTTCCGTCGCTAAATCCGTCGTTGTTTGTTGCAGGTGGCATTTTTGTCGGTTTCCGTCGCCGATTCCGTCGCTATCCGGCGACAGATTTGTTTCCGTCGCTATTTCCGTCGCTATTTTAAAGTTTTGTAGTAGTGTTTGTCTGTGCAAGCTAGTGTACATAAATAGGGCACAAAGATGGCGATTGTTATCGACTTTGTGTATATAAAATCCAATGTATATAACTTTAGAATTTCGTAATATGTAATATCCAAAACTTAGCCGTAATGTAAATAAAATAAGGTAACTACGCTGCTTGTTAAAGAAATGATTGTAAATTGCAAAACAAATGTTATCCTCTTTGTCTTTTACTTAGAGTTGCTTATATTCATATTACTTGTCTTAGTTTTATCTCATGTAATTTTAAGAGTGCTTCGGACTCCAAATCGTTAAACAGTTTCTTTTACATTATTTTTTTCAATTTGATTATGTTTCCTCACCTTGAATTTGTCAAACAAATGAAATAACTCGTTAGAAAAGAGTTTAATCATAAACAAGTAAGAGTTCTCACATAAGTCCTACATTCATGATAATGAATCATTCTAAAGAAAAGAGAGGTAAAGTTAGAATGGTAATCAAATTAAAAAAACTCAATGTGGTATACTATTTTTGATGTATATTACATCCCTAAGAAGATTGTCCCTTTTAATAGAATTAAAGGAGTTTCTTGGTTCTCAAAAATGTATTAGAAAAACGGATATTGCCAAATTAAATAAAAATGGATGAAGAAAGTATCCACTTAACAACTTTTAATGTCCCCAAGGACATTACAAATGGCTTATAATTGCATTTGGTATCAAGAATGCACCTTGAATATGTCAAAGAAAAATGGATAGCATCTAGAAAGACTTAAATGACTGTTCCTTAATTTATATTGATGATATCCTCATTTTCTCCAAGACAAAAGAGCAACACAAAAATGATGTCTTACCTGTTACTCAAAGATGCATTGATCATGACATTATTCTTAGTAGTAATAAATGTATTTATGTTAAACAAGAAATAATTTTTTTTAGGTTTAGAGATCAAGACTAGATAAGTCATTCTGTATAAGCATATCCTAGAAAAAAATAGAAAATTTTCTTGAAAAAATTGATGGAAAACAACTAGAAAGGTTTGTAGGATGTCTCACATATACTTTGGATTTCATCTTACTAAGTTAAGAAAGCCTTTACAACAAAAATTTAAGATAAAAGGAAAGTTGGACTTAGATTGCTAATAACTCAAAGATTGTGCAAAACTTCAAAAAGTTAAGCAAAAATCTTCTTGTGCTTAATTTTTTAACGATGAAGATGATATAATTCTAAAGAAGAGTACTCCAATCAAGAAGGAGAAAAACTCGATAAATATTGCGGTAGAAGTTTTAACAAAGCTTATGCTTTTATCTTATAATGGAAAAGAGATTCTTGCAATGATAAAGAGAATTGAAAAACTATTAATTTATAGCCCCAAAATCTTTTTCGTTGAAACTTATTGCAAATGAATGCTTGGTTTTGCGAAAAGAATTTATCAAATATGCAAGCAAATGGAAGGGTGTCTGTATCGGCAATTATGGCTTAACCAATTTTTCTTTTCTATTGAACATTTACAAGGATCAAAGAATTCTTTGGTCGACAACCTTATATGAGACTTAATCTATGTTGATCATATCCGAACTCGCGCCCAAATGAAACCAAATAATGAAGAAGTAATGTCACCATTAGAACTAGTGTTACCTTCTCGTAGAATCATACTAAACACCTTAGTAGAATTTCAAACAAAAAGATGCTAGTTTGTTATGACTTATTCCCAATATTTATTAGCAAAAAAATTGTGCCTCCTAAAAATGCAAATTTACTACTTGAAGATTCCTTTAGACATTCAAGAAAAATAAATGGATATGTTCGTAAAATTGGTTCGGAGAATTGTATACAAGCATCATCGACTATTGGAAAAATTATTCCTCCGATATATGAGAATCATAAGGATCCCAAGTAACTTTACGGATAACTTTAGAGTAGGAAAAGTAAGAATACATAACAAAAATTAACTTAATGATTTCATATTAGATGCATGAAAATATGAAATGGTACCCTATTTTAGAGGAGGAATTCGAGCACTCGATAGCCCTTTCTTTTCAAGATTAACTAAGTTCCAAAGATGCATGTTTAAAAGAGATTCCTTGAATTTTCACAAGCAATCGAAGGGTCAACAACTATCACCCTATGGACTAATATTGATATCCGTATTCAGTGTGCGCTTTCGAAGTTGAACATGAAAAGAATTAAGTCAGCTCATTATTTAATTCAAATGGTTGATTTAGATGATCTAACTTATTTAGTGTACAATTAGATTCGTGAAAGGTATATTAATCCTAGTCTAGCAAGAGCTATTAGATTCTTCAATATTCGTCACTAAATTTGGTCCATGATTGAAAGAGATTGTAAATTAGTGCACTTCTACCTTTGGATATTCAAGTGAGTGGAAAGCATACCTAGAAGATAATAGTACTATTTTAAAAGATATTGATAATTATCTATTTGATGTTGGAATTGAAAAATTCTTATCTCAAGAATGAAAGATGTATTTACATGCTTTATTCTTACAATAGAATCTTGAATACCTTAAGTTTGAGGCAGATGATGATGAGTTGGAAAAAGTAATTAGAGAAGAAGGCACACAAAATTTCAATAATGACAATTGAATGATATGAAAAGAATCTAGATCAACATTCAAGTAACTATGTATTATTGTATTAGTATATCCTGTTTTCATCAGCGTACTATCACACATACTATAGCCATGTGAGGCATCATGTAGTAGTGTATATGTTGTAGTCATTATGGCATCATATATACCTCATCTCCTCTATATAAGGAGATGATAGGCATTATGAAGGGACACCATCAGTTGAGCATAGCTTGAGCGAAAGAGAAGTCGAGCTTTTCCATTTTTGTATGAGCAAGCATATCTAATGATCTTTGTAGTTTAAGTCCCTCTTCAATCCTTCCACTGTAAAATATCTACTTTTGAGCTTCCAATAAAAAAACTTTCCTAGTACGGAACATTATTCAATCAAACCTTATGTCCTAAATATTGTAATTTTTTCATTAAAGTCTCATTATCCTTAAAAAGAAAAAAAAACTTTATTAATGACTATGGTTTGATGTTGGAAACGAAACACACTTGTATTGTGTCTTATCTAAGGGAAGTGTAGTAGAGATTAACAATTTTTGTAAATAGGTAGTTAAAGGAACCAGGGTTTAATCTCAACCAAGTTCAAGTAATGGTCAAAATTCTCAAATCAAATTTAATTATTTTTGCAAAACATAGCGGGCCTATAACCATAGAAATATAATATTATGATATAATTAGTAGGTTGTGATAAATAGTACCAATAAGGTCATTATGAAATGTAAAATTACTAAGATACTATTTTTCATAAAAAATTTCATAATTTAGTACTTTTGTATATTTTACCCAATTTTGTGTCAAATATAAATTCCAAAAATTATGTGCCAAAAAATATAAGAAAAGAGGAACTTAAGAGTTAGTTTGTTATAATCCAAGGATACTCCAGTGTTTCATTCTAAAATACAGGAACCTAAGGCTATCTTCAATAGTAGTATATGAAAGCGAGATATACCTAGGTGGAAAAGAGAGAAATAACGATATCAATAATAAATATTGAGGGAATGAGAAGTTGGGAAGGATGAGGTACTCTAAGGAGTAGCTGGAGGGAGGAGTTTCTCTGCCAAAGAAGAGAGAGAAAATCGAGAGGAGAGAGAATGAGAGAGAGAGAGAGAGGAGAGAGGAAATGAAATAAAACAATGAGTTTTATTTTTTTAGTTTTCTTTTTTAAAATTTTTTAGTTATAAAATATTGAGCACCTTGTGTGGGTTGCTAACATCGACAATGATAAATATTTTGGAGCAAGTTCTTACTTATGTGTCAATTAGAGCACAAAGCTACCATTAGAGATAGCGTAAGGATAGTTACCTCTTAAAACAAGGTACCATAGAGCAGTGTTTTGTAGACGGGCGTAACCTTCTTGGTACCATCAAAAGTTATTGATTCTTGAACAAAGTTAGTATTATTTTTTTGTTAATTTTATTTTTGAAGAATATATTTTAATTTCCCTATTTTATGTAATAATTTATATTTGACCGCTTTTTTAATTTATAATTCAAAGATAATTTTTTTCATAAATTTTGATATTCAAATATTCTTATACAAAATAAAGTAGGTAAAATTTTTAAAAAGCACTTAACTTTAAAAATTGTTTGATAAATCACCAAAATTTTATATTTAGTGCAAGTAATGATGAAATTTTATGTTGTGTTTCATCTTAATAATTGACGAAATTTTGAACTATATTTTCTTAAGTGAAATAACTCCTCACTTTTTCTGGAAGGAAAAAAATTAAAATTATGAAATAATTAATATGATGTTTAGAATAATTGAGGGTTAAATTTTTTTATAAAATAGGTTAATTTATTGCTTGTAATAGGAGAATTTGCAATATATAATGATAATAGCTAAATAATAGAAAATGAGTATATTATACACGTCTAGGTGCTCTAGTACAAATAGGGTGCAAAATGAAGAAAACATCCGTACTTATAGATAGCCTATAATTAGACATTATCCATCCTACATTCTGCTGTACTTAATTATTAACGTATACTAGTATGGACCCGTATTATGCACGTGAATAATGTTATAAAATGTATACCTTAAGAAATTATTGAATTATGGAGCGACGTTGTACTTGTAAGTTTCTTTTTCTTGATCATTTGATTTTACCGAGTGGTTTCACATTCAATAACATTCTTTTGTATGTTATCCCCTCACAGTGAAAAAACTTTTGTGACTCATCAAATTTATCAGAACCCAAACATAAAAATACGAACTATAATTTCTTACCTCCTTGATGACAATGCTAATTAACTTAGCCCATGGGTAAAATATAACATTTTTATTTTATTTTTTTTTACCAATTTGCCAGCCCAATTATTCTCCTTGTTTTGTAATCATTTTCTATTTTACTTAGAGTGCTTGATTATAAATTTATTCTACAAACAAAAAGAATTACTAAGTTATTTATGTTTAGAAAAATTAGAACACATCATTCCATTATTTTGAATTAAAAATTATATATTTGATACTTTCAAACCCTTTATTGCATTCTTTTATTTTTTTTTTACATAATTATAATTTATATAAATCCTGTTTTTCTCTTTAAGCATGTGGTAGCTTAATTTCACATTTTCTTTTAATTTTAATTTTAAATAATTAACATGTTGCTATTTTAGTGATTGACATTTTAATTTTGTTGGACGAGCCTATTTAAAGTAGATAAACTCATTTTCGAGTGATAAATTTTTATGTCCAGACAATGAATATTTATCTTATATCCAATGAATTCTTTAGTTTTAAATATAGGACCGTTTCTTTTCATTTTTTTTTTCTAAATGACGAACCTTTTGTCTTATATCCAATGAACTTTTAAATTTAAATGAAGAACCTTTTGTTTTTCTTTAATGATGAACCTATTGTTTTTACAAATATTCATTTTTCAAAGGATGAATCATTTAAAGGTAAAAATTTCATTAAATTATATGTTTAGTTGAGCCAAAAATAAAAAGGTTCATTAAATTTAATCTTAAAAGTTCATTACTTTGAGTTTAGAGTTTACTCTTCTAATAAGATTCATCATGTAAAATAAAGAAAATTAATGATGACTCAACAACCAAAACCTTTAGTTAATGAGTATTAAAAGTGATAATAATTTTTGACATATGTAAAATAATCAAAGAAAAAAATTGATAGAGAAATAAGAAATATAAAAGGGTTAAAAAAAAACTAAATAAAACAAAACAGAATATAAAAGAGGAAATCAATCAATCCAAAAAGGAAAAAAATTATATTGAGTAAATACAACAATAATTAAATATAAATAGGGGTACACCTTGCTATTTAAGGGTATCAATTAATTCTATTTTCACAATTAGTTATTTTTTAATTTTATTATTTCTAATTAATTTATGATGATCAAAACTAATAATAAGTTAAAAAATATAAGTGGATATATTTTTTAAAAAATAACTTAAATAAAAATATTTTTATAAATTCTTTCAAAACTTATTCTACTAACTAATAATAAAAATATAAGTGGATATATTTTACATTATTTGTATACTAAACACATTATTTGTCTTTTTTTATTTTTTTATTTTAAACTTTAAAATGTCAATTTCTTTTGAAAAAAATTGTCCATAGTCTAGATAATATTTGATCTAAATTGACAATATTACTTGATATTATTCACAAAATTAATATAAATTAGTTTTAGAACTATACATATCCAACATAATGAACATATAATGTTTAATTTTATTAAAATTAGTTAATCTTTAATTTAATTAAAAGTATGAACAATCTAAACATCCTATATATAATTATAAAAATTTATTACAATGTAACATCCTACATATCAATCATATATTGATTCTATCCAATTTTTAATATATATATACAAGTGGCGGAACCAAGTAATTTACGGAAGGGGAGTCGAAGTAAACGAAATAATAATATGCACAATATGAAAATTAACAACAAAAATCAAGCATCTACAAGTAAACCGACGTGCTGAGGTAAATTGAAATGAAATTGAAAAGTTTAGAATTAGACAAGAATTAAATAAGAAATTGAAATGAAATTAAACCTAACATCACACAAGAAATTAAACAAGAAATTAAACCTAATCATTTTGATCTAAGTATGCCATTTTTTCGGAAAATGGGCAAGTCCAACAAATTAGATATCTATTTTCGACATCAAAAACAATCAAATGCAGTTTCTCATCAACAAAAAGCGCAAAACACTCATCGGAATGTATTGTTGGCATTTAATTCACATAAAGACAATGGGTAGTAGTAGGAGTTTAATATAATTGAAAAACTATAAACCCCTCCCCCTTTTTCTCTTTCTCACTTGAGTCCAACAAGGTAATGGAAATAAAGGGAATGTCTCGACATTAATAAAATTACAAACCAACACACACTATGTGAGAGAGAGTAAGCTAAAAAGATTTCATAAGTCTAGAGCAAAGCAAAATAATGAAAGGGAAGATGAAAAGATATTTTTTTTTAAAAATGAAGATTATCAAGAATTGAATTCCCAATTTTTAGTTTATATTACAACACACTCGCCAACTTAGCCACTAGCTACTATCTTTACTTCTCTATTATATAAAATTTTTTTTTTTTTGAGAGGGGTTCAGTTGACCCACTTGGTTCGCCAAGATATATATATATATATATAAAATGGGCACTAACATTCAATGAGTGAGTGTACAAAAGATTTTGCATATTAATTTGACCAAAGAGTTTGTTAACAGATAGTATGGATATAACTTGAGAATTTAATGATCAAAGCCGGTTAGAATGTTGCTTCCTTTATTTTTAACTTTTTTTTTTTCAGATGTTGTCCTTGCTCAATTTATTTGGTATTGTCCTCTTTCAACTATAAATTTTATTTGAGAAACAAATCAAATAAATGCTAGTAACCGGAAAAAAAGAAGGAACCACCAACTATTTTTCACAAATTCCAACAATACTCGAAAATTTCAATCTAAAATAACTTTTTCCATTGATTTTTTCATATCTTAAAGGTAAGGATTAAGGATTAAAGATTAAGAATTTTAAATTATACTTAAATATGTCGTTAATTATCCTTCCATTTTTGACATTTCCTTCTTTGTCTTCCAAAAACTAGGAATTTTTCACACTTAAAAACAAAATTAATGAAAGATAATAGAAATTCTTCTTTTTTTGGAAGGTGTGGTGTATAACACAAAAAATTGGTGATTATTTGCACCTACTATCAAAGGCTAATGATTTTTTAAACCCAAAATTGAAGTTGGTTGATTTTTAAAAATTTTGGAGATCATTTGAGTAATTTAAAATTTTTTAAAAAAGTTAATAAAGAAACGCATAAGGTAAAAAGAAATTGAAGTAAAAAATTTCAAGAGGAATATATGTCAGTATTTTATATGTATTTTTAATCAAGAGAGGAATATCTTATAAATTCAATCGTACATTGTGTATGTAGTGCATAAATTTTAAAAAGAATTATACTAACTTCTATGTAAGGCTTATCTGGTGTTGCTCATCCCAAAAAAAAAAAAAGAAAAACAAAAGAAGGGCATATTTTGCGTTAGCATATAATTTTTCAAATTAGTCTTAAAGATTTGACAAATAAATCTCCAAATTTTCAATAAATAATCCCTTCAAGAAAAACAGAAGAAAGAGAGAACCCTCTTTTTTTTTTTTCCAGGGCTTTTCAGAGGTTGGACAAGTGGAAGTTGTGAGATAACTATGGGATGGGAAGAAGCTCAGGAATTCCGGTTTTTGGACAGATTCATTGCATTTGCATGTATGCAACTCAACCACCCTCAATTCCATGAATGTATCATCATCCCCTATTATTAAAATCATTCAACTTTCTATAATTAAATCAATGAAATTACTTTCCTCTGACCGACCCCACCTCCTCTCTTTCACCCTCGCTCTCTCTTTCATCATCAAGAAGAACCATCTATTGATAAAAACACATGCCCCATTCTCTTCCAACAATACCGTTCATTCCCCTTCCCTCTCACCCTTCTCACCTTTTTCTGTACTCTCCCCTTTTTTGCCCTATCTAATAGGGTTTTTTCTCATGTTTAACCCCATCTTCTCATGAATTTTGCACTCCTTCGATCTTTACTTGCCCATGTGTTCACAATATTGGTTGTTTAGACTTTGGTGGATTTGGGTTGCGGCCTCGCCTTCTCTTCATCAATCTCCTTCCTTTTTTGCCTCTCTGAGGTTCTTTCCCTTTCAACATGTCTCAGGTCTTCAATTACAATGGTATATTTTGATTCCTTATTCTCTCTTTTTATATATTTATGTATTATTGGTGTGCTTATTCCTTGGGGTTTTTCTGCTATTGTAATATCTGTTTGGGATTGAGTATTGTTGTTCTCATGGTTTTGGGTTCTGGGCTTTGTTGGGGTGGAAGGTTTATCATGTGGGCAGTATTGGTTTGTATTTCCACAGCTTATCTTTGTGAAATTAACAAAGAAAGTGTCCCCTCATAGACTTTAAAATAGCCGTATGTTGAATTGCTCTACTTTCTTGTGGATTTATGTATCATGTGGTAGGTAATTAAGAGTACTTTAGGAATTTTTGGGGGTAATTTGTCCCTTACTGCAATTTAAATACCCCTTTAGATTATATAGAAGTTCACATCTTAGTTCTTATATAGTGGTTAGCAATACTTTGTGATCTCTGCTCCCTCTTTTTTTTTTTTTTTTTTTTAGGATGATGGTTTTTAGATGTTTAATTTATCAAATCTTGTGATTCTGATTGGAAAACAATAGCTAATGTTGGTTTTGGGTTATTGGATTTCACAGGAGATGACAATTTCTATTATGGGGGATCGGTATACTCTAACCCCAACGAAGCCGGCCTCTTTTTATCCCTTGGAAGTCATGTGGATGTTTTCTTTCCTCGCAAGAGAGCTCGGGTAAGTGCCCCGCTTGGCTTTAGCCCTAGGATCTTTGAGCAGAAACAGGAGGTCTCTATTGATGTGCTCCCCGATGAGTGTCTATACGAAATCTTCAGGCGTTTACCACGGGATCAAGAGAGAAGTTCTTGTACCTGTGTTTCAAGCGCTGGCTTATGCTTTTAAGCAGTATCCCAAAAGAAGAGATTCTTAGCGACACTGCTAATGGGGAAATGAAGCCTGAGGATGAGGATTCAGAAATCAAGAGCGATGGATTCCTCACCAGGAGCTTGGAAGGGAAAAAGCGACTGATATTAGGCTTTTTGCTCTTGCGGTTGGAACCGGTGGTCATGGTGGATTAGGCAAGCTTATGATCAGGGGAAGTAACTCTGCTCAAGGAGTGACAAACCTTGGCTTGAGGGCTGTTGCTCGATGCTGCCCGTCTTTGAAGGTTCTTTCACTGTGGAACGTTTCTTTTGTTGGAGATGAGGGCCTTTTCGAGATAGCAAACAGGTGCCACCGCCTTGAGAAACTTGATCTTTGCCACTCCCCATTGATTACCGATAAGGCCTTGCTTGCAATTGCCAAGAATTGTCCTAATTTGACCGCTATAAGTATAGATTGTTGTCAAAATGTGGGGAATGAAGGTTTGCAAGCAATTGGGCAGTTCTGCTGCAATTTGAAGTCAATCACTATTAAAGACTGCCCACTTATTTCTGATCAGGGGATTGCGAGCATGATGTCATCTGCCACCTATGTTCTAAGCAAGTTGAAGCTTCAGGGGTTGAATGTCACCGATGCATCTCTCGCTGTTATTGGCCACTATGGGGAAGCAATAACCGATCTTGTTCTGGCAAACCTGCAAAATTTAAATGAAAGGGGTTTCTGGGTAATGGGTAATGCTCAGGGTCTTCAACTTCTCAAGTCCTTCACCATCACGTCATGTAGAGGAATAACAGATGTTGCTCTTGAAGCTTTGGGAAAGGGTTATCCCAATCTAAAACAGTTCGTCCTTAAGAAGTGTGCTTTCTTATCTGACAATGGGCTTGTCTCCTTTGCCAAAGCAGCTAGGTCTATCGAGAGCCTGCAATTAGAGGAGTGCCACAGGATCACCCAGATTGGGTTTTTGGTCTTCTTATAAACTGTGGCCCTAAATTGAAGTCTCTTAACATGTCAAGTTGCTTTGGTTTCAAGGACATGATCTTGGGATATCCCATTCCAAAATCATCCACCCCACTTCGATCCATAACAGTAAGGAACTGCCCTGGCCTTGGGGATATGACCTTGGCTATGTTGGCTGAGATGTGCCCGGAACTTCAATCTGTTGACTTCACCGGGCTTCCTGGCATCACTGATGATGGCCTTCTACCATTAATCAAGAGCTGTGACACCGGCGCTGGTCTAGTTAAGGTCAGTTTTACTGGCTGTGTTAATGTTACAGACAATGTGATCATGGCATTGGCTAAGATTCATGGTGGCACACTTGAAGCCTTAAACCTCGATGGTTGTGGGAAGGTGACTGATGCTAGCTTAGTGGCCATCGCTGATGACTGCCTTCTGCTCAATGAGCTTGATGTCTCAAAATGTTCTGTCACAGATCTTGGGGTTGCATCTTTGGCTTGCTCGAAGCAGCTTAGCTTGCAAATCCTCTCCTTGTCTGGGTGCTCTATGCTCTCAGACAAATGCCTGCCGTACCTGGTGAAGTTGGGTCAGTCGCCTCTCATGGGTCTCAACCTCCAGCACTGCAATTCCATCAGCAGCAGTGTCATCAACATGCTCATGGAGAGGCTTTACAGGTGTGATATCCTTGCATAGGCCAAAAGGTCGGTTATAAGTGGATATATCCGGAAGATTTAAACGTATAGTCAGTGATGGTGAATAATAGGAGTTCGTTTCAGTTTTTGGGTCCGTCAGTTCAAACTGGGTCTTGCTCTATACCTTTGAACCGGTTCTTTTAACAGGTGGCCATTTGAACCTCCTTTTTTCCAGGTTTCCTCAACATGGGAAACTGGTTTGAAGAATTGGGGCACCCTTTGCAACAGGGCCTAATTCTTGTTGGCCGTGGATCCCTGAGAATTTACCGGGTTGTGGATATTAGAGCTAAGCCTTATTGTCCATCTTTTTCTAGGAGTCTGGGCCTTGACAAAATAGTCTAGTTAGTTGTGGATATTAGAGCTAAGCCTTATTGTCCATCTTTTTCTAGGAGTCTGGGCCTTGACAAAATAGTCTAGTTAGTCGGTCGTATCTCTCGTTCGTTTTTTAACCAAGTTGTCCCTGGCTGAGCAATAATGAACGCTCACATTGGGTGTTGTTGGTATCAGTGTTTGTCGACAGCCATTGCTTTAGGAAGTTCGATCAATGGTGCCTTGTTTCTTTCCCAGTGGTGCTGTGCTATGGCAGGCAAAGCTCGTCTTGGCTTGCCATGACAAACCTTTCCTCCTGAGAAGGATGGGGCTTGTTTTTTGGAAGATTTTTGCCGAGTGCTAGGCTTTGCAGGCACTATTTGTTTTCTGAACTTGTACGCCGTATGCAATGGTCTTAGTGTAATGTAATGTTTTAAAATTTTCAATGAATAAAATCTTAAATAGCGGAAAAGTCAATTTTGCGCAATTATTTAGCTTGGATTGTATTGGCATCTTCTTCCATTATGCTGAATGGTATGCAATTAGCCTTATTTTTTCTTTCTTTTAGTGTAGATAATTTTTTTTATTCTAATCTTATATTCCATCAGTCATTATTAAGAAAACATAAATTTACATAAAATTTTATAATAAAATTTTTGTTAAATGTTAAAATTATAGAGACTTACAATTAGGTTATACTTTAATTTATAATTATAGATTTGATAATTTTTACACTTGAGTAACCTTTTTAAAATTAAAAGGATAGTTATACCCTTGTCTCTGTCTCCTCCATCGCGTCCCTTTAGTCTCTCTCCCCCTCCTCTCTCTCTCTCCCCTTCCATCACCTAGTGCAAGGTACAACCGTGTGTACCTTGCACCGTGCATAGGATATATAATATAGCTAAAGTATAAATGGGTCACACTGATATTTTCCAAAGCCCAATCCTCACTATGCTTTCCGTGATATCATGCTCCAAGCAATCCTCACCGATGTTTTCCAAAGCCCATTCCCCCAACTACACTAAAAATAAATATTTCTCTAATTGATTTCCAAATCACACTTAATTGCTGCAAACCAAACCCTAATCGAGTAGCAATTGATGGATTCCGAAGATAATAGAATTGCTTGAAGCGAGCTATTACCGATTGAAGAATTACAATTATTAGAGGTTCAACAAGAACTCGAACTCCGCTGAATTAGAAGTTGAACAACGACTCGAACTCGCTCGCAATGGAAGAAGAAATTGAAGAAGGAGAACTACAACAATTTATCCCGACCACAGGTGAAGGTACGTATGATCTATGCTAAATATATGAGTTATTAGAAACATGCTGAAGTTATAATGTTGTGTAACTTGTGTTAATTTGTTAGTTTTCATATTATTGCACATTACATGTTTAATAAAATTCCTTAAAGACAATTTTCTTAAAAGTTAAATCACGAGGTATAAAAAGATCGTATAATTTTCTAAAAAGGTACACTAATTTGTTGATAAAGATACACTTCGAACCATCAAAGGTACACTAGATTAACAAACAATATAAACGACTAATAACAGCTTTTACCTATTCAAGTTGTTCTATTTTATTTCTCTTATAAGTTATTAACCTAAATTGCGGATCCTCAAAATCAAAATCTTATCGAAAAATTATATGAAGAGAATTTTGAATTTGAATTAATGGGGAAAACGGTCAACTCGAGCAAGAAGCATATGATTTGTATAACAATTATGGTTTAATAGTGGGATTCAACATTCGTCGCCACAATAACGGACCTAGAACAGATGGCACTCGGTATAACTATGAAGAGGTATTGTTGTGCGAAACAAGGAAGTAAGAGACAAAGTGGGAAAAATGAAGTAGAAGGTGACAAAAGGCCATACGTCAAGAAAGTCACACGAGTTGGTTGCAAAGCAATGGTTCGGTTCTCGGTAGACGTAAATGGTGTGTGGACTGTCGTGAGACATGATAAGCCGCACAATCATCCATTTTGCAATGTGAACAAACGTCACTTTATGAAATCTCAACGAAAAGTGACTAGTGCTGAATTAGAGTTACCGAAACTAATGAAATCATGTAGAATAAAAGTTTCGATATCGTGAAATTATTGAAGAAGGAGGTAGGCGGTTCACTCGCCCTCGGGTTTACCATCGGAGATGCATATAATATGCTTGCTGCAGATAAAAGAAAGCACTTGGACTGGTACTGATAGTAACACTTTAATGGGAATATTGAGGAAAAGGAAAGTTGAGGATGTCAACTTTTACTTTGACTTTGAACTTAGCGAAGGATCAAGTCTCACTAGCATTTTTGGAGGGATAGCATGATGAGAGAAGATTATAATCTCTTTGGAGATGTGATTATATTTGACACCATATACAGGACCAACAAATACGACATGATATGTGCACCGTTTGTTGGAATAAACCATCACAATAAGAATATAATGCTTGGATGTGAGTTCATTTTGAATTAAAGGATAGAGTCATTTATCCGGCTTTTTCAAACTTTCTTGGAATCAATGGGTGGAAAGCATCCTAGGACTATAATGACAGACCAAGCACCTTCCATTGCTACTGCTATCAAAGTGGTATTTCCGCAAGCACATCACGGACTATGTGTGTGGCATATTATTGAAAATTCAAAGAATCATATAAGAATGTTGAGATGTCGGGAGAATTTCACGAGACAAATTCAACCATGTACTCATGGGTTATGATATCGAAGAAGAATTTAATCATTATTGGACAAGGTAAGAGCTTCATTGTAGCTTCTTTTCCAAATTAATTAATTTTGTTATCTTAATGTAAAAAGATACCCTGCAAAAGACTAAAAGTTCACTCGCAGAATAGAATTGATACCCTGTAAATAGAGTAAAGGTTCACTGTACAATACTAAAAACATTTGCCTTATCACCACTTTGATTTTCCCAGGTTGACTACGAGAATACAATTGTGCTGAAAATGATTGGCTCAAGAAGCTTCATAGAAGTAGACATCATTGGTGTCCGGCTTTTGGTAAAGATTTTTTTCCGGAGGCATCTTATCTTCCCGGAGGGTCGAATCAACCAATCGCTCAATTTCTTGCGGACTTCAAGCAACTACCGATCTTTGTGAATTTTATAATAACTTTCTTGATGTGGTAGCTGAGTGGAGAAGTAAAGAGAACGGAAAAGACTATGATTGTTGGGATGGACGGCCGAAACCTATTTTGCCCATGTACATATATTGATTCACGCAACGGAAGTGTATACGGCTGAAGTGTATCATATTTTTCAGCAAGAGTACAAAAAGGAGTATCTTATGCACAGGCCAAAATTCAAGAGACCGCTTCATGTTTAACATATAGAGTATGGAGGGAACAAGTTAATGAATTTTTCCACATTGTTAACATCAATTGGGTCAATGAAACAGACTACTTGTACATGCAAAAATTTGAAGAAATGGGAATTTCAGTGCTTCCATATCTTGAGGATATTTAACATGTATTGTGTCAAGAAGATACCTGAGAAATATATATTGGATAGATGGAGGAAAAACATCAAGGCTTGGGGAGGTGATAATAATGCAAAATGTTTCAGCAAATCTACCGAGCAATTCGTCATCGGTTTGGCGGTTGCAAGTTGCAAATGCGAAAATTTAGTACCCTCATAATTGCATCTCGCCACAAATGAGAAAACAAGAGCTTTTTGGGACGAATTGTTTGGAAAGGCTAAGGATGCTCTTGAAAAGGATATTGGCCCAATATACCATTGTGGATCGGAAGAGGAAAATGTAAAATCAAGAGGAATAGTCCAAAATCCCAATAAGACAAGGGAGAAAGGACAAAGAAATAAAAGAAAAGTGAGCATAGCTAAAAAGATGAGCAATCAAGTAAAAGCAAGAAAGAAGAATGCTTCAAAGCAAGCCACAAATAGCATTAGCCCTCTTAACATAAGCCCAAACATTCCAAGAGGCTGAGTGAAGACATGTTGTGGATGTTGAAGAACATACAAGGAATTCATTGATGATTGCAAATTTATCATTGAAGATGTCGATATTGAAGAACTTTTTGAGCACCTTTATATTATTAAAACATATATGGTACATTTATTGGTTATTATTAAAAACTTACACGGTAATAGATTGTGATTATTATTGGTTGTTATTGACTCTTATTAGGTGTGACACATTGATGGTTTTAATTTTTATAGAACTTTAGTGTACTTTTTCTCTCGTTGCGGTGAACCTTTTCTCTATTGCGAGTGTACTTTTTTCCTAGGGTTGTTGAGAGAAAAACTTAAATAACCGCCGAAATGATGAGTCGCACGGTCGTCGCTGGATCGCACGAGATACCGTGCGGGTTTTGTGGTTTTTCGCACGGCCGTGCATGTCTCGCACAACCTGGCCGTGCGAAAACTCCGAAAACTCGGAACTCTTCGGACGATTCGCACGGCCGTGCAGCTTCCGCACGGGTACAGTGCGAAAACTCTGAACTCTCCGGACGATTCGCACGACCGTGCGACTTCGCACGGGGCACCGTGCGTAAACTCCGAACTCTCTAGACGATTCGCACGGCCGTGCCGATTCCGCACGGTGTACCATGCGAAAACTCGAACTCTCCTCTTCATCGCTTTCATCAAAGTTCATGAGACGTGACTTTTTCTAAATTACAGGGAACCTTTTTTAAATTTCAGTGAACCTTTTCCATATTACAGTGAATCTTTTCTACTACTATAGTGAACCTTTTTCAAATTTATTATATAATCTTCTAATTTTATAACCCTAAGGCTACTTAAGTTCTCAACTTGGGGTTAATAACCCTTTCTTAGATTGACAGATGCGCGGTTCTAGGTTTTCGAAGGTTTTTCTGGAAATTTCGGTAGAGTTTCCTCTATAATATGGCTAATCCCATAGGCTTAAAGCCCTAACCCCGCATGAAACGCAATTATAAACTCAACGAGCCACACGCTCGGAGTATCACAAACACAACTCAACGAGCCACACGCTCGGAGTATCACAAACACAACTCAACGAGCCACACGCTCGGAGTATTCACTTAGGGCTTTTACATTCAAAATAAAACTTAAGTTCACATACACCGATCTTTACAAAGCATGAAAAACATATATACCAAAATATATACCTTCTGCAATTAAAGTTGAATATCATCTCTTAATGTAGATGTTTCGATGATATACAATACAGCTCAAACCAACAAATAGCAGAATGCTATAATTTGCGGGCTCCAATAGAAAACACAAGATTAATTTCTACTAAAATAAACAAAACAACCCCTAAAAAATCTAAACGAAAGATTAACCTAACCCTTGATGTTACCATGTAGCATCCCACTTCTCCTTCTTGCAGGAGCACCTTCCTGCTCATTCTCCAATTGAAAACCACTGAAGGACACCTCTTTTATAATTCTATTTTGGTAATTTTGACACTTATTTTCATTCAAAGAAGAAAGTTCATTTTGATCATTGACGATGATATTGTAGCAATATTTGGCCCTCAATTTCTTCAACAATGCATCCTGTGGAAGGAAAAAAGAAATATAAGAAACTCAATCAATAACATCTTATAAACTCAAAAAAGTATTTCAACTTACATTGCATTTCTTAAATCCAAGCATCCCATTTGTCGGGATCTCCCTTGTACGTCTCCATGTGTCGCATTGCATAAATCCCCGAATCATGATATGATTCGTCTGAAGCAATAGTTGTCCATGGCAATTTCAAATGTTCAAGTTGGAAACTAGCCAAAGAAACAACTTTACCCCTTGTTGATCTTGGGATTCTATTTATACAACAATGATAGTATTCCGAAAAGCAACGACACCGGCAAAAAAAAAAAAAGCATGGTATAGTTATGGTACATTTTTCACATAATTTTCATAGAACTTTAGTGGACATGTTTTTTATTACAGTGAACCTTTTCTCTAATGCAGTGAATATTTAACTATGGTTTAGATAATCTTTAACTGTAATGTCATAAGGTGGTTCTAATTCAAAAAGAAAAAAAAACGATAAAATTAAGATAGAAGATTACCAAGAGGTAAACAATGGTATAATCACCAGGGCTTTTCTCACTTTTCCGAGAAACATTATCTATAATCTCCACCTTCTTTCTCAACAAATTGAAGCACACAACAAAGTAACGCCTATTATGGAATATAGGAAAGAATATCTCGCACATATGAACACAACTTTAAACATCATATGAAAGCAACGTCAAGTCAAGCAACCGAAATGCAAATACAAAAAGATCTTACCAGATTTGACTTTGGAATGTCAAGCCAGGAAGTGATTTCAATCGCATCATCTATAACTTTTTCAAAAGATTTAAACTTCTCCACGGAATATTCACTATCGTCACCACTATCGTCACCCCCACCTTTAAGCTTCATCTACGTCATAACATTTAAATTAATTGAACATGGACTACAAAGAGCAAGCACAAACTAAAGTATCATAAAAACAACAATTTACTTACATATGGAGTACACCCAAAAAAGAACCTTGACGGTGATTGAGGACCCTTCAATTTCTCCGCATGATTTAGTAAGTATGAGAATAAATCAATCACATTAGGATCCAAATGATCCGCACACCCTAGAGTTCTAATCACCGATCTAGGAACCTTGAAATGTACATCGGCAAATAATATTTCACTGAAAAAAAAATTGGATGTATGGTGACCTCAAATAATATTTCACTCGAAAATAAAATTTAACATCTAATAAATTTATGAGAATAAAAACTTCTTACAAGATTACCTCTCAAGATGAATTTCATCAATTGGAAGAAAACCCCAATCGAAATGCACTTCTCTTTCGCGGTCAAAGACTTCAAGGCATCAATGTGCCTTTGGAAGTATGGTGACCTCAAATAAAGCCCTCGCAATTTCTTTCTTGGTGGTTGAACACTTCCGATATCTTGGCTCAACTGGGGCTGCATTGTACATGAGTACTCGATCCACTTCGAGGATCTCCTTCATCACCATCACTTCGTTGATTATGACCTTCAAGCAACCCCAGTGACTTGGTTGGTTATGATCTTCTACATCCGCATGACTTGGTTGATTAGGTGGTGGCTAAGATGAGGTGAAATCAAATCCTAAATCAAAGCTTGGAGGTGTAAAGTTGCCCGGCCCGAAGTCCGATCATAAGTCTTGGCCAATTCAATGCAAGCCTCCCAAAATCCTTGATCATCTCGCAAACAAGTTGTCATCTTGACTTAAGGGAGGTGCCTGTTTTCCTCTATCGAGATTTTCACGTTCACCACCATGAAGATTTTCGCATTGCGCGAGATGGACCAGCTACGTCCTTAAAAACTTCCAATTTTGAGCACTGAATTAATACATCTACCAAAGTACCTTCAACTTTGGACATGGCGGAACTCACTGGAAACATCCTACGCGCCTCACCAACCGACCGAACAACATCCACCAAAGCATTCGAAAAGTTCTTCACGGACGTAGAAACTTTATGAATGCATGCCTACAAAAAAAAAAAAATAAGAAAAGACCCTGCAGAATAGAAAAGGTACCATGCACATGACAAAAGGTACACTAAAAAAGACAAAAAGATAACATGAAAGAGGATACATTGTCAATACCTTTTTCGACCTGACCTCTTCATCAACTTCATCTTGAATGTCACATTCTCTTGAATCCGGTACCCCAATTCTATCATCTACAAGCCCTTTTCCAAAGCACCCAACAGATTTCATTTCATAATTCATTCTGTCCAAAAGATCTTTCCCAGTCCAATTTGATAAAATAGGAAATCTCCTTCCAATCACTCTTGTTTTGAAGAAGACACGATCCACATAGCAAAGCTATAATTTAAGATAAAGAAGAAAACAGATCATTAGAACATAAATTTCTACAATAAAAAACACATTGTACTCTAAAAATTTATTTGAATTAGAGTATTTACCATCAAGAATAGAATTGGACCTCTAAATATTCCATTTGGTTTCAGCTTCCATGTGTCCGTACACTTAACCAAACTATCCAATGTATATTTACACCAATTCAGGTTCTTCACCTCTTGTAAATTGAAAACATTTTTCAGCACAAGATGATTAACCTTTAGACTTTGATGTCCCTTAATAATGCAGGTAACCACATAAACAACAAAGTTCCTCTTAAAATCATCACCCCTTGCCTTTGATGTTTCAATTTTTCAACAAGTTGATATGTCAGTAGAAATTTCCCATCCCATTGACTCTTCCACTGATTAACATATTCCTTTTAAAAAGTTGGTTCATTCTTTTTACCTCTTCAACGTCTTTAGGTCCTCTTTGAAAGCCTAATGTCAAATACACATCTTCTTCTCTAATGATCAATTCATCATTTTCCAACTTCAATGATCGTCTACAAGTGTCGAAGTTTTCAACAAGCCATCTAGATAGCCTTGACGGAATTGCATCAATTTTCAAACTAAATAAAGAACCAAAACCCAGCTCAATAATATCCGTCTTCTGTTCCACCGATACATTTGAAAGAAAGCTAACTAAAGAAGAAGGAGACATTCTTCTCTTAAGTTTGATAGGATCATGTTCCATACCTAAACAACCAATAAAGATTGATTACAATCTTAATAAAAAAAGTATTTAAAAGAGTAAATTAAATAGCAATTAAACGTACCAGGATTATTAGTTTCTTGCGGTGAAACTTCCGAACGAGTTCTTTTATAATTCTTATGTGCAAAAGTCTTGACTCGCTCTTTCCTCATGCTATTATCATAAGAAAGAAAACAACAACCTTTAATAAGCTAATAGGATAACAAAAATAACCCTAAAAAATAGAGAATTAAAGACTCAATTTCAATAAACTAATAGGTACCCTGTAAATGACAAAAGGTACCCCGCACAACTTAATTTCGATAAAGACTCAATCAAAAGATACTCTGCACAACTTAACTAATAGGTACCCCGCAAATGACAAAAGGTGACAAAAGGTACCCCGCACACGACAAAAGATACTCTTGAAAAATAGAAAAGGTATCCCGCACAGGACAAAAGGTACCATGCACACTACTACATCATAAACCGGAATTTTACGTGCTTTTCCATTCTTTTATTAGCTAATTTCGACACTTCAAAGGCCTTCTCACCTAAATTCTTATTTGATTTTGCTTACTTTCTTCATTTATGATTAAAGTGTGCGAATTTCTATGTTTTGAGGTAATCCCGCCTTTTATGATGAAGAATACATCTTTCAAAGTGCTAAGGAAAAGAACGGGAGGCCATAGAAGGTCGGAGAGTGAAGAAAGAGGTCAAGCCAAGTTAGCACAGGTTGTAGCACTGGCCGTGTCGAAGAAAAGAAGGAAAAGCGCACCTAGCACAGCCGTGCCGAAGCGTAAGAGGTCAGCACAGGCCATGCTAGGAATTCGAAAATCAATCGAAGGCGCCGTGAGTTTGCACGGGTTAAGCACGGTTTCAGCACAGTGCCATGCTAAGAATTTGAGATTTAATTGAAGAAGCCGTGAGCTTGCACGGTGCAAGACGGGTTCAAGCATCGGTCGTGCCAATCGGCAGCTTATGTTTTTTATGCATCTTTTATTCCGTAACTGTCATTTTTGGAGGGGGACTTTTTAGGCTTCGTTTCTAGGCTAGTTTCTCTCTATGTTTAAGCACTTATTTTCCATTGTTAAGGGATCAAAGCTTGGAGTTATTTTCATTTAATCGCAAGTTAATTCAAGTTTACGGTATTGTCATTTTTTCTCTACTCTTATCTTTCATTCTTTTCCTGTTCTTCTCTCGCTTGTTGTCACATGTCATGAATATGTGTGGCTAAATTTCCAACTTAGGTTGGGGATTTGCCACTAATATGTTAGCTTAATCGTAATTCATGCTTTCATGCTAATTTGCAATTGTTTGATGAATTTCCGACTTGTTGATACTTGCGAATTGGTGTGAGGTTCGAGAGAATCCTGCCTTTATTATTTTTGGGAATTGAGTAGATTTCGAGAGGAGAGGCTTAGTTCTACTTCAACTTGTTGGATGATTACAACTTAGATATGAGAATAATTTAGGTTGTTATTAAGGGAAGAATTGATAACTTTATAATTCTTTGGTTTTAATTGTGTGAGAACAACGATTAATTCAATTGAGTTAGCTTAATGACCTTCGAGAGAAGGCTTAGGTGGTCTCGAACTGCATCGATTCCCTAGTTCATCGCAGTTGTGAATAGTGTAGAAGCATGTAATTAAGGTTGTTGGCATGTTAGCTTGGTAAATCCTCGCCTAAGGTTTTCTTTATCTCGATTTTATTTTGTTCTTTGAGTGTTTATATCATCACCCAAGTGAATTATTTCGTTGCTTAGTTCGAAAGGACATTGACCTTAGACTTTTAAGAGACCTAGCTCCCTGAGACCGACAACCGTACTCTCTATAGTAAAACAACAAAATGGCGCCGTTGCTCGGGAGCTAGCGCCACTCCTTAGTTTAAGTAACGTGACACTTTTGGATTGAGCTTTTTATTTTTTATTTTTTATTTTATTTTTATTTTTATTCTTTCTTTTTGCTTTTATCTTTCCTTGAGCCTACTTACGCTTGGTATAGTTTCTTGAGTGTATGCTTAGGAGGAATCATAGAGGTGAAGAATTAGCGCCTCTTGATCCCGAAATTGAAGCAACCGTCAGCGCATAAGTGGTGCAGCTCGCAGCGAAGAAAGAAGCAAAATATGGCTGAAACTCCACCCCCACCTCGTACCCTTCAATCCTACTCAGCTCCTTTAACTGGTACGGAGGTTCCGCTATTGTGTTGCCCGATCTACCGGAGGGAACCAACTTTGATTTCAAGCCCTGGCTTCATCCACCTCATTGAGCAGTAATCAATTCGGAGGGTCACCGGTGGAGAACCCCATCAAGCACATCAACTCATTTCTTGAGCGTTGCGGTATGATCAAGATGGCGGGAGTAAATGACGAGTACTCGAGGTTGAAGTTCTTTCCTTTTTCCCTCACCGATAAGGCAAAGAACTCGGCTAGAGAATTGTGCTCCCAACTCTTTCCGCACATGGGCTGAGTTGAACCTTGCCTTCCTAAATCGGTTCTTTCCACCGGGCAAGGCTTCCAAGTTAAGGCTTGACATCCTCCGGCTCAAGCAACATTCCGGAGAGTCTTTGTTTAAAGCTTGGGAGCGGTTTAAAGGGATGCAGCGAGAATGCCCTCATCATGGTATTCAACCATGGATGCTCACTCAAATTTTCTATGAGGGGCTTTCGGACTCGGTGCGACTATCTCGTGGATAATGCTTCAGGGGGTACATTCATGAAGAAGACAACAGAGCAAGCCGATGCTTTGTTAGAGGAGATGGCCTCCAATGCTTACAATTGGGGCGTTGGAAGGGATGATCGTGAACGAGTCAAGCATAATGTGGATGCAGTGGCTCTTTTGGCCAACAAGGTAGAAGCTCTCACGTTGCAAATGGAGAAATTTGTAACAAACCCATCAATTGGCACTTCCTCTTCTTCCACCGCTCAAGAGATGGGGTATTCTTGTGAAGCATGTGGGGGTCCTCATCCTCATTTGGAGTGTCATTCTAGCTTCTCTACATCCGAGCAAGCTAATGCTCTCCACAATTTCCCTCCTAGACCACCACCACAAAACAATCCCTATTCTCATACCTATTACCCCGGTTGGAAAAATCATCCCAATTTCTCCTACCGCAACAACAATCCCCATCCTCACCAAAATCCGTCTCAACCACCCGGTTTCCATCCACCACCACAAAACCGGCCTCCCATTCCATACAATCCTTCTCACCCCAATAATCCTCCTCCTCCACCTCCACAGAAATCTAACCTTGAAACTCTCATGGAAGGTTTCATCCAAGCCCAAACCAAGACTAATGAGCAATTATCTACTCATCAAAAGATGTTAGAGACCCAAATTGCACAAATTGCTCAACAAGTGAACCACCTTACCCAATCCCAAGGGAAGTTGCCAGCACAACCCGAGCCAAATCCTAAAGGGCATATCAATGCCATTATCTTGAGGAGCGGGAAGGAGCTAGAGGGACCTAAGGTGCATCAAACGAGGAAGGAGAAGGAGAGCGAGGATGTGCATGATATTGAGAAGGAAGGTGTTGTTGAGGATGTTGCTAAGGGAGTGAAAAGGAGCCAGCTTTGATTGAGAGTTCATCCATGCCATCACCTAAACCTTACAAGCCTCCCATTCCATTTCCACAACGGCTTGTGAAGGCGAAAGAGGAAAAGAAGTTTTCCAGATTTATTGAGATGTTGAAGAAGCTGCACATCAACATTCCCTTTTAGAAGCCATCACTGCTATGCCATCCTATGCAAAATTTTTGAAGGAGATGTTTTCTAACAAAGGGAAATTGTTAGAACATGCCACCGTTTCTCTCACCGAGTAGTGCAGTGCAATCATCCAAAACAAGCTACCCCCAAAGCTTTCGATCCGGGTAGTTTTACCATACCATGCTCTGTGGGAGATGTAGCCATTAGTAAGGCTTTGTGTGATCTTGGAGCAAGTGTTAGCCTTATGCCCTACTCCATCTGTAAGCGCCTTCAAATGGGAGAGTTGAAGCCAACCACTATTTCTCTTTAGTTGGCAGATCGATCCGTCAAATTCCCCATTGGACTTCTAGAAGATGTGCCACTTCAAGTCGGGAAATTCTTCATCCCGTGTGATTTTGTGGTTATGGAAATGGCCGAAGATGCACAAATTCCAATCATTTTGGGAAGGCCTTTTCTCGCTACTCGCTGGAGCCATGATTGATGTAAAGAACGGCAAACTATCATTGCATGTTGGGGAAGAGAAGGTGGAGTTTAATCTCACCAAGTCTATGTCCACCCCCGCTCTCGAAGACACATGTTGTAGGGTGGATGTGTTGGAGCAAATCATATATGATGAGTGGCTACCACATCGGCATGTGCGAGATCCTTTGGAGGCATGCATAATAGGTGATGGTTCTAAAGGAAAATATGAGGAGGCAACACTCTATTCCGAGTTGTTAGATGTGGCTCCTCCATCCTTGTCAAAGCATGGGAGCCTAGACATATACAACTTAGAAGCCACGGAGGCCAAGGACATCAAGGAAGTTCCCATTCATGTCACCAAGGTAGAGCTCAAACCTCTACCCTCCCATCTCAAGCATAAAGGAAGCATTGATTTCGCCCCTATCATCCAACCGCCAGACTGGACTCTCCCTTTGAGATTATGTGCGACGCAAGTGATCACGCGGTTGGAGCTGTGTTGGGGCAGCGAAGG
Organism: Talinum fruticosum; assembly: GCA_021018815.1. Lineage (NCBI taxonomy): Eukaryota > Viridiplantae > Streptophyta > Magnoliopsida > Caryophyllales > Talinaceae > Talinum > Talinum fruticosum. Next base: position 7,021,162 of record JAITYX010000011.1, read on the forward strand.
GACAAGAAGCCTCATGTCATTTATTATGCGAGCAAGACACTTGATGGAGCCCAACAAAATTACACCACAATAGAGAAGGAGTTGTTGGCCGCGGTGTATGCTATTGAGAAGTTTCGCCCCATTCTCCTATGCTCCAAGGTGATTGTTTTCACCGACCATGCCGCTCTGAAGCATTTGCTGGAGAAGAAGGATGCCAAGCCTCGTCTCATACAATGGATTCTTCTCCTGCAAGAATTTGATCTGGAAATACGAGATAAAGCGAGAGCGCAGAATGTGGTAGCTGACCACTTATCCAGGCTCTTGGTAGAAAGTGATACTCACCCCATTGACGATGTGTTTCCTAATGAGCATCTAATGGCGGCCACAACGGGAGAACTCCCTTGGTTCGCCGACATCGTCAATTATCTCGTTGCTAGAGTTTTACCACCCGACATGCGTTACTACCGAAGAAAAAGTTCCTCCATGACATCGATTTTACTCTTGGGATGATCCTTACCTTTTTCGGTTTTGCAATGACGACATTTTTCGAAGGTGTATTCCCCACGCAGAAGTCCCGAGAATCATTTCACATTGTCATGATCAACCTTGTGGTGGGCATGGAAGTACTTCTCGGACTGCTGCTAAGGTACTTCAAGCCGGTTTTTATTGGCCCTCCTTGTTTAAAGATGTTCATTCTTATGTGAAGGGCTGTGATAGATGTCAAAGGGCGGTAACATTTCCCGTAAGAATGAGATGCCCTTAAATTATATTCTGGAGATTGAGGTATTTGATGTTTGGGGGATTGACTTTATGGGACCATTCCCTTCCTCAAGGGGAATAAGTTTATTTTGGTGGCCGTCGACTATGTATCCAAATGGGTTGAAGCCGTTGCTAGTCCCACTAATGATGCTCGAGTCGTTTCTCGATTTTTCAAGAAGACCATATTTCCCAGTGTTTGGGGTGCCTCGAGTGGTGATTAGTGACAATGGGACACACTTCATTGAGAAGAAATTTGAGGCTTTGCTAGCTAAATATGGTGTGTCACATAAAAGAGGTTTGGCTTATCATCCACAAACTAGCGGCCAAGTGGAAATTTCCAACCGTGAAATCAAGCACATTTTGGAGAGAACGGTTGCTAGTTCCAGGAAAGATTGGGCTGATAAACTTGATGATGCTCTTTGGGCTTATCGGACGGCCTTTAAAACCCCAATTGGTACTACTCCCTATCGTTTGGTATATGGGAAGCCTTGCCATTTCCCTGTTGAGCTTGCGTTTAGGACTCATTGGGCGGTGCGACATCTCAACTTTGATTTGCAAGCAGCGGGGAACAAAAGACTGCTCCAACTCAATGAACTAGATGAGATTCGGAGAGATGCTTACGAAAACTCTATGATTTACAAGGAGCGCATGAAGGCTTGGCATGACAAAAATATCAATAGACGGGAGTTTCATGTGGCTGATTTGGTACTATTGTTCAATTCCGGATCGAAACTCTTTTCCGGCAAGCTCCGTTCTCGATGGTCCGGTCCATATAAAGTCTTCAAAGTGCATCCTTTTGGGGTTGTCGAAATAGGCCGTGATGATGAAACTGATACATTCAAGGTGAACGGCTCAAGACTCAAGCACTATCTCCAAGGAGAACCTATTCCGGGGCAGTTTCAAGCACTCTTTCCCCCATTTCAAATGGTTAAGGAGTTTTGGTCAAGCTCGGGACCTTAAACAAGCGCTTCTTGGGAGGCAACCCAAGTTTTCTAGCTTTCTAGTTTAGGTTTAAAAATAAAAATTAAAAATTAAAAAAAATTAAAAAAAGTGTTGTACAAACTGAATTTATTCACAATGCCGGGGCCAAGCACGGGTGTGGCACGGGTGTGGCACGGGTCGTGCGACCTACCCGGATCCAATTTTAGAATTGCCGTGGGTTGGCACGGGTTTCGCACGAGTACCGCACGGGTTGTGTGCTTGCCCGGATGACTTTTTCCGAATTGCCGCATGCTGGCACGGTTGCAGCACGATTGCAGCACGAGGTTGTGCGCTTTGGGAAGCCTTATTTTCCGGAAAAGCCGTATGCTGGCACGGGTACAAGCACGGTGGAAGCACAGGTTGTGCGACTTACCCGCACAAATTTTTCCAGATTTGCCGTGGGTCAGCACGGGTGTAGCACGGTTTTAGCACAAGTTGTGCGTTTTCCCGGATGAAATTTTTCAGCACAGCTCGTGAGTTGGCACGAGTTATGCACGAGTGCAGAGCATCGGTCGTGCGACGCAATTGCCCAGATTGAAATTCGCGGTTTTATGTTTCCTCCTTCCATTCTTTCACTTTCTTCCTCCTCAAAACCCTAAGCATTGTCATGCTCCCTCTTCCCCCACGCCGTGCCTCCTCTGCCATCCCCTCACCTCTCTCCCATTCCCTCCAATCGACCTTCTATCGCCATCCCAAACACGATTTTCGCCCTCACCATCTCCATTTCTCAAGCTGTCCCACCAAATTCTGCGGTTTTCTCTCTCCTCAAGTTCCTCCTCCATTGTTGCAATTTTGAAGCTTGAGGTCAGCCCTAACTTGCTATTAACGTCGTTACGCCGTTGGCACCGTCGATTTCGGCCCCTTTTGCCCGATTTTCGTGGGTTTTCTTCACAGATTTTGGGGCTCCCACAGCAGCTTCCGCCTTTCCGCACGGTAACTTCATCTTCCTCTCGCTACTTTCACGACCGGCCATGGCTCCTTCAAAGCGGGCTCGAACGACGCCGGGTCATCTTCACTCCGGGTGCTCCACCCCGAGGTAATTCTTCCAACCCCTTTGGTATCGTTTTCTCCAGTGATGTTCAGTATGATCGATACGTAAAGTTAGAATCCCGTTCCATTAGTGCCCCAAGACACTTTGATGTTGAATTTTTGAAGTCTATTGATCTTTGGGATGACTTGTGTCAATTGCTTAATATTTTTGGGATTACTTGAGTTTGCTACCGATGTTCGGTGGGGAGTCCATGAGGGATTAGTTCGGGAATTTTATAGTTCATTCAAGTTTGAGGATAGGAGAAAAGGCCAATTGGGCATACCCGAGGTTTCATTTCGTCTTTTTAATCAAGATTTTGGGATGTCTAGTGAGGAATTCTGTCGCCATCTTTATATCAATTATCGGGGTGTTACTGGCAAGGATATGGACGGTTACCGGCCTACTGATTTCTACATGTCCATTACTTGTGATGAGCGCCCGTTGTATTTTGTGGGCTCTCCCGATATGCGCAGGGCCACGGACTATGATGCACGGCAAACTAAAGCCACCGCTTTGCAACCCCGTCATTCGCATTCCGCAACGGTTCCTTGCTCATTCTCGTGTTTGCCCAGGGTGATAGCCACAACACCGTGCGCAGTGATGAACTTTTCCTGCTTTGGGCCGCTCTGCATGGTCATCACGTGAACTCGTGGCATCCATCTTCTCGCCCATATCCAGTCCCAATGTTCTAGTGCTAGCGCTGTCCTTGCCCATGGTGGGGTGATCACGGCACTTGCCGTCGGCTTGGAGCTTGACATCTCGATGTTACCCATCCTCCATTGCAGCTCCGTCATCGACGGCCATGCCTTGGTCCACATGGATATTCTGGAGTGTCTCAACGGCATTTACCGGGTCCGTCACCACCGAAGGCTTTTCTTTGCTCTCCCCAATAAGAGCCGCACTACCATTACCGATATGGCCAACTTGTGCTATTCTCGGGACATCGTTGCGGGCCAATCCCATCACCGGGCACCTCCTCTTCTCGCACCGACCACACCACTCGCGGATACCGGTACCGAGGAGCCTCCTCCTTTTTCCTCCACCGCCGAGCCCACCATGTTCCGGACCATCCTTGATCGGCTCGATCGGCTTCATGTGGGCCGAGGAGAGCTGCGCGACATGATGCTCTCCAATAATCGAGCCTTAGGAGTCTTGACGGTAGAGTCGATCACCTGGAGCACCTTGCCCATTACGCCTACTATCATTATGGGGTGCCTCATCCTCCTTCCAACCGGACGCCGCCGGTGCATCCGGGTCCGAGTGACCCCGTTGTGAGTTTCCCCTTCCCTCCTTTGCTCATTTCGATTTTTGCTTTTCATTGAGGACAATGAAAGTCCTAAGCATGGGGGTTGTTAATAAATGATGCTTTTTCATGTGTTAGTTGTACATATTAGTTTAGGTTGTACATTTTAACTATCTTTTTCACTTAGGTTTGCATTCAGTCACTTTTTAGTCGGTTAATAAAAAATAAAAAAATAAAAATAAAAAAGCAAAATCCTCCTATGATGAACATTTGAAGGAAGTGTGCACTTGATTTCTCATAGGAAGTGTATACTTTGGGATTTTTGGCTTGGTTTGGATGACGAAAGAGACTTGGTTGTTAAATTGATTGAGATTGATTATCCTGTTTGCGATTTATCTAGTCTTGAACAATTCTTGTGCATAATTGTGAAATTCATATGTTTGGTACATCAAATGAACTAGTTGTTGTGATTGTGGTAGGAATAACCTCGTGAGACTCTTTTGTGCCTTAACGACTACCATTTTTTTGTAGTCTCATTTCTCATGAGTGTTACTTTCCCATGCTTACAACTCTAGAACTTGCCATCTTTCTCTTCAAAATCACATTTGACATATGCATGTTGACCAAGAGGATAGAGGCATTCTTTTCGATAAACCACATGAGCCAAATAGCCACCCGAATGTTATATATCCTTTGTTTCAAACCCTTCAAGCCTTCCCCTTCCCTCGCACTAACCTTGCTCAATATACCTTTGGCCTTTTTCATTCTTTCCCATCCTTAAGCCTTGGTCTAGTGGAGCATTTCTATTGATTGGGAATTTGTTGGGTGATACCTTGTTGGTAGTGATTGGTTCGTTAGTTAATCGAAAAAGTTATGAGTGGAGATGGATTTTAGTTTTAACCATTCATGCTTACCTTGCTTAGTGTGCTTGTAAAGTTTTATGAAAAAAAAAAAGTCGAAAAAAGAGAAAGAAGAAAATTAGAAAAAGAAGAGTTAGAAAAGGAATAAAGTGTTGTAAGCATGAATGGTGCTTTGTATTGAGAAATTTCCACTCATTCGTTACTTGAAAGCTTGGAGTGATGTAGTATTATGTTTTAGATGTTTGGAGGTGTGACGTTGTTGTAGTGGAAAGTGTTGTGCTCCTTAGCTCTGGCTATTAAGCTCCACATTCCTAAATACTTTTCCCTCCTTTCCCTTAGCCCAAGCCTCATTACAACCTTCTTTAAAGTCCTCTTGATTGGAAAACTTGCATGGTTTGTCTCTAATGGTGGAGAATTGAGATATTTGGCAAGCTTATGGTAGTGTGTAGGTGTTGGGAGAGTTTTGAGTGAACCATAATACTTTTACAAACACATGAGGGAGTGTTCCACATACCCTAAAGTGAGGTCTTACCAATCCCAACTAGTTCGCCAAACATTTGTATGGAACTTGATTGCATTTGGGTTGGGATAGATTGGTTGTGTTGCTACTAGACCTTGCAATCTTGATCTGAGTTGCAACTTTTGTTTCGATTTGATTCTCAATCTTGCCAATGATTCTTTTGTATATACTTGCTTTGGTTGTCTAGTGCGCCCCTTCACCTGAGGAGGGCGGCTTCGGTTTTCTACCTTCCCCGTTTCTTTAGTACTTCATGATAGCCTTGCTTGAGGACAAGCAAGGAGTAAGCATGGGGGTTGATAAACCGGAATTTTACGTGCTTTTCCATTCTTTTATTGGCTAATTTCGACACTTCAAAGGCCTTCTCACCTAAATTCTTATTTGATTTTGCTTACTTTCTTCATTTATGATTAAAATGTGCGAATTTCTATGTTTTGAGGTAATCCCGCCTTTTATGATGAAGAATACATCTTTCAAAGTGTTAAGGAAAAGAGCGGGAGGCCATAGAAGGTCGGAGAGCGAAGAAAGAGGTTAAGCCAAGTTAGCACAGAGTTGTAGCACCTGGCCGTGCTGAAGAAAAGAAGGAAAAGTAGACCTAGCACAGGCTGTCGCCGAAGCGTAAGAGGTCAGCACAGGCCATGCTAGGAATTCGAAAATCAATCGAAGGCGCCGTGAGTTTGCACGGGTTAAGCACGGTTTCAGCACGAGCCATGCTAAGAATTTGAGATTTAATTGAAGAAGCCGTGAGCTTGCACGGTGCAAGCACGGGTTCAAGACTAGTCGTGCCAATCGGCAGCTTACGTTTTTATGCATCTTTTATTCCGGAACTGTCATTTTTGGAGGGGGACTTTTTAGGCTTCGTTTCTAGGCTAGTTTCTCTCTATGTTTAAGCACTTATTTTCCATTGTTAAGGGATCAAAGCTTGGAGTTATTTTCATTTAATCGCAAGTTAATTCAAGTTTACGGTATTGTCATTTTTTCTCTACTCTTATCTTTCATTCTTTTCTGTTCTTCTCTCGGTTTGCTGTCACATGTCATGAATATGTGTGGCTAAATTTCCAACTTAGGTTGGGGATTTGCCACTAATATGTTAGCTTAATCGTAATTCATGCTTTCATGCTAATTTGCAATTGTTTGATGAATTTCCGACTTGTTGATACTTGCGAATTGGTGTGAGGTTCGAGAGAATCCTGCCTTTATTATTTTTGGGAATTGAGTAGATTTCGAGAGGAGAGGCTTAGTTCTACTTCAACTTGTTGGATGATTACAACTTAGATATGAGAATAATTTAGGTTGTTATTAAGGGAAGAATTGATAACTTTATAATTCTTTGGTTTTAATTGTGTGAGAACAACGATTAATTCAATTGAGTTAGCTTAATGACCTTCGAGAGAAGGCTTAGGTGGTCCGAACTGCATCGATTCCCTAGTTCATCGCAGTTGTGAATAGTGTAGAAGCATGTAATTAAGGTTGTTGGCATGTTAGCTTGGTAAATCCCTGCCTAAGGTTTTCTTTATCTGATTTTATTTTGTTCTTTGAGTGTTTATATCATCACCCAAGTGAATTATTTCGTTGCTTAGTTCGAAAGGACATTGACCTTAGACTTTTAAGAGACCTAGCTCCTCGAGACCGACAACCGTACTCTCTATAGTACAACAACACTTACCGATTGCAGCGAGTACAAGCAGGACAAAAAGGGATAGAGAATTAAAGATGGATGTAGGGTATGAAAGTTGGTTTAAGAAGGAACACCATCTAAAGATAGCAGTTTGCAGCGAGTACAACTCTACATGGAAATTCAACATACTTCATCACTGTTTCAGTTTCAGGCTCTTGGAAGTTGCATTTCTATTTTTCTTTGCTTAGTTTCCTAGCTTAGTACTACCTTAAATAGCAAACACATAGTTTCGGGCTTCAGGATAGAACCACACTGAATGTTGTAATCTCTCCATGATTGTCCAAGTAAAAACAACTCACATGTGAGTTCCAAGAGGAGAAAACAAGACTAAGAAGCTCTATCCATCCCAATTTACCTGAGTGCATTGTTTTCAGTGGCTCAAGAAAATGTGAGTCACAAGTTACAAAGCACTCAAATAAATCAGGATATAGGATCCGCCTATCGCCATTTGATTTTAGGATAGAAGTTGACTTAAGCTGCATGTATCCTAGTTTTTCTTATCAATGAGATTAGCATAGACAATAAAGAAATTTGAAAGTCCCTTACATGACCTTCTTCCCTTTTCAATTAGTATTCATCAGCAAGATGACGTATCAACCAAGTTAGAGGGAGACTTCAATATCTTTGAAGAGCATAAATTTTTCATGAAATTATGTTTCGAACAAGTACAAAAATCACACAATACCATTCATCCTGTATGCAAAATCAGAACTATGTTTTCAAGCCAAGAAGGAAGTGCAATACAATCATCCCAAGTAAAAAAGTGGAGCCATAATGCTAGATCGTACCAGTCGTAATCCACCATGGAATAGGTTAATAAATCTCCTTGTTCGAGCAACATTAACAACAAATCCCATATAGTTTCTCTTTCAATTATTGTGTGTATCCAGCAGAGAACATTTATTTTAGTTTTCAAGAGAAGGGGTATATACATCAACTTTGTGGGGAAACTTAGAAGGACATGATAATAATGGAGCAGTTCCCTGTGAAGAGTTTCATTGTTAATTATGTTTTGTTGGGAAATGTAATTGTGGCATCATGCATGTGTCTCGCTGAACTAATTGTGTAACTGGATGTACATCTTGTAATTTCAAAATTGCTTGAATTGTTGTTTGTTCTTTGGGCTGGATATCCTTATTCTCGTAGTTTATCCTTCCCTCTTTTCTTTTTCCTTTTCCTTCTTTTTTTTTTGGGTTTTGGGAGAGGGGGTGGGGGATTGGGTTGGGGCTGTGCCGCTTTGGCCATTTTCTTAATGTCTTTTCCTCCCCCTCCCCCGGCAAAAAAAGGAAAGGCGTTTCGTCCTTTCGTTCCCTATATAATGTGTATATCTTTTTATGCAATTGTATGTTGCATTTTTCTTGTAGACCTGATGGCATTTGTTTCTTCAGTGAAGGGACCTCATTTATTTATATTATCATATGCAAGGAGAGCTGGAAGGATGTCACATTGAAAACGGACCATTCAAAGAGCTTTCCCAATTTTTATCGACTCAAAGCTTCTCGATTTTATCAAAAGAGGTCTGATTGCGATCTCTTAGGGGTTGCCAAAACTGGCCACCTGTTTGACCTTATGCGTCTGCGACATGATATTGGCCTTGATATATGGGATTACTCATAATGGAAAGCATCAAAGCAAATAGCGGAAACTGCACTTTTCACTTGCGGAGTACCAACTCAATGGTGGTGCTTGTTGGTTCAAGACTCCTGGCATTGCAAGCGATTACAACAATATTAACTCTAAATTTGGGGGATGTAAGTTTCCATCCCTTTCCGATGATATTTGTGGCTTTCCTGTTTATTTACATAATTGAATAGGTAATGAATTGTTGAGAAGTTAGACCTTTTGTACCTTATTTTAGAGCTTTTCTTCGTAGACTTCTATATTAAAAGAGTATCAAATCTAATACCCTCAAGGCCTTAATAGACTCCTAGTTTCCAAGAAAAACGATCCAGATTAAATGAGTCCTTGCATCTTTTGTAACTTTCACGGATGTGTTATGTTGGCTGGAAGCTGCGGTAATGCAATGGCCATCTATTGGGATTGCAAAACTAGAATGTCAGAAACTCCTATGATGACAATTGTTTTAAAATGTCATCTATGAAACTAGGCGTGATTATAGGATGGTCGGAGTAGCTTTAAGATGTTAAACTTGGCATACTTGCATCTGTACTGTGTGTTTACTATGTGTGCTCGAGCAACTAGTTTCTTGCCTCATAACCCCCCTCCCACAACAAAAAAGAAACAAAAAACCCTCCCCTAACCTAGAATCTCTAGGGATGGAATTCTCTCATGCTTAGAACATGTATGCAAGGAGTTTCATGCCACAGTAGGAGTACTTGCAGCGAGCATCGGATACTCCTCGAGAAATTCCACAAATTAGACCTCAAATGACATCAAATAGCTGAATTGATGAATAGATACATGTGTCGTGTACAGGAAGTGTCATCCCCAATGGTAGGCAAATTTAATAATGAAATAGAATAATGAAAATGAAAATCAAACAAATTAGAACCCTAGAATCACAACAGGTAATTTCATAGACTCAATTACTAATATTTTTACCGAGTTGTAGACCCTAGAATATAAAATTGAAAACAGAGAACAATGAAAGTGAAATCGAACAACTATAAAAATTCAAAAATCCCTTACTTCGTTTCAGCATTTTGAGAAGAAGGCCCGGTACATCCATCTTATGCGGCAAGCTACAAATTAGAGATAAAAAACAACCGCAAATTTGAGCTCGAAACGATGAACGAAACTAAACCTTCGAAAACTGAAAAATCATCTCCAAATACAAAGAAATTGGAACTTACGAAAGAGATAAACAAGAAATCGAGCTGGAATGAGCACGCGAAACCTCGAGAGACGAAATGTAGAAGAAATTAGGGCACGATTCTTCCGGCGAGAGCAAGGAGAAGCATTCTCCGATCGAAGAAGAAAGTGAAATGAGAGGAGAGAGAAATGAGAGGAGAGAGAAAGCTGTGAGCGAGCGGGAGGAAGCCGAAGTGTTTTAGTAATTGAAGGTCACGTGTTGTCCGTATGTATATTAAAATATACATACAAATATATTATATAATTTGCCGTGTCTCCTGACGCTCTCTCTCCCCTCACTATTAGTTTCTCTCTCCTCTCCCCCAATCTTACATCTTTTTGAAATAATTCTTTTAAATAAAATTAAAATATATTTATTTTTGAATTATATTATTTTTATAAAGAATTTTTTCCTTTAGATAAAAAATTAATTATTTGTATTATAGATAATTTTTTAAAATTTTTTAATGAAGAAATTATTTTACATATAAATTTTAGCTTTGTTATGCATATTTTTTTATATAATACCATTATGTTGCTCAAAAAAAAAACCATGATGAATTTCTCTTATTATAAATAAATTATCTTATTTTCACATCAAAAAAATAATGTATTCATTTTTATAATCTAATTTTAAGCAAAATTTAAATTTCAACTAAAATTATAATTTTAAGTTCATATTATAAAATTTTAATTTTTAAGTTTTAGTTTTTTCATATTTCAACTAAAATATTTTGATTGAGAAAATATATGTTGTTTAAATCCTAAATCTTAATTGTCAACCCGAAATATTAAATTAATAAACTAAATCCTAAATGTAAGATATTTATAATAGTTAAAATCATAATTAACTTTACATATGTTAACCTAAAAATAAATATGAAATTACATTGATTAACCTAAATAAATTTTCAAGATAGAATAAACAATTATTGTATACTAGAGTTACTATGTATGTCAACCATGGTGAACCATGATGTTATCCTCAGATGATAACATCGTCATCCTAGGATAATATCATGGTTTACCATGGTTGATATATGTAGTAACCCTAGTATATAATAACTTTTTATTTTATCTTAAAAATTTATTTAAATTAATCTATGTAATTTCATATTTATTTTTAGGTTAACATATATAAAGTTAACCATAATTTTGACTATTATAAGTATTTTACATTTAGGGTTTAGTGTTTAACTTTATTAATTTAATATTTTAGATTGAGCAATTAACGTTTAGGATTTAAACAACATATATTTTCTCAATCAAAATATTTTAATTGAAATAAAAAAACTTAAAAGTCCAAGTTTTATAATATGAACTTAAAATTATAATTTTACTTGAAACTTAAATTTTGTTTAAAATTACATCATAAAAATGAATACATTATTTTTTTGTATGAAAATAAGGTAATTTATTTATAATAAGAGAAATTCATAATGGTATTATAAAAAAGAAACATGAATAACAAAACTAAAATTTAAATATGGAATAATTTTTTCATTAAAAAATTTTAAAAAGTTATTTATAACACAAATAATTAATTTTTATCTAAAAGAAAAACAAAATTCTTTATAAAAATAATATAATTTGAAATAAAATATATTTTATTTTTATTTGAAAAAATTATTTTAATTAAGAGATATATAAAAGTAAGGAGAGGAAAGAGAGAGACTAATATGGAGAAGAGGAAAGGGGAGAGACTCACAAGTGGGGGAGGGAGAGAAAGATGATGAGAGGAGAGAGAGAGAGAAATAACCTGCGCTGATGGGAGGAGAAAAAGGGAGGGGATGAGGATACAATTGTCTTTTTACTTTTAGGAAAGTCACTCGAGTGTAAAAAAGTAACCAAACTTGTAATTGTAAATTAAAGAGATTGTAAATCTCTCTAAAAATTATTGGCTTGATTCCCACATGTCACTTTTTGATGTAGCAACATTGGTTAGTTGACACTTTCTGAAACGCAAAAGGTGACCGCTTACCGAATAGTACAATAATAGTGTCTTCGTTCAAGGAGATTGTGCAAATCCTTTTAAAAAGACCAATTAGAAATTGACTTGAGATTCATCAATCCAAGCCACAACTTTGAATTATAGACACCACTTTTTTGCCAAAAATTTAGGTAACATTCACCCCGAATGACACAATGTTTATAAGATTTATTTAAGCCATTAAAATTAGTAATTAGTAATTATCAATTATCACAATTAATTGTTATCGATTATGAGCGGTTATTGGCTATTACTATTAATAGTTAACAATTATGAGTAATTACAATTAACAGTAGTGAGTGATTTTTTAGAATAATGGATAAATTTCATTAATTGAATGTCATATGACATCTATAATAAAAATCAAACTCAAACAAATTCATAATTAAAATAACAAAATAAATATTTCGATTGAAAGAACTAATTGAAACTCTTCGAACACTCCTCTTCCATTCGATCGTTGTTTCATCATACAACCTTTAACGAGGATATTCACAAATCTTATATAGTCTCTTGTAGAATATATTTATTTGTTGTAATAGTTTGAATTTGAAGAATTGATGCTCTTTGCATATCAATGTGACAATCAATCAAAAATTCACCCTCATGAAGTGATAATATCATGAAAAGAAACCGATAAAATTGTTGCAAAAGCGAGAAATAATAGCACTCTGTAATAACAGTAATTTTAATCCATGTAATTCTATAAGCTAAATTAATTAATTAATTTTAATTAAATAAATTAAGTCAATTTATTAATTATATACGTGATTGTATGCAAGTATCTTTGATATTCTCTTTATAGGTATCTATGTCCGATGAACAAATAAAGAAATTAAGCACTTTTAAAATTTAGACCAAACTAAACTTACGAGAAATAGGCCCGATAAGCATTATCGTAACTAGTTAACTCTAATATTTTACAATAAAAAATATATACATCAAAAGAGGGGAAGGGAAAAAGGTAAAAGTTGGTTTATATGCAGGAGGCATTTTTTTTGGCTGTGGTTAAATAACACTAGCTTTGAATTACACGTAATACGTGTACGATCGATATATAATAATTTTTATCATATTTGAACTTATATTATGGTAAATATTAATAAATTAAATAAAAGAAAACAATGACAGTTTAAACTAATATTAACGACAGTTATAGTATTAGAAAGCCCCCATCATAATTATTTGAAATTCCTGCCTCATCGACTCAGAGAACTAAAGCGACGCCCCCTCCCCGATTGATGATCGACGCTACCCTTTTATATGACTGCCCCTTGAATTTTTAGTCCGAGATGGAATCAATTTCACGCTAATGATGTCATGATGATATGGGCAACCAAATTTGATAAGTATTAGGTTCAATTCCTTTTTTTTATTGCCACAGCTAGGAATATGCTGAGGACAATTTTGGGTTGGGCCCACATAGTTGGTGAGAGAAATTCGGAGGGATACTAGACATTAGGTGTGTCTGCTAATTTCTTTTATATATTAGGCTAGCATTTGGCTCTGGCTAGGCAATTGACATAGCTCTTGAATGCTCCGAAAGCTAGCGGATGATTGACAAAAGGGTAGTGGATAGTCCATACCTTAACATGACATGGTTTTGCACGTCCAAAAGGGCTTCGAATTGTCAAATTTTTATCATTTTTGCATTGATTTTCCTCAACTTGTCGGACTTGATTTATTACCTATAAAAGTAAATAATAATAGTAATAACTCTAAAAATTACATTATTTACGAGACAAAAACTAGATAAATAAAGGTATAAAAACGTAATCTTTTGGCCGAACATCCGACCCTCAGTGGCTACTATGATGCTGATTATGTTGGATATGAGGTTGATTGTAAGAGTACATCGAAGCATGCCATTTCCTTAGACACTCCTTGATCTCTTGGCACCTGCAAGAAGCAAAACTTGGTCGCTTTATCAACTGCTGAAGTTGAATACATAGCGAAGGAGCTAGTTGTGCTCGGTTGATGTGGATAATGAAACACTTAAGAGATCTTGGACTGACCTTCTCAACCATCCCCATCAAATGTGATAACTAGAGTGCTATAAACATAATAAATAATCCGAGTTCAGCACTCGAGAGACAAAGCACATTGAGGTCAAGTATAATTTTCTAAGAGATTATGCTGAGAAAGGTGATATTGTGTTAGAATTTATTCCTACTAAACATCAATTAGTTGATATCTTCACTTGAGTCTTTAGGCGAAGATCAATTTCGCTTTATTAGGAATGAGCTTGGTATGATGAATACATGATTATTTGATTACTTGATTGATTTATTATGTGATTATATTGTTGAACATGTTTCCGTTGTGAGACTTCCGAGGGACTATTCGTTCATTTGATATTTCGTGAAACCGAGTCTTAGTCATTGGTTATTTGAGTTGTATCTCGATCACTCGGACGATAAATTGAGTCATACTTATTTCTAATTAAAATGGATATTCAAATATATGAGGCCATCTCTAATTAATAGAGACTCTTAGATAATGTTTTCACAAAGCATTCAACTTTATCCCATGTGTTTCTAAACAAAAACTAGACGTTGGGACTACTCGACTCATTACTCGTGTTGGGAACTAGTCGTTACGGTTCTAGATGTTAGATAGCACTAGCACTTATATTATCTTTCTAGCCATTTGAGAATCTTTTTCTATAAATACTCTTCAATCTCATTCATTTCCTACTTTGCATCTCATTCTCAACGAGTCCCTCACTCTCACTCTCACTTACCTACTCGGATTTACTTGCAAGCTCAATCGGCTTTACTCTATCTCAAGTATTCTCACTCTAATTCGAATTCTAATCTTCACTCTCATCTTTTCTCTCTCTCCCACTTTCTCTTAGTCCTCGTTCTTATTTTTTTCCTTTCCTCTACTCAAATCTACTATTCTCACTCTTTCCTTCTCTAAGTCAAAATATGACAAAGAGAAATCCAGAGGTTGAAGTTGCCTTGATAACTAAGACAATAGCCTAAAACTAGCATAGACAAAAATTTAGGTTCAGTTCAAAATTGGGTTGGATAAATTGGTTATTAGACGAAGTTTTTTGCCCGGTACATAATTTTTTTCGGGTCGGATAATTTGTACAAGCGTAATTTCGGGTTAAAATTGGGTTCGAATATAAATATGAAAATTTTATGTCGAAATTAAAAATTTGGACAAAAAGTTGTACACGGACTCGATTTTTTCGATTCGGACTAATTTGGGTAATTGCGTCAAACGAAAATTTTCCAAGCACTCGCCTAAAACATCTTCTCGTCTCACTTTACAAATTTCCAAACATGAGACCTCGGACAAGGAGATCTCGGAACAAAAGCAAGGATCCTCCCTAAATCTAGGAGAATTCAAATCACCCTGTGTCACTCCACACTACTGTCTAGATGACAAGTTTTCCCTCTTTACAAAGATCTCGTGGGTTCACAACCTAAATTCCACCAAACTCTTTGATCTTCTCATCTTCCGTGACTATGTTTACCCCGACCTAGCTAAAGAGTTTTATTAAAATCTCTCTTCCACTAACTCAATTCTTATTTCACAAGGTTAAGGGAAAAATATTGTCATCTTGCCCTTCTCTACAAAATTTTCAAAATGGATTATCTTTCGTCAACTCGCAATACTCAAAAATTTTCTCGAGGTTATAGATGATTTTTATTCAAAGTATTCTAGAGTCCAACCAAAAGTTTGAAATAACTTTTCCATTACTCAACTGAAGTCCGAACCTAGGCTTCAATGCTTCTTTTTAATGAGAACAATGTTCTCTTTGTTTCCTTAAAAATAAGAATCCAAATGACTATGTTCTCAAAGGCCATGTATGACATTATGAAAGGCTTCAATATCAATCTCTTTCCTTTAATTATTCAGCAAATTGCTTTTGTCCCTTTGGACACGAAAAATCTCCCTTTTTCTTTTGGAGTTTTGCTCTCCAAAGTCTTTGCTCACTATAAGCTCGAGCTCCTCAACAAATTTCTACCTTCAGCTATTATGATCGGGAAGGAAGAGTTTGTAGGTCTTGGGTACCAAGAAACATCACCTGGGGTGTGGACACTCTCCTCCAAGATCGCTCAACCCCCTCCACCTCTTATGCTAACTCCTAGTCCTTCTAAGCCTAGTACCTCTGCTCAAAATTTTGATAAGTTAGCTTCTCACTTCTCTTCTCTAGCCATAGAGTTCAAAGAAACCTTGGCTACACTCCAAAGCTTCCTACCCCTTCTTTTTCAAATGCAAACCTCAATACAAAAACAAATTGATGAGGCCAAAGCTCTAACTACGGAGTAGTAAGAAATGTTCTAGGGTGCCCATATCACCCTTAGGAAGTCTCCACAGTCGCAGCAAGAAGAAAAAGAACAAGAAGAAGAGTCGGAAAAAGAAGAAGATTCATGTGATGAATCTTCCGAGGAAGCGGGAACTTCTAAGACTCGGTTTGGTTCAGTTCGAGGGGTTTTGGTTCAGTCAACCGGATTTTTGATTCGAAAAATGTGAACCGGAATCATTATCGGATAAACCGGTTAACTGAATATCGGTTAACCGGGTTTTCTCTTCGGTTAACCGATTAACCGGAACCGTTAGATAAAAGTTTTAAATATTTTTTATTCGTAATTTTTTATAACAACAAAGGGTCCATTTTTAAAATTTTTGATAACTGCCAGTGAAGTGAGTCAAGTAAATAGCCAAAAAAGCATACCAAACTAATTAATCATGATGCCATAATAAAATGCAGTGGGGCAGTGACCACTTTCCCACTATTACTTCTACTACTACTTGTCAGTAACTTAATTGATCCAGACAACAATCTTAGCCATTACAATTTGCAACCACATAGGGGAAAGAGAAACTTAGTCCAACAAATTAAATTTTTAAAAACTAACCTTTTTCCATCTTTCAAGCGTAATACTTCACACAAAAAAAATATCGAGTCGGTTCAGTTAACCGGTGGTTTTAAAATCGTCGATTGTAACCAGAACCTAATAACCAATTAATTCGATACCGATTAATCCGATTTTTTAACTGGTTCGGTTAACTGAAAACTCGGTTCAGTTTTGTTGATTTTTCAGTTTGGTTTATCGGATCACAGTCTGTTGAAGCCACCCAAGCTGAGAACTTAGAAGAATATGATAAAATCAGTTAGTTCGACGTCAATGGTGTCGAACTCAGCATGCACCACGAGCTTCCTCTTCTCAACCGAATTCATCAAGGATTTCGGTAAAATCTTTAGGGTCAAAGGCACCAAATTCATAAAAACATCAAGCATTTGTTCTTATTTCCAAGAAAGTGGGATAGATGTCAAGTCTTCAGGACCTCTCAACTACAAAGTCAAGGTAAAACCTTTAAAAAGGATCTAGTTACAAATCATCGGGCTCAACTGCCACCAAACTTACAAGGGTTTGGCTGTTATAAACACCCAAAAATGTCTTCATTTTTATATTATATCAGCCCGGTGATAAAAACCTAGCTTTATTTTTATGCTCGAGGCGAATATTAGCTAAATCACATAACACAAGACCAAATATATTTCAGTGCCGAATTAATAAATTATCGAATAATATCTTTTGATACTTTAATAAACAAGAACAATTCTGATAAAAAAAAAAATAAGAACAATTATGGCAACATATAATCAGCACATATAAGCATAAGAATTTAAGATATTCTAAAGTAATATATATGCAATATGTATCAGCACATCAGTATTGCCATATTTATGATATGACATTGATAAATTATTTATAACATGAATTGAGGGAAGCCCTCTCTTAGATCTAAAGAAGTTATCAAGTCAATACAAGAAAAACAATACACTGAAATAATTCAGTATCAGTAGATCTATAAAACGACTCAGTACAATATCAGACCTTAAACTTAATCAGAGTCAAGTAGGCATTGAAAAACTGATGATGAAGACCACTGTTTTTAGTACAGCAGTGGTAACAATCTATAAATTTTTGTCCCAATAATGAGGTGTATTTTGAGTACAGCAGTGGTAACAATCTATAAATTTTTGTCCCAATAATGAGGTGTATTTTGAGTACAGCAGTGGTAACAATGAGCTCAATATCAATTATCCATGGATAAAGTATTATTTCTCCCTAGACTTGCTTAAGTTGCGTGAACATTTATGCCCATATGTTTGTAATATGGACTATTATCATATATATGTTCTTATGCCTTAAACGTTTTAGCTATAAAATATTGAAAGACTGTAAGTTATAATCTGTAAGGAGTTTTAAAAAGTTGTAAACAATTATAAGGAACCGTAAATAATATATGATTCGTAGAATTATATGTTTTGCCTATGTGAATATGTTTATATGTGTTGTGCTTATATGCCTTATTTGTCAATTGTTTATCATCATTAAAAAAGGATATTGAAGAGTCACATAGTTATATAGATTCAATAGTTTGTGGCATTCTTTTTGATGCAAAACAATTGAGTGTTGTAGGTGAAGTGTTATGTCATAGTGAAGAGTCACATAGATATATTATGCTTAATTATGCTTGAGTGTTGCATGTCCATATTACGTAATATGATACTAGACTTTGAGTTACATTCAAAGTCATGTGAATCTTGACATGCGTTCAACGTCCTACGTATGAAATGTATATATGATGAATATTCAATGCTTGATTTTGAGTAGATGCAAACTCTTTGGCTTAGAATATATATTGAATTTGCACTAGTAATTATCAAAAAAAAAAAAAAATTCCGAGGTACCTTAAATTTGGGCCAACTATTTTTTAGACCCATAATAATCAAAAACTACCTTAAGGTGTCTTAAATAACCGAGCCAACTATATACACGGTCTAATTCCGAGCCCGAACTTCAATTTTCCAACTGTTTGAGCAGGAAATTAGAAAATTTGACTTGAACATCCCATATTACCCTCATTGTAACCTCAAAGAATGATATATTTTTTTGTTATTTTTCCCCTTTCCAAGGGTCATCTTCTTTCTCTTCCTCTGCTATAGAGCTTAGGGTTCCTCCTTCTTTCTTCCCCCACCTCCATCTCTATGAATTTTCGTTCTTCAATTTTCTCTCTCCTCTATTTGTCCATCTTCCATGTGTTCACGTCGCCTCTTGTTTGTTATTGTTCTTTGAAACTTGGTATTTTCTCTTCTTCACCACTTTCATCCCTTCTTCTTTTTCTTTATTCTTCTTTAATCTTCACTCGTTTTCCAGCTTGATAACCTTTATTCATTGCACTTCTTCTATTTGGAGTTGATTGCTATGTTTTTTTTTTTTGGTGAAAATTTCAACCGGAATTTGAATTTTCTTTCTTCATGAATAACATGTTTGAATTTGTGTTTATGATTGTTTTTCTTCTTCCTTTCAATTTCCCTTTTCTTCTTCTTTGATTTATTTTCCCTCTTCTTCTTCTCGTTCGTTTCTGCTTCCGGTTTCCTTCTCGATTTCTTTCCTCTTCTCGGTTTGCTCCGATTCCCGCTCTCTCATTCGTTCATTTTCTTCCTCCTTTTGTTGCCTCCCGTTCTCCCTCAATATCCAGCTATGAGTTTTTCAATTCCTTTATTCCTCTTGCTCAATCTCGCGCTGCCTCTTTATCTTCTTCTTCTTCTTCCTCTTGCCTTCGATCCCCCTTTCACTCTCTGCTTCCCTTTCTTTTCTATTCTAACTTTTGTCTCCTTTGCTTATGGTTTCGATTCCCTTTCCGTTCTCGAAGCCTAATTCCCGTTACTTTCTCTCTCTCTCTCTCTATTTCTTTATAATAACTATGGGTCCAAAAAGATTTGTAGAATTGGGGACGGAGGAGAGAGAGAGAGAGAGCTTATTGACATGGGGTTAAGGTTTACAGGAATTAATTGTCACTCTTCTTGCAATTACGGAAGGGCTTTTAGACTTATAACAACTCCGTTCAAGCTCATGTTCGGAATTAGATCGTGGATATAGTTGACCCAATTATTTAAGGCGTTTTAAATTAGTTTTTAATAACTATGGATCTAAAAAATAGTTGATCCAAAATTTAAGATATCTCGGAGTTTTCTTTTCGTAATAACTACTTATACTTATTGATTATATTGCTTAAAGACTCTTAACTTTATATACTAAATTTAGTTCTCTCTAATCTCACACACACGCACATATATGGATACACATACACACACACACACACACACACACACACACACACACACACACACACACACACACACACACACACACACACACACACACACACACACACACATATATATATATATATATACCAATTAGGGACAGGACCGGACTAGAGCTTGGGGACGAAGCTCGGGATACTATTTGTGGTGGAATAGTAGGGAAGCAGAGGGACAAATTAATTTAACAAATTGATTTTTCTAAAACAAAAGATTGAAATCAGAAATTGAAAACAATTAAAGTAATTGAAACTTAAAAGATAATGAATCAAAACTTACTTTGATTGATATTTGAAATTTGATACAAGATTGAATAGTGCTCTCTGAGAGAGGTTGGATACAATGAGTGTTTTGGGAGTAGGGATAGAAGGCAAGCGTTTGCTTGTGTAAGTAAGCGGTAATTGATCGATGCCTTCCTCATGAGAAATGAATACATATTTATAGTAGAAAAAAATGAATAATCGTCGCACACTTGGACGGTTGAGAGTCTTGATTGAAATGGAATCTTCATCTTCAAAAATCTTCCGACAATGTTGAATTATTGGAACAGATCTTGATTAGACTAAAAGTATGAATAGTGAATCGTTGTATCTTGATCGAGTCTTGAACAGTTCTTGCCAGGTAGAAAGTTTGAACAGGAGCAAAGATTCTTCCGACAAAAACTTTAAGTGAATAGTGATTTGATTGATGAATAGTAAAATCCACTATGAAAAGTCACATGGATTTTTACTATTGCCTTTGACAAACTTCTTGCATAATTGCATCTTTTGACAGAATGGTACTGGTGTCAATCACATGGCACTAGTGACCATCACGATCATAACTTCTTGATACTCGTGGTCCTCGAATAGTAAGTGAATAGTAATATCCACTTCCTTCCGGGGCATTTTGAGAGGTGAAATGAGAAATTTCACCGGAGCAATATATCGAAGACCTGCACAAAAACATTAGTAAAATTTTATTTTTTTTTTTTTGAATACCCTTAACGGGTTATACATCGTAAGGATCCTGGGCACACGGCCCATCAAAAGGATCGTAGTCGGATTGAATTTCTCATCGGAACCAATGCTTGGTTCTTTGAGAAGTAGTTGTTGATGCTGTTTTTGAGTAACATAATCTCCTTTTTGAGTAATTGGATCTCATCATCTTGAGCTTTTTCTTTACCTTTTGAGTTTGTTTCTTTCTTTTGTGGAGTAGACGGTGCTTTGGTTGAGTAGGTGGGGCTGTCTTTATTCCTAAAGTAGCTTTGGAATTGAATCGTTCCCACCATTTGATCTTGAATTCTCGAACTAATGAATAAGATGCTCGGAGGTTTGTAGTACTGGGTAATTGAGAATGACCAACAAAGGATCTATGGGAATCCATATTTTATATGGGATAAGGTGTGAAGATGGAATTGGCTAAATTATTCTTGAGAGGTGGAAGAGCCTTGAAGGAATTCTCTTGTTAAAAAATCAGGTAGAGAATTATTTTCTCCTTTAATAAATTCTATATCAAAATCAAAACAAGATAAAATTGCTTGCCAACGAGCAAATATTTGTTTGGAAACAAGATTTTGAACATCTTTGGTAATAATTTCTTTTGCTGATTTACAATCAATGCGAAGAAGGAATTTTTTATTAAATAAATCATCTTGAAATTTTGAAACGCATAAAACAATTGATAAAACTTCCTTTTTAATAGTTGAATAATTTTTTTGTGTTAGATTCCAGATTCTCGAATGGTACCTAACTAATTGAGTCTGTTTGGAAGTTGTAGACATTTTTTGTTTTAATATACCATCATATCCTAATTCGGATGCGTCTGTTTCAACTATCATGAATGCATCCGGATGTGGAATACCTAGACATGGTAAAGATTTAACTTTCTGTTTGAGAAGGCGTACTACTTGAGTATGTTCATCCGACCATGATGGTGGGTTTTTGCGTAATCTTCGTAAAGGGGCTGACAGATTTGCCTTAACTTTGGAAAGAAATCGGCCACATAATTAAGACATCCTAAAAACCTCTGTAGTTGAGTTTTATTAATTAATTTGTCTGGAAATTTGTCCGCAAATTCAATGGCCCTAGTAATTGGTTTAATAGTTCCTTGATAAATATCATGTCCTAAAAATCTTATTTTAGTTTGGAATAGTTTGATTTTAGGTGCGGAAACAACTAAACCATTTTTCTTGATTATATGTAAAAAGTTTGCAGATGTTTGAAATGTTGTTCAATACTATTTGAATAAACTAGAACATCATCAATATAAACTATTGTAAATTGAGTGTAAGGATTAAAAATATCATTCATAATATGTTGAAATTCTGAAGGAGCATTTTTTAAGCCAAAAGGCATTACGTTCCATTCATAATGCCCGAAAGGAACAAGTAAAGGCTGTTTTATAACGATCTTGATTAGCTATTTGGACTTGCCAAAAGCCACTTTTCATATCGAATTTTGAAAATATTTTTGCTTCATAAAGTCTATTGAGTAAATCTCGTTTATTAGGAATGGGATACCTAATCCATTGTAAAACTTTATTTAAAGGTTTATAATTAATAACTAGGCGAGGAACTCCTCGTTCCTTTTCTCGCTTGATTATTGACATAGAAGGCTGCACGACTCCAAGGAGACTTAGAAGGCCTTATTAAGTTTTTATCTAAAAGTGATTGAATTTCTTTTTACTGTAATTCTAAAAGTTCTTTATTCATTTGAATAGGTCGAGCTTTAGTAGGGATTTTATTTTCTGAAAATTCTTTTTCATAGGGAAGCGTGACAACATGCCTTTTTCTTTCCCAAAAAGCATTGGGGAGATCGGAGCATACTTCTTTATGGAAAAGATTTTGTAATTCTTTTATTTTGTTTTGGACAGAAAGATTTTGTAGTCTTTCCTCAATTTGTCTATAAGTAATTTCTTTTTGAAGAAAACTAATTTGCTGTTTTTTTCTATCAATAAAATTTATTTGTTTAATTATAGTAGACTCCTGAAGTAAGGATAGATCTTTTGCGCGAATTGGAGAGATGAATTTGAAAGAAATAATTTTTCCTAAAATTTCGTATGTATACCAATTTGGTCAACTTTGAAAGGATATATTTGAGTAATAAAAGGAGTACCTAAAATGACTTCTTGACCTATATCTTTAACAAGGATAAAAGTATTTTTAAAACAATATCCTTGATTACAAATATAAGCATTTGATATCTTGTATTTGATTTGTAATGCCATTCCATTAGCACTATGAAGGCGTTCTTTGGTTTTCTCATAATAAATTGATGGAATTAAACCTTCTTTAATACAATTTTGATCCGCTCCACTATCAAGTAAAGCAATAGTATTGAACTCATAATTTTCATTAATTTTTAGAGTTATATGGATATACCACTTTTGATAATTTATATGATTAATTGTTGAGATAAATAGTTGATTAGAAGAACTCGGAGTGTCTTCATTAATAATTGGACCTTTTGATTTATTTTCTATTATTGATAGTTTTGTTTCTAATTCTACGTCTTTAGTTTGAAGTAAACATAAATTTTGATTAATTTCTTTAATCTGTTCTTTAAGATTATTTATTTCCATTTTTAAATCTTGAATATTAACAATTTTTAAAATATTTGGAGTATCATATTTTTCAAATATTTTATTGATACTTAAACCTGGAGGAGGGGTTTTCAATAGATCTTCTTTAATTAAAATACCTTTGAGTTTTTCTAAGTATTCTCTTTTAATTCAGGATCTTGAATTTGTTCTATCGGATCTATTAAAAATTCTTTTTCATTCTTTGTAGTGTTGATCATATTAATGCATTTATAACAAATTCTTGAGGACTCATTTCCGATGAGTAACTATCTGGAATCGCTCTCTAATTCATAAAGACCATTGTCTTCGAATCGGAGGATGAATTGATCGGAGTATCTTTGAGTTCGAATAAAGAAATAATTCTTTCTTTAATTTCTTGATTGTCTTCACAAATTTCATTTAATTTTTCTTTAACTTTGCAATCTTTTGCATAATGACCTTGTTTTCCACATTTGAAACAAGTGGGTTTATTAGTAGTTTTCTTATTTGGAATATTTTTCTTAGGACTAATATTTGTTTTATTATTACGGTTGAACTGTTTTCTTTTATTAACTTGATTAGCTTTTCTTTTTGAACAGATGGTGCAATAGGTTGTGGAATACAAAAAGCTTCACAAAAGAATTATTGTTTGTGGACGCCAGTACCATTCTGTCAAAAGATGTTACAGGGCAAGATCCAATCCCATATGATCAAATCACATTTGGTCAATTATTGGGATTTATTAAAAAGGAAGGAATTTCTTTATGCAATGAATTAAAACTACAAGCTAGATATTCAACGAAAAAAGCAGCTACAAGAAAGGAGCTAGGATCCTTTTGTGAAGCTTTCTGTATTCCACAACCTATTGCACCATCTGTTCAAAAAAGAAAAGCTAATCAAGTTAATAAAAGAAAACAGTTCAACCGTAATAATAAAACAAATATTAGTCCTAAGAAAAATATTCTAAATAAGAAAACTACTAATAAACCCACTTGTTTCAAATGTGGAAAACAAGGTCATTATGCAAAAGATTGCAAAGTTAAAGAAAAATTAAATGAAATTTGTGAAGACAATCAAGAAATTAAAGAAAGAATTATTTCTTTATTCGAACTCAAAGATACTCCAGTCAATTCATCCTCCGATTCTGAAGACAATGGTCTTTATGAATTAGAGAGCGATTCCAGTAGTTACTCATCAGGAAATGAGTCCTCAAGAATTTGTTATAAATGCATTAATATGATCAACACTACAAAGAATGAAAAAGAATTTTTAATAGATCCGATAGAACAAATTCAAGATCCCGAATTAAAAAGAGAATACTTAGAAAAACTCAAAGGTATTTTAATTAAAGAAGATCTATTGAAAACCTCTCCTCCAGGTTTAAGTATCAATAAAATATTTGAAAAATATGATACTCCAAATATTTTAAAAGTTGTTAATATTCAAGATTTAAAAATGGAAATAAATAATCTTAAAGAACAGATTAAAGAAATTAATCAAAATCTGTGTTTACTTCAAACTAAAGACTTAGAATTAGAAACAAAACTATCAATAATAGAAAATAAATCAAAAGATCCAATTATTAATGAAGACACTCCGAGTTCTTCTAATCAACTATTTATCTCAACAATTAATCATATAAATTATCGAAGTGGTATATTTATATCACTCGAAGATTAATGATAATTATGAGTTCAATACTATCGCTTTACTTTATAGTGGAGCAGATCAAAATTGTATTAAAGAAGGATTAATTCCATCAATTTATTATGAAAAAACTAAAGAGCGACTCCATAGTGCTAATGGAATAGCATTACAGATTCAATATAAGCTATCAAATGTCTATGTCTTAGTCAAGGATATAGGTCAAGAAGTTATACTAGGAACCCCATTTATTACCCAAATTTATCCTTTTCAAGTAGATCCATTTGGTATTCATACATACATTCATGAAAAATGTATTTCTTTCAAATTTATATCTTCCATACTTTCGAAAGATTCAAAGCATTGTTTTATCAATATGCTTCTTAATAAAGATTCTTTCTTTTCAGCTATCAATATGAGTCAAGACAAAGATCGAAAGATTCAAACCCCTCATCATTATGCAATTAAGCCAATTACCCCTTCTCAAATTTCAATACCAACTACCAATACATTTCAAGTTTTACAAAAACACGACTTTCCTCCCCTTTCTTATGCACAAGTTTCCTCAAAATATCAAAAACCATCAATTTTAAGTCCTTCGTTTGATTCAAAATATTTTACAAAACCAAACAAAGAACATATTGCCTACACTAAATATAGGCAATCTCAAAACCTTTCCACACTCAACGAATTAGTCAAAAGCACATTCATGCCGGAATGTTTCTTTATCCATGATAATCCTCTCAAGACCGTAACTTTTTATGAATTCATTTTAGTTGATTCAAAATCTGCTCTCATTGAGCACGTTCCGGACAAAAATAATACGAATCAAATCGCCTATTCTAAGTTACGCATTCTCAAGATTCTTACCATTAAAGAATTTGGTGACAAATTCACAATCAAATCATTTTCTCAACCATTCAACCCACCAGAGTTATAATTATATTGACTATGAAAAAGCCCGGTATTACACATTCTTCTACGGACCATTCAATCATTCATGGTTCATATGTTTCGATACAAAAACGGATATTCAATTCCCCATTTGGTTTTATGAATGGTGGACAACCATGGGGTCACTTCAAGATATTTGGCCGGAAGAAGTACAAAAACACTTCATCGATTACTCAAATGTTTCTACTAGCAGATCCAGACCTCGGAGAAATCCTATTCCATAAGAAATATGGATTCCCATGGATCCTTTGTTGGTCATTCTCAATTACCCAAGTACTACAAACCTCCAGACATCTTATTCATTAGTTCGAGAATTCAAGATCAAATGGTGGGAACGATTCAATTCCAAAGCTGCTTTAGGAATAAAGACAGCCCCACCTACTCAACCAAAGCACCGTCGACTCCACAAAAGAAAGAAACAAACTCAAAAGGTAAAGAAAAAGCTCAAGATGATGAGATCCAATTACTCAAAAAGGAGATTATGTTACTCAAAAACAAGCATCAACAACTACTTCTCAAAGAACCAAGCATTGGTTCCGATGAGGAAATTCAATCCGACTACGATCCTTTTGATGGGCCGTGTGCCCGGGATCCTTACGATGTATAACCCGTTAAGGGTATTCAAAAAAAATAATAATAAAATAAAATTTTACTAATGTTTTTGTGCAGGTCTTCGATATTTTGCTCCGGTGAAATTTCTCATTTCACCTCTCAAAATGCCCTGGGAAGGAAGTGGATATTACTATTCACTTACTATTCAGAGCCACAGTATCAAGAAGTTATGACTGTGATGGTCACTAGTGCCATGTGATTGACGCCAGATACCATTCTGTCAAAAGATGCAATTATGCAAGAAGTTTGTCAAAGGCAATAGTAAAAATCCATGTGACTTTTCATAGTGGATTTTACTATTCATCAATCAAATCATTATTCACTTAAAGTTTTTGTCGGAAGAATCTTTGCTCCTGTTCAAACTTTCTACCTGGCAAGAACTGTTCAAGACTGATCAAGATACAACGATTCACTATTCATACTTTTAGTCTAATCAAGACTGTTCCAATAATTCAACATTGTCGGAAGATTTTTGAAGATGAAGATTCCATTTCAATCAAGACTCTCAACCGTCCAAGTGTGCGACGATTATTCATTTTTTCTACTATAAATATGTATTCATTTCTCATGAGGAAGGCATCGATCAATTACTCGCTTACTTACACAAGCAAACGCTTGCCTTCCGTCCCTACTCCCAAAACACTCATTGTATCCAACCTCTCTCAGAGAGCACTATTCAATCTTGTATCAAATTTCAAATATCAATCAAAGTAAGTTTTGATTCATTATCTTTTAAGTTTCAATTACTTTAATTGTTTTCAATTTCCGATTTCAATCTTTTGTTTTAGAAAAATCAATTTGTTAAATTAATTTGTCCCTCTCGCTTCCCTACTATTCCACCACAAACAGTATCCCGAGCTTCGTCCCCAAGCTCTAGTCCGAGTCCTGTCCCTAATTGGTATCGAGCCAAGTCTCGCCTATTTTGTTGTTGCACCGTAAGGCCTAGCGTTGGTTAGCCGTTGGTCAGCCCCATGTTATCCGTTGGTCAGCCGTGTGAGGTGGTCCCGGTAGAGGGTGGTCCCGGTAGTGTGTGTGCGTAATTATCGACAAGGTAGTCAAGCTTAAGCTGTGATGGCCTCTTGGTTACAAGATCATCTAGGTTTAGGAACTAGCAAGAGTACTAATGTGGTTAATAGCAGAGAAGTTAGCTGTCAAGTTGATTTGTCAAATTGGTCTATTCCAAAACAAAAGATAGAAACCATTTATCAAATAGGTAAGTTTGATTTCAACACTCGCTTTCTCTATTAAAGATCACGAAGAAACTTTCAGTTTAGATGAAGAGTTTCAAACTATCAAGTTATTATCCAATATTTCTATAAATAAATATAAAGAAAAATATAGATATATTCATTTTGGTATGATTCAAATAGCACTCAAGCCATTAACAAGACTAGGATTAGATTGTCCTATCTTTATGGCACTTAGAGACAATAGATTAATTAGATATCAAGACTCTTTATTAGCTATGATTCAAACTAATACCTGTAATGGTCCTGTCATATATATATATATATATATATATATATATATATATATATATATATATATAAATATATATTAAATAGGTGGATTTTAAAGTTGAGTTGAAAATTTTAATTATTTGGTTGATATAGTTATTTATCTATTTTAATCTTCTACTATTCATTCGTTAGCTTGGGTCATCTGTTAAGACTTGCGTTACATTCAAAGCATTTGCAATTGAATCCACTAAAATAATATCCACAATCAAAAATACAATATTTGTTTTTAATTAAAAAAGTGAGACTTTATCAATGTATTATATGAAAAGTTTAAAGGTAATTTTAAAAACTACGTTTTATTTATAAGATATTTTTTCCCTTTTTAATTTTTAGCATTCACCTAATATATAGTATATGATAAACTAAAATTAAAATTGTTGAAAACAAATTTTCAATTAACTATTCATTATCATACAAAAATAAAAACTATATATGATTGAAAAATGTTTCACCTATAACAAAAATCTAAAATTATTTGTAAAAGTTTCTTATATTTGTAAAATTAATTTTTCTATTTACAATTCACTTTCGTTAGTATAATATGTAATATATATTATGTCAAATAAAAATATATTCTCTTCTTTCCATTCTTATTGTTTTATTCTTTTATTTCAATAATTATAACTCTATAACAAAGGTTGTTTTGAATTGAGTTTTTAAATCCCCCTCAAAAAATAATCTTCCAATTATCTTATGAATCTTATTGTTTTATTCTACTCTATTTGTCTAACATCTTATCTAGACCTTCTATATTATAAATTTTAATTGTGGTTTACTTTTTAGGCGTGATTTCTTCAATAGAAGGGTGGTATTATTAAGTTGTATTTTAAAGAAAAATGATGGAAACCCAACGACATAATATAAATTTTGGTTTAGATGTGTTTCTCAAACTTATTTTCCAAACCTATTTTATACCCAACTTAGATTTTTTTTTGTTAAAAAAAATGAATGGGTATCCGATTTAGAAAAAATGTGTTGAATCACTTACGTTATTTATATTTGTTATAAACAGCTTATTACTTATTTTGAGATAAAAAGGGTTGAGAAAGTTTAATAAGATGATAATGATATATTAACAAATATACATTATTAAGATGACATTAATAAGTTTATATTTACTAATGTTACATCATTTACTAAATAAAATTAATTGTTTGATCTTCAGTCATTGCATTTTTTCAAAAGAAAAATGTTGAAATAAAGAATATAAATGAAATCCAATATAAATACATATTATACTATTATCTAAAATAAGGAATTAAAAGATGTTTATAAACAATATGCACATATAAACTAAATATTCAGCACCATCCTAAGTCACTATACTACTTGAAGTCTCTATGCATAATTTTAAGAAATATTAACTATAATATCCATGATTCATAAGTTTAAATGCAACTTTTGTTATCGCACATAACATATCTAATCTATTTAATTATGTGAACAACATTGAATAATTAAAAAATAATCACAAACCTGTGCAAAGCACAGTATAAACCCTAGCTCCTCTGTACAAGTCAATGTCTTAGGCTTGTAAGAATCACCTTGGAATTTTTCAAATTCAGATTGGTGCTAAAGACTAAACCGAAATCTGAGATCTTATCTAGTGTTCTACTAATCATGAACTAAAGGGAATGGATGGACCTAGTGCTTCCCTTTGTTTGCTTGTAAAACCTTGACAGGACGCTGCTCTGCTTTATCCCTTTGCTTCAACTGCTTGCATTGACGTCAAACCGAGCGAACAATCCCAGCCCAACCCACAGTCATCGAGTTGTTTACTAATGACACCATCATTCAGGAGATGTCACAAGCAGAATGACATGAAGGGGGCAAGATTAAGAATAGACATTTCAGATAACAAAGAACATTGTTTTAAGTTCAAACTTGGCCCAATTCAATCAATTTAGTGATATTCTCATAAGCTGCTATTTCCTCTAATCATCATAAAAGCTAAGAATTAACAAGACCATCTCAAAAATTTACCCACAAGTGCAACATCACCATTACAAAAGCAAGATCACAGCATAAATTTAAGGTAACAACTTTCATAAAGCAGCAATCAGACAAATCCAAAAGGCATAAATGCGAACCATTGTCGACCAGTTGGGGAAGTCTAAATGCATGGCGAACTAGCAAATCTCACAAAAACCATAGAGCACTCAATCTCTTCAACGCTCCACTGCTACTCCTTTCTGCTCTAAGTCCGGCTGGGACTGGTCTTCAGTAGGAGACCCATTCTCTGTTTCATGCTGGGTGTTGCCCACTCCAGGCCCTGGGAATTCCTCCTCATCTATGCGGGCAATGGGTTGAGATTCATTTCTCACGTCATTTTGCACTTGAGCAGGAGGTGACACAGCTTCGTCAGCAGTTTTGGTCAAGTTTGTTTTCTGAGAAGGCAGCTTGGGAAGGGACTTTCTCTGAGGCCGTTTCACTTGAATGGGTGAAGGTCCTTTGCTGGGCTTGTTTTGAGAGACTGTCTTTTCATCCAGACTTAGTCTACCCAGTTGAGGGGTTTGCTCACCATGTCCTTCAGCATCAGGGGTTCCTGGCTTCTTCCGGCCAAGCTTCGGTGACCTGGGACGTGTAGTTGGTATCTGCATCAAGACAAGGGGATCACATGGTGAAACTGTTAACAGAACCTAAGAGAGTAAAATTGAGCAAGCTTGTTAATTCTTAGTCGGCTCAGGGGTACATTCAACTGCCCCTTTTAAACAGCTGGTGCAGAGCAACTGAATCAAGGTTATCAAGCTCTAGATTTTTGTAACAATCCTCAGCAATAGCATGCAACAGCAACTCAAGCTTGCAAATCTCAAAATTCATGACCTACGCACATCTCATTAACTGTAGATCGTCGGCAATTTATAGCAAGATCCTAAGTAATGAAATCTGATGCTACTATTTGGTGGTGTAAAATCTGATGGAATATCATTGAAGGCCCGGTCAAAGGCTCAAAATCTTACTTATCAATAGAGGAACCACTTTCATGTACGATAATATACAACTATCAATGAATATCAGTAAAGGCCTTCTTCTAGATATGGAATAAAATATGATCACTCAACTGCAGTTGTATAAATACACAAGTATTATTTGCCAGAGGCCTTTAGCCACTAGGCAAGTCTTTCCCCAAGCATCAATTTTCCCTTATTCTGATTTCTGAATTGAAACATGTACGCTAATTTATAGAGGTCCATCACAGAATAAAACATCACTCGTAGAAGTTACCAAGTATGTCAAAGAAAGCAACAAATTATATTAATACATGCAGAACCACAGTCTAGCAGCAATCAAGAAGAATGAGGCAAAAGTCAACCCTGTTAACCTTTTCTTTTACATCCATTTTCCCTTTAGGAAAATGTACCAAGTCAATCTGTTAAATTCAAATCCAAAATCACAATCAGAAGTCCCATGTAGGCAGGGTCGGCAATCTGTATTTAAATCCAAATTCAAAATCATAAACGAGTCCCATGGGGGTTCCAATATAGCAACTCTACTCTTGAACTGTAGACACTAGTTCTATTACCCTATATGTAAAAACTGTTGACTGCCTACTACATCAAAAAGGAACATATAACAGCTT
The DNA here is from genome assembly GCA_021018815.1 of Talinum fruticosum. Lineage (NCBI taxonomy): Eukaryota > Viridiplantae > Streptophyta > Magnoliopsida > Caryophyllales > Talinaceae > Talinum > Talinum fruticosum. The sequence goes on from JAITYX010000011.1 coordinate 7,052,997, forward strand.
AGCTAAACTTTTAGCTTGAGTACACTATAATCTTAATCTATGCTAGAAAATTGCCCAAATTTGGCCTTTTCAAATATCCAGAAAGTGGACATACCATGCCAGTTGGCTCTATTCACTACATTTAGCACAGCGTCTTAGCCTTCACTATCCTATTCATCCTACATCATACATTTACCTGATGCGTCTAAGGTACAAGTACTTGCAAAATATGAAATTCACACCTAAATCCAACTCCTCCAGATCCCAATGTGGATCTCTCCAGATTAACAGGTCTGGAGAGATCTACATCTAAGCAGCCTTAGCCTTATCCCTAAAAGCCGAGAGGTCAATTGTCGGAGACCCACGGAAACATTCTTGCAGAAAACCATTTTCAAATTTAACTCTGTAAGGGGAATGAAACAAAATAACTAAGGGAAAAGTCAACATAATAATAGCAAGTGGCAACTAACACAATTCATAACATAAACATACAAGAAGTAAACATTAACGAATGATGAATCAAACAAGCCATGAAATCCTTGGAATAAGTTTGTCCCTAGGGAAGCAGCATAATAAAGATCAGCAATTAACACCACACATAGGTCACCTCTTGCTAGAGTTTGATTAGAAAAGGACACAAGTACAGAAACCTGGAGAAGTGCTATCTGCTAGCAAAGACACTAAGTAATAGGATACCTGGGACCTAACAGCCAAGCATGTCTAACCACAAAGTCTATTGAAGAAAATTTAATTCAACATAGCATGAAGGGAACATTTTAACTCAAAGTGTGCATATTTTACTGTTTTACTCCTTTAAAGCAGGCATATAATTGTTCTAATTATTACCGCTTCGAAGCAGGCATACAATTATTACAAAAACAATGCTCTTGGCTTCTTCCTCAACCCAGCAGACAGCACAGTTCATCAATGGTGGAATACAGAGTTACAGAACAATTGGATGTGACAGAGGAATTTATGAGCTAAGAAAAGGCCACAATCCTACTATTGTAGCAGTCTCTCCAGCATGCGCTTGTGGATGGCCTATGAGCAAATAGGTCAGGCATGGAAAATATGTTGATTTTAAAGAGGGCACAACATCTATCACTTGTACCATAGAAAAATAGACACTCAACAAACAGAGACCAAAAACCCTGCCTAGCCTTGCTAGATATAAAGCTGTATGGTCAGTTAATCACTTCAAAAAGTAGGCAGATAGCAAAAGGCTTAGAATGAATATTAGATACTAGCTGTAGGCATGGATTAAATTGCCGCTAATGTGCAGCGCCACACAGGTTGTATAGCTCATAGAAGTTCACTTCTATAAGCTATGAACATAACCACAGGATAAGCTGCCTACCCTAAACAAAAAGAAAAAAAAATACAAAAACAACCATCACCATCTTAATAGCCATAAGATGTGAAAATAATCAAATGAAGAACAGCCTACCTTCTTTAATTCCACTTTTGGAGGTGCAGGTTCCTGGTAGAAACTGGGCATAGGAGTGGCTTTAAAATTCAAACTTTTACGAAGCATTTTAATCTCAGCTTCTTGAGTTTCCTGCATAAACTTAGAAATTGTTATGGTAAATCCAGCTGCCTAGGAGCATCAAAACCACAAGTAGAGGAAAAGAGAAGGAAAAAGAGCAAAATAATGTACAACCTTGGATTTTGCTTGCTGATTACTTTTCTCTAATTCTTGTGCATGAATTTTTTCCTCCAGTTTGGAATAGTACTATTCAAGTGGAAGCAAAGGATAAATCCAATTCATATGAAAAAATAAAAAGCTGAGATAAGTATTAAAAACATCAACAAAGATGAGAGAAAAAACTAACCTCTCTTCTCTTCTCAGCACGTTCATCACACTTAAAGCTGAAACCATAAGATGGGAGTTTACCCACTCTGCGGGCCTTTCCGTCTGCTGCGGTAGGGCTTCTGCAAAGTACTTAAGGCTAAACCTTCTTGATATACCGAGAGAAAAACTATACCACAACCAGTACAAGTCCTGCTATACAGTAGTCTTGGGAGGTCAAGATGTATGCAGTTTACTTTTACTGGAACTTTCAGAGAAGTGTTCACTTGAAGAAAGCTTTTGGTACCGAAAAGAAAAATGAAAGAAGAGTGGTAGGAGTAAAATTACTAACAGTGGGAATATGTACGAAAAGGAGTACAAATAATGCCATGGCTTAAGGGTGAACTCCTTTCATTTCACATAACCTTCCATCAAGGAGGTGCAAGGTTTAAGTTCCACTAGGAAAATTGAGAAGGGGAAATTTTCCCACATACAACCCTCCCTCTTTTTCACAAATATGATCCAGAAGGGTGTCCTTACGAGAGATTGAGCCCCTAACAAGTGCCATCTTCCCATACCGTAAAAAAGGGCATAAAGTTGGCAAACCCATATTAAGGATACTCAATAGATTCTTCATTTCCTTCATCCTTAGTTGGAGGACCTTTAAGCAGGGACTTTAATTTTGGCTTCTCTCTGCAACAAGGAATGTAAGTCTAGAGAAACAGCAGATAACTTAAAATTTACCAGAAACAAGGATTCTGGTATAAGTTGTAACTATCAGACGCTAGATATTGTTGCATTCAATATACTAAGACTAAAATGGTAAAGGGGGAAGCAGACAACTTCAATGAAGAGGAGGAAATTTTAATATTTTGGGGAGGGGTGTTTATAGTAGATGGACCTACAAAGTGCTTTCAGAATCAACCAAGTAATCAGAACCAGACACTGTTTCAGACTTTGGATAATTCTCCTGAAAGAAAAACAAGGACACAGTCTGTCAGCACCATGAAACCGCTATCACTAGCTATATAAAAAGAAATGTAGTAGTTTTTTTGTTTTTTTTTTTTTGAGGGATGGGGTGAATACATCAAAAACATTATATAAAGAACTATAATAGTATCGACCTTAGTCTGAGGGTTATTAGTTACAGGTGCTGATTTCACTGTCTTGCTCAGGTTGTTATTGATGACTTGTCGATCATTGGAAGATCCAGTTTTTACAATATGTTGTTTCACTCCGGTACTTGCTGACAGAGCACCGTTTAATGTTGTCTTTAATTCTTTACCATTGTTGGTCTTCTTCTTTACAGCTGTTGCTGAACCATTTTTCGTGTAATTAGGTTTTTCAATTCTGGCCCTGCTTTGCATTTTGGGTTCCTTCGCTTGGTTAGTTTCTCGTGTTTCCACTTCCTACAAACAAATATGCAGATGATTAGCAATAAATCATACTTGGCTAAACCAGACAGATTAACATCAGGTTGAAGAAAGTACCTCAGAGGAGTCATTATTTTCCAAATGTACATCAGTAATTCGTGCAATTATTTGAGAGGAAGAATCAACCATACAACGATCACTTGACTCACCAACAGTGCCTGAGTTAGCATCAGGAACTAGAGCCACCAGGTCACATCGAGGCATTAGATTCACCTCCTCTGAAGCAACATATTCCCCCTCCAAATTAGTATGTTCAACATGAACACCATTCTGATCAACAATCCCCACCCTAGAAGTATATATATCGTTATCAGCATCCATCGCCAGCTGCACAATGAAAAAGATTTATTTCACTTCTAAATAATTAACAGTTACTCAGAACATTAATGCAAACACTGAAGAAGACAGACATAAACAATCAGTTTTAAGGATTCTATGATTACTGATTAGGCACATATTTTGAACAGTACTTTTTACAAAATAGCCATGGTCTGTACAAGTATTCTAGCATAAACAGTGAGAAGTCTGTTATGATGCATTACGAAGTATCCACAGCCACTCAAATACTTTGTGAAATCAAAGTCCAAATCTATGTCTAAATCTTGATAAATCACAAGTTCCACAAGCCAGACCCCCATCCAGATATACAGTCGCTGTTTTCCCATTACCATGGCATCCAACTCATGAGAAGCAGGCAATCTACAAAGATGGAGGCGAAGTTTAAAAAAATTGATGCCCCTCCCTTGACACTGCTTCAGCAAGACCATATTGTACTAGGATTTCCACCAAAATTCAACAGTTCAAGTCCACATCATCTTTCATTTCCATGGCACACCTTGCAATGGGTTGCAGTATCTAATATTGTGAATCTCTTCTGTTGTTGCATATCCTTGCATTGCGTTGTACTTTACCAGACATAGACTCGAACCTTCTATTCCAATGGATGACAAATTCATCTCTCAATCATGAGATGCCACAACCACTAGTCTGACAATGTACCCTCTGGACAAAAAAGCAGATCAAACCAATACGACTTGGCAAATGCACAAGCTAAGTGGATCAAAAAGGATTATTTCATGCAAAATTTCAGTATTGAGCATATCCGGATTCCCTGATACTGCATTTTCTCTCACATAGTCCTATCCTAAAATTCAAAGTAACTAAAATTCAAGGTATAGATAAGAAACAAAGGGTTGATGGTACTACAGAACACCAGAAAATAAGCAAAAGAAAATACACCAATCCATCACAAGTACCAAATCACCAAATGCTCCCACATAGCCCTATGAACTACAAGAACACTGAAAACATCGCTCCAAAACCACTCTATAGTGTTCAAACAGAATCACATTTGAGGTTATCATTTGAAGTAGATAGAGTTCAGACTAAACCATTATGGATTCCATCAAGGAAAACCAAGAAAACACAAAAAGTACTCTCCTTCCTCGGTCACAACAACTTCAATAAACCCCGCTTAAAATCACAAATCTGCGATGCAAAATCCACTCCCAGATCTTGAAACCCACCAAACACATCTTGAATCAAACCCACAAAATATACAAGTACCAAGTACCAAAGTTTCTTCAGAAAACACCAAACTCTGTCTCCTAAGCAACCTGCTTTGAGGAGATGACACTAAATTTCACAAACAGGTGAGAGAAAGTGAAACTCTAGATTGAAAAAGTTAAATTAATACAGAAGCTTGCATTGATCACCTGGGAATCAAACCGCCATTGTGAACTAGAACCAACTCGATCTGAGACAGGGAGAGAGAGAATGGGGCTTTTCAGTTTCTGAGTATTGATTGGAGAAAATCAGAAATCGAACAGACAAAACCCACGATCTTCAACTAGATTAAGGGAAACACTGACTGGGGTTAACGTTGCCCTTTTTTTTTTTTTTTTTTTGGGTTCCAAGTTTGTTTCTTTTCTTTAATTTAATGGGTTTTCTCTTTTTCTTGGAGATATTATTTTTGATTCAAAATGAGAAGAGGGCTTCTTCAAAAGACAAAATGGGGGCTGGAAAGCAGTTTTCTTCGAGGAGGTGAGAGTGTACAGAGAGAGTGGGGTGGAGTTTTCAAATCCATGTTCCAGGTCATATACAGGTTTGACTTGCGCACGACCATTTTAGGAGAAAGAATTGGGGATCACGCGGCTCAGGCAGTCAGGACAGAAATAGGCAACAATACCATCGGAAAGAGATGTCAAGAACTCAGTTTAGGACACTAGTTGGGAGTGCCTTACATAATAAAATTTTTTTATTATTTTTATAAAAAAACTATATTGTTGTAATTTTATTTTTATTTTTTAGTTAAATTGCATAAATTTTGCTTTAAAATTACAGCGAAAGATATATAAAAAACAATTAAATTTTTTGATTTTGTTATTATAAATATATAAGAGCTAAAACTATAGAAAAATTATCGATTTAAGCTCAATTTGAAAGTAATGGTTGTTAATCAAAAATAAATTATAGAGAAGTTATCAATTTAATTCAATTTGAAAGTAATTACTCCAATAATTAAAGTTAATTTTTATTTTGGGTTTTTTTATATTTTTATATTTTTTATCTTTTGTTAACGGTTGTCATTGCATTTGATTGATAACGTTTTCTATCCGAAATCTCTATCAAATATTGTATATTACTCGAATAAATAGAATTTTGGTGGCACAAGGCCGAGAAGGCCTCTCTATTTTTGTTTTCATGTGTATAATTGATTATGAACTGATTATATCAATTTAATTTAGATGAAGTAGTTATGCAAATATGCACACTAAATCCTTTACATAATACATTTTTAAAGATAACAAAAAAAAAGTGAGGTATTTCATTAACCATCAACATAATAGGTAGTGTGTTAAGATCCAAGAAAAAACCATCAAGATACAAGGTTGACTCACCTTCTAAGAAGGGTGGCCAAGTCTAGCATTTTATTCTCAGGTGATTCTACTGTACAATTGCACTCGAACCAGGTTTAAAAGGTGCGCAATAAAACGCAAGTATATGTCACGCATTGACAAGATTAAGGAGATTCTAAAAATAAAGATGAAGCGGAATTAAGAGAATGAACTATACTCAAATTCATAATATCCAAACACTAGAATTATAATGATCTTCCTTCTAGGTGTCTTTCAAAGGCCTTAAAACTAAAAACTTTCCCCTTGAAATTAGTGTTGCAAGAAAAAGCAAGCTGTAATTAACAACAAATCCAAATAAAAGCAAGCAAGTTCAGCGACATAAATCGGAGACAAATCCATAACCAATTTGTTATTTTTTTTGGATAGGGTGTTCCGAACAAAAATATTAACTTAGCTTTTTTTTCCTTGACGATGCAAAACTATTACCAAGTGAAAGCCATTCAAGGATCCACCTGGTTTGGGTGATCACCGAAACAGATTCCATTAGCGAGCAACTGGCGAAAACTCGCAAATCATCGTATGATCGCAACTTGGGAAAGACTTGACCAGTCGGGGATAGGAAAAATAAGAGCAAGTAATGATTCAAATTTACAACATAAGAAGTTATCCTGCTAACCTTCGATTACTTTTCACGTGAACTTTCCTTTCGACAGGGACATTTCCTCGAAAATGTCCTCCTGGATGATAAACAACCATAACTTTCCTCACGTGATCCGACATAGTAACTTATTAACATTGAGACTTATAGCCTCTCTATGAAAGTAATATAGAAAGTTAAATCAATCACATGGAAGAGAAGGTACATACAACTTGTTTGCACACATTTATGAAATAGATACGTAAGTATAGATTTATGAATTAACTTGGTTCAAGAATGGAACCCAAGTAGCGAGACAAGAACAATGCGTATAAGTCTCAAGTCAAATTATAATTTCACTCGCTAGCCAGTGACAGGCCGCAAGCGCACGTTATATAAGTTGTAGATCCCACAAGGACTCGATCTAACAACACACTAAACAAGTCATCTACTCAATTGCTAAGCTAATCGGATTTTTAGAGTTTGCTTCTCTAAACTAGTTCTAAATATTAAAATCAAGGAAATTAATCTAGACTTAAATCAATGAGTAAAAACATCTAGGGATTTGCTTTCCTAACAATGAGTTTGATAATTTAAACATAAATTGTGCAATCATTCTTTCAAGTAAATCAAGGATTGATAATCAAAAAATTCTACCGCTCTTTCGATACTTAATAGAATTGCTCTAATTAACCTATCAAACAACTTTCGTATACCTTTTAAGTTATCAAAGTCAAATATTTTAAATTATCAAAGTGATCCCCTAATTTACTATTATTTTCTCAAATTTCATAAAATAGGTAGAAAGGTTGGTTGTCGGATTATTCTGTTTCACTTTTCAAGTACATGATAGATTAATCTCTAAACACAAGTATTCTAGGCCTTCAAAACACTCATGAACATGATAAACACAACCTTCTATTGATCAAAATAAGATTCTAGCACAAATCATAGAAAACTAATCAAACTTCATTATTTTGGATTACAAATCCCTAGAAAAACTAAACTACTCACACATGATTATTGAAAGATTAAATAAAATCTAATACATGGTAATCAAACCTCAAATAGCAAGAAACAAACAAGTAGATGATAGACTTGAAATACTTTACTTGAATTTCTCCACTTCAAATGGGATCCCGCAAGTGCTTCGATCTCCTTCTTCGATCAGCAAAATTCGGTTTGATGTGGATGAATAAAGGAAGGAAAAATGGTGATAGATGAATATGGAGGATGAATGGTGGATTCTAGACTGGATGACCTCAAGATTAGCCAAAAATTGGCTTAAATAAGCCATTAAAAAAGCAATCAAGAGCTGAAACCGTCAAAACCGAAGTCTCGGTAGAATTTACCTCCAACACGGGCCCGTTTCCTCCGACACGGGCTGCCTGTGTTGGCTGCCGACACATCAAAACTGGACGGAAACGCCAAAATTGGCCCGTGTCAACCGACATGGGCTGCCCGTTCTCGATGCAAAGGCTCGACCTCCAACATGGGCCGTGTCGGTAGACACGAGCTGCCCGTGATGGTTGCTTGGAAGGCATGCGTCAAATTGATTTAGTCATAACTTCCTCATCCGATGTCAAAATGATGCGATTCTTGATTTTTCGGAAAGCTCATTGAGTCTAGTTTCTAATTATTTCATCATTTTTATTGCTTCATAAGTGTGGGAAGAAACATGATTCAGAGAGTAAAGAAGTATCCGTTACCGCACCCTTCTTACTTTCCAACTTATATCTTTTCCGTTCCTCCACATAATTGAGCTTTTAATATGTCATCGAAAGCTCTTTCAATAAGGAAGTTAGAAACATAGACTCAAAATAGTTTTGGACTGAAAATATGACTAAAAATAAGGTCCAAATCATTAGGAAGTCTGTAGAAATAGACCAAAAACGCAAAACCCAAGTGTAAAGCATAAATGGGGCATAAAGTAAATAAATATGAATATAAATCCCCAAAAATGACAAGCAACCTCCTATGAAATCTAATACAAATATGGCACTTATCAAAGTCCCCTATGCTTAAAAGTTGCTTGTCCCCAAGCAAATACAAGACTCAAACAAAAACGAAATCAAAAAGAAAATAAAATGACTCAAGATGAAAAAGAAAAATCTATTTACACACCCTCCTCGGGTAAGTATCTCAGTAAAATTCTCTAACAATTAAGTTTAACCATTAATAGCCCGAAAGTGATGAAAACTGTTAAGCACAAGTAAGAGGGTAGTTTTTGAAAAGATTTCTATGAATCACACAATTAAGATCAAATCAATCACCCTTAATCCAATGATAGCAAGTTGGCACATGTATAAGCATAAACCTAGAAAGATTGAGAGCAAACCTCACTTTAGGGAAGTGGAAGCACTCCTCTCATGTGTTTGAAAATATATAACAATGAAACTTCTCTCAATACTCTCACCAAAGAAACAATCTACCATATGCTTGCGAAGAATCTCAACTCTCCACCACGAGTATGCAAATGCAAATGACAATCAAGAGGTCTTTCAAGGGTTGTAACGGGGCTAGAGGTTAAAGTTAGGAGTGGCATTATTTGAGTAATGAGGAGCTAAAAGGAAAACTTGGAGCTAACTCATCAAATATCTCATATATACAATACTACCCACTCATAAACATTCAAAATAAACCCGAAAAAACCCATTGGAAACCACCTTAAATCTACACAACCTAATGCCAAAACACTTTATTCTTTTTCTTTTTTTTTCTGATTTCTTTTTTAATTTTTTTCTATTTCATTTTTCTGATTTTTTTCTTTTTTTTTCGTTGTGAATGGCAAAACAAACAAATTTATAATACGAGGCAAGTTTCCAATTTTCAACCCAAATGCAACTATAGAAGTTGAGAAAGTTTCAAGAATGAAATTTCACAACTAATCCCCATCAACCAAACCACAAAATTTACCACAATCAACCCATATCACACTCAAAACACTCCAAGCAATGGCTTAAGGATAAGAAAAATGTATTTGGCCAAGGGTTGTTAATGTAGGTTCAATCAAAAAGAATGGTCAAAGGCTAAAAAGGGCTAGAAGTGGTAATTCATAAAAGAAAGGGTGGCTTTTTGGCTCATGTATCTTACAAAATCAACAATTGAATGCCTCTATCACATTGTCAATGCAAATACAAATTTCGGTTTCGAAGAGATTCAAAACAAAGAGATTGCAATCAAGGTAGAGTCACACATGGAAAACATGAGACTGATAAAAATGATTAGTCTTTTAAGGCTTTGTGGTCTCACGGGTTAAGGCTCAACAACCAATCCTAATTCAAGATGTTCCACATGCCAATCTCACATCAAAAGAACAAAAAGGTGTAATCAATCATCTCTATCAAAGTGCAATTCTAAACCAAGATTCTTTTACAAACTCTTTTCAAAAACTTTTATTCATAAACGGGCTATACAAGATTAAACAAAGTCAAAAGGAAAACTACCTAACCCAAAAAATTATCACGGGAGGATTTATTAACTAACCTAAAGTCTAACCTAAATTTTTTCTTCTTTTTTTCACATTATTTAATTTTTTTGATTTACTAATGTTTTTAAATTAAAGCAATAAAAACTACCCTTACATGCAACCTAAATGCAAATGCAAAACCTAGAAATCACAAAATGAAACTAAAGATAAAAGTTAAATTAACGAAAACTAAGAAAACTAAACTAAAGTACATGCAACTATATGCAGCTATATGAATGCAAATGCGACTATATACATCATTCTTCATGCACTACATGAATGCAAAACCTTCCCCCATGCTAGGACAAAGCATTGTCCTCAATGCAATTAAGAATCAATATGATGGAAGGAGAAAGAACAATCACTCTTCAAGTGCGTCTAATGGTAACTTTTATGAAAAATGCAAACTACCTAAAAATTAAAAAAAGAAAAAAGAAATCACCTTGTGTTGCCTCCCAAGTAGCGCTTCTTTAAGGTCATTAGCTAGACCCAGCTTCAATCATCCGTCTAAGGCAAGAGGATAAACTGGAAGGAAAGGAGACTTCTCAAGAAATGTTTCTCCTTTGTCACGGACTTCAAAATCGAACTCTTGTAAAAGAAGGTACCTCCAATTAGCCTTATCAAGAATTACTCTCGTCGTGGGCAGTCACCATTAGACGGGCCACCATCACATTTGACCTTCCAGTTGAGGTCCAAATCAAGAGCTCCAATGCATGAAGCATCAACCGAAGCAAGCTTCAACCTAATGCCCTCATTTAAACAAACGTCATTAAACACATAGGACATGCCCTTGCCAAACATTAGTGGAGGAAATTTGTCAACCTCCATCACTTTAGCATTGGCAAGTTCATGCCCGTCATGCAAAGGTTTATCACATGCTACTTCATCAGTCATCTCAACACTACAACATTCAGCAGAAATGGGGAAACATCATGTTTCTTAAAAATTCAAATTCAGCATGATGCTCCCCACATCAAAGGTCAATTTACCCTCTTTCACATCAATCTTACACCCAGCAGTAGCCAAGAGAGGCCTCCCAAGAATGATTTGGGTACGGGTATCCTCAGCCATATTAAGAATTAGAAAGTCCACAGGCACAAAGAAATCACCAACTTTGACAGGAATATCCTCTAAAATACTCAAAGGATATGTCACGGAACTATCTCGCTAATTGAAGAGAAATGGTGGTGGACTTTAACTTACCTAAGTCCAAATTCTTATATAAAGAATAGGGCATCAAGCTCACACTTGACCCCAAATCACATAAAGCACGATCTATTGACACATTCCCAATCGGGCATGGGATGGAAAAACTAACTGGGTCTTTAAGCTTTTCAGGAAGTTTATTTTGGACTACCGCACTACACTCCTCACTCAATGTAAAAATCTCATGCTTATTCAATGTCCTTTTTTGGAGAGGATCGTTTTCAAAAATTTAGTATACAAAGGCATTTGAGTCAAAGCATTAATGAAGGGAATGTTCATATTTCATTTCTTAAGCATCTCCAAAAACTTCCCAAATTACATATCAAGCTTAGCTTTAGCTATTCTTTGTGGGAATGGTAAAGGCGGAATGTAAATTCTTTGGGGAGTTTTTGTTTGCTCATTAGAAGTCTCATTCTCATTGTGCACACTAACATCAACTAAGGACTCATTGGAGGGTGTAGACACCTTCTCATTCACAACATCATTTACATTTTACATATCAATGACCACATGCTCACTCTTATCACCCTTAGGCCTCGCAAATTGTGTCCCACTCCTCAAAGTTATGGCATTGCATTGTTCCCTAGGGTTAATCTCGGGTTGGCTAGGAAGCTTACCCGGAGGGCTAGAGGAAGAGCTAGCTTGGCTAGCAATCCGAGATTCAAGCATTTTACTATGGGTGGCGAAAATTTCAACTTTTGTAACCAATTGCTTGATAATCTCATCTTGCTTCAATTGAATCTCTCGATTTCAAATGGGATCCCTCAACCGCTTCAGTCTCCTTCTTCGGTCTTTAAAATTCGGTTTGATGTGAATGAATGAAGGAAGGAAAAATGGTGATGGATGAATATGGAGGATGAATGGTAGATTCTGGACTGGATGGCCTCAAGATCAACCGAAAATCGGCTTAAATAAGCCATTAAACCGTCAAAACCGAATCGTCTCGGCAGAATTTACCTCCAACACGGGTCGTTTCCTCCGACACGGGCTGCCGGTGTTGGCTGCTGGCACATTAAAACTGGACGGAAACGCCAAAACGGGTTGTGTCAACTAACACGGGCTGCCCGTTCTCGATGCAAAGGCTCGACCTCCAACACGGGCCGTGTCGGTAGACACGGTCCGCCCGTGTTGGTTGCTTCGGAAGGCATGCGTCAAATTGATTCGATCATAACTTCCTCATCCGATGTCAAAATGACGCGATTCTTGATTTTCAGGAAAGCTCAATTCTTTCATCATTTGTATTGCTTCATAAGTGAGGGAAGAAACATGATTCGAGAGTAAAGAAGTGTCTATTACCGCACCCTTCTTACTTTCCAACTTATATCTATTCCGTTCCTCAACATAATTGAGCTTATAATATGTCATCGGAAAGCTTTTTCAATAAGGAAGTTAGAAACATAGACTCAAAATAGCTTTGGACTAAAAATATGACTAAAAATCAGGTCCAAATCATTAGGAAGTCTGCAGAAACAGACCAAAAATGCAAAACCCAAGTATAAAGCATAAATGGGGCATAAAGTACATAAATATGAATATAAATCCCCAAAAATGACAAGCAACCTCCTATGAAATGTAATACAAATATGGCACTTATCAGCCAGCTACAATATGCTCTATTTCGAGTAATTAAATCAAACACAAAAATCGGGGTGGGAGGGTCACACTGCACCCTAGCTTAACAGCTTGTTCTCTAAAGTAGTAAGCACAATTGTCATATGCAGAAAGCAAAGGTGGAACCAGGGCATCATGAACTCATATAAGCCACTCACATTACTTGATTGAACAATATTTGTAGTTTCACACAGTGAACAATAATATACTACAGTTTCACAACCATAGTACCAGAAATCAACTTGAGCAACGACATTTCATAAAAAGAGTCGATACAAATACAATAGTTAAAACACCTTGCCTTGCGAACAATCAAATATAACAATCAGATTTAATTGCATTGCACATCAGAAAGAAGAAGGTTGGGCCTACCAATGACACATGCAAGAGAACATTCCTTGCATTTTCAGTCAATTATTACTGGGCATACATATCATGGGAAAAACAAAGACATAATACAAAATCAAACCTCTGCTAATTTTGGGGTAAAACTTGCATCCATCTGACCTCCCTTTACCCTGCTTAGGTAGAACTTTTTGAGAAGCACTAAGTCACATACATTATCTATGACTCTTTTATCTAATACCATAGCAAAAGGTTGGTAAAATTTAAAGTTGAAATGAATCCGAGCCAAAATTTTGTACAAAGATACTATTACAAAAATTCTGGAAATATACAAGTACCTTATATCTTGCCCAATTGAGTTCCATCCTCCAACAACAATGAAAGGAATATTCATTTTGGAAACAACTTGCACCAACATTTCCTTCACTATTGATAGTTGATATTGCAAAGAACTCAGTTCAAGTGTTGTGAAATATACATTATCGAGGATGGCATCAATTTCTGAAATCATTGTAGTAGAAATTAACATACATAAATGCATATAGGAGGTCTCATGAGACACAGTTATAATTCCCTCATCTAATATAAGTGTCTCTGTTTTCCTTTTAAATTTTACAACATATAAAAATAAAGTCTCTACTCTATTACATATAGTCACTCTATTCACTTTCAAAGTTATGTTTTGTTAATGGCATTCAGTGATATCTCTTTTTGAACAGGAAGATAAGTGATAGCTCTTTTTGAACAGGGTGGCATTATGCACACGTACAGTAAGGAGTTTCTTTGGGGCATTCTTTTTCCATGGATAAGTACTTTGTGAATTCTCACTGAATCAAATCCGCAAACTGAATGAACAAGCTCAGGAATTTCAAATCCCTGCTCTACTAAGGTCACATTGTCTCTTCCCTTCAGAAGGTAGTGACAGAGCTTTATACATGAAGGACAATAGATTGACCAACTATTCTGTGTTTATATACCCATCACAGCAGTAAGTTTAGAAATCATTTACTAAATTTCACAACAAAGAACTTATAACTCATCCATTGGCTGAGACCATTACACCTGCACTTCTCAACCAGTTAAAAAACCTAATATCCAAGCCATTGGACATGAATTGCAATTACCAGAGACCTCATAACATTATATTATCATATCATAATACAAAGAGGTGTTAGAAAAATTGTGCACCTAGTCAGCACAAGATAAGGGGAAGGAGTCCTTCTCGGAGGGGATCTCGAAGTACTTGCCATGACTGACTGAGATCTAATAGCTGCGCTTCTTTGCCATTTTCTTCATCTGCTGAACCCTCCTCTCTTTCAGACCTTCAGATCGTCCGAATCCAGCCACTCTAGGGCGGCGATTTCATTGTCTAGCTTGTCTTCCACTGCTTTCACCATCGTAAGTACTTGCTTCTCCAAAATCTACATGGAAATCAAATTCAGCAAATTCCGCTATGGCTAATTCATGAATTACTACGGTGATTGAGAGAAGCTCTTTTAACCGGCAAGGTGAGGAAACATAATCAAATTGAAAAAAATAATGTAAAAGAAACTGTTTAACAGATTTGGGTCTGAATCACTCTTAAAATTACATGAGATAAAACTAAGACAAGTAATATGAATATAAGCAACTCTAAGTAAAAGACAAAGAGGATAACATTTGTTTTGCAATTTACAATCATTTCTTTAACAAGCAGCGTAGTTACCTTATTTTATTTACATTACAGCTAAGTTTTGGATATTACATATTACAGAAATTCTAAAGTTATATACATTGGGTTTTATATACACAAAGTCGATAACAATCGCCATCTTTGTGCCCTATTTATGTACACTAGCTTGTACAGAAAAAAATAAGCATGCATCCAATATTTACATTGTATGTATAGTCGGTAATGACCATGTTTGAAAAACCATGCTGCTGAGGAGGAAGCTTGTGCTCCAAAAGACGTGTTGTCATCTTACTCATGGTTAAAACGTTACCCATTTGCAAGTTCCACAGCAAAAAAAAAAAAAAAAGATTTCGGGTCTTTCAAAGTATATAGACTATCATTAACTTACTGCTATATAGATTATCAATAAAATTAATAAGATAAAGCAATAAATTCTTTTTAATGAATTTATTAAATTTTTTGGAACGTTAGTTTCTTAAAAGAAATTATTAAAACAACCTTTACTATCAAATGTCAAATACAATCAAATTTTAAATACAGTGTGCCTGATGTTTAAGCAATTGTTAAAAATTTTCTCATTTATTTAATGAATTAATTATTAAGAGTTTATTAAATTTTGCTTTTATTAATATAAAAATATTAATTGGTAGTTAGTAAAAAATAAGAAAACAAATAAAAATTTGTGATATTATTTTAAACAATGAAAAACGATTAGAAATAGCTACTGAATGATGTTAACTGTATATAAGCAAACTTCTTTTGGAGTCTCCATCAAACTCATTGCACTAACACCAAATAGTTATTGGCTTAGCGGATCTAAGTTATGTGTAAGCAAAGAGGATGGTGGGCTAGGCCTCCGTGACATGGTAACCTTCAACGATGCGTTATTAGCCAAGCAGTTCTGGCGTCTCCTCAAGAACCAATCCTCTCTCCTAGCCACTCTTCTTCAAGCCAAGTACCACCCCAACCGTGATATATTTGATGCAGCCCGAAACCGAGTTGTAGCTATACAAGGCGCAACATCTTAGGTGCAAGAGACATCATCACCCAAGGCTCGAGATGGATTGTGGGTAGCAGTCAATCTATAGACCTTGGAATAGTCGTTGGCTTCCTCGCCCTACTACCTTCAAAACAGTCTCACCAAGACCAGCGGATACTAAAGGTTGGCGAGTATCCGATCTCATTGACGTGGATAATGTTAGCTGGAAAGTCGAACTGGTAAGGTCTTCTTTCATTCCTATTGATGCTGATATTATTCTCAGCCTGCCTTTGTACCCTTCTTTCCCAAGTGACAAGCTCATCCGGCATTTCACTCTTGATGGTTCCTTTACTATCCGCTTGGCTTACCACCTTATAGTTAGAGACAAACTTTACGCCTGCGGATCTTCTTCGACAACCACTAGTGAAGTGTGGAAATCTATTTGGAAACTCAATATCCCTCCGTGCATCAAAATATTCAGCTAGCATATGTGTAAGGGTATACTCCCAACTGGTTCAAACCTTGCCAAACGATTATCCTCATTTAACATGTGTTGCTCGATCTGTGATCACCTAGAAATAGTGACACCCATGCCCTTCTCGAATGTCTTTTGGCTTCCCTTATATGGCAACACAATGACTTTGATTCAACTCTCTGGATCTCTTATGGACTGCTACTCCTTCGCCAAAGGTACCTTGAAACCCGACCAGCTCGGGGACTTCGTTGTTGTCCTCTCGGGAAATTAGGAACTCACAAAACAGATTCATTTTTTCCACTCCAAACTAGGACCTTTCTTCCCTGGCCAAGCGTGCCTGTGCATTCGTTGCTAGCTTCAGAGCCGCACGTGAACATGAAAAGGACACTATAACTATTTAACACCCCTCTACTTGGCGACCCCCTAACCCGGTATGTTCAAACTGAATTTTGATGGTGAAAAAATTAGCGACTCTAACTGGGGTTGGGGTTTTATAATTCGCATCCATTCCGGAGATATTATCATGGCGGGTGCCGAACAAGGCCAAGGGTTTACTGGAGCACAAATAGAGGAAATCCGAGCTTGCCTCTTTGGAATCAAGTTTGCGGCAGCGACTGGCATAAGTAATCTGACTGTAAAGGGAGACTATCTTGCTTTGATTAAGATGTTAAGGACTCCCACCTCTTAAGCTAGTCTTGTTAGTTTTTTTGTTAAAAACATTATGTCTATTTCCTTTTCTTTTGATTTTTATTCTTAGTCTTTTATTAAATGAGGGGGTAACAAAACTACTTATGACTTAACTCATTTGCAACCTTACCACTTCGGTAGGAGTTTGTGGGATACTGATGTCCCATAATTTATTTCCTCTAGGGCATCAGAAGACATGTATGATTTCCTCATTTTCAACTTAATATAACCTCCCTCCTCTTTCATAAAAAAAAACACCAAATAATTTCTCTGCCATTTGTCCGAATATAGTTGCCATTACTGATCCTGATGTGTCTTGCAATTGTACTTCAATGCGGCATCTGATTATATTAAAATAAACATATATATAAATTGGTTAATAAATGATATTTTTTAAATGAAGCAACATTTTTATACCTTTTAGAACGTGATTAATGAATATTTTTGCTTGGGGTTGTAGTAGCTAATTTTTCACATTGAGTACATGTGAAAGTCTCCTGATACTTTGCTTCTATGTCTTTCAGATAATAATTACAAGACACGAACCAGAATTTCTGGTGAAGGTTTATAACAGATGCGGTGGCTTGCACTTGAAAAGTCTGATTATCCATTAATCACATCATAATATATTATGAAAGATGTTTAAAAATTATATACAATTAACGTAAAAAAATAAGATGTTATATATATTATTATAATCTTACAGCAAGAGTGTCAGAAAGATCTTCAATTTTTGAAATCTCTGTATTCTTGGTAGATTTGGATGTGTTTGAGCTCGATTGCTTCTGTTTTATAGCTGCCATTTCTCTTATAATGTTTTCATTTTGCATAGCTTTGCAATTGTATGTGTATTAATTTGAAGGGATATATTAATGTAATATAAAGAAGGAGCTTTATCATGAACGCAGTGCAGCAATTTCAGGAAGATCTGGATTTATTACAAATGCTATTGATGACCTCGTTGAAAGTGATATATCTTTATTGTTTATGTTGATTAATAATGTTAAGAAAACAACATAATGTAATTGCAAAAAGAAAATTATATGAATAAAGTCATTTATGTATATAAAAGTGCTTGTTTAAAATAGAAATAATTAAAGTAAAAAATATATTTATCATCATACGAGCTAACTTATTCGCTTGGCAAGAATGATAATACAACCTATGATATCAGCGGTTGACAGCCATGTCTCAACCTCAACAAGGTCGGCAATCCATAAACCCAAAAGCTCTATGACTCTACCCCCAACTCCCGCCAAGCCGTCAAGTTCCTGACCGCTTCCACCATCGGCACCGTCCTCTTGGTCCCCTCCGGGCTCACCCTCACCGGGACGGTCATAGCCCTTACAGTGGCCACCCCGCTCCTGGTGCTCTTCAGCCCGATCCTGGTGCTGGCCGCCATCACCGTGTTTCTAATAGCCACCGGGTTTGTCTTATCTGGCGGGTGTGGGGTGGCAGCCATCTCCGCTCTGTCGTGGATATACCAGTAGGGAAGCACCTGCCCGGGGCCGACTAGCTCGACCATGCACGCATGCGGATCGCCGGTGCGGCCCGGGAGGTCAAGGAGAAGGCCAAGGAGAATCTTCAGTACGTGCAGCACAGAGCTCAGGACGCTACCCAAACCACGACGACCGCCGCCCAAGCTTAACTTTATAGTTAGTTGGATGAATTAATTCCTATATGCTACCTACAGCCTCTTGCTTGCTTTGATTTTCTCTTTCCATTGTGCTTGCTTTGATTTTCTCTTTCCATTGTGCATGCTGTTGTGAGTTATCGTTTTGATCTTTGTTTTCTCCTACCCTTTTTTGGACATTTTATGTACAAGGTTGGTTAATGACGAGTGCTTTTTGTCAATGTCTTTTCCGTATGGCTCTAAATCTGGTTAATTTGAATGAAGAGAGCCAACTACAATCAAGAACATTGTAAAATAAGACTTAGCTACTCGTTACATGAATTTAATTTTCAGATTGGTACATTGCGATTATGTAAACGAGAGACAGATACAGTACAATTGGGTGAGAGGAAATTGAAGCCGAGATCAGGATTCTGTTTCTAATCACCGGGAGTTAAGACTTATTGGTTACTAAAATGGCTTCATTGGATGTGCTTGTTGTTGGGTTATTCCCTCCTACATGGATGAAGAGGACCAAGTTCATACTTGGGTCTAACTTTATTTACCCACATTTTTTATGTGGATGATTTATTTCTAAGTGGGTCGACTTGGAAAAAGGCCCATTTTGTCTCATTACTTAGCTTCTCAAGGAAGCTAACTTTTAGAGGTCTAGAACCCTCTTATTTTGGAAGGGAGAGCAGTTGAAGGGTGCAGGAAAATCTGGACAGAATTCAAAACAGAGGGAGAGAGAGAGTAGAGTGCAGAGGAAGAAGAAAAGGTGCAGCCAGTTTGCTATTCGGCTCCGATCGACTACCAAACGAATTTCGATTGTCACCAAATTTTAGTATGTTGTTCCTGACACTCTCCTCTTCAAATCCAACGGTCAGATTTTCATTTTGAGCTCTCAAACTCCAGTAACTCCTCCCAAACCAGAAACTTACGAAATTATGTTTTTGCCACTTTAAATGATGAATTGTGGAGACTTGTTGTTCCAATGTTAATCCTAGACGATTGTAGTGCCTCTAGTTTCTAGAGAAGAACATTGCTTGTACCCACTTTAATTCTTGGTGATTAGTGGAAGTTTGGTACCGTTGTTAACGAGTCCCGGGTTTTTCCCCTCATTGGGGTTTTCCATGTAAATTTTGGTGTCTCCTTTATTCGTTGTTGTCTTGGTGTTCAATAATTTAGTTGTGGTTGCTGCTGTCTCGATTTTTTTTCTTAAATTGGTTGGTTGCTTATTTGACAACACAAGAAGGGGAAATGTCTAGTTAACTTCCGTTTTCATTTGAGAGTTAGATACTCTTGTTGTGTACTTCCCCAACAAAGTGGTATCGGAGCTTGGTTGTGTGTTATGTGCCTCTTGTGTTGTGCAAAATGGATGATAAATTTGGGATACCCGGCATGGTTAGTTTAAATGCTACTAACTACTTAACTTGGAAGACCCGTATGGAAGACATCCTTTATGTGAAGGACTTGTATGAACTAATTTTAAACAAAGATATCCCAATGGGTGTAGTTGATAAAGAATGGGAAATTTTGAATCGAAAGGCCGTTGGTACTATTAGGCAATTTGTTGACTTGAGTGTGCTTCAACATATTGCCAATGAGAAAAATGCATTTAAACTTTGGAACACGCTCAAAGATATGTATGAGCGGAAAAATGCCATGGGTAAAGCCTCTTTGATGAGAAAAATCGTGAAGTTAGAATATAAGGATGGTGGGAGCATGGTAGTTCATTTGAATGATTATCAATGGTTGATTAACCAGCTTATCTCGCAATGAGTATGTCTCTTGATGATGAGTTGCGAGCTTTGTTACTACTTAGCTCTCTACCGGAAAGTTGGGACACTCTTGTTGTATCACTTAGCAATTCCGCACCGGAGGGAAAGTTAACTATGGATATTAGGGGTGAGCACGATCGACGGGTACTCGGAACCGGACCGGAACCGGTCAAACGGGTAAGGTTCTGGAACCGGAACCGGTCAAACGGGTAAGGGTAAGGTTCCTAAAATTTAGGAACTCGTCAAATGGGTAAGGGTAAGGTTCCTAAAATGAAACCCCGGAACCGGAACCTGGAACCTGTTTAGACAGGTTCTAGAACCGTGGGCACCCGAATACATTACTAAAATTTTCAAAATTTTTCGGTTTTGAGGCCCATGAAATTTTTACTTTTGAATTTCTAATGTGTGGCCCAACTTATTAGAAACCCTAATTTCCTTCCTCCTCGTCATTTCGCGTTGTTCCATTTCGCGTTCCTTTATTTCGCCTCTCTCGCGTTGCTCTGCTCTCTCTCCCTCGCGTTGCTCGCTCTCGCTCTCTCTCTCTGCTGGTGCTCGTTGACTCGCATTGTTCCGCTCTCTCTTTCTCTGCTGCTGCTCGTTGACTCGCGTTGTCCGCTCTCTCGACGAATCGAATTTCATTTCGCGTTGCTCGCTCTCGCTCCTTTATTTCGTGTTGCTCTGCTCTCGCTCCTTCATTTCGTGTTGCTCTGTTTTGCTCCTTCATTTCGCGTTGCTCTGCCCTTTCTCTCGCTGTTGCTCGTTGACCTCCTCCCAGTCCTCGTCGGCGTTGGTGTCGCCTCCTTCCTTCCTCCCACTCCCGAGTCCCAACTCTCCCTTGTGGCTTCGTCCTCATCGGTGCTCTCATTACAAAATAGGTAATTTCTTAATATCTTGTTGTAAATAGGGTACCCTGGAACCGAACCGGAACCCGAGGATAAGGGTAAGGTTCCTAAAATTCAGGAACCGGAACCCGAGGGTAAGGGTAAGGTTCCTAAAATTCAGGAACCGGTCAAACAGGGTAAGGGTAAGGTTCCTAGTTTTGGTACAGGGTACCCGGAACCGCTCACCCCTAATGGATATAGTCAAGGCCGCCTTGTTGAATGAAGAGACAAGAAGAAAAGAATTGGGTAGCTCTAATCAACAAGATGCTAATGCCAATGTGGTGCAGGATACTAATAGAGGAAGAACCAAGAATATGGATTCCTCGCAAAGCAAAGACAAGTCCAGGGGAGATCAAAATCAAAATCAAGAAACAAGATCATATGCCATTATTGCAACAAGCTGGGTCATATTCAAAAATTTTGCAGAAAAATGAAAAGAGACAAATTCCAAGAGAGGAAAGAAAAGAATAAAACTTTCGGGCAATCGTCGGATGAAAAAGGCACCACCGCACTTGCAGTTAGTAGCGAAGATGTATTTTTTATTGGTGATCAAGGATGTTTGAACCTTGTTTGTGATGACTCGCACTTGGGTGATTGATTCGGGTGCTTCATATCACCTCACTTCACACAAAGAGTATTTTTCTTCCTACACTAGTGGTGACTTTGGTCACATGATGATGGGAAATGATGGGTTATCCAAGATTATTGGTATGGGTACCGTGCATCTTGAAACTTCCACCGGTTGCAAGTTGGTGCTAAAAGATGTCAGACATGTTCCCGATATTAGATTAAACTTGATATCAACTGGTGTGCTCGATGATGAAGGGTACTTTAGTTACCTTGGTGATAGAATGTGGAAGCTCTCTAAGGGTAATTTGATTGTGGCCCGAGCCTAGAAGATGAGAACTCTATATGTGATGCAAGCTAGAGTGTGCAAAGAAGAAGCAAACATAGTTGATGATACTTCTAGTGAATTGTGGCACAAGAGGCTTGCTCACATGAGTGAAAAAGGCATGTAAATTATTACAAAGAAAAACCATCTCCCGATGTTACAGGTATGAATCTGAAATCTTGTGTTGATTGTATAGCTGGAAAATAACACGAGTTGCATTTCATACATGCCCACCTTCTAGAAAGAAGAATGCACTTGATTTAGTTCATACTGATGTATGCTCCATGGATGTTAAATCACTTGGTGGTGCACAATATTTTGTTACCTTTATTGATGATTATTCTTGAAAAGTGTGGGCTTTTGTGTTGAAAAGTAAAGACCAGGTACTCCAAACTTTCCAGCAATTTCAAGCTAGAGTTGAAAGAGAAATCGGACGAAAGCTCAAGTGTGTAAGATCCGATAATGGTGGTGAGTATCGGGGCCATTTGAGGCCTATTGCAGGGCTCAAGGTATCAAGCTTGAGAAGACAGTTCTAAAGACACCTCGGTTGAACGGGGTTGCAGAGAGAATGAATAGAACCATTGAAGAAAAATTAGATGCATGCTTTCTCATGCAAAGTTGCCTAAGTCTTTTTGGGCGGAGGCAATGTTCACTGCTGTACATGTGATCAACCTTTCTCCTTCTGTTCCACTTGATGCTGATGTCCCACAGAGAGTATGGATGGGGAAAGACGTATCATATAAGCACCTGAGAGTCTTTGGGTGTAGAGCATTTGTTCACATTCCTAAAGATGAGAGGTCCAAGCTTGACATGAAAACTAAAGAATGCATCTTCCTTGGGTATTCCGAGGATGAGTTCGAATATAGATTATGGGATCCAATTAATAAAAAAGTGATCGAAGTCGAGATGTTGTTTTCTTTGAAGATCAAACTATTGTAGATTGTGACAAGTCATGTCATCCAAAGTCTCCTTCAATCACCAGAATTCACCCAAATCCAAGTATTTCCGGATCCACCCTCTCATAATCATGGGGAGACACACAAGAAGATGATGTTCAAAATGATGATGCCGATGATGATGGTCACCATGATGATGACAGTGAAGAGTCACCAATACAACCACCTACACCATCAGAGCCTCAATTGAGAAGATCCACCAGATATAGACAACCTTCTTCCGGATATCTTCCCCATGATTATGTGATGCTGACCGATGGGGAGAGCCCGAGACTTATGAGAGGGCTATGTTCGATGTGTATCAAAAGGAGTGGTACAATGCCATGCAAGATGAGATGTCTTCCTTACATGAGAATCGCACTTTTGATTTAGTGGAGTTACCTAAAAGAAAAAGAGCACTCAAGAACAAGTGGGTGTTAAGATTAAAACCTGGAGTAGATGGTTTACCACCACGGTACAAGGCAAGATTGGTGGTAAAAGGCTTCGATCAAAAGAGAGGCATTGACTTTGATGAGATCTTCTCTCCAGTTGTAAAGATGTCTTCAATCGGAGTTGTTCTTGGTCCGGCTGCTAGCATGGATTTGGAAATTAAGCAAGTCGATGTGAAGACAACATTTTCTCCATGGTGACCGAGAGGAGGAGATCTACATGGAACAACCCGAAGGTTTTCGGGTTAAGGGCAAGGAGAAACATGTGTGCAGATTGAGAAAAACTTGTATGGCTTGAAGCAAGCACCCCGGCAATGGTACAAAAAATTTGAGTCCTTTATGGTCAATCAAGGCTTCCACAAGACACATGCTAATCATTATGTGTTTGTAAAGAACTACCCCGAAGGTGATTTCCAAATTCTCTTACTATATGTAGATGATATGTTGATTGTTGGTTCTAACACCAAGAGGATTGCTAGTTTGAAAAGTGCATTGAGCAAGTCCTTTGCAATGAATGACCTTGGCCCTACAAAGCAAATATTAGGCATGAGTATCTCTCGTGATAGAAAGAACAAGAAGCTTTGGTTATCACAAGAGAGGTACATAGAGAAAGTATTGCAGAAGTTCAACATGGACAAGGCTAAGCCCGTGAGTTCTCCACTTGCAGTTCACATGAAATTGAGCTCTAGTCAATGTCCTAGAAGTAAGGAAGACAAAGAAGAGATGAAGAAAGTGCCTTATACATCTACTATGGGTAGTTTGATGTACGCTATGGTGTATACAAGGCCGGACATTGCACATGCAGTTGGGGTTGTTAGTCGTTACATGTCTAATCCTGGTAAAGAACACTCGGACAGCCGTGAAATGGATTCTTCGATATCTTAGAGGTACTTCCAGAGTATGTTTATGCTTTGGACCTGGACAACCTGTTTTAGTTGGCTACACAGATGCGGATATGTCGGTGATGTTGATTCTAGCAAGTCTACTTCGGATACCCGATGATATTTGCAGGGAAGCCGTGTCTTGGCAATCAAGATTGCAAAAGTGTGTTGCGTTGTCAACTATCGAGGCAGAGTACATTGCTATCGTTGAAGCTAGCAAAGAGTTGTTGTGGATGAAGAACTTTCTTGAAGAGCTTGGTTTGAACCAAGAAAGGTATGTACTTCATTATGATAGTCAAAGTGCCATCCACCTTGCCAAGAATGCTGCCTACCATTTTCAAACCAAACACATTCGAAGAAGATATCATTGGATTCGAGAAGTTATGGAAGAAAAATTGTTACAACTTGAAAAGGTTCATACTAATCAAAATGGATCGGATATGTTGACAAATATTCTATCCAAAAACAAGCTTATTGGATGTTGTTTGAAGGCAGGTTTAATTGAACCCCCCATGTAGGAGTGAGGGGAGATTTGTTGGGTTATTCCCTCCCACATGGAGTCAGAGGATCAAGTTCATACTTGGGCCTAACTTTATTTACCCACATTTTTTATGTGGATGATTTATTTCTAAGTGGGTTGACTTGGAAAAAATGCCCATTTTGTCTCATTTACTTAGCTTATCAAGGAAGCTAACTTTTAGAGGTCTAGAACCCTCTTATTTTGGAAGGGAGAGCAGTTGAAGGGTGCAGGAAAATCTGGACAGAATTCAAAACAGAGGGAGAGAGAGAGCAGAGTGCAAAGGAAGAAGAAAAGGTGCAGCCAGTTTGCTATTCGGCTCCGATCAACTACCAAACGAATTCCGATCGTCACCAAATTTTAGTATGTTGTTCCTGACACTCTCCTCTTCAAATCCAACGGTCAGATTTTCATTTTGAGCTCTCAAACTCCGGTAAATCCTTCCAGACCAGAAACTTACGAAATTGTGTTTTTGCCACTTTAAATGATGAATTGTGAAGACTTGTTGTTCCAAGGTTAATCCTAGATGATTGTAGTGCCTCTAGTTTAATCTAGAGAAGAACATTGCTTGTACCCACTTTAATTCTTGGTGATTAGTGGAAGTTTGGTACCGTTGTTAACGGTCTCGTGGTTTTTCCCCTCATTGGGGTTTTCCACGTAAATTTGGTGTCTCCTTTATTCGTTGTTGTCTTGGTGTACAATAATTTAGTTGTGGTTGCTGCTGTCTCGATTTTTCTTAAATTGTTTGGTTGCTTATTTGACAACACAAGAAGGGGAAATGTCTAGTTAGCTTCCGTTTTCATTTGAGAGTTAGATACTCTTGTTGTTTACTTCCCCAACACTTGTAATGTGGATAACATAGATGATTGGCGACAAAGGACAATACTTATTTCTATTGTTGGAGTTAATTCAATTTTACCCAAATTTACTTATTATTATAAATAGAATATTTCGTTTAAATTTTAAAAACCTTAACCCGCAATCAAATTTTACCACATCTAGAATATGGTGACAACTGTTAAAAAAAAAGGGATATATGGCTTTTTAACTTTTTAAAAGTGACGGTGAGAATATATTCTAACAACATCAAGATGGTGATGATACGGTTTCCTAAGCAGTTGCAGAACCACCAAACCAAAAGGACGAGTAAAATTAAACAGTGCAGCTTCCAGGGAAGAAGAGACAGTAACACGGAGGAGCTATCAGAAATAAATTCAGAGCACCATTGTTGCATAGCAACCAGTGACACGATATTTATTTCCAGCAGATTGGTTGTGAAATACTGATTCTTCAATGTCTGCAAAGGCAAATATCACAATAAAATACTCTCTCGGTTATGAATGATATGAGATATAAATAAGATTCTTTATTTCTAATATGATTTCAATATCCTTACGGACATGAGATATAAATAAGACTCTTATATCTAATATGATTTTATATCTAATATGATTTTACTATCATTTTGGACCTATGATTTCACTATTGTTATGGTCTATTTTGGCTTTTGATGTGGTTGTGTGTACCCTCGTAAGGAAAGACTTCTAATATTATATTACCTAATTACCCTTTAAAAAATATGGTCCATTTTGACTTATGATGCGGTTGTGTGTACCCTCGTAAGGAAAGACTTCTAATATTATGTTACCTAATTACCCTTTAAAAAATATAATAAAACAATGTTACTTTAAATTGATATTCAAATGACTGATATGTTTACATATGATATACAGTTGATTTCTGAAACTATATTCTAGAGCTCCAACCTCATTTGCCTCAAAATAAGTTAATAAACAAGAACGAGCTATAACTACATCGGAATTCGGAGGAAGCACAGCTACGATCA
The DNA here is from genome assembly GCA_021018815.1 of Talinum fruticosum. Classification (NCBI taxonomy): domain Eukaryota; kingdom Viridiplantae; phylum Streptophyta; class Magnoliopsida; order Caryophyllales; family Talinaceae; genus Talinum; species Talinum fruticosum. The sequence goes on from JAITYX010000011.1 coordinate 7,079,931, forward strand.
CGAAATATAATCTTCCATTGTTGTGAACTAGGTTGTATAACAACAAGTTTAGGTTGCACAATTAAGCAAACAACATTCCAAGCATAAAAATGATCGATCGGTAATCAAAATCTATGCATTGAAGAGTAGCCGAGAGAGTAGAGTCATGAATCCTTTTCGCGGCCCTATTACCAACCGATTTATGGTCTTCATCCCTTGGCGAAGAAACAAGTGGAAGAAACCGAGGCACAAGAAATCCCAATACCAGTGCGAGCACCGCAAAGACTATCACCGGCCAAGCTTTGTAGGGAAGACCCGAGATCGGCTCATCGCATACCGCCACCAATTGGAGCCACATATAAGTCAAGAAACCAAATGTACGTAACATAATTGGACGATAAAACAAGTCTCAAACGTGATTCCGATCAACTACATCACCACCATGAACAAAGGCTTGTCCAGAGACTGGCAAGAAGATTTCCGAGGAATAGAGGATCCAAAAGGGAGGTAGAACTGAAAATAAATGAGACAAGGTAGGAGATAACAAGTGCAACGCATCAAGCATATACACATCAATCAACCCGCAATTAGCAAGACCAGTGAGAGCACATTGTTCTTCATCACAACCGTTCTTTTAGTTACTCAAATATAGAAAGAGAAAGAAAACAAGTACTGGACACTGTAACCTAATTAATTTTAGGAATGATAAACTACTTCGGCTCGCTAACAAGCGTGAAGCTTGGGGAATGACTTGAACCTACATCATTGTACGAGCAATGCGAGAATCCATAACAAATTCCACGAAGCCAATTTATTGCCCCATATAATGCTAAAATGTCTACTTTGTCCAACTTAAATCTATATTTAGAAGAACATCATCTCCATCTAAGCTGCAATTGTCTGGCAGAACTAGTGTTAGACTTAGTTGTATTCATCACATCCCTTCAATCAGTCAAAGCTACCAAACCCAAGTACACCTTCTAGGGTAACCTAATGAAACATAGATAGATACACCACCATCATCCAATGTAGACGCCATCGAAGTACGGTCTAGAGAGACTCATATATAAGCAATCCCCTAAAAGCGGATTCCGAGAGACCCTCCTAAGTGTTTCTTCGTAAAACAGTTTTGGTTCTATTTTCCCGATTAGAAACCTCCAATGAAACTTCAAGGGAGGGCAAGGAAGGAGTACAAGAATAGGTACAAAAAGACACCGCTAACAAAGACTAGGAAGCACTAAAGTCAATACGAACATAGATAGGAAAAATGAATAAGAGTGCGCCTCTAACTGTATGCAGAATGTTTAACAGACAACAAATCAAACCCAAGCAAAGCAACCAAATTTTTACCAAACCAGTGGGCATCGGCGGCAAGGGATTTTCCATTGCTCTATCATGCCCTACACTAAAAAGCCCCAAACAAGCATTTACACTAACTACCTGGACTTCAACAGTTAACACAACCTCCTCTCAAGAGATTGTGAGAAAGCAATTGCACATTGCACATATAATTGCAATTTAAATTCATGAGTGACTTTTTGAAATGGAAATACATCAAATCTGAAATTCCAACAAAAATTCATAATTGCCAATTTAAGACAATGAGCTACAAATTCCAAGATTACAACAATAGAAAAGCATACCTATATTAAACAAAATAGTCTCTCTTTCCTGAACACCAGGCAATGCAACCACTCCCTCAGGCTCCACAGTTATCAAAACAAATGTTTCACCCTAAATATGATCACCAACTTTATTAATAAACATAAAATGAGGCAATTTCGTTGAGAAGCAACAACACAGCTCGTACATAATAGTTTACCTCATCAAGATCCTCTGTCTTGAAAATAAGTTTTTCAGTATTGAGTAACTTTCTTAGCCTGTTCTTCCCCATGTCGAATTGCTTCTCCTCAATTGTAGAGAAAAGATAGCAGGTATCTGTCATCAAACAAAATGTTCAATAAGCCGCAAATGAACAACTTTATACAAAAGGCGTAAGGTTTAAGGATGTGGAACATACAGAAGCTGGATATGATATCTTCACTTCATACCACATGTGGGGTTTGAGCCCTTGAAGCTGATAATAGCGAGATCCCATATGCAAAGGCAGAGTCTCCTTAAATAACTCTTCCCGACAATCAAAACCTTGTTGTCAAATCTGAAATCAAGTTATTTGTCAAAACACCAACTATTAGGGGGTAATGAAGTACTCTCAAGGAAGAACCCATGTTAACCTAACAACTATAACTTAATGAAAAAGAAGACAGGTATTCACATCTTATAAATAAATCAAGCAATCGATTTTGCAATCAGAAATTCTTTTCTAAGATGCAAAATTTTCTACAGTTTTTTGCATACCAAAGATTACCAACAGGCATATAGCAACATAATTGGTGTGACAACAAATCATGAAATAACACATCATAATGATAAGAATCCAAGGCTAAATGTTTCAGGATGTATAATTTTGTTTTGCTTTTGCGAAATGAGCTTGAGATATACTTGGGAATAAGCCAAATATGCAAATATATCATATTGCATATACTTAACATCACCGTGCATTACAAAGAAGCTCAGTATCTACAAGATCACTAGACTTCATTAACTTTTACTTTCACGATTTGGACTTTGTAGATTGAATATTAAATAAAGTAAAAACCCACTTTGATTGATCACCGTCAGTGAATAACAAGGCAAAAAGATTACTAACTTTGGGGGAGGGGAAGGGGGGGAAGGAGAATACTAACCCATTTGCACAAGAAAAAGTCAAGCATAACAGAAGAAGACCAAGAATGATGGACAATTTGTTCACAAACGGCCGCAACATTTGGTGAATTTGAGCCCAGACAAAGGTGCCCTTCTAACAGATGGTGATTTCTGACGGCACCCCAATAGAATCGGCCTACTTTTACGAAATGCGCATCTCACTATCCCTGCAAAAACGACGTTTCTATCCGATTAGCGAATTGATGAAGGAATGAAGGTAGAGTGGCTCAAATCAATACAGAGAGAGAGGGATAGTGGTTTTTTTGTTTTTGCAATGTGAATAAACATCACGAATTAAAAGTATATGGTACAAGTCAGAGATATCGAGAAGTACCAGAGGCTTGAGAGAAGCTCCTTCCTGTTCCTTCTTTCTCTCTTTCCTCAAGTTGAAGAAGCTCTTGGACAAGGCCTTATTACCATCTCAAGTTGAAGAGGCTTGAGAGTGGCCATCTCGACGGCAGCGGGCACGGAGGTGGATGGAACGACAGCAGCGGAAGAAGATGACGAGGAGGTCTAAGTAATGAAAAACAAGTACGAGGTCTCAGATGGGGTCAGATACTCGAGATTGAGGAAGGTGATGAAAGAAAAAAGAAAGATGGACTCCAGAAGAAGCGGACGACAGTGGCTCGGACGAACGTTGCTCGGCCGCCGAAGACCAACGAGGAGGCCGGATCTGATGCTTGTCGCTGTTACAGTAATGAGTTATGAATATGAAACTGTGAGTGTCAAAGTGAAGGAGCGGAGAAGGAGTGGAGAACGAGGGTCTGGTTTCTTCGTGTGTTACCATAATTGGAACGGACTGACCGGTTTAACCTACGGATGACAATGGGTCCGTAAAATTTGGACCCGGACGCGGATCCGGCAGTGCCTACGTGCCTATTATAATTTTTATCATAAATGGGTTTAAAAATTAGTATTTTGTGCTTCTATTTTAATATTATTAGTAAATTTACAAGCAATTTTGTTACATATAACCTCTTTATAATTATACTAACCTATCTATCAACCAACCTATTGTACAAACCAAAAATTTAGTTCATACAAACCAAATACACCAATATATTAAACACAAAGTTCATCAAAGTTTGACACGACAAAGTTCAAAGTCCATCAAAGTTTAACAACAAATTGTGGGAAGGGTTTCCAAATTACACTCGGGTCCAAATTTGCATGAATATCGTTGTTAGAATTTTTTTAAAAATGAAATTAATGTTCGGGTCTTAAATGGGTCTCGGGTCGAGTCCGGCTCTTATTTTTTGAGACCAGGACCCGGGACGGTTAGACCTGGACCCGACTCGGACCCATCGGGTCCAAATTTTTGGACCCGGACCCGATTAAATGGGTCGGGTCCGACGGGTCCGGGTCGGGTCCAGGACCCACCGCCATCCCTAGTCTAACCGGTTAGATTAGAAATTGATAAATTATCTCGGTTCGACCATATGGTTTAATCTGTGTGTTTATTGAATCGGTCAAAATTCGATCAAAATATGATTAAATCGGCCAAGGCTTTTTCGACAACAAGTGTTTGTAGTAACTTTTATCGTTTTAACCAAATCAAAACACTAACCAACCAAATATTTATATTCATCTTCTAATTGTGTAATTTTAGAGGGTTGTATTTTTTATGCTTCTATACTTTTTAATATAATTCTGTTCTCTGCCTTATTTTGTTGGAATGCTTCTCTTCTTTTTATTTCGTATTTCTTCTTTATTCTCAGTAGATAGTGTAGAATACCAACTTCTTTTTAAAGTATTTGTTTTTTTTTTTGGGTGATATAATTCTCTTTTTTCTTTTTGCATATTTCTTCTTTTCGTTCATAAGATAATGTAGAGTACCAATTTCTCTTTGTTACAAATGTCCGACTATGCTCTGTTGAAAAAACAAACTCGTCAATGCGATATTCATAAACACTAGAACCATTCTTTTATCCTAAAAATTTGCTCAATTAAATATGTGAAATGTAACAATTAAAATGTTTTATGTTGAGTACCTATTTTTGCTATTTCACTTTGATGTCTTCTATGTATAGCCTTCTCTTTAGCTATACAAGCTTGCCTTTTGCTTTCACATGTACTCTTCTTCTCTTTCGAAGACTTAGAGCAACAACCTTCTTCATTGAAAATGTAGATTTATCCATTTAATAGTGTTGACCTGCTTGTATATAGTATCTAAATGTTAGATAATTTTTTTTACGTAGATGTTCAATATGTTGTTTTTATATATCATCATTTTCACATACACAATGTGTAAATAAGCATTTACAACATATAATATTCATATATATATATATATATATATATATATATATATATATATATATATATATATATATATATTAACATAAAACAATTAAAGTGCAACATATATATGTAATCAGTCATTTGTATAAACAATCACATATATTTATATACTTCTTAAAAAATTTAAAATAACATATAATTAATATAACTATTTGTATCTGATTCTTTGATTTTTTCCAAATAAGTTCTACAAATTCAAAGCAACTCCATATTTCTGCAAAAAAGAAACAAAAATCACAACAAAGAGTCAATATATTAAAAACTAAATAGTAGTAAAAAATTAAGAAAAATATTATAATGTATTATGCTATTTTTTTTATTTTACAGATATTTTATTATAATTATTATATTTTTTAATTTTTTGATTTTGCAGATATTATGGCAATCATAATAACTAAAATTTGATTAAATCATTCTACTGAAAATGCTAAAAATCTATTGACACAATTATCTATGATTCTATCAATCATACTATCATAAGCATTTCAATCAAATCTTGTTAATGAATTATTGAAGGCTTACGTTTAGACAATGTTCTAAAGTTATCGTTTCATTGTTGTGTGTGCCACAGACAATTTTATTTTTTAGAGGTGGTTTACTAAGTTTTGAGGATCATCAAATCAAAGGAACACAGACCCATTTTCTTCAACAAACCATTCCTCTCTTTTAATAAAAAAAAAAAAAAAAAAGGCGACAAATTCTATGGGTTGATTCGATTCACCCACTCTAACCATTGTTAGCTCTAATTACACCTGCATGTTTGAAATGGCTTCAGAGTTCATTTCTCCCCTCCCCTATAATATATGAATTTCTAACAAAATAAAAATTAAATCGATTAACAAAAAATACACATTTTCAAATATTTATTATTTACCAAATATTAATCCTAAAAACCCTTGTCTTTGGAAAGCTGGTTCACACAACCCCCAAATATTATGAAAAAAAAAACATCCCAAAACTTTCATTAGCCACACGGTGCTAGAAAATTAAGCCTTTATACAAATGACATTTAGTTTATCCCAATAGTTATAGTAGTTGGGTGACATCAGGCAGAGAGCAACTTAAGCTATAAAGTATGTGTATTATTGGTACGAAACAACTGTGGCATTATAATATATAAGTGCAGATATGATTAAATTTTGATGTACATGCTGGGTTTCCAGGAGCTTCGTCTACAATAATGCTCTAGTCCTTCACAAGTAAAAAGAAGGTTTCTGCCTGGTGTTGTTGTTTTGCAACTTATATATTTGACATCGGTATTACTTGCCAAACTCCACATCAAGATCATTCACTTGCTCATATATTTGATGTCCTGTTAATGGAGTTGGAGTAGAATCCATCTCGATTTTACCATTGCAAGTCTTCTTTTTCTTACGATATTGATGGAAAAAGGGAAGAAACTTTCGGTGTCCGAGATAGGCCATCCTTTTTCCGTGCTTGAGTTGATAGGAGCAAGTACCCTCTGCACAAATGGGGCATGCCTTGTGTCCTTTGACGGTGTATTCGAAAAAGTTTCCATACTCGGGAAGTCATTGATTGTGGTGAAGATCATAGCTCGCAATGTAAATTGCTCTTGACGATATGCATCGTAAACCGATACACCTTCATCCCACAAAAGCTTGAAATCTTCAACAAAAGGCGCCAAGTACACATCTATGTCATTTCTCGGATGTTTGGGCCCGTAAATGAGCATTGACAACATGATTTACTTGCACTTCATACACAACGACGACGGTAGGTTATAGATAACCAAAAGAACGGGCCAACAGTTGTGCTTGCTACTTACGTCACCGTGGGGGTTTATTCCGTCCGTACAAAGACCCAGACGTAGATTCCATGCTTCCCTACCAAATTCGGGAACACTGAAGCGATCTTATTCTATTGAGGAGAATCGACAGGGTGACGTAACTTGTCATCACGGACTCTTCCGTCGGTATGCCGCGTCAAGTTTTTCGCATCGGTTGTACTTTAAAAAGGCGCTTAAACCTCGGTATTATCGGTAAGTACCACAACACCTTTACTGGAGGTCCCTCAATAGTCTCTCCATCGATATTTTTCATTTTGTATCGAGGTACACCACATTTAAGACATTCGTATCTATGTGCATGTTTTTTGGTACAATATACAATCATTGGGGCAGGCATGTATCTTCTTATATCCCATGCCCATAGGACACATCATCCTCTTCGCCTCATATGTATGGTTGGGAAGGACATTGCCTTCCGGGAGTATATCTTTCACCACACCCAACAAGTCCGTGAAACTTTTATCACGACAGCACGTTAGCGTTTTCAAGTTCATCAACCTCAACACAACCGATAAACAGTATATTTATCACAACCCGGGTAAAGAGGCTTCTTCGAATTGGCTAACAATTGGTCCAATACATGTGGTTGATCGACTAAATCACTTTCTACTCTACGAACTAGATCTTTAGGTCGATCTTCTAATTCCATACTACTGTTGGCTTCATTTTCATCATACCCTTCATCTTCCTCTTGTACGGGTATATTCACGGACTCCTTTTCCTCATGCCATACACACACCTTATAAGTTATGTCAAACTCATAGTGATATATGTGACGTTTTACAACCTTAGGGAGGAATCTTGAGGAGTTGAAACACCTTAAACACGGACAAAATATGGACTGTTCTCCGAAATTGGTGGCATGTTCGACGGCAATCTCTAAAAAGTTGTTAACACCATCACGATATTCTATACTCCTCCTATCGCTATAAACCCACACTCGATCCATACCTTACCCATAAACACGAGAAGCATTACCACATATAGTTTGAGAAATACGTACTTACGCACAAATAATATGACATGAGCCTAAGATCCTTTTATAGGGATAGATGATCCTAAACCCATTTAACAATAATATGACCCTAGATGGTGTAGCAAAATCTTATCATATATTTGACAAAATTTCGGCAACATTTTCCCTCAGTCCTTCAAGTACAACATACAAAACGAAGTGACTAATGTGTATATCCTTACTTCATTGTATGGTAACAAAAGTAAAGATACACACATCAAACCCATCGTCATCATAGTTGCACCCGAAGAACGAAAGGGGAAATAAGCACCATGATATCTTGTCAAATTTATGATGAGATTATAATAGCCACACAACCTATTATCATATTATTTTCAAAATGCCCAACACGGACAATTCAAAAACCTATACATACCAAGCTAATATCCTAAACATTATACGCACATTTTTACAGGTACCGCGACCAAGGATGACTTGTTATGCACAGATGTTTGAACGGGTTCTCTAAGCTTATGAAATGCATGCGATAATTTAATGAAGCATGCCATTAATCGAATAATATGAGAAACAATAAAGCCCTATATCCAAATTATCTTTCTATTTTTCTAAAACCCTAAACAAATTTGGATGCATTCTTTCGATTTACCATCATTAACTATCATTCTATTTCCCTATAAATTAAATCCTAAAATCCTAAACCTATTAGTCAAAATCTCTAACATTTCACGAATTTCCAACTTAATAAACTAAACAAATGTTACCCATATTCTAACCATTCACACATTCTCAAACATTTTTCAACGAGATATTCAACATTTCAACAATCTCAAACATTACCCACATTTTCAACATTGACATCATTACCCTAAATACGTTCATCATTTAAGTATGTTAAATCTTGTAAATAACTTAAAGCGGAAAAATAAGAAAGGATAAAGATTGATACCGTAAGAAGGAGGAAAACAACAACGACAATGAACGACGAAACCAATGACGACAATGAAGGAGAAAAACAACGATGACACACACAACCACCGACGGCAAATACTAAGACTACAAGAAAGATGAGAGATAATGAGTGAGCGAAATGGAAATTAAACAACAAGAGGAACAATGACACCGATTACTTACCGGCGACTCCGAGCAGATCTAGATCTAAGTTGTGGACGACAGAGTGAACGGTGGAGAATGATAAGGCTGAGAGTAAATAGCAAATGAAGTGGGCGTGAAAATAGCGAGTACGTTCTTGGGTTTTTAGATTTGTTCTGAAAGAAATTTGACGACAGCTTCTATGAAAAGACCCGTCGTCCACAAAATGCCCAACACATATGATGACGGTTCCGATGAAAGAACCGTCGTCATATGTGCTTCGTAACGCCGGTTATTTACAAAAATATCACCGGTCCAATTTTCGTGATGGTTTGTCCTTTTAACAGCTTGTTAAAGACCCGTCGTTAAAAGTGGTTTCTATTGTAGTGAGGGTGTGGGTATAGCTATATCCGCCATGTATATATCCCACAACCATCCCTAGTAGACACCTTTACATACATAAATATTCACCAACAAAAATTGTCATTAACAAGTAGAAACATAAATTCACAATAAATTTCGATATGAAAAATAATATTTAGTTGTAAGGAGTTGTAAAGAGTCAGTAACGAGGTTTAAGAAGTTGTAAGAAGTTGTAAGAAGTTGTAAGGAGTCGTAAGGAGCCGTAAGTACTGTAAGGAGTCAGTAAGCACTGTAAGAAGTTGTAAGAATCTATAAGAAATTGTAAGAAGTTGTAAGAAGTTATAAGGAGGTGTAAGAATCTATAAGGAAAGTTTTAAGCAGTAGTAAGGATGTAAGATAAAGCTAAATGAAATGTCTCATGTTCGATTCTCTCTTCCCATTTTTTATTGTAATTGTCTTGTGTTGTCTTTTGTGGCTCATTTGGAACAAAAAAAAATTACAAATAATATTATATCCTCCTGTCTGGCTTTTTTTTTTTTTTTTTTTACCTATTAACTATCATTTCAAAAACCTTTGAAATAATGGTTTAAGTTAATTTAACTAGCGGAATTACTATGTAGAGTTTATCTTTTCAACAAGTTTCTTTCTATTTTTGTAGGAGTTACGCTTGTTTTCCTTCCTTGCCTTAGGAGAGTGTTTAAGTAAGTTTTTCATTTCATCTTAGTGCATGTTTTGGTAGATTTGACGATATCAAGTTTGATAGTTAGATTTATCATATGAAGCTTGTTCGTTTTAATAGGACGTGAATCAATATTGGAATTCATATAGTTCTATTATGATTTCCTTCTTTCAAGCATAATATATTACAACTACATGTCTACTACATGGAGTCATATTATGTCTCACTACAGTTCGTAAAAGATGCAAAGACGTTTAAAGGCGATCGATGGTTATATTTATTACTAACTTTTTAGAGATGATAATATATGTCGATTTCTTGTTAAATGATTTTTGTTGTAAATGGTGTATATCTTTTTATTAATGAATATCATTTTCCCTATCAATAATATTTACCTCCTTTGAGGTATTTGGAAATCATTTATAAACTCTCCAGGAATTGGTATTTATTTTTACCTACCCTGACCGGAGCGAGTTAATATTTGAGTGATACATTGACCATTGTTGTTAATAATAAACAACATCTAAAGACGATATATGTGCTAACGTGGCATAAAAAAAAGATATACAATGTCGCAACTGCCCTCTTTCCAAGTAAAGAAAAGGAATTCTTTCCCCCAAAAGTTAGGTGCCTTTCTTGGCCTATTTGAGTATGAAGGGAGGCTCCATTGACGAGGCTTCACTTCAAGGCTCAGGTTCGTTTGTGTTTCAAAAAGATAAGGCCTCCCTCCTAAAAAAAAAAAAAATAGATTTTCCTCTTTCCTTTCGTAATTTGAGGGGAGCTTCCATTGCATTCGCCTTAATTTGATTGTGAGGGGAGTCGGCATTAACGAGTAGAGGAAGAAATAGGTAAGGTTTGATTTTGATTTCATTTTTTTTATTGAAGACCTCCATTAACGAGTTGAAGAAAAAAATTGCTAAGGTTTGACTTTGATTTTGTATTTTTTTAATTGAAGACCTCCATTGGGCACAATTTAAAATTGAATATGCAAAAATTGATATGTATAGAAACCAAATGGAGAGTTGTATTTGCGAAAATTGAGATCTAAAAAAATGAATTATTGCAGGTGATAAGACGATACCATTAAAGGAAACATAAAAAGTTCATAAAGCTTTGGGTTCACTAGTGAGAATAGGAAGTTCCATTACCCTAGATGTAAAAAGTTCGAGTGTGGTGAATTATAATGTATCAAGGTTTTCAAACCATTTTTTTTTTCGTATGAACTGTGGTGTATTCTTGTGGTGGTTTGATGAACATGAAGAAAGCAAAGAGATAAGGATGGCTTCACAAAATAGGGCAGTAGGCACGAGTAAAAGGAAGGCATCAAAATACGGATGATGGTTGGTATGTTGATGACCTCGGAATGGATTTAAAAGAGCAAATGGAAAGGGTGGTTGAAAAGGGTAAAAAAATGAGGATTGAGGTGAAAAGGACATTAGGTAGGAACTTCAACTCAACAATCATTATATTTGTTCTTTGTTTGTGTATTCTATTGGTGGTTGTAATTGTATTAGTTTTAATGTTAGTAAGGAATTAGGTTAAAGATGTACTTAATTTAATATTTTGTATTATATTATGTAAGCGAGTGATGTTTCTATGACAATTGTAGTTGAATAACTAATTTATGAGAAGGACTTATAGTCCACTTTCTTTTGAAGATATCATTTGTAGTCAAAATGCATTGTTGTATTAGTCTAAGCAAGTTTAATAATTGGCTTTTGAAGATACCAAAGTGCATTCTTATATTGTATTTGCCAATAAAAGAACATATTTTTACGCAACTTACAACAAGCATTGTCCCCTAAAAAACATGTTGTAGCCCCACATATATTACACACAACTCCCCAAAAAGACCAAAATAAAAGGCAAATGCAATCAAAGCTAGTAGTCTTGTGGCTACAACTTCACATAGTAATAAGCCAAAAGGACAACTCTTAGACAGCTTGTCAACTCTTCTTTCTCTTCCTCTTTCATGGCATCCAAATCTTTGTCTTGTTCTTGCTTTTGCCCTACTGTGCCCTTTTGAGGAGGCTGAGATCTAGTTGGAGTCAACTCCTTCCTTGCAAATTCTGTGGTGGATCTAGTGGGTGTTGATGAAGATGCAAGCTGCTGGGGAGGTCAGTTGCAGAGTAATGATGGCGAGATAAAGAAGAGGGTTGGTTGGCCACAACAGATCCGGTGTTGGGTCTTGCAAATAAAGGTGGTACTTGCTTTTTTTGGCCTACCCACAAGATTCTTCTTCTTTGATGAGGGTTTCTTCTTCAAATTTGGTTTCTTGTCGAGATTCAATGGACAAGTGGTTGAGTTATGGCCAATTTGCTTGCAAATCTTGCACTTCACAGTATTGCTTCTTTTTCTTTTCTTCCTACCTTCATTTGCACCTCTTCTTCAATCCTTTCGAGGTATGGCCCTTTGTTTCCGCAATAGAGGTGGGCTTAAGAGTGGTATATTATCTATTGGAGGCCGAAAAATTAGATCTTGTATGACATTGATCTTGTAGATATAAGCAGACCTTGTATGTGTGTACACTATACCATTCATGAACCCAATCTTGAGGACTTTCATCATAAACTTTATGCACGTCACAACACGCTTACATGAAATTTCTATTATATCCCCAATACTTTCCGTCACAAGATCCGGAGTTCAAGCAAATAACAAACTTTGTCCTACCCTCGGACACTTCAAATTCACCTTCACCACAGTAACCTAATAGTCGGTGCCCATCCTTCCTAATTTGCATACTCTTCCTTCCTCTCATTCATCCAGTTAGTACATTTCTCTTTAATTGCCTCACAAAGGAGAAACACATGTTTGTCTCTAAAACCATTGCCAATATTATTAAATGATTCAACAAAGTTTGTGCAATTGTTAGAGACCTTACTAGAGGGGTCAAAAAATGTCAGCACCAGTGTTCTTGTGGCTTTTCATGCAACTAAGTCACTGTTGTAGGGTTCTCCTTTTGAAGGGAATCAAATCCCTTCTTATACACAAACCGATTATATGCATACATTGCCTTCTCTATCAGTACTGTATCTTTGGCCTTGGGAAGATCTTTCTATAGTTTCTCATGAAGTGCATAACACAAATCCTCCTTTTAGATGTAAGAAAAATAGCATATATTACAGCTTTGACACCTCGGAAAAAAAAAAATATTATATAGGGCATTGTAAGTCAAAAAATAAAAATTAATGGAAATTACCTTTTTCTATCTGTAATAAAAGTATATTTACCAGTTAAGTCATCTCCAATTACTTCTCTAAGGCTATTCAAGAAGTAACATCAGTTGTTTTTACTTTCCTAATCAACAATAGCATAGGCAACAAGGAAGCAATGATTGTCTTCATCTAGACCAAATGCACTTAGAAGCACTCCTTTAAATAGACCCTTCAAATGGCAACCATCAACTCCAACAAATTTTCTACATCCAGTTAAAAACCATTGCTTGCAAGCATTGAAGCATATGAACATTCCGAATAATACAGGGAGGTCTTCACCTTGTTTTGTTAGATCATGCCATTTTATATAACACAAGTTGTCCGAGTTTGACTCGCTTCACCAATTCGAGTGTACCTTGCAAGGTATAGTATCCCTCTTCTTGTCTCCTATATACATCATCTAAGATTTTGTTTTTGCTTTCCTCAACACATACACATGCCTTACAATCCTGAACCTATCCATCGGTGTAGTTGCCATGCTTGTCATGTCCATTGAAGGATTTGCTTTAACATTGTCATGTAGCTTCATTACAATCCATGTTGAGCAGGGATATTTTGAAGGAAAGAGTAGTTATGAGACCCTTTTAAGACCTTAACGTAAAATGTAGTGCCATATTGACTAAGGGATGCATGGATCCTCCAATTATATTCCTATCTAAACACACGATCTGTGTATCCATGATTGTCATTCTTCAAGTACTACAAATGGTAACCCTGTTAGACTTGAAAATCTCTAATGATATCAAGGAAACATTTTTTGTCTTAAAACATATACCATTGCCTTACATATATTTTACCATCAACATCTAGTACCCACATCTTGCCCCCGTACATTTTCTCATTTGGATCAACCTCCTCATCAAACACATCTTCAAAAATTTCATCGTCATCTACCGAAGGAACAATCACTATCACTAGAACCCGAGTCGGTCTCATCAATACCCTCAATAGGATCATCAATATCTACATTAGTATTTATTAGGTCAATGTCATTATTTGAATCAGAATCAGGTTGGCCACAATACTCGGGTTCTTGAATGATAATACCCTTTTGTCCCCCATTTTGCAGTCTTATGTTTTTCTTGGGTTCATAAACCATTTTTTCCTTCCCTTTGTCAATTTTTTAAGTAGGAGGGTTTGGTTCCACATAAGCTGATCCACTTTCAATATAACCATTACTTATTTGTGACAACCCTCCTTGAGATACATTGAAAACAGACTCATCAATTGATGTTATGATCCCATCATAGATTGAGTTTTTATCCCCCTCCTCTACTTATGCAATTAGGGTTAACGATAGAGTTTGCTTCAGGATTACTAACATGCACCAACTCTACCTCATTATATCCAATATTTTAAGTATTTACAATCTTTCCATCAAGTCCCTCAACAATGTCATTCATCGTAGTTGGAGCTTTCCTTTTAAGTATGACAAACTCAATCTCTCCCTTAACATGCCATTTTATAGTCATTTCTAACAATTGTTCTTCAGCATTGATTGGTCATCTTTGTCTAAGCCTATCCGGGGATATGAAACTATAGAAAAATACCTAGGAGCACCTTCTACAATAGGCCTAGTAAGAAACTCTCCAAGCATCTCTATACAAATCAATTGCCCCATATGTGTCAAAATCCTTCTTTCCTACTTTAGGTCTCCATCCCTTAAACCTTAACAACACTACTAATTCGGATGACATCTATATCAACAATTGGAAACAAAAAAATAATTATGACATTATCATTCACAATTAGAACAAAAACTTCAATTAAACCCACATTTCAAAAATTTAAACCTAACACTTGAAATTCTAAACCCTAGATTTTTGCTAGAAGCACAAACTTGATAATTTAATAATGAAAAACTAAATACTCACCTCGGAATGTGCAATTAATCCACAAAATTCATCTCTTTTGCAACCCGGATGAAGTTTTAACCACAAACTCGGATCTCACACCACAACCGCCTTCCGCCGAGGCCCAATTTCGCTTCTTCGCCAACTAAAATTGCTCGATTGACCACTTAATAAAAGGGAGAAAGAGAAGCTTTCTCAATTAATCTTCAATGGTGTCGTTCTTCTCGAACCCTAAACCCAAATGAAGTACTTCACTTCGAAAGGTGAGATTGATGAGGAAAACAAAGGGGAGAAGCATTTGATGTTTTCTCTTTCAAGGCACCAATTACTAATGGGGTAACAAAATCATTCTATTTTAAAAATAAGGGACAAACTTGTCCTTTTACAATTCTTATTAGCTCTTCGCCGTTTTTTATCTTAAATATTTTTTATCTCTAAATCTAGTGTGGGTAAAAATAAATACCAATTCCTGGAGGGTTTATAAATAATTCCTAAATATCTCAAGGGAGATAAATGTTAATATTCCAATAATAATAATAATAATAATAATAATAAAATAATAATAATAATAATAATAATAATAATAATAATAATAATAATAATATTATTATTATTATTATTATTATTATTATTATTATTATTATAGATACTTTTGAGCATATAAAATCATTACATTTTCCCATTAACTACAATTAATATATTTGTGTAGTAAATAAGTTTGAATATTAGAGTGAATGAAAGAAAAATAAACCTTAAAAAATATGCTCTTGACCCGTTTATTGGGTCGACTAGAAATTGAAAAAATGAAATACACTTGTCTATGTTTCATCCTAACTTAAAATACACTTGGCTGTTTTCGTCATTCAAATACATCTAACTCTATTACAGTGCACCTGTCTAAATCGATAGGTTTACTTGTGATTGTTACATGTGCCCTTTTACCTTTTCAAAATCAAAAGGGCACATGTGTGCTCATTGTGCAAGGTCTTCACTTGAAAAGTGAGCTCCTTTTCAACCTAAGAAACATATAACATCCATTTACAACCTTTCTCCAAGTAGTTGCATTGTATTCTAATGAGGTCACTCTCGATAAACCTCAAATGCCACCTATTAACAATCTTGTAATGATCAATTGCTTGCTTAGCCTCTTTCTTGTCTTTGAATTTTATCCCCACATACAACGCAACTTTGTCTATACATGACCTAGCTTTGTATGTGGCATACCTAACCTTCTTTTTTATGTTTCTTTCTCCTAGGAACCTACTTCCCCTTCTCCTTATCACCCTTACATTTAGAGGGCTTATGACTCTCACTAACAAGACTATCAGGGTGAAAGGAATCATTGTATCTCTCTAAGCTATCTTCTCAATCCTTATTGCTTTCAAATGCCCAGCTTCACCTCTTATTGTTATTTCATCTTTCCTCTTTTTTTTTCCTAATCTTATGTTCATTAATTCTTCATCAATTTGTTCATCATTATCACCCTCAACCTCACCATCAGATTCCTCATTATTATTAAATTCCTCCTCAGAAAAATAAACCTCCACATACTTATTCTCAACATACTCTACTTTGAATTCATCATCAAAAGCATCCTTGTGCTCTACATATAAATCAACATGAGGGTACCTCTCACACAATCCGATAAGATCCCTAATTTTAAAGTCGAAACCAAACTCTCTTTAAATGCTACATCTGGCCTACCAAAATGAATTATTTTAATCATTTTCTCTGCATAACCTAACATAATCACTTCATCCTTTGTGTTTCCTACTCTTATGTAATCAAGATTCATCTTAGTCACAGTTAACTCTCACAAGATACTGAAAAGATGGTTCAGACTCAAAATGTCACCTATGATTAACATGCAACACTGCACTTTTGCCATTATCATCGCCCATTCTGCATAATTATAAATAAATAAAATATTAAAACCTAATTCACCGCCTAATCCCCATAAAATAGAGCATTAGGGTTTATACAAGGGAGTTCTTTAGATTTCCATGTTCATCAGACATTTGCATTAGTTATAGTAGATGGAAATTTTCACTCTTTAACCATTTTCGAAACCTTTAAACAAAAATTCAACACTTAAAACACAAAAATCTTCTTTAAAATTCAAAATTCAAAATTTACCAAAACCCTAAAACTTATTTGATGGAAACAATGATGGTTTCACGCAATCAGCAACTCCCGTTGTCATAATCCCTTCACCGATCTTCACTGTCTACAACGTTGTCCTCGTTGATTCAATGAAGATTCTAGGGTTCCATCATCACTCAAGTGAGAGAGAGGTAGAGCAAGACCGAGTTCTGCAAGGTTTGGAGGGAATGGAATAGGGAAAATATTGCTTGACTTCTCATTTTTCTTTAATTTTCCACTTGAAGTCAACATACACACTTAGTCAAACAAATTTTATAAAATGTAACCGACAACTGTCAGTTAAAGGGCATATTAATTTCACTTTAACAAGTTGGCATCGAAAGGTAGCGAATTAAGTGTGTGACATTCCAAATGAAATTGCCAAGTTTAGAGGCATTTCTTGCTAAGATCTCTTCGTCAGTTGGGTGGATCTCAACTTCTTTATGTCAAAGGGTAGAATGTTCGTCAAGTAGTGGCTTTACTTATCGGGAGTTCTTGACATATCTTTTATTTTGTTTACTTCTTCAAATATCTCTCAAATTTGTTTACCATTTTGCAATTAGCCTTCTTAAAAAATGGCTACTTTGTTTTAGTTTTTCCGGAAATGTGAAGTCTGATCTAAAGTGGTGGAAATTGATATCAAAAGTCTAGTCCTCCGTAACATAAAATATGCATGGCTCTTGCATTATCATAGATTAGTGATGAAGGAATTCATTTGATAAAATGGTACAGCAGAATCTTGAGAAAGTACCCAGTTCATAAATATCCTAGGAAACTTCCTCAAAGACACGAGCTAATATATACTTGTGCTTCTTTCTTTACTTTTGAGTGAGACTCAGCGATCCAACCATAAAAATCATAGGCCATTTTCAGACAAGTGTGCTCAATCAGCAACAGCAAAAGTGTAACTCTCTTTCATGATGTGATGCCTCCAAATTTGCAACAAACTTTCCTATGAATCAATGCTATGGAACTGCCGGTGCATCTTGTTATCATGAAGCTTTCCACCTTGCACCTGAATTGACCAGCTTGATGTAGGCATTCTTAAAATCCTCGAAGAACAAATCCTGATTGTCGGCGTATTTTGTAATCCATCTAAACGAATGATCAGATCCGGAAGGCATAAGAAGCAACAAGAAGCAAAAATAAATAGAAACATTCAAATAGAAACTTTCAAAGTGCAAGAATAAGGTCCACAAGACAAAGGAACTCAATTCCATGTCGCCTCCGATGGAGGTTCCCGTGTTACATCTGAGGCATTGAGTCGAGCCCTGCCCCAACCTAGTCTTGACCCACTCTCTAGGGACCTAAGTAGTGCTAGTCTTGAGTGAGAATGTCTTGCCAAAGAGAATTGCAAGGACAAAGGAGAAAGGTGGCTGGGTGATACAAGTAACCCAACAAAAAAATATCGATCTCATGGTGAGACCATCTCATTTGAGAATTAGTGTACTTGTATTATGCAGTTATTGTGACCTAAACTGTCTAATGTTGATGTGGAATCAGATACAATTACAAACTTTAATATTTTGGAAAATTTGTCATCAAAATTGCAAGGATGATGTTTAGCTTATTTCAATTCTGTAACACTATATAGCAAAGTGACCTACAAATGTCAAGTTGCCTTCCTCATAAACTGAAAACAATAAGCCTGAAAAAGCACCATAATTGGCACTAATTGGGTATGGCTCTAGTGTGATGATATCAACCCCCCAAAAAAGGAATAAGTGAAGGCAGACAGCTTCTTTTTGGTAGGGTTTAACTATAGAAATTATTCGATGAAGTCTTCATCTTTAGGTATTTAGCAACAGACCTTAAGCACTCTTCATCCTCTACAACTGCACGATCTGAAGGAAGTCCAATCATACTTGACATTCCACCTGCATCAATGGAATTAACATTGCTAAAGAGCTTATAGAGAATGCTATGGAAATTGTCCTAATTCATGAGTATTACACTTCATGTACAGATGCAATGCTCAAACCTAAAGCCACAGCAACCACAACCACCTCCGCTATGCATAGAAATATAGGTCTACAAAGCTAGTTCGGTCAATGAAAACAGTACAGTAAATCTACCTTAAATTTTCGTTAAGCCTGTCTCCGATACAAGCTTTTACCTCTCAGTTGGATTCAAATAAGCAGACATTATGCTAATAATCTTTGAAGGTTAGAAATATCACTTGCATACTAGCCATGCTGCCTTGTTAATTTTGACTGTTTGGCTACTAATACACCTCAGAAATGAACATGTCACTTATAGATAGGGCATGTTTTTACATAGACATAGCCTGAAAGGGCTAGAAATGGCAGTTCATACATAATGTCGGATGCATCTAAAGCTTAAGTAAGAACACCAATTGAAAGCAATAAAGCCCCTTAAAGGACAACCTAGCGATAAGGTACTCAGCTTCACAAGGAAGTCCAATGTTCAATAGTCCATAAGGTTGTGGGGGTAACATTCAACCCCCTCCCCCTACACCAGATAAGGAAGAAAGAGTAGCAGCCTATTGCTTGATGTGATTATATAAGGTAATTCCTTCTTTATGCAACTCTTTTCGCTTCAAGGGATTTACCAACCATGCATTGGAATATCAAAAAAGTAGGGAGTAAGCTGAATAACCTGATGACATCCATGGCTTGTCCACGAGTACTTTGTAGTATGCATTGTCAAATACAGTGGGATTTCCGAAACCTTTACTCCCAAGAGTATGGGCTCCCGACAGTGCAATGAGTTCCTGTGTCCTGTCCACAATGTATGGTAATGCACACTTTACAATAAGATCAATGAGGAATGCAAAGGATAGAGAACGAGTTTAGTAAGTCCTGCTTGCAAATGCATATGAAAATGTTTTACATCTTTAGAATAGCACACAAAGTGATCCTTATGAGGCCAGCAGTTTTGGCGGGCTCAAAATTTGATCCTTGTGATAATAACCTGCTGATCCTGTCCTCAGTGATGCTCAGTACATTTGACCAAACTGGCTAACCCCAAGAGTTCTAGTGGGGTTTAGTTTTTGTCAAGGCCTATGCCAACACCAATAATATATCCCGATATCCCACAAGCGCGACATGTGTGTGGGTCAGATATATCCAACCTCATCCCTAAAGAGTAGAGAGGCTACTTCCATTAGATCCTAGATTAAAAAGGCATTAACTGCTAATGACTTCACAATAGAAGTAATAGTGCTTCTAACCCAAAGCTGATAAAATTGCTGAAAAACAAATTTTACAGCTATCCAAATTTTGAGAATGCATTTGCGGAAAAAAAAACCTTTAAAATATAGTGACAAAGCTGATGTTGATTTTGAAGAAAATAACATGTGATGTACATGCACAACATTATATCCCAATGCAAGCTTGAATATTGTAGCCATCCGATCATTGACCTCAAGTATATTAACCAAAATAATAACTTCCTCAACAACAGCAATTTTTATAGTAAGATACAGGCAAGGGAAATGAGGCTTTTCAACATGGTAAGCAATTACAATATGAGTCACATTAGTGACATGTTAAGTAACTTGGACAGGTGCTTTCAACTTAAAGAACTATGTAAAATATTCAACAC
The DNA here is from genome assembly GCA_021018815.1 of Talinum fruticosum. Taxonomy (NCBI): domain Eukaryota; kingdom Viridiplantae; phylum Streptophyta; class Magnoliopsida; order Caryophyllales; family Talinaceae; genus Talinum; species Talinum fruticosum. The sequence continues at coordinate 7,100,671 of JAITYX010000011.1, forward strand.
TTCGACTTGGGTACGAACACTGGACACACCCTTATTAGAAACTTGTACCAAGTTTGGGTAACATAGGTGCCATAAATTTGAGAACTGGACCTTCATATATGGCTTAATTAGAACATACCATGGTACTACATTTACTGAATATTCAATTTGAAAGATTTCATCAAGATGTGTGCACTCACGAAAAGCCTTTTCGTTGAAAGTTTTCCTTCAATCTTGGTGCATCGAGGGATTCCTCAGGCAGTTTCCCTTCAGGATCAGGAGTCCTGCAAAAGAACAATATTGACATTTCTACTACCAAATTTGTAAGGGCTGCTGCTTTCTGAATTTCACAAATTGGGCTCAACAGGAATCACCATGCAGAACAATATTGTTTACAGGGACTCTTCAAGGGATTAAAGAATAGAAAATATATATTAGAAAGTGATAGAGTTACAGTGAATCAAGTCTGCCTAGCCGAACAGAGATCTCTGGACCTCCGCATATCGAGACTGCCTCAGCTCCAGCCACTGCTATAATGTCTGCCCATGACGCTGTATAGGAGACATGCCAGCCAAGTTGTTAACCTGACTGCATAAAATGATAATTTACAAACACATTAATTTCAAAACTCGAAAACTTTCGAACCTGTATGTTTCTCATCGACCACATTCTTGGCTTTCTCAAGAATCTAAAACAGGCATCCGTCAAGGAGTTAGCTGGGGTGATGTCATGTTCATGTTGATTAGAGTATGCTTAATAAGCATATAGGATTTTACATTTTTAAAATATGTAGAATTACGTACATATTAAGTTGTCAGATGTGCTCAAGAATCATGATGATGTACATGCATATGTGGATAAATAAAAATTGCTCCAAACACTTTGTGAGTAATGGGGGTTGTTGAGCAAGAAAGCATACCTTTAAAGATTTCTTCAGTCCTTTATTCTCAGGTCTGTCAAGTTCATAAATTATAGAGCCATTCATACCCCCTGCATAGAACAGAAGCCATACTGCTATAAGCTATACTAGATACATAGCTCTCTTCCATTGCTTTGAGAAAAGAAGGGGAGGGGGCACCAAAGTGCAAATCTGAGTGCTATGATTGGCTATTAAGAGTTCCAGTTTCCTCTTGGCATTGGAGAGCTGGAGTCTATAAAAACCAATGAAACCAGTCTCCAGAGAGCCACTTAGGACAAAGTACAACATTACATGTTCAATAAATCAGGTAATGAAAACCTCTGCCATATATTTACTCTCTTGTGTTTCACCAGATTCTACATTCTTAGGAATTTCTAAGTGTACCAACTGAACTGCTAACAAGGCCTGTCTGGCATATCCTGTTCCTTTTTTATCAAATTTTATAGTGACAAAGATTATATAAAATCTGATTTGAAATGCCAGATTGTAGAAAACTATCCATGAATACCAGAGTTTTCACGGCTTTCAAAGGTTCCTGCATCATGAAAAACAAGGCGAAGTACACCAGCAGCCTTGCCTTTAGTTAAAACCTTCCTTATCTCATCCTTTATGATGAGGTATTCAGGAGCTCCCAGCCTGCAAGTTGGACAGCATAAAGTAAATAGCAGAGCAGAGGTAATGATTTTGGAATAGTCCAGAATAATGGCTAAAATAAAGGCATGAGAGAATTTGAAATACATAGAGGCCTGAAAATGAGAACTTGACAAACTTCTTTTGGTATTGCAAATGTTCAGACTACAAAATTCAAAGATAGTCAATTACAACACTCAAAGCATGATCAGAATCTGTGTTAGTCCAGCCGTATCTCGTAACCTGTTTACATCTTATCCAAATTCACGACAAACTCTATTGTTTGAGATTATAGAAAATGTAGTGCATTACGTTATCAGATTCGTTGACATTACAGGACTAGATGTGCATAAAACAACTTATTTCCGAAAGTTCATCCTAATATAAATAAGGCATATCCATTTTCCTGAATCAACAATGACAACCCCAGCAAGAAAATGAAGAATTAACTAAGCAATCAAATATAGGGCAACCGAAACATCAAATGCAGACCTTGCAGAGAGTCAGAGTTCATCCTAGTATAACAGAACACAACAAAAACTATACTCACTCTTCTGCTTTAACTTGAAAATCCTTGCTGTACTCTCGCAATGGAGAAATGAAAGGCAGAGTTGTGGAAAGAAGTAAGAGCCCTCTTCTTCCACATGTTTCGAATTTGCCAATACTATCTGTCATCATTCAAGCACAATACAAAATCTAGTATGAAAATGTTTAACCATGGGTTCCAAAAAGAAACTTTTAAAAAATACAGAATGTCAAGCACAATGCTCCAAAAGGTCTTTAACATAACCACAATTCAATTCCATCTTTGCAGAAAAAACACAAGGACAAACAACAGCCCAATAATTTATTTTGCATGTGTTTTTCAAGAATTTTCATCAAATATACCCCTCATATAAAAAACAATTGTCATGTTTATAGTATTTCTTTAAAGCTCTGCCATTGGAGTATTAAAATGGAGTTGTCAGCATGCATTTGAGATGAACTAATGCCAATTAATTGCAAGTTTTTCAATTTCCCAATAGAGAGTGGGGAGAAAAATATCAAGCATAAAAATAAAACACATCTGATCAATTTAAAACAGATATCTTTTACTTCAGCGCAATTTTGCAGTATAATATATGAGGTAGATGCAGTAAATAGTAATAATAAAAGAAAAACGGCATATGGTTATCATTCAGTTCAACCAAACCACACCTTCCATTTAAAAAAAAATGCCTAACGAACACTTTGTAGCTCAAGTGCGAAAACTGAAAAACGCAACGCCTTCAATCAGGGAAAAAAAAAAGCCGGTAAAAAGTTGAATCTCAGAAGCGCTGGAATTATCATTACCGGGCGGAGTCGCGCAGGCCGAAGTAAGAAATCGAGGAGTTTTGGTGCCGAATTGGACCGTTACAAACGGAGATTTGACGGGAAATTTGAATTTAATAGCGGGAGAAGACGAGAGAGATGCGGAGTAGTTGCAGCAGAGCAGTGACGCTTCCCCGCCGGTGTTCGTCATCGACAACCAACGGTCTAAAATATCTGATCTTTTCTTTCCTTTTTTTTCTTTTACCTTTTCTTTTAACAACCATCTAATTGAATTTCTAGTTCACTAGTGGGTAGACGGGGACGGTTTAAATATGAGTAAGATGTAATTAATATAAGTTGGATGTATTTTATATTTAACCGATGTCGGGTTAACTTAACAGGTTGAAAGTACCTTTTTATTAATTATTTTTTTGTTAATTATAAAAAATTAATATATTTTTTGCTTAAAATTGCTCATAATTGTACGAAAAGTATAATATTTGTATTTTCTAAAAAGAGTATTAAAAAATATTCAAAATATTAATAATGATATTTGTGTGAAAATCTCATTGAGTCGGGTGACTTCATTGCTTGACCCGTTTAAATAAGGCTAATGAAAAGTTGAGTTAATAATGGGTTGAATAATAATGAAGTGTTACGTTGATAGCTTGTTTAAGGTTTCAATATCTATTTCACCTCTTCTACTACGCTAAGGCTCTGTTCCTTTTTTGTTGTAAGGTTGTAAGGAATTGTAAGTTTCTGTTGATGTAAGGAGTTGTAAAATAATTATAAAGTTAGTTATAAAAAGTTATGCTATAAGAAGTTGTCGAAACTGTAAGGTTGTAAGATAAAATTAAATGGAATAAGGCCTAAGGAGGGTTTTATGCATATTTACTCCATTTTAAAATAGATCGAAAAAGGGTTGACTTAAGTAGGCTCATCCAACCCATTTTATTCACTAGGAAAAATTTAACTTTGTTTTAACCTCGACCTATTGGCTATCCTAGGCACTATGGTTCACGTACGGTTAAAACAGTTTCAAACAAATGAAAATTAGAGGTTTACAATAGGATTTTTAAAATATAATAATCCAAACTTTGGCGTATTTGGAAACTAATAATATGAACTTAAGAAATTGTCCTTCTTCCTTTAAAATATAATAATCCAAACTTTGACGTATTTGGAAACTAATACTATGAACTTAAGAAATTGTCCTTCTTCCTCTGAACCAGGAGGTTTGCCTAAAAGAGTCTATCTACATCGGTTACAAGAAAGCAAAACTACCACAATGCATTCGTAGATAGGACTTTGCCCACATTCCTTCCTTGACGCTATTCTTCTTATTTATTAAAAATTCTAATAAATAATATTTTTTAAAATCAAGACTTCCCTTTCTTTAAAAAAGTTAGTGATCTTCCATTGAACTATATTATGTTTTTTGCCTCTAATGAACTATATTTTTTATGCTTACTATTTCCATCATCCCACCACCAAGTTTGACTCGACGGAAGGATGACATGACAAGTGGAGGAATCCACTCGTATTTGCAGAGCATTTAAAAAAATTATTATTAAAAAATAGCAGGAACTAATATATTTTTTTTATAAAAAGAAATTCACCTCCCTGTCTCGCTCTCTCCTTTTTCCTCAACGATAGATGACCCCACCACCATGAGTATTAGTACATGCACCCTCCACCAACGCGATTGCTAGATCCCACAAGAGCTCCAGCTGGTGGCGAACGTATTTTTACCTTTATCCCGTAGCCACCACGTGCCCCCAACATCCATCTTTCTCCTTCTTATATCAAACCCTAACTCTAATTGCTCATCACCCGACCCAATATCCGGAAGACCATGGTTTTGTAACTCTTATATGGAAACTTGCATCTCCTAACCCCGATTTTACATTTTCAACAATATTGGCAACGAATTTGGTGGTTAAGTTGGGTCAAAGAGAACATAATGAATTTTGATGGTCGGAGAGCGAAATTAAAATTGTGAATCATGAGTAATGAAGGAAATAAAGAGGGAGGGTAGCGAGTTGGGAAGAGGGCCATTGTCGAGGAGGCGGGTAGCGGTGCTTATAACCCAAAGCTTATAGGGTAGCATGTGAAGTGATGGAAGGGAATGGGGGTAGGAAGGGGAAAGAGGAAGGGTCCTTTTTGCGAGCACATCTTTTGTATGGAAGCTTGTATAGAGTCTCTCTCTCTCACAGCCACCCACACACACACGCACACACACACACACACACACACACACACAGCCACACACACACACACATACATACATATACACACACGCACACACGGACACACACACACACTCTTTTCAAAGTTCAAACCCGTTTTAGACAAACAACCATGGTTATGAAAGCTTATTTATTTTAGTTTTTCAAAGCTTATAGTCTTAGTTGTTTGGTGGTCAATGAGGACTTTAGGAGATAAATGAAGATTAAACAAGATATTGATGTTGATATACAAACACTTCTTTTTCTATATTATTTTTATTTCAATTTTTTGGGTTGGAGAAAGAATGAAACTATAGTAAGGTTTGCAAATCGATCAAAGAAAATATGGAGAGAGAAAGTGGGGGAAGAGAGAAATAACAATTTGAAACCCATGACTCCGGATAAAATTTGAGTTTTTATCCGGGAAGATAATGATGTGACATTATCCGAGTAAATACCGTCGATTGCGGTTATTTGGTGCAATCTAGAGGACCATGCCTTTTTTTATTATTGTTATTAAAAATTATCATTATAATTATTATTATATGGTAAAAAATTTCTAATTAAAAAAGGTATTAACAAATAGAAGTAATTATTATTAAAATAAGGTTAATGTGAACAAATAAAAAGTTCCTTTTCTTTGTTTTTTTATAATGTTATGATAATACACAAGGATATAAATAATTTTTCAAATATAAATTAATGAAGGGATGTTTTTGTTAAAAAATATAAAACGCTACTTTTAAATGTGAAAAGCTAATATTCTTAACTTTTCGAAACACTACTTAAAACGTTATAAGCTAATGCAAATGTTAGTTAAAACTAGACCTGGCAAAACCGATCCAAACCGAACGGGTCAACCCGAACGACCCGAAACCCAAACCGAACCGACATCCGAAACAGCTTGAACCGATTTTGACCCGAAAATCAAAATGAACCGACCCGAACCGAACCGACCCGAAATCTAATAAACCCGATTCCAACCCGAACCAAAATGACCCGAACCGAAACCGAACCGAACCGAAATGACCCGAACCGAATTAGACCCAAATCGATTTAATCTAAATAAAAGTGACCCAACCCACATTTTTTTGAGGATGGACTTTTGTGCCTATAGTGGCACAATTTTGAATCGATTTTGACCCAAAAAGTGACCCGATTACGACTCGATCCGAAATTAACCCGAATTGAACCCGAACGAGATTGACCCGAAATTGAACCGAACCGAAGTTGACCCGAACCGAAACGAACCGGACCCGAACGAGATCGACCCGAAGTTGACCCGAACCCGAAACCGAACCAAACCCAAACAAGATCGACCCGAAATTAACCCGAACCGAACTAACCCGAACCGAACCCGAACCGAATGACCCGATTGCCAGGTATAGTTAAAACACTACTTTACCAAACGCTAATATTTGGTTGGTTAGTGTTTTAACTTGGTCAAAATACTAAAAGTTACTCCAAACGCTGTTGTCGAACAGGGCATATGTATAATTTTTGTATATAATGTTTGTTTATGAGAAAGAAGTTGAGATAGGAAATAGTATTAGTGTTCATTTGTTAATGATTACAATAACAATATAACATCTCTCCAAATGATGTCATATAATAAATAACTACTACTAAAAGAGTGATAAAGTGAAAGAAAAATCATATAAGAGGTATAAAACATTCAATCAACAAGTTATAAAACTAAAATTATTGTTTTGCCTTGAATCAACAGAGTTGAATAGGTTTTGGTCGGCTTTGAAACACTAACTTGCAGTGTTTTTTGATTCTGGTTGAGAAAATTGTGTCCAAAAATCAAAATTTTCGAGTGGGTTCGAGTCGGATTTTAGATCAAGCCAGCTTTTGTTAGGTCTACTAGTAGAGCACTAACATCACTTCAAAATGGAAGGATTTACGTGAAAAATACTAATTATAAGTATCTAATATAACTTCTAAGTCCAAGTTTTACATTTTACAATATAACTTATGCACTATTTTGTGAAGCATAAATTTACCAACAAAGAGTTTCTTCTATATATAGTATATGGGTTTAATGATGAAAATGACATAAGAGATATGTGGAGTTGTATCACTCAAAAGGCCGATGCTATTCAGGTCCCATGGATTATTTTAGGTGATTTTAATCACTTGGTTTTTCTAGATGATAGAATAGGTGTTGCACCAGTCACTCACCTAGATATTCAAGACTTTCAAGCTTGCATATACCAAGCAGGATTACAAGACATGAACTGGAAAAATGTCATTACACCCGAACAAATAAACAGGACTCTAGAGCAAGAATCTTGTCTAGTGTTGATGGAATGTTGGTTAACTCTAGCTAGAATAACCAATTTCCAAATGGCGAAACCTTATTCTTGGCAAATGATACCTCATATTATATGATAGGGGTTATCAAATTCTTTGAACTGGAAAATACTGGTCCTAAACCTTTTAAGTACTTTGATATGGGTCACATCTCCTCACTATAAGTATATTATTACCCAAGTTTAGGTTGCCCTTTACTAGGGTCACCAATGCAAGTTATCTCAAGGAAACTCAGGGTGCCACGAAGTCAATCGTGGCTCAACAAAAGTCGGCTTGGTGATGTACATGTTCAACATGCTAAAGCAAAACGAGAAGCTTTCTCACATTCAAGCCACCATTCAGGAATTTCCATCAAATCAAGCAATTATATGAAGTAGAAAAGAAAGTTGTTGATGAGCTTAGTATGTGGAAGAATAGATCGCAAAGCTATTACATCCAAAAAACAAAAGAGGACTCGGTTGAATTTAGGAGACTCAAATAAAAGATATTTCTTTGAGAGTCTTAAGCAAAGACATCAACAAAACAGGATTTCATCTTTCTTGTAAATGGATGGTACATGGACTTGGGACTACCATAAGGTAACCGACTACTTTGTTCGAGTACTATATTGATTCCTTGAGCACTACAACTAATACTATATAGTGTATTAGAGATGATATTGTTCGAGATGGGTAAGTGGTTGAATACTCAACATTTAGGCCTTATTAGTCTTTTCACCTGCAGATGATATAAAAAGGCTTTTTCTCAATTCCTAACCATAAAAGTCTTGGCTTTGACGGCTATTTTCAAGGGAAATTGGAGTACAACAGAAAAGGATGTTTGTAAAGCAATTTGGTCTTTTTTAAGATTGGACACATATGGACCAAAACTTGAATTCTACTAGGATTTCACTTATTTCGAAGATTGCTAGCCCAACAAATGCCTTTGAATATAGACAAATTGCCTCGCTGTAATACTCTACATAAGTGTGTCTCCAAGTTTATTTGTAGCGAGCTTAAAGTTGTTTTACCAATTCTCGTTCATGGAAATCGGTTAGCTTTTGTGGAGGATAGACTAATATCTCATAATATAATGATTTTCCATGACCTTGTGAAGCTTTATTAGTACAAAAATGACATTTTACTACGGGCCTTTTACTATGGTTAAAAACAAAAATGGTACTAAAAAATGAGGCGATGGCATTTTTGTAAACAAGTGTTCTTTAATTGAACCGTAGTAATATGTCAACCTGTCCACTTTTTATTATGGTTCATCAAAAGAACCGTAGTAATAGGTGCTCTATTAATACAGTTCTTTTCATGAACCGTAGTAAAAGTCTATCGAAAAAAAAATCCACAAGCAATTTGCTTTCCACCTTCACTCTTTGCTCTCAATTGTCACTCTTACTCTCGTCTCACTTACTCTATCTTTGCCATTATCGCCGCTCTCTCCTTGTCATCGTCATCGCTCGCGCTCTCTACTTTCTCGCTCACTCGCTCTATTCTCGACTCTCGCTCTCGCCTCTCACCGACGGGTTGTTTCTTCTTCTTGCTCATTCTTGCTGCCAGTATGCAACTTCTCCCTTCCTTTATTATTTTTTACTTTAATTTATTCGCAAAATTGGTTAGTTGAATATTGACAAATGGTTTAAGGTTTAGGATTTAAGATTTAGGGTTTAGGAAAATAAAAGTTGAGAGAAATTGATTCATAGTATACTTTGGGGATTTAAATGCCCATTTTGATTTAAGGAGATTGAGAAGCTATTGAATGAGGTTAAGATAACCCCAACTAATGTTGCTGAGAATCTAATGCCTAAGTCCCATGAAGAAGATGTTGATGAGTGTCTTAAGAATTCGGTGGTTGCTCTCTAGGAAGTTAAGACAAAGGCTGCCAAGAGGAGAAAGGCAAAGGAGGAGGAAGGGAGAGAAAAACAGTGTAAGAAGATTAAGGGGATAGGAGAAGTGAGGGCTAGCGGGTAAGTTTAAGATTAATGTCAATAAGTAGTATTAGAGATATAATAGTAGAGTTCGGATTCTATTTAAATGTTAAGATTAAGCTTCTTAGAAGCATTTGGTGAGATTATGAATGTCAATTTTTGAGGCATTGCCTTTTAATTTCTTTTTGATGTTTCAATGTTGAAATATAATGATGGAAGAAAAAAGAAAAAATTTACTTCGAAGTTAATTAGTAAAACTTGGTTAATAAATTACCACTAATTTTCATTTCAAAAATCAAGAAAAATGACCATGTGAATGTGATTTTTTCAAGTATGAAAACAATGATAAATAATTTTTTACTTCTATTTTGTTGAGCTAAATCTTTATTACTATAAATATTTTTCATTTATGTACTTATTTTTCATTTTGCATTCATACATTTGCACGTAAATTGTTTTTTAAATGAAAATGGATATTTAATGTGCATAGATGTATTATTAATGGTGCAGATTATGTAGTAATGGGTGTATCTTAATTAGTGATCATTATAGGCTATGTTGTGTTGTATTGAATATGAGGACAATAGGCTCACTAATTTAGTGATTAGTGCAGCATAAAATGGATCATTCCAAAGTTACAAAGAAGATAAGGGGACGAACAATGATGAACAAGTAGAAGTTGACACGTAGTAGAGATGGTCCAACTCTCCTTACCCAGGTCCAATTCGATGAGCACCATAACCCCGTAGATGAGCGCGTAGCTCGCTTTATGAGCTACGTTGGTGCGACAACCCATTCACACATGAACATCAACTATAGAAATTGGAGCACAATCCCAAATTCGGTTAATGAAACATTTGGAATGATATATAATTAAATGCACTACATATCAACTTAGAATTGCAACTTATTGTAAATGGTTAATACTAATGCATGTCGTTCTTTTGTTTTAGAAACTATTCAACTTGGACATTAAGGAATCGGATCTCCCATTGGTGAAACAGACCCTTTTGTTAGTGGCAAAAAATTTAGAAACTTCAAGTCTCACATTACTCGTTATTTGTATCTAGAAGACAAGGGAGATTAAGGTAGATAGTAGATCCCGGGAGATCTATAACTTTATAACCGAGGAGGACTGGAAGAATTTTGAAGTGTATGTCTCCTCTCGAGAATCCAAGGTGATTTAACATTTGTTCTCTTTTTTTTTTTATGTCTTATTTATGAATATTTTTTAGAGTTAAGTTCTTTAGAATTTAACATTTGTAGTCTTATTTACGGATATTTTGTTGTCTTAATTACTTACGAAGGCACGAGGTAAAGCTAACGGGAAGAGGATTAGGAGCAATGTGTATCCCCATACAATGTTCCGTGGGGGATACACAAAGGTGGAGGATAAGTTGTATAAGCGAAGCTTAAAGAACTTAAAAGTGGATCCAATGAAGGTACTATCACGGATCCTTCACAATTCACTATCAAAAGGGACGAGTTCTAGGTTGAAAGAATAAAGAAGAGAATGACACCTTTACTATAACAAAAGTCCAATCTATTATGCAGGGACTCATGACTTTGACTATTTCTTTATTTATTTTGAGGACTTATCGGTTAATATATGAATTTCCCAATGATAATTTATTTCCTTCTTACAGGAATCTTTGTCGCAAGTGTCGACTTCAAATGTCGCTAACACCACTGGGAGAAGGAACAAGTTAGCCTTGGCCCTATAAAGAGATGAGCATCCCGGTCATGTTTGAGCTGTCAACGGGAAAGTGGGGATACTTGAGCACTTTGGGGTTAGAAAGAAGCTCCCCGTTTCTTCCAACCAAGTGGATATCAAGGCAATAATTTCTCAAGTGGATACTCGATTGTCCGACCAAATGGAGTCCCGAGTGGCCACCCGGATGGCTGCTCAAGTGGAGTCCCGAGTGGCTGCATAGATGGAAGAAATAACAGCCCGGATGACGGCTCGCTTCATGGCGTACTTGACCAAGATGGGTATCTTAGCAACCAACTTGGAAGAGTTACGTAAGGGTCAATTCTCACCCTAAACACTCGGCGAGCGCGAAAGCAAGCTCAACCATTGACCAATTCTAAGATATGGTCGAGGTAATTAAGATTTTGCTACCTAATGAGAATGCATATTTTTATTTTGACTAATTATTGGCGTATACTTATTGAATGAGTAATGTATATACTTTGGTTGTTGTGGAACTCCGATGTATGGTTGTTGATTAATTAGTTTTTTGTTGTTGTTTTTTCGGATGAAGGCCATTATCCTAAGAAAATGTCCGCTTTTAAGAGAAAACTCTATCTATTTTTTCCAAGATTCTTCATAGTTTAAGTTGTCTCTCAAGGGCTATGCTAATTCTTATGTAGTTGATGTGGTGCACGCTATCTTCTCATCACCCTCCCTATATCACAATGTGGCAACGAGTGTTGGTTACCCCGTGCGGTCAGGTGTCGTCATTCATGGGGTACTACTCTTAGAGGATCAGGTGAAGGTGAGGGTGATAGAAGTTGTGCAAGGGAAATGCACTTGTGAGTTGCCGATCCAATCACCGGACCTCTACACTATTGATGAAGCGAGTCAAATGCTTTGTTACTTGGCCCAAGAGTTTGGTCATTCTCTCTACATTGAGGGTATTTTATTTGAAAATATTAGATTATTTTCGTTTATTATGGTCCTCCCTGAACTACGATATCGTGGCCGGACCGAGAGTGGGAGGAAAGGCACTCCCATATCCTTAATTGGCACCACCAAGCATTTAGCGGGGCCCGATAGTTATCTAGAGTAGTCCCCTCTCTAACCCGTTCACAAGTCACCTTAGGATTGGTGTTTTCTTCGCAAAGTTTTGTGAAAACTTTGCCAAAAGACAATATAATCGAAACCACAACGCCAAGTCACTTGTTTGGGGTATTAGACGGGGAATATGGGATTACCATACTGGTTTGCTTGGATGACATACTCGCGATTTCTGCAAATGCAAGAGATCAGCGCAACTACTATTATGCTTCGCATGATGTGAGTTCCTATATATATATATATATATAAAAGTTTATTTAACTATTAATTTTTATTTCTAACTATATATGTACAATTAATATGTCATAGGTGGCTACACGAAATAGGAATCGAGTCCGTTCAGCTTTATGAATCCTTATGCCATTCAAGCATTAGGACGTTCGATTGAGCACCGATCCAATTTTATCTCAAACCACATGAAAACGACGCAAAAACATGTTATTTGGCATTGTTTATTGAGGGGGTACGTGTACAAATAACTTAAATGGAATTCTAGTGGTTTAATAATTACATTTTTATATATGTTATTTGTATCGGTGTAGGTAACACTCGGATGCTTGCTACCATATATCCCAGGAGTAACGTCATGTACTAGCTCGATCCCGTAGGTCATCTCGCTAGGAAAGATATCAAAATAATATTCCAATTGTGAGTTCATTACTTACTCATTTTCTACTTGTTAAGTATTCTTTTTAATTGTACATTGTATGCATGCCTTTATGATATATTTGAATAATACATAATCTTTATTTTAATTTCAATTTCATCCGATTGAAAAATAGTGCTCATGGAATATATGGCTATTTAGGAGGCTCGAGAGGCCCACATAAGGCAAAATATCTATGCAAATGTGAGGTTCTCTTACTTACCGTGAAATTAGTTTTCATTTTTCGGTGAAATTATTTGCTACATAATTACTAATTAATTCTTCATGTGTTGGGAATCTATTTTGATTATTGTAGTGCCATACACAATCGGAGAACGTAGAGTGTGGCTTCAACATTATCCAATACATGAAAGATATTGTTACCTGGCTGGATTTCAATTATACCGGATCTAATCCCGCAAAGGTACTCGCACGTGCACTTGTTACTTGTTACATTTTTTTAATGAAAATTTAAGTTATCTTTTCATGTTCTTTTCATCTTAATTAGTACTTGCACTTGACGTAAATATATGTAAAATTATTTTGCAGTCTTGGTCACAATATTTTCGGGTAAATAAGCCCACCACTACCCCTTGTACACAAGTTGTGCCTGGATAAATTTAGACAGAGTTGGATGCGGTTTGTGTATAATTGCGTAATTACACATACATATGTATAGATTTACAAATGATTGTTTCTCCATTATTTTATTAGTAATTTTTGTGATTTCTTAATAGCATACACATAATATATATACTTGTGTGAAATATGAATAAATTGTGAAACAAGTGAGGTCGTTAATCGTATATATTCTGGAATATATTTTGGTTGTATATATATTCTGAAATAGTTTGTATATGTTGTGTAAATGGTTATATATATTCTGGTTGTATAATTGTACAGGGAGTACGAAAAACAAAAAATATTATAAAAAAATTCAAACCTTTTAATACGGTTCTTACCAAAAACTATAGTAATAGGTATGAAATAAATCTATTACTATGGTTCTTAGGTAAGAACCATAGTAATAGGTCAACTCTACCCCCAAAATTTTGCATGAAAGTGGTGTTTGGATCCGGACCTATTACTATGGTTGTGGAGAAACAACCGTAGTAATAGGTTTACCTACTATTACAGTCATTTATCCAAAATCGTATTAATTAGAAACCTTTTACTATAGTTCTTTGAAAAAACCATAGTTATAGGTTGTTTTTTACTATGGTTGTGAATTGTAGTAAAAGATGTCTATCTATTATTACACTCGCATACACGATATATATTAACCGTAGTAAAAGGCCTTTTTGAACCATAGTAAAATATGTTTACTATAGTAGTAACTGTTTTTTCAAGATGCCTATTTAAAGTGGACTCGAAGAAGGCCTATGACTCAAGTATCATGGACTTTTGTGAATGAGTTGTTACACAAACTTAAGTTTCGCCCTATGTTTATACAATGAATTATGTCATTGATCTCTACATACAACTATTCTATCAACATCAATGGTACGAGATAATGGCAAATTTAAGGGAAAGAAGGGTTTGAGGCAAGGAGACCCTATTTCTCCACTTATTTTTTTCTTGCTGATGGACTATTTGACAAGAGCCTTAGCTCATGGTGTTCAACAAAAATCATTTAAATTCCACCATATGTGCAAATCTTTGGAGTTGGTAAATCTATGTTTTGTTGATGACCTAATGATCTTTTACAAAGCTCATACCCCTACTATTGAGATAGTGATGGAGGCTTTTGATCATTTCTCCCAAGCCACCGGGATGGATATAAACAAACACAAGTCACGAGGCTTTCATTGCGGTTATTTCGAAGCAAGGAAGAAAGAGATCCTTAATCTAACTGGTTTTAACCTTGGTGAATTTCTAGTTAAATACGTAGGAACCTCACGAATAACAACGAGATGGACTAGTGCAGATCGCAACATGCTGATTGAAAGAATCATTGCCAGGATAAAATGTTAGTAATCTAGACACCTCTGGTATGTTGGAAGGTCTGCAGCTTATCAATTCAGTCCTTTTTCGCTCCACACTTACTCGGACTTCTTTGTTTGTTCTTTCTCAAAGTGTCATAAAGGACATTGAGAATATATGTAGGAATTTTTATGGGAGCAATCATCGGCTTATGGGAAATCTCCTCCTATTGCATGTGAGTCGGTTTACAAGCCCAAAAAGGCAAGAGGCATGGGTATTAAACATATGTAAAAATGGAATCAAGCTGCAGTTGCCACGCAGCTTATGGTACCTATGTCTAGACAAAGAGTGTCTTTGAGTTAAGTAGATCAACGAAGTTTATATGAAAAAGGGAAACATTAGAGACATTCAGCCAAGCAACTCAAACTTCGTGGTATTGGAGGCGGATATTAAAGTTAAGAAAGTTATTTGCACAGGGATATCGGGGTCATCCTTAGACACAACATCCTTCTGAATGTTATACTATATCCAATGGCTATAAATGGTCGGTAGGTCACCAAGCACACTAACTCAATGACCCAATATACATGGAACAGGTTCAACATACCAAAACACATTTTATGCTTCGAAGAATGTTGAAAGGGAGACAAGTAGACCAAAGATAAACTAAAGGCTATTAACATCCAAACCCGTGAGTTATGCCCTTTAGGTCACAACAACAAAAAACCTCATAGCCATATGTTCTTAGAATGTGCTCGTTAGTCGGACCATCCGTCAAAAATCATGTCCTCAATGGGTTTCAAGCCATTTGTAATCTCTAGGCAAAGAATAGTTTGTCGGATAGATTTGTAGTTCAAGAACAAACTGGATAGAAGAACTTTTGTGCTCTGCCTCACTCGTTATTGCTCATTACATTTGGACTGCTTGAAACTATAGTATCTTCGAGAGGGATCCAGACAAAGTACAACCATGATTTCAAGCAAATTGTAGGCGAGATACTTATAACTAGAGTAACTCATCTTGTGAAATATTCTAAAAATCAAGAGTAAAAGAGTTCTTGAGCTTAGTTTTACACTAAAGGTCTAGGACCTTCTCTTTAATTTTTGTACAGTTATCAATTTCTAATTGTAATGATAACTCTCTCTTTACCTAAAAAAACTCTCTCTTTACCCAAAAAAAAAACATTGGAAAAAATTACTTTCCCAATATTTTTTCTTTCCACCTAATTTTTGGAATCAAATGAAGCCTTAAAAAATTTAAAATCCTTAGGAATATTTTCACCACCAGACTTCCTCACCTATTGTTTCCATCACTCTAAAATCTTCAAACACTAGCACCCTTCCTCAAAAGGCAAAATGCATTCCATAACTTTTTTCCTAAATAAAATAAAACATTTGAAAAAAATTAAAATATTAACCAAGTAGATGATAAGTTTTGTAGTGTAAGGGCCACGACTCGCGAGAGGACGGTCCGCATTCCCACGAATGTCAATCCAAAGACACGTGCTTCCTAAAACGTTAGCCTATTTTTGAAATTATGTTTGATTGATGGTTTTTAGTAGCCATTTTATTTTCAAAAGTGTTTAAAAACTTCTCAAGATAAGAAAATAGAAAAACTCGTTCCGAACATATTCCAAAGAGGCTCACTAGGCCTAGTAGCTCAAGTTGCTTTGACCAGGAGTCGGGCCTAGAACATACCACACGAGACTAGATTCGGCCTCCTAGGGCATGTGTCCGACTCCAACCTTCCGGCTGAACTGTTGAAGTAGTCTTGGTAAGAAGCCATAGATTGCTGGTCAAGTTTAAAAATGGTTTAGTTTTCTTTAAAAATCGAGATGCATTATTAGAGAATGTTTTAGTTTTCTGTAAAACCAAGTTGCGCTATTAGATAGAAATAGTGATTAAAAAGGACTCACCAATTAGTTTTGAATGAAAACTAATAAAGTAATTTTGCTTTCCTAATTTGAGCTTAAATCGAAGGAACAACCGAAAGGGAGAAAAAGATCAATTTACGAAAGATTTTTAAAGGACTCCATTGGCCTAAGCCAATGGTTTGGTGTTCGAGAGTAAAGGTGCAAAATAAAGAAGCCTTTACTAATTAAAATAGGAAGTAAAAATTGTGTTAAGAAAAACGAACAAACATCATGCTAATTGCATAATTGAAACAATTAAATCATGTAAATGAAAGTGATAAATAAAGCAATAAACCTAAATTAAACTATTTCATCAGGTGAGGAGGAAACTAAATGCAATAACATCATTTCAATACCACAATATGGAAATTAAATAAACTGAAAAAGAGGGGGAGAATTTGAATGATCGAATTCATGCCCTTAGGTAAACTCGGATATAGGACTTGAAACTTGACTGGATCATGGTAGAGTAATAACGGGAAATATGGGGCTTCAAAAAGGAAATGAAGACCTTTTTTGGAAGGATTTTGGGAGAGGAAGAATGAGAATGTTAGTTGAGAGAGTCAAGTGGAAATGAGTGTGGGAGAATTATGCAAAATGGAGATTAATTCAAGCTGAATGGTGTGTGAAATGAAGGGACCGAGGCCTCTATTTAAAAAAGCATTAGGGTGAAGCTCACCCCTCATTTAGCCGCTAAAACTGGATAAGCGACTAAAGTTTCATGCCCATAAAATTTGCCAAAGGATACCACAAAATCTGGGGAGTTGAATGGGTCAAAACGCTGCATTATGAAGGGTCGGAGATTGAATATGATTTGGAAATAGGTTTAGGGAGTCGAGCCTAGCTTGGTCCGGAGGAATCCGAGTGGGGAGGGCTGGATCCGGTTATTTGGGCTGAATTTCAGTTGATTTGTGGTGTAACCTTGTTGCTTGCTATGTTTTTTGGACAAAATGGAAATTTTTATTCTATTTTAGTTTAATCTTTGCTCCGAGCATATAAATGAAACTATGTCTTTATTATTGGACCGACAATACAAAATAACTAAATAAAGATTTTAAGTGTTTATAAGTGGAAATAATAAAACGTAATTGACCAGAGTTACAATGATAAACTTATACGAAGTTAATTTTAGAACCGAAAGAATTATAATATAGAATAATAAATATTAAGGGATAAAGGAGTACGTAACAACATAACTTTTGTACTTAGAGTTTGAGCATTTCACAAAGGTTGACTATCAAGTGCATAGTGGTCTTGTACAATCTCCACTACTGTAGTTACATGTCTAATTAATTATTTCGGATAAGCTTTTGTCTCATATGCGCAATTAGTGTTCTGAGCCCGGTTTAATTTTTTTTTTTAAAACCGAAATCTAAACCATGCATGTGGTGTTGTGCAATATTGTATGCTCCTCCTTATAGAGCTTCCAACCACTACTTACTCTAATTTATTGGCATATTTGACTACATGAGTCTTGCCTTTTGACTTTTGTGCCTTCATTAAATTCATTTTTTCTTATTTTATGTTAGTTTATTTTCATTTTTAATAGATTAAAATAAAATAAAGTATACTCACTTCTTAAATGCGTTTGTTTTTGTTGCAGTTGGCTATAAGATAATCCTTACAAAATTTTAAACCAATTAGTTCATGAAGTGCCAACTGCCTAATTCTATCAAGTTGGCCATGTAGAAAGCGCGGGCAAGAAGGTGGAGAAGAGTGCGTTTGGAGAACGATAATTTGCAAATTATCTCGATGATCAAGTGATGGTAAACACTACTGTTACCGAGTTAAGGATATCGATCTTATGAGAAAAGATCGGAGATCTAGAAAAGGGTTTAAATTAAAAGTCTCTACGTAATTTATTATCATGTTTCTTTTAAATCTCATTCATCTAGTTAGTTAAGGAAATACACGTATCAAGTTTGTTAACTACCTCAATACCCATTTTTTTGTGTGTGTGTGTGTGGCTTTGCTAAGGAAATACACACAAGAATATTCATGTGGTTGGGGTTGTGTTAGCCCACCATCAAGGCTTCAATGCCTCAGCCGTATCAATGGCTTGTAAAACATGAAGACATGTTCAAGCATGAGTGGGATAGAGTGGGAAGGGGTGGAAAGGAGTGGAATGTAGTGAAATTTTTTATGAGAATCGGAAAAGACTAAGTAGAATACAATGAAATTTTTAAGAAGTTGAAAATAAAAAGGGTTGTAATGAAGTAGAACGGAGTAAGATCGAGTGGTATTTTTTCTAACATGAGCGGGATAAAGTGGGGAGGAGTTAGGTCAAGTGGGAAAAAATGAATTCCTAGTTTTGACAATTATGTTTGATGAGATTTGGTTACAAAAAAATTGCAATATATTTTTTTCAGTAAGAATAACCAATGGAGAGATTAGTTCACATTAGAGGTGTTTAAAGTCGGTTAACCAATTTTTCGGTCCAAGAAATCTCAAATCGAAATCGAATCGAAATTTTTGGATAAGTAAAATTTTTCATTCGTTTGTCGGTTAACTGTTTAAAAATAATTTATATTTTATATTTTATACCAATAATTTTTTATTTTATAATTAAAATTTTTGAAAAAGCAGTTTAACCGAATTTCCAAACTGCCGAACCAAAAGCAAAACTTTTTCCTGTTCAATTAACCGAATCGTTTTTTTTAAAATTTCTTCGGTTAATCAACTTCTATGTACGATTTTTTGGTTTTGGTTTTTTTTTTATCAACCCTAATTCACCCTGAGTTTGTAACCCACTATATGTTTTTGCTGATCCACATGAGCTAAAAAAAAAGTAATATAATCTAAATGAGTTATAAAAAGTAATATACATTATAAATCACATTATAATAAAGAATTACATAAAATATTTTATAGTGTAATGAGAGCTTTGCATTGTTACCCAAAAAAAGGGTTTTATTCTCACCATAACAAACCTATTTTACTGATCTCATATAAAAGTATCAATTATCTAAAAACTAATCAAATTAAAAAAAATTGATTAAAAAAATCACATTAAGAAAAAAGAAAAAAAGGGGAATAAAATAATGTTAAAGGTGTGATTTTCTTTTAAATGTTTTATCCTAATTAAAGGTGTGAAGTTGGTGATGCATGGACTGGAGACTTCCATACGCTGCAATAAGCCTACCTTTCTCTGGGTGTCCACTTACAAAAGTCAAAAACCACTGACCGTCCCATACGGTTGATTTCCTGATGGTCAAACTAGTTGCATTTTTTAAATAAGTGACTATATATTTCATAAAAGTCAGAACACTGAACTCCACACATTGATTTATTTCTGACTTAAATTAAATTCGCACCATAAATTTAACTCCACATATTGATGCATGTATATTTTTCATAAGTTTAATGGACGGAAATATTTCATAAAATATATATTTTAACAATTTAACTAATAAAGGATAAAATAAATTATTTCAACTAGTCATTCATTTAATTTTTTTATAGATTAGTGAATATCACTCAACATTTGTAAATATACGACTTACAACAAACAAACTCTTTATAATCTCTTAGAAACTGTTGTGTATGGGACTTCAAGATGCTGGTTTTGTATTAGTCCTTTTTTTCGGGGTAAAAAATAAAAGAAATATATGATCTCAATTTGAAAGATCTAATGCGTAATATATGTTTGATCAAATTATTTTGCTACTAAAACATTATGTTGTTACACATTAATCTTGCAAATTCATATCTAATCATTCTGTCAATGTGCATGATTGAGAATAAAATCAACACTTCTGCCTACAAAGTAGAATTACATCAACTTATTATATCACAGTAAACTACCCCTCATCTATTTTAACAAATACGACAATAAGTGTCAAAAAAATTTCAGTGGCCTAAAAGGAGCGCATATGTACAATCAAGACACATAAGTTCAGAGCACCCATGTATATGTATTCTTGTCATCTCGGTCCTGAGAGCCGCATATCAGAGAGGTAAGCATCGGTTCTGTAGTCCGACAACCTGGACGAAGTGTCATTCCCAGTCCCAGTCCCGGTGCCTTCATTGCTTGTGGATTTAAAAAGTTCGAAAATAGCCTTGAGCCTGCAAAGGAAGATGTAGGTGGGTGAGGAACTGGGTAAATCCCTTCGAGCATTTGGACTACTTTCGTCATAGAAGGCCTCATTGCCATGTCTTCCTGAATGCACCACAAGGCTACCTTGATTGCAGTGAAAATACTCTCATCATTTGGGTCATATTTTAGGCTTGAATCAAGGATTTCTTCAAGCTTCCCTTCGTCTATCATCTTGAATGCATAAGCGGGGAAATGGGATTTCTCCGAGGATTGCTGCGAGTCATAGTTTTTCCTTCCCCTATGATCTCGAGCAGCACCATTCCGTAGCTATAGACATCACTCTTCTCTGATATCGCATAATTTGTTATCCACTCTGGGGCTAAGTAGCCCCGAGTCCCTCTAAGAGTGGTGAAAACATGGCTTTGCTCCCTAGACATCAATTTCGCTAACCCGAAATCTGACACTTTAGCCTCAAAATTATTATCAAGAAGTACATTTTCAGGTTTTATGTCACAATGAACGATCTTTACATCACAGTCCTCATGGAGATAAGCCAACCCTTTGGCAGTTCCCACTGCAATATTGAACCTTGTTTTCCAATCTAAAACCGCATTGTTATTCATTTTTCTCTTGAAAATCCACTTATCCAAGGACCCATTTGCCATGAACTCGTAAGCTAAAAGCCGGTGGGTTCCTTCGGTGCAGAAACCCTTGAGCCTCACCAAATGGACATGGTGGATGCTGCCTATGATACTCACTTCAGCTCGGAACTCCTTTTTCCCCTGACCAATCCCTTCCAATTTCTTTACAGCGATTAAACTCCCATCGGGCAGTATCCCTTTGTAAACAGATCCAAATCCTCCTTGCCCGAGTTTCATTGAGAAATTGTTAGTCGCCTCTTGTAGATCCTTGTAGCTATATCGGACTGGCATTCCTGAAATGGTCTCTAGGAAATTATCCTCTTCAGAGATCTCCTGAAGATTTTCAGCCACTAGCTTCTTTTTGAAATAATATCGATATCCTCCGTAAACCATAACCATAACAACGACTATGGTCCCTATGAGTATGACTACGGTAATGGCCAAATGTTGACTGCTGTTGTTTTCCCCCTTCTCAGCTGCAACATTTCCATCCACCGAAACTTTGACAAAGGTTGAGTATCTGGAGCTGCTATCAGAGAGAAAGCTCCCAAGCCTGTCAAACAGATAGCAGTTGCCTGAACTGTTGTCGAAGAACAAAGTAAGGCAGGAGCAATTTCCGACACAGGAGGCCTTGCAGCCAGTCAGATTGGTTCTCAGGGAAGGCTGCACGAAGCCAAGTGCAAAATAACCAAGTCCATCCCCGGCATTGATCAGCTGAAGACGATCATTTGGGGCTCCACAAAGGGAGGAGATGTTGAGTTTGCAAGACCAAGGCACGAGCCCTGAAGGGCAGTAGCACCTGTTAGTAGAACAAGCCTCAAAGGGATTATCACATGGCTCTGGTGTTCCACATTGATCTCTCGGTATTTTTGCTGGGGAAGCAGATTTTGATGACTCCAAATTATAGAAAGTGATGAAACCATCATTGCCAAGGACCGCGATCCAAGTGGAGTTCGTAGTGCTAGGACTTGAGGAGAAAACCAATTGCAACAAAAAGCCATTGTTTTCATCATAAAACCTCCAAGAATTCCCCTCGATCTTAGCTAAACTGATCATCCCTCCATCCTTGTTAATGATCTTCCTATTGTCATTTGTTGCAGACCAATAAACCTGAGGGGTCTCATACACTGCATAAAGCCTCACATCACCAGACATAACCTCAAGGAAATAGGTCAAGTTATCGCCATTTGGCTTTGGGGCACTTGAAAGCTTCATCCCTTCTTTGAAATCCTGATTTGAGAGCAGGGTATCAGTTGGATGGCTAAAACTGTCCCAAACTATGCTGTTGTTAAGCCCAAAAAACACCAAGTTTCCTGAATTCAACAATCGGATTGAGGAAACTGTTTTGCCACCGGTGTCAGGAGCCCAAACCGGCATACCCTCGCTCTGGAGGCTCACATTACCATCAATATCAAACACAAAACTGTCTGAATTCCCTACTGGTGAACCCCGATTGGCAGTCCAAACAACGGTGGGGCTGCTCTGATGGAGAATGACCAAGTAGAATAAGGTGACATCTTGGGTGGTGGGCTTAAAGCCAAGGGCAAAGGTGGAGTCATTTGAGAGGAGAAACAAGCCATCATTGTCAATGAAGCCCATTTGAGAGGCTTGAGATCCTGGATCCATGGTGCCATTAAATGGGACACTAGCTATGCAGCATTGGCACCATAAAACGAGAAGCAAAAGTTGTGAAGAGATTATAAAGTGGATGAAAACCCAGTTTGTCATGGCTACCCAAAAACCAACTCTAGCATATAATATGGAATCAAATTGGAGGTATTAACCTCAACACCCTAAAGACTTGTAAATAGCCAAAAAACAAAAAACACAATTTGTTTGGGACTTAAGACAAGAAGGTAAAGGGAAACAAGCACCCTAAAGAAACCCTGAGAGAAGGGCAGAATCAATCTTATCCAATAAAAACAGAGCATTAAATACTAAAAGATACAGATATTGCTGGAAGCCTGGAATGAACTAAATGGGCAGTTGGAAGAAGTAACAAGTTGGACATATGGGAAAGAAAAGAGACCCGTATAGTTGGAAGTATCTCAAAGAGAGGAAAATCTAAACCCACCAAATAACTTGAATTATACCTAAAAATTCAGGAGTTTAATCAAGAAAATAAAATAAAATGGGCACTCACAATCTGGACATGAGAGATCACAGCGTGCAACATTGATATCTTTGTTCTTCTCCTTCTTCCTTTTTTCTTTTTTCCTTTTTTTTTCTGAGGAGCCCTCAAGCCATTAATGGAAGCAGTAGCACAGAGAGGCAAGAGCAAACCCTGAGAGTCACCACACCTGACCTCAGACAAGTAACTCTCAAGAAAACAAGTGGGATTTGCTCACACGGGGATTGCTGCAAAGTAGAATTTTGCTTTTTTTTTTTCGATTGTGGGTGGTGAGAGATCCATAATTTGGATTGGAAGAATTAAAATAATATTAAACTATCGAATATACAACTCATTTAATGGCTACTTTTGATTATTTTGAATGAGGTTTGATGAAGGGTAGGTGGAGAAATGGGATATTAAATTTAAATTTTTGATGTATCAACCAAGGGAGGGGTTTTACATTACTATTATATCTAAGAGTGGCATTGTTGTATTAGCAGGTGATATG
The DNA here is from genome assembly GCA_021018815.1 of Talinum fruticosum. NCBI lineage: Eukaryota > Viridiplantae > Streptophyta > Magnoliopsida > Caryophyllales > Talinaceae > Talinum > Talinum fruticosum. The sequence goes on from JAITYX010000011.1 coordinate 7,124,527, forward strand.
TAAGACCCTCTCTATTAAAAGTTATGGTAATATATAAATTTTTGTAATCACTTTAAATATATGGAGAGTGATTAATAATTTATTTAGGTGTAAGTTTAATAAAAGTTACTTGTTGATGAATTATTAGTCACTTTCGAATTAAAAGTCACTTTATTATAAGTTATTAGTAAAAAAAAAGTTCACCTCTAATAAAGTTCGTCTCACAAGTAATTCTTACGTGAGAAAGTCTCATATAAAAATTTGTGTTGTTACACCAATATAAGATCTTATGTTGTTTATTAAAATCAAAAAACTATTACATGGACAAATAAGGTCTCAAGTTATATATATATATATATATATATATATATATATAGAGTAAACGGCTACCCATTGGACCTCCTATCTCGATGGAAAACTCAACGGGGTTAACGAGGTCGGGGATAGGGAAAGATAGAGCCGGTGGCCATCACGCCACCTGGCCTCCTTGACATATATATATATATATATATATATATAACAGTTTTGATTTTGATCACTAAATTATATATGTATATTCATGTTGAAGACTTTTTAATTTGAGAATGTAAGACGATCTCACTTGTACCTAATTCAATTGGGAAGGAACAGAGCAAGCTTGTCTCTCTTTTATTTTGTGGCATGAGAGTTATTTTTTGTTTCTTTGTTTCCGTTGCTTCATTAACCAAATCGAGCAATTGTTGGTTAATAGAGTGCTCTATTGTTTTTCTCCATCTACGAGACTGAAATTTAAACTCATCTATTAAAGACCAATATAAAAATCATAAATCAACTATATTGGCGATATAACAATTATTTTTCATAGTGTTAATAAGGCGCAAAGGTTTATCTAAGTAGGAATTAAACTCAAATCTATAGTAATAACAGTAAGATATTTTACTAATTGAACTAATTAACATCCTTATATAATGATTATTTCAATTATTTTTTCAATATTTTCCAAAGATCACGTAGTAGATATGTTATTTAGCATTACTATTGTAAAATAGTGGTATTATTTTTACGGTTTTTCTAAACGTCGCCCTAAGGGTGATGAATAAGAAGTGACTTTGCTTATTTTAAGTAATACTAGGATTATACCACTTGCTATGCAAGGATATTAATTAATTTTTTTATAATTTTTTATTTTTTATTTTTATTATTTTTAATTAATTTATACCAATAAAACTAATATTAAGTTGAAAGACCATAAGTGGATATACTTATCTTTAAATAGTTAATATAAAAATATTTTTTTAATTTTTTTATAACTTTATTGTATGGGAATAGGGACAACCATTGCTAATATGAGTAAATCATTTATGGTGCATTAATGATATTGTAAATAAGTATTATTATTAATAAATTACACAATAAATTAAATGTAAAAACATTTAACTCATTAAAAACATGTAATGTATTCATCCATATTCAAGAGTTCAAGGGGGAAATATTAATAATAATTTTAAAAGTAATAATTTATATTAGTCATGCTAATAATATTTACATTAATCATGTTTGAGTATAATATTGAAGTATAAGTTTGGATCCAAAAAATATATATTGAAGTATAGGTATTAATGTAATTTAATTTATTATTATCAAATTTCATCATTAAATTAATACTTTTGGATTATGTAGGTGGTTAGATAAATTTCAGACCAAAACGAATTTGAAAAAATTACAAGTATACACTCTAATTTTATTATTAAATTATATTATTTTTAAAGTTAATCTTTTAAATTTTTTTGATTATGTAATCGGTTACATAACTTATATATTGAAATGAGTTTGAAAAATTATATTTTATACTCTACTTTAATTATTTTAAATTAGTATAGTATTATAATATTATTGTAATTTTTATCATTAAATTTCATTACCAAGTTAGTTAAATTATTTTAAAATAATTTAATTTTGCAAATATTGAAGTATAATATCCATGTTTTTTTATCATCAAATTTCATATCTAAATTAATATATCATAATTAAAATCTATGACATTTTTTTTATTATGTAGTCGGTTACATAAATTACATATTATTAAAATAGTATAATATTGAAGTATAATATTAATGTAATTTTTATCGTAAAATTTCGGTACTAAATTAATATATCATTATTGAAAAAGTATAATATTAATGTTATTTTTACTAAATTAGTAAAGTTGTTTAAAGATAATCTAATTTTACAATTAATGGTATCGCTAAATAAGCATCCTACGTGTCGCTCCTACATTGCTTAGACTCAACTTTTAATATTATATATATTATATATACGATAGTTCGCTAGTTAGACTTAAATTGAATCTTATCTTATTAAGTTTAAGAGAAGATAACAATTACCAAATCAAAAAGGGAATTACCATTAAAACCCCAACCCCTACCCCTATCCGTACCCCCACCCACAATACTTGATTCTACAACATCGAACCCCTCCCCAACCCAAAGTCCAACGACATGAAGTTCAATGGAAAAAAAAAAAAAACCCTTCGGCTCCAGCAAGCAATCACTTCGCCGCATGTCGGTGCTTGCCGCCTAGTCCGGCGACTACTAACAAATTTAGAGTCATTGAGACAGACTTATTCCGTGGCTAAAGCTGGAGTAGAGTATGATTTTTTTCATGTCTAATCATCGTCGTAAAGCTGGAATTATAAAGTCATGTCTTGGATTTTTCCGATTTGGGGATTTCGAGCTTCTTGTAACGACTATATTTACGTCCGAATTTGAATTTAACCTCACATTATGGCTAGTATAGTCTTTGACCCATCAAATTTCTCTTTCCTCCCCCTTCGTTCTCCAATCGATCACTTACTCTCACGAATGCCATAATTTCCGACTGAAAAAAACAAGGAAATGTTATCAACTTTTCACTTAAAAGAAGATTTGGATCCACACCCTCGGGTAAATGTTATTATCGGGAGTTCACTCACAAACAATAAATAAGAACAAAGAAAAAGAAACAAAATTGGGACATAAGGATTTACGTGGAAAACCTAAAATCGGGAAAAAACCACAAATGATGTACTAGAAATTTTTGTGTTTTTACAAGGAATTTCACTCAAGCAATTACAAGCTTTCCACCTTACTACTCACTACTAAACACAACAATGGAGGCCTATACACAATTATATAGCCATAACCAAGCATTAATAGCAAGAAAACCTGGAAGAAAATGACCGAGGTTCCCACTAGTACGGGTCGTGTCTTTTGAGACGGCCACCCTTGCCGGTTGCTGGCTGGTTTGGAGTTGTTTTCTTCAACCTACATGCCCCATTCTCGATTTTCTCGGGTCGTGCTCGCTATTCCACTCCTTGAACCACAATTTCCTTAGCCCAAAACACATTAGACTCCACATAATCCCAACAATCTCCTACTTGGAGACTAACAGTGCACCTCCTTGTTGCACCATTCTAGTTCACCGAACCCACCCTCTTCATCGAGAGAAACCAACCGAGGCTTTGCACAACCTCAACTCCCTAACATCATCTCCTTGGACTAGCATGTTTGTCGAATTCTCGCTATCGAAAATCTTCTCAAGCCTCATCATCATCATCATCCGACGTGAACTCCTACTTGGATCGATCAATCTCATGCATACAATTAGCATTGACAAAAATTCGAGTTCGAGTTAATTCGAGTTCGGATAATTTAGACATTCGGACAAAACCCTCATACCGGACCTCGTCCGAATTGCAAATTCGGACACCCCGATCGGACCCAAACCCGAATCCGAATGACCGATGTCCAAACTCGAATGTTCGAATTTTTTATATAACTCTCGAAAATTAGATTGAAATTATGTATATGACCGAACTCGGACCTAAATTTTTGATGTTCGAACCTGAATGTTCATAATTTTTAGTGAAAATTTTATAAATTTTGGACTAAATTATACCTAAACCTAAATGGCTAAATGTCCAAACCCGATTGCCTGAATTTGTTTGAACACAAATTAGTCACAAAATTCGGACAACCCGAACTCGAATTACCAAACCCGAATCTAATTTGAATTTTAATTCGGATATGATCGATTGTCCGAATTTAAAATTCGAACAAAAATTTTGTGACCAAACCTAGTTTTTCTGGGTCGGACAAATTTGGACAATCGGGTTAGACGGATTTTAGCCAAGCACTACATATAATCACCATGCACAACTAGTTCACTTGCGCTGATCAACAAAACATAATGAAGAAATATTGTATACCTTTGGGCTTTACCTTTTGTTGACACTCGCCATCTATTTCATAATACCTGGTTCTTGCAATTTTTCTTGTGGAGCAACCGATGACCCATTTGTTAACCTAACAAATTTCCCTCACCCTTACCAACTCCTACCGTAGCGGAACCCATTTCAACACTAAGTAGTAGACTCCCATTAGAACAATTGACCCCGATATTTGCAACTAAATCGGTGCACCGCTCGAGAGAGTACAACGAACTAGATTTCACACTCTTAGTTACAACCAATGCCCCTTTCACAATTTTCCAGCCTTTATAACAAAACTTTGTTAGGTACCTCGACTCACCCAACTCGACTCACATAAATCAAATTCTTTGCCAATCCCGGAATGAACCTAACACATTACAATGTCCAAAACCCTCTATTAGTGGTTCTAATTCTCACACCCCGTTTCCCTATTATCTCCAAACTCTTCCTATTAGCAATATACACCTTGCTAAAATTTTCACCAACAAAAGTTATGAAACAAGTTTATACTAGAAAAAGAATGAAATGACGCACCCAAATCCACAATCCAAGACTCGATAAGACTTTCCATATTCAAAACAAGAGAATCATCTACATCTTCAATAAAGTTGATTAAATCTCGGTCATCATTTCTTTTGGGATAATTTTTCTTAACATATCCCTTATCACCACATCCCCAACACACAACCTCCCCGGGTTTTGGGACATACACATTGCTCCGGACTTTGATCAACCCCTTTTGATTCTCATGTTTCCCCTTCCTCTAACATTAAATGCACTTCCCGATGACTCAGTCAAATCTTTCTTACGAATACTTTCTATGCACTCATTCATAAGAAAAATAAATAATTAAATATATAACTAATGCACATCGAACATGATATTGAATGCACATCTTATGCACACCATATCTTTTGTTTATATATTATATATAATCGAAGCATACCGAACATGATATTGATACATACCAAATATAATATTAATGCACATCATAAATTTCACTTTTGTTTGGTGTGTATCAGTATTACGTTCGGTGTGTATCACTATTATATTTAGCGTGCATTTGTTATATATTTGGTAATTAGTCATATTATATTAGTGAAACACTTTCTTCTTGTGAATGAATGTTGCAACGCCCCCAATTTGACCATTATTAATCCCTACTCCACGGATAAACACCATAATAATGCATCGGAATACTAAGTTATGTGAAGAGCGTTACCACCATCCCCCATTGAGAGACAAGGCTAAACATTAAAATATGATAACACGATAATCTTTTTTATTTGCGTCAATCGTCCAAACTCGGAGTTTCATAACACTATAACCAATGTTTACACAACTCCAACCATAAAACATTAGTTCTTCCCCAAAAGACAACTTACCATTTAATTAAGGTACCCATCGTTATCGATAAACCTCCACAAGAGTATAAATACCAATTGACCGTAAGCTCACTATTAAAACTAATTATACTATACTTAAGAGTAAGAGTCAAAGTAAAGTCACTACTCCGAGTCAAGTATTTCCTGGTTTCTTCACCCCTGTCACTTCCTATCGAATGCTATCATATTTTTCTTTCCCTAAAAATAATTAAGAAAACATAAAAATAAGAATGAGCCATAAGCCCAGAGACGTTACCCTTGTACTCGTGAAAATATTATAAGAGCCAAGTAAGCATGCGTAAAAATGTTTAAAGTCCATTTCAAAAGCTATTCATGTGCAAAACTATCGTAAATTTTATTACGCACTTATTCTTGCTTTAGCTTAGGACCCATATGAACATATGATTGCCATGACGATTTTGTGAGATCATCATATATATATATATAAACAATTCATTTACCTTGATCGATTAAGGAGGGTCCTCGTGAAGTGTAATCGTATCGTGAACTCGTAAATGTATGTGTGATAAATTTATTGTGAACTCGCGGATGTATCAATAATTTGTTTTGAACTATCTCGTTGTGAGCTCGATGTGGATCCTATTACTTTCAAAATGATCACATTAAAACTTTAAACTTATTAATAAAGTGAAACATTTTGAAAAGGTATAAGTAATAACGTACCTTGAGGTGATAGATACTCTTTTTAGACCCTTGTTTGGATCTTTTCTATTCGTTAGACTTTGGTTTAGCCTCTCGTGTTTACAACTCGACCTTTATTAATTTTCATGCTTTAATAACATATCATTTTATAATTGTCAACAACTTTATGAATTAGTGAACCATAATTACAGATCTCTTTTATAAAGTTCGATATTTCTATGAATTTCCTTGTTCCTTACTTCCATTCCATACAATCTTATATAATTCTAGTATTCCTCTTTACTCAAATTTATTTTACTTTTTCGATAATTTATTTTATCCAACTTGATTCAATGCTCTAATTTTTACCTAATCTCAATTTACGTTGTCAAGATCTCCAAGTAAATCTTCCAACTTATTAATATTTATATTTTCATTCAATCCTAAGTAATACAATATAATTTCCAATAAACCAATACTTATGAGTCTTTCTATAACTTAACTAAACTTCTAGTATCCAAAATAATATTCTTTGATACCACAATTTAATTTTTTACACAAGCTCTATGCATATTCTCATATAATTTTAAAGTTTTATCAATTTTCTAATATCTCCCAATTTACATAAATATTTATATTATAATTCCACCACAAATAACTTCCCAATTTATATTTATTTTTCTATTTATTTAAATAAAAAATAATTAAATTTACTTAAGAATAAGAGTTAGAGAAAATACCTAGTTTAATAGGTGGAAAAAGGGGGTGGAAGGAATTTGGGTTGCCCCGAAGACAGGTGGCTGGACGGTAGCTAGGCCATAGGCCAGCAGCAGCAACAAGGGAAGTGAGGGAGTTTGGGAGAGGGAGAGAGTGAGAGAGTGGGCTAGTGCTTGTTTTATGCTTGGACCAACCACCTCTTGCTTGTATTTATAGGCCCAAAATGCTAATCCAACTTTGCTTCTTCTTCTCTTTTTCTTTTGTTTTTCCTCTTTTTGTCTAATCAATAATTAATTCATACTTATCTTAAAAATATTTAACCACATGACTAATTTATATTCATACAAATGGCTTGGTTTAAAATCACCTATTTTATTTTCTTTCTCCCCTTTTTTTTTCTTAATCATTAAGCAAATCGATAAATTTTCGGACTCAAGATCTATAATGTTCAAATATATGTATATATATGTGATTTTGTATATTAGATAATTATCTATGCTATGAAGCATTTATAAATTCATAATAAATTATTTAATTTTCATATATCCCGATATGTCTATAATTTTACGCGACTCATCGCTTTTCAAAATAATATATTTTATAATTAACATGAAATTGAAAATAATTTAATTTAATTAATTAATGGGGTGTTACAAATGCATAGAGAATATGAATGAGATTATAATTTAATTTACTTAGTTATTTACATTTTTATTCAATATATTGGTGAACATTAGCAACTATTAGTAGATGATAAGTGAATTAGATTCAGTGAGCATTAGCATTATGTTTGGTAAGCATTCATATTATATTTGTATGTATTAGTGTCTTATATAGTAAGCAATTGAATTATGTTTAGTGAATAATAGTATTACATTTGGTGAACATTAATATTATCTTTGATGAATCTTAATATCATAATTGTTAAGTATTATATTACACATATATTATTTTGGGCATTATCAATAATAATATTACTAAAGAGGAAAAACAATTAGTTAAACTAAAACCCGTGACAATAATAGCTTCCAATACATACGATAACTTAATGAGAAAAGTGTAACGCCCCAAATCCCATAATCACCAGTTTAGTTTTAATAACTAATTAATTAGTAATTAGCGTAGCGAAAAGGAATATTAGAAGCGTTACCGCCGCTCTATAGAAAGGGTAAGACAACTCCCTTAAAAATATAATATGAGCAGGACTCTACCACGTTACTTGCGAAAATAAAGTTAAAAACATATTTGATGCCAAACTTATACAAGATCAAGTCATATTTAACAATAGCATCATAATTACAACTTATTTAATCAAAAAATATAAGACTTCCAAATATCACATCCCTTACTACCACTCGTGAGCCTCTAAGTCTCATTAACCAAAATAAATATGTCTACTCTTTGATTCCATCAACACTAACATTACCTAAAACAAAACTTATAGAACATTCTCGAAATAGTGAGCCAAAACTCAATACATTTTATCCTTGTAATGTAAATGAGTATTATGTAAAGTTATTTGTGAGCGCGCATATTTCAATTTATTTATAAATCGGATAGGAAGAATATAGTAAAACAGCTTATTCATTTATTATTTGAGTGACTCCTTACAATCATCGGTTTTCTTAAATATGCGCATATCCAAACCGATCGGAAAATTTGGTTGACAATGGTCAAATATATATGATATAATTGATATGGGGCAGATCTCATAATTAGGTGACAAATAATATTTTAAATGGTTCATTTTTCATTATGCAAACCATTTTGGTATTTACATATATAAACATATGAATTTTTATAAGTCACAAGTATAATGTTATTTGCTCACATTAATGGATTGTCTTTTAACAAAGAAAAAAAGTAAAGGGAGTTTCAACGAGCAATTTGAGAAATTTCTAATACTTGTTTGACTTGTCTTTTTTTTTTTTTGAGAAATTTTCTAATAGCTGTTTGACTTGTCTTGTTCTTATTTATATATCGTTTACGCGCCAATGCTCTTCCTGGGTGATCGTAAACAGAGAGAGACACAGAGGGAGTCATCTCTGACTGGCCCTAACTAACCCAGAAATTTTTTTAAAAAAAGAAGGAAATCAAGATGAAAGCTTTCTTCTTCCTTTCTATTTCCTTTTTCTTTCTCTTTCTCTTTCTCCTCAATCCCCGCAACCCAAAGCTCACAAATTAAACCTGCGTTTCTCTCTTCAAACATCATATTCTCCTAAAGAGAAACAATTTAAACACTCCCTCAAAAAAAAAAAAAAACAAAAATACCACAGAGTTTTGTGTCGGTATTTTTCATGAACAAGTGTGGTGTTTTCTATGCAATTTTCTCTCTGTAGAATTAGGATTTTTTGTTTCGGTTACAAATGGCCATATGGTGGAGGCGGGGGTGATGACCAAGAAATACCAAGTAAAGTTGAAGGGGGTGAGATTAGAAGTTGAAGGCTCGAAGGTATTATTTCAAGAGAGAGAAAAAAGTGTCATAACTATTGAGATCAAATGGGAAGGCCCTCCTCTTCCTCCTCCCAAGTCTGGATTTGCTTCATTCTACAGAAAATCAAACCAAACTCGAAGCTCGATATTCAAGCAAGATATCAAGCGACTCAAATTGGGTCAAGAATCCACCATCGATGAGGGCGTTGAATTTGATCATACTTGTGTTTTTTCCATCAATTCTAAGGATCCCAAGTCGTTTGATCCTTGGATTGTTTCATTCCACATTTTCTCTGTAAGTTTTTTCTGTATCTTTCTGTCTCTGCTCCCCTGTTTTTCTTTTTCACGAAATCAGCTGCTTAGACTTTCTGGGTATCTTTATCGATCTTATTTTTCTGAAAAATTACATCTGCGCATTCTTTTATCCACCATATTGAAGGATATGAAGAATATGGGTTCTAAATTAATTTTTTTAATCTGTTTTTAATGTGATTTTTATTTGTACATAGGGGAGAGTGAAGAGAAACCATCATCATCATCATCATCATCAAGGACTAAAATGCAAGTAATTGGTGTGGGTGAGCTGAATTTGGGAGAATTAGCTTCAAAAATGGAGGCGCAAATTGAACAAAAATCCCACTCATTTTACAGGTTGATGGCGTCCAATCCAAATCCAATCTCAGGGTGAGCAAAAAAATTTAATATTTAGTATTCTATACAATTTCATGATTTTCATACGTACCTAACAAAGTGTATTTTTGGACCTAAAACCTACATGGTATCATATCATATGTTCATATTAATGTTTACTTTTTCTTTCCAATATAATATCATATTATTATATTCCATTGAGAAACACTCAGAGCTTGGGGAAAACAAAAAAAAAACAGAAACAAAGAAAGTGTCTTTGAAAATTGGACATAATGATAATTATAAACATCCCATGATTAGTGATAAACAAATAAATAAAAATAATCTTATCATGTTGAAAATTTCAAATTTCTTTCAAACTTAGATACTTTCAAAGAAAAATATATTAAAAAATATTTTTTATTTTATTTTATTTTGTATATTTTTATATGAAATGTTACTCTTTTTTCTAAAAAAATAAAACGAGGAAAAGTAAGCATATCGACCTAAAAGCTCATATATCATGAAAACATATTAACGATAGAAGGCATGGGAGAATAAAGGGAAGCAAAAGTGAGGAAAATTCTCCCAGACCTCTACTATGATGTGTACCCAACCTCCTTGTCGAAAAAAATAATAATAAGTTTTGTATTTTGTTATTTAAGTCGAAGGCTCAAAGTATAATGAGAAATTTAACTCATACTTGAATTACAAATTTATTTATACTAATTTTAAATTTATTTATTTTTTATTTTTTAAAAATACAAATCGCTTTTTATCACATGTTTTATATGATATCATTTTTTACGTTTTACAATTTTTAATTTTTTTTTTTTTGAAAGAGGAGCAAATTTAAACACATGTTATAATTATTACAAGAGATATCTTATTATTTTTGGCCATTTAAAAAGCTAAACTTATGATGAATGATAAATTAGCTTAAAGCTAAATCATAATCATAATAAGCATACTAAATGAGATCAACATGAGCATATCAAACTCACACAGACACAAAATGACAGTATATTAAATATTTGACTAGTCAATTATAAATAAAGGATCGAGTCACATTAGTATCGAATATAATTATATATATATATACCCATTTGGAATTGGTTAATATAGAAGGCTTTATGACTAAAAATTGCCAAGTTCATATGACCAATTCCATTTGTCGAATATATCCCTAATTTTTTTCTTCCCCCATAAGTAAACGCATCCCTTTATCTATGATTAGACTTTGTCCAACACACTTTTGAGGCCTTCAAGTTTGCATAACTAACAGTAAAACTTTGTAGTTTAATCAAAATAATCTTTGACTTGACTTTCACCCAGGCCAGCTAGTCAAATAAAGGAAACCAAAACAAAAACGTGACATGAAAAGGACAAAAAAAAAACAATGGATTAATTGATTTTTGATGTAATATTTATAGAGATTAATGTATAACTATTTAATTTGATTTTAAATTATATCGACATTTGTATATCTATTCAACAAAAATCAATCATAGTCTTTCTTGTAGGTAGTTGTGAGCTTCACAGAGATGACGAGCTCTCATTCTCGAACAGAGTCACTTGGCTCATTTGAAATTGTTGAAAATTCGGGTGACTCTACAGTGATTCTTAGAAGAGCTATGAGTCAAGGGGCTCATTAACCCAACAAAAAGATAAAAAAGGCAAGATCAAGCTGTTTGGGAAGCGGTTGAGCTTCGAGGAACTCGAACGAGTCACCAGCTACATTGATCTCGGAGAAGGAGTATGTAGTTGTGGCATCCAATAGCAAAGTCGACAAGTCAAACTCAATGACCGAGTTAGGGAATCGTCCAAGTCTAGAGACACAGTTGGACCTGGCTAAGAAAGGTGGGTTCTGGAAGTGGAAGAGAAGAAGATCTAAAAAGAAACTCGATATTAATGACTCTAATATACGAGTAAACATCCCGGAAAGTTGTCTTATCCTTTTTGATTGTTTTACCAATTTTTTTGCTTGGTTTGAATTTTTTGTTACGTCATGTTGTGTCAAACTATTAGTGTATTAAGTAGGCTGTATATTAACTACTTTTTCCTTACATGTAAAATAAAAAAAATATAGAAGAATACGGGAATAAAAATGATTCTAAGTAAATACCTTCATTTAAATAAATGCTTTATGCCTTAGATTAAGGTTGACAAATAGGTAAAAAATCAAGTCTTCCTTAATATATATGTCTAAATTTTTTCATTTTCCTTACTACTTTTATGTCCTACAGAAGGTGAAACAAACCTAAACTCCTCAAAAAAGCAGTAAAATAACTTATTTTTAAGCAAATGAATAATTAAAATTTGTTAGGTTCATACGTTTGGGTCATCGCAAATCATGTTGATCCAAAAAAGTTCGGATTTATTGTCTTGTTGTACTGTGTTAGGCATCGCAAACTCCACTTTGGCGTTTTCCATTTTATAGCCAATGAGAATCTTGTTTTGTATCAAAGCAGATTTGGATTTTCATTCCAAAAATAACTTGATGGGTCAAATCTCAAATTCATCCACTGTGTTAAGTGGGACCTTAGTATCAAGGACAAGAGAGCAAAAATGGAGGGGCCATGCCATCACTGCTTTCAAACACACAACTGGACATCCAAGATGAATATTTTTTTTAATCAGTAATGTTAAAAGGCAGTTAAGAAGGCAGTGACAATAAAATAATAGAAAAACGGACAATACAGTAGAAAGAAGTATCCTATTACAGTCCATAACTACTCAAATTCACAGCTACTCAAGCTACTGTTAACTGAACCTCATAGCTTATTACTTTATCCTGTAAAGATTTATGGAAACAGAGAGGGGATTACTTGAAAGTTTCTGGCCAGTACCCTCTTTGTTCATAGTGACATTGTCACTATCTATGCAGTCAAAAATATATCACAGCGCCCTCTCTCTCTCACACAAAAAAATAGAAGAGAGAAAGACCAATTTATCTAGTACAATACTCTACAATAAATTTACCTTAATCGTTTCGACAATACGTCATTTGTTCTTGCATTTGAACGAGTTTGATTTATCGTTTACCAGCATACAAGATACTAGTGCTTTTAGGAGTCCACAATAATATACCAAATAAATGAATTGTTCAAAAAAGGTTTGTGCTTATTAGTTTTGTCTTATTTCAGGTTTCAAGTGATGAAAATAAGACACGGTATAAAACAATAATCCCTTAAAAATTACATTATCGGGTAAGATAATGTCTTTAAGGCATAAATTGTAATCAATATGGGTGCGAGCATTTTGAGTTGGGTTAGCTCTATTTGAATCCACTGGGGTTTAAGTTTAATAAGAATGGAGCATTTTATATATGATTGACATTGATTCAAGTCGATAAGCTAAACTAACCCACATTGTCCTGCAGGATGAAACAGAAAACATCAGCAACTCGGGGAGCTGGGAACCTAAAGAACTTAGGAGTAGAGATGGGAAAACGAAGCTCGAGGCTCACGTCTTCTTTGCCTCATTTGACCAACGCGATGAGAAGGCGGCTGGGGAGGCCGCCTGCGCGGCCATTGTAGCGATAAAAGCCCATTGGCTTCTCATGAACCCTGGCAAGATGCCAACTAGATCCGAGTTAGATCGCCTCATCATAGAGGGCTCCTTAGAGTGGAGAAAGCTCTGCCAAGATGACAATCACAGAGCTTTCTTCCCTGACCGACACTTCTGACATAGAAACAATCGTGGGAGCCGAGCTACGGCCCCTCGTTGTTCCCAATAGTGGCTCTCGAATTGGTTTTTTCCATTCTGAGAGGTTTGAACACCTAAAGGACGCTCGGTCCTTTGATGATATTTGGGAAGAAATCAATGAACACATGAATAAGTGTGTGCCACGTGTCTACATTGTGAGGTGGAATGACCACTTTTTCATCTTGAAGCTTGAGGCGAATGCCAACTACATCATTGACTCTCTAGGGGAGCGACTCCACGAGGGTTGCACTCGAGCCTACATCCTAAGGTTCGATGATTCGGCCATTATGTATGAGGACGGGGAGGAGGAGGGAGAGGACAGATCGGTCATTTGTCAAGGAAAGGAGTGTTGTAAGGAGTACATGAAGAGATTCTTAGCAGCAATCACACTGAGGGAATTCATAGAGGAAGAGGAAAAGGGAAGAAAAGTTGAAGTGGCTGCATTGTGTCAGAGGCTGCAAATTGATTTCCATTTGTGCAACCCTTCCTCTATCGATGTTTCCAATGCAAGCACCTCTGTTTCTCCTTCTCCTGATACTTCACCTTGTTTTCCTTACAAATGAACAACATTTTACTGTACAGAGTTTTGTGGCATTTGTGTATATTCATTTGATATGATTTACGTATGCCTAGAAATTTCAATTCAGCTTAATAGAAACTTATGGAGTGTGCTTTTGGGTAAATCCCTTTAGGGGGTGTTTGGTAAGCAAAAAACGATTGGAGAATGATAATCTCATCGCCTCCCTCCCCATGTGTTTGGTGAAGAATTTTGGGGAAGGAACTTGATGGCATGGGGGTATCAAGCCCCCTCCAAAAAAAAAAATTCTTGGAGGGGTATCAACTGCCGAACCCCCGCCCAAAATGACCATCTTCTTCTTTGCTTGGCTTCTGCTTCATCCCTTTGTGCTTATTCTTTGTTCCGGAATCAACTTTAGATCTTTTCTTCGTCACCTTTTCTCCAGATCTGATGAAAGGGGAGGGCGAGAAGAGACATAACACCAGATTGAGGTCAGTGGAAAAAATAACTGATATAAAGGTTTTTCTGAAGAAGGGTGTCGCTAGGGACGAAGGTCCTCAGATCCTATGGGATGTCAGCGGAAGCTATGGAGGTTCCATGTTTTTTCCTTTGAGGAGAAGGAAAGGGATGAGGACCTGTTTCATTGGATAATTGTTCACCAAACATGTAGGGCGTATTTGTTGGAGGTATTCAAAGTTGTAATGCAACTAAAATAACATAACTCATTTTATTAACTCTACTTCTTTAAATTTCAAAGTTACAATTTTCTGAGATGCGATTTTTGTTATCGAATATTAGCGCTAAATTAGTTTTGATCTCCCTTCCTCCTCTATCTCAAGGGTTTGTGATTTTTCCTCAATCTAATTTCAGGTAAGTTTAAGCCCTTGCATTCGAATTTAATATGATTTTGTTTGCCCAAATGATTTCAACTTTTATTGGGCTGATTTGATCTTGATTTGGTTTGGGCTCTAATTATGTTTAGCTCTAATCTTGCAATACGCATGTCTTTTGGTTTGTAGTGCTCAGTGTGGGCTCTAATTGGCTTAAGGTTTCCATCAGTTGGTTTATGTAATGCTGTAGTTTTGTGTGTTTCTATCTTCATGTGATTAGGCAGCTTTATTTTTTATATCGTTTGTCTACACATTGCGTGAATCCTCACGAATCATGATTCCTTTGATCAGATAATTGTCTACTGAGGGAATTGATTCATTTGGTCTTCTTTGGTAGTATGCCTATGGTGATTTTCGTGCTGAACCTTGTCTATTTTGGGTTTGGTTATGTTTTTTATTTTTATTTTAAACCGAATCAAGAAGATTTGGTTCAGTGAGTGTGGGTGTTAGTCTTGTTTCTTACATGTTTATGTATTTATAGTTGCTTTGCATGTAGTTCTGGACTTTTGTTGCTTGTTGGTTGCACTGATTGTGATAAACTCTTGGTCTATACTGCCACAAATGTCTAGTTTATATGACTATAACCACGTTTCATTTAGATGTAAGGAATTGTAAGATAATTATAAAGTTAGTTCTAAAAACTATAAGGAGTTGTAAGTAGTCTGTAAGGAGTTGTAACGAATTGTAAGCAGTTGTAACGAATTGTAAGAAGTTATAAGCAATTGTAAGCAGCGATAAGGAGTTGTAAAATTGTAAGTTAAAGCTAAATGAAACAAGTGCTTATATCTATTATTGAAGTAATTCTCGGAATTAGTTAATGTGGTTTTGGCGTTTACGAGATTGATTTGGAAGGATAAATATGACTATGTTGGTAACAACTGCATCTAGCTATCCCTTTTTCTTCCTTCACTCTTTCTCTCTCTTTCAATCTATGTACCCAAACAGGCCCTTATCTCGAAATCTTAACGTAATTGTAAATTCACAATAGTCTTCACTTCTTAGTAGCTAGGTAGAGAGAGTAGGATAGATTCTTATAAGGTCCTATTCTATTTAGATGTAAGGAGTTGTAAACAAAGTTGTAAGAAGTTGTAAGTAGTTGTAAGACAGATTGTAAAGTTAGTTATAAAAAGTTATATGAAGTTATAAAGTGTAAAAAGTTGTAAGGAGTTATAAGCCCGTAAGTTAAACCTAAATAGAATATGACTTAAATGCCTTGTCTTTATGTATTATTTAATTCTTCTATAAGTGTTATCTTAGTTTGTAGCAGATTGTGCTTCACAATGAATAACAGTTTTTTTACTTTGTTTTTGTTTGCTTTGCTTTTGCCAAGTCTTTCTTTAGTCTTTTATGATGTATATTTGGATTTGGATTGGCTTTATTTAGTATTTGCTCTGGTTTAGCAACTAACAAAGTTACATCATACATGGCTTTCCAAATTAAGTGTAAAATGGCACAAACTTGGTCTTATTTTCCATTGGGATAAGTATGAGCCTTGGATAAGGAACATGGTCATAGGACTTAAATCAAGTGGCACATGCTTGGCCTTATTGATATTTCTAAAACTGAGTATTGCTTCATGCTCAATTTCCAACTATGGTTCATATAAACTTAACCACGAGGGAAACAAAAAGAAAAAGCAATTTGAAAGCTTGGTTTTGTTTTGGTTGGAAGTTTTCAGAAGTCTAGGAACTTAGAAAAACCGACTAGAGCTTTTAACTTAGTTCTTCTAACTTAGTTAGAGGTTTGTTAAAAGTTGTTTGTATTTTTGGGAGAGATAAGGGCTGCAAAGTAGTGAAATCAGTCGAGCTTTTGGCTTTGATGTCGAGTTGAGTGAGGAGTGCTCCAAATTGAACGAAAAGTTGGTCAAGTTAGGGTTGATGATAATAAAAAGACATCGAATAACAAGAAAAATTGCATATGAAAAAAATAGGTGGGTGTAAGCTCTTCTCGGAGAAGACATTTAGACAAGGTAAATCAATTAGCTATTCAATTTCAAATAAACTTATTGTTTGTTGTTCTTGCTGCCCTCTTCTACTAATGGTTTTTTGTGTTTGCTTCCTTTTTTCCCTATTTTTGTGTTTAGGTTAAGGTGGATCATCTCATCTTCCTGTTGTTGAAGAAGGTAGACATAGTTGATACTTGCTAATGTTGATATGGAGGCTCTTATGAAGAATTTAGGAATTATTTTTTTCTTTATAATCTTCTTTATCTTTCAATTTGTTAGAATGAAAAAATATTAAACATTTGTGTAGTTTGAAGTTCAAGTAATTTTTAAAGTTGGGCTCATTTGGAGGATATGCTTTTTTAATTTCTATTGGTAATATTCAAAATTTCATGAAATATATGATGAGATTAATTGGAAAAAATATATGCAGCATGTTTGCAAATAGCATATATTTGATGATCCATTACATATTTTGTAGAGTGATAAGTAATTTTTTTCTTTGTAAAAGAAAGGAAGAATAAAATACAAAGAAAGAGATTGATAATAATAGGTTATTTTCCTTTATTAAGAAAAAGATTTTAAAAAGAGGAAAAAAAGAAAAAAATTGTTAAATTATGTTGGGTTGTATTGTCTTCAAAATTAATTTTAGCCTAGATAGTATTTGTAAAATTAATTTCATTACATACGATAAATAAAATAAACCAAACATAGCAAGGAATGGTGATTACATTACCTTAAGTAATTAGTCAATGGCTAACCAAACATGGTAACACAATCATCATTGCATTACATTCCACTTTCATCACTTTACATTATTAATTGCTTTACACCCTAATTACATTACATCCAAACAAACACTACCTTAGAATCACAGTTCAAATCCTATCCCTAAACTCCAAAAGTTCAAATCTTGATTCCATTCCACTCCATTTTTCTCACAAACAGGCCATCAGTTGTAGTTGATAGTAGCTTAGACTTCGTGCTTTTTGTGCTGTGATCAGTAATCCATATGCATAATGATCCAATTAAGAAAAAGAAAATGAAAGGAAAAAAATTAATGCATAAGAAGCAAGTTTGTGTAAGACTTTTGATTTTAAAATTGTTTACTGTACAAAAGAAGTGCAGTAGTGCAGGACTATTTTGCGTCCTTGTTTTGAGCAATTCAAAGCTAAATAAAGCCCAATTTGTGTATTAAGCAATTGATGTTTGAGGTGGGATTATGGCGTCGTTCATTCAGGCCCTCAGAACAGCCCAAACTTGTAAGCTGTTTTAGGAAGGTGAGACCCGGCATCCTTTCTGGTACTGATTCCAGTTTTTCACAACGTATAATCATCAGGGATTGGAGGGCAGTAAGGTGGTGCATCCCATTTGGCAATTTCACCAGTTTTGACGGATGAATTAATTCCTAGGAACGGAGTGAGTGATGAAGGCAACACCATGGCTTCCCACCATCCTTCTGTCCCTCTCCCTCTCCTATTTCGCTGAGATTCAGAAGGCACAAGTGGCATACTGGTAACGTCTCCAAGACAGTGAGATGCTCCAACTCTCCACACATATGCACCAATAATTTCAAGCTGGGAGGACAAGCAAGATCGGAAAACCTCCTCAACTTCTGAAAAAATCTCCACTACTACTGCTGTTGCTGGTGCATAATCCTTGTGATGGCTACTGGTAAGCTTTTGTGGGAAGGCATGGAAAGCAATGAACGAAACTCTCTTATGTGAGACTTGCTTATCAAAACCAAGTCCGTTATAGACAGGAGCCCACCACAAGCAACTGGGTTTGCCTATCATTAGTCTCGAAGTTAGAATTTCAAACCCTCACCATAAAAGGTATTGAAGTACACGCAATGTTGTGGGAAAAACTAATCCACCCAACCTTTAGTTTTGCTTTAACTTTTGACAGCAATTCAACCCACCACCCTCAACGTCAAATTAATGAACCTCACAAACAGCCAAAAATTGTCCTCTTTTTGTAGGGTTTTTTAAACTTTCTATCCACCATCCAACTCCACCACGAGACAAGATTCCCCTGACCATTTTCTGCAGTTTTTCTTCATCATTATGATGCCCTTCAATTCTATAGGCTATAGATTTCATCCCCACATAAATTGTGAAGTCTATTCCAAACTCAGAAAAAGCTAACTTTGGGCCACACCAGGTTTCTGTTTACCCTGAAAAGAATTTATAAAAAATTATGAAAATTAACTTAATAAAATACAAAGGGTGAAGTTTGGGGAAAGAGACATCTCGTTGCACCCTAATCACAGAAGCCAAACACTTCCCATTTCATTCATCCCAAATGGGCCACGAGACCCACAAGCTTTATTCAAACACAGCTCTCAAAATCATTCTCAATCAGTACCCTTTATATCCATCTTCCATTAACATTAATTAATATAAAAGTTCTCCTCACTAGTTTTCCCTCTCTGCTCAATCAAAGCCCTAAACATCTACCACGTGGCACCAATTCTTATCACAACCATTTTCAACATTCAGATAATGTGGAGACTACCAGCTCCTTCAGGGTTCACAAAGCAACTCATTGATGTAACGCCCCCCCACCCGGTTTTTCTCAAAATTGTATTCCTAGCCAATTGTTGCACCTTATATTACTCCAAAT
The DNA here is from genome assembly GCA_021018815.1 of Talinum fruticosum. Classification (NCBI taxonomy): domain Eukaryota; kingdom Viridiplantae; phylum Streptophyta; class Magnoliopsida; order Caryophyllales; family Talinaceae; genus Talinum; species Talinum fruticosum. The sequence goes on from JAITYX010000011.1 coordinate 7,144,223, forward strand.
TTCATTCTAGCCTAAATTATATGGCTAAGAAACATTTACCAGTTCGCAAAATAAGCCACTTCTCAACTTATCCTATGTCACTCTTCATTAGCCTGTCAGTCAATCAACGTTCAAAATGCATGGTTGTGTTTATCACTTCATTTAGACCAAATCAGCTGAATAGAAACTCAAATGACGCTCCAAAAGTGACCAAGGCATAAAACCTTTCGAAAACAGCTATAACACAAAAGACCGTAACATTCCTCCTATTGACTTCATTAACATTCCAAACAGCATTTATTTACACTTTAACTTGCTGGAAAATACAGATTTCACAAAAGGATACTCATTATAGCAAAATGATACAGCTGAAAAAAGCCATAATGAGTAAGCTTAGTGGAACAACAAGTATTTCACAGGGATGGGGATAAATACAAGTCTACAAACCTGCAGTTCTTGTTCTTTCATTAGAGGTGGGTAGAAGCTTCAGCTGCCAAGGATACTGCAGATCCTTACTTTGTTCAAATACCTTCGGCTGCCATGGACACTGCTGATCACTAATTTGTTCAACTGCCCTCCTCTTTCTTGCCGTCAATTCTAGACCCAAACCTTCACCTCTTGAGCCACCATTGCTCTCGTGAAACAAGCAAAGCCCCTCCTTCGCCACTTTATTGTAACTGATGATACTGTTTTTCTCTTTAGAACCACGCGAGCTTGCACCTTCACCTTTTGCACTGAAGCTAATCCTAAGCGAAGTGATAAATCACACTCACTCTGAGTTGGGTTATTAAGCACTTCCAATGGTTCTCTCCTAATTATCTTATAATCATCTCTGCACAATGAAAGTTTTCGTGAAATCCCCATTTTGGGAATGTCCTTATTAACGGAGCTCGATATAGGAAGAGCTCCGAGCTTTTGCTGAGATTCCATAGGTTGACAGTAGACACCATAGTACAATGGATAGATCGGAAACGGTTTTGATGGAAAAGAAGGTTCTAGAGGCAAGCATTTTTGGCTAGATAGGAAAGGCATTTCATTAGATATGCAACTATTCATGGGGATGACAAAGTTCGGGGACTCTTTCCTTATGATATTCGAATAGGCGAGGGATGAAGTTGTTGTACAATTTCCTTTCATTGCATCACCCAAATCAACATTTCCAGGTAGGTAACATCTTGGGTGGTTGTTTCTTTGGCTTCTTGATGCTCTTCTTGGAATGCACCCCAAATGGAGAGCAGCTGCACAAAAGCAAGCGATATTTGGCAGATATAAGCTTATGAATTGATTGCATATCCTAATATCATGATAGAGACTAAAACAAACTCCACTACTTCATAATCTTTTCATCCTTTCTCTACATTTTATCCTCCGACAACAAACTAAATAATTGACATATATCATCTTTGACCCATGACGTACATATTCAGAAAAATAGCTTTGATTCAAATAAGCTCAATTACTTCCCTAACTTAGGGGTACTTGCTTTGCAAATCTAGGATCCAACAAAAACAAGCTCTGTGATTTCACATAAGGCAGCATTACATCAAACCCCTCCACACATTTTCAAGGTCAGGTATTTGGGTTATTTCGAACTATGGGCCAAACCAGACCTTTACTACCTAACAAATCCCATAGCACAACACACAAACTTTTAAGGTAAAACAAATTAGAAAAAGGAAAAGAAAAAGGTCCCTAGAAGTTATAATGGGGGAAGAGAAGCAAAACTGGATTAGGAATGATAGGATAATGGGGGACATCCGGAAAAGAGACGCCCCCAACTACAATAATTTCCAGGTCAATGAAACATTCAATTGTGCAGAAAAAGAACTGAACACATAAAGTGGGAATAAAGACACTATACTCACTATGTCTATGCAGTATGGGAAAAGGAAGCAAATCATAACCAACATCTAATTAAGCTTTAAGTACCTAATTATGACCCTTAAGAGTCAAATCCTGAAACCCTCCTCTCCCAACCGGCAACCACCCACAAAAGGTTGGGGGGGTTGAAGATGAAGAACACCCAGTTGCCTATTTTCATATTACACCAATTAAGTTTGAAGATCTAAACTTTCTTCATTAGTTCAATAAATAATACAATTTGAATTGAAGAAAATTATAAGATTGGAAACGGGTTACCTTCAATACAAGGTTGTAAAAACTCCCCAGTCTCTTCAGAGCTTTCATCACGACGGATTATGGTATTAATGGCGTCATTCGCTCTGACCCGGAGGGTATTAAGATCCATATACTCAGCCTTAAAAAACAAAACCCACAATGTAATTGCATTGCAATAATTTTAAGCTTAAACATGACGCTCAAAAGAAACCAGAAACTAAAGTAAAATTAGACAGAAAAAGAACCCAATTCAGATTTTGACAGTGGGAAGAAATTTGGCAGCAGAAAAAGGGCTAAAAGAGAAGAAAATGGACCTCGGAATTGGCTTTCGAGTACATGATCTCCTCAGCTTTGAGAACAACAATGGGGAGTTTTTCTTGCCATTCTTTGTTCTTCTTCGTTGCTGGGCTGTGAATCTCATTCGCAATCCTGATATAAGAAGCAGGGGAAGGTTAAAAATAAACAAAATAAAACAGCAGAGAGAGAGAGAGAGAGAGAGAGAGAGAGACCTGAAGATCTCCTGAATGAGGGAACCTCTAATGGGTTGGTGTCTCTCACTGTGCCAAGCTCTCCTCACACACTCATATGGCCTTGGCCCTGGCCTTGGCATCTTCTTCACAGAAGCACAAAGAAACAGGGGGGAGCGTAAGAACTAGGGAGAGGTAGGGAGTGGGGGAAAGAGGGAGTGGAGGAGCTAGTTCTTTTATTTCCAGTTAATGTTTGTGGTTTTTGAATTTCTACCCTTTTTTACGATGTTTTCTTGGGTGCACTTGGCCAGGGCAGATGGTTTCATTGCATTTATATATATATTGTTAAGAGGCATCCAAACTGGACCATTTTTTATGGCTGGATTATTTTTCTAGTTAAAGGAAAATTCTCTTTAATTTTGCATTCGGGAGTAAGATTGTCATAGCAAACTCCTATTGTATCGGATGACTACACTAATGGGATATAGATTTTGTCATTGAAATTTGTTTTTGGTTTTGATTTCTGTCACAAAATTTTCCCAATTTGACATATCAAATACAATAAGAGCGGGATTGAAATCATTTTAACAATATACATATGAAAGTAAGTGTGAACTAGAAGATTTGCAAAAAGAACCCAAAAGACTCAAAAATCACATATGTAAATTTACTTGTTCGTGCTGGTCAAATAGAATAAATATGTCGGACAATATTTATTTTTTTATGGTAAACGTGGGTTACCCAATTGGTCTCTATCTCGGAGGTAACACCAGCTTAGGCTTAAAGGCCCAGGGAAGGGGTAAACATACCAAGTTCGAGCTTAAAATCCAAACTCGCAACACATTCTAACTTCTTTGCACACCTAACGGAGAAATTATAAGGTTCGAAGTATGGTGGAAAGGATGGAAGTGTGGAGTGCTTACCACTAGGGTAACACTTACTTGATATGTAAGACAATATATTACACTTAGAGTAATTAAAAAAAGGATATAAATTGCACCATACTCATATAGCATGCAAATAACTACTTTTTTGGTGGTATGCAGTTCACATGTAGTTAGATTTAGGAAATGTTTGTTCTTTTGAACTTCATCATCATAAATACTCATCATTGCATTGAGTATTGATTAACATTAATCCATATCAATCAACACCAATCAACACTTATCAATATATACCAGCACTAATAAGCACTTAGTCATATTATATTGTTGTAATTTCTTAGTATTTGATACTTTATTAACATTAATTAACATTCAGCGTAATTAATCAACAAGTGAACATAAAAAGAAAAAAAAATGTACTTGAAGTAACAACTATATATTTGGCCTCCATAAAATGGAAACAATTTCAAACATTAATTAGCATTTGAGTCTCATTATCCTATATTAAAACCTTCAAACTTGATGGCTTGAAAGTTTAGTAGTACCTTATTATCTAGAGTCTCCATGGTCACCAAGCCATGCTAGAATAGGGTTGGATTTGGACCTTAGAAAATTTGAATCATATGCAAGAAATCTACCAAAAAAATAAAAAAATAAAAAAAACCTCTTCAAAGAGGTGAAGGTTCATTCCTCCTCTTTAAGAGCCTCGATGCTCAAGGTTAGAGAAGGAATTTTAGAGATAAAATTAATGTAACGTATTATACTCTCTAGAGTACAATGCATTGTAAACTTAGACTATTTATTAATGAATATTGAATGAAAAGAAAAAATAAAATGAGGATTTTTAGAAGGGAAAATATAATTGTAGCTTACGGGATGGGGTTGCCTAATGGAATTACAATAAAATTGTCACTCAAAGATTACCTAGGTTTGTTTAAAGTTGCTTACTTCTAGGATGTAATCATAGCTTCTTAATTATTAGGGTTATAGGTGGCTCTCAAGAGAAGTCATATTGTTTTTTAATCTATTTGGAGATAATGTTTTATTGTTGAATGTGTTTATCCATTTGATCTTCCCCTTAGAGCTTCTCCTGTGCTGGGCGCGCGGAGAGAGGGAGGCTGATGTGACACGCCTTATGAGGCTCGAAGGAATTGCAACGCAAGAGAAAGGGAGCGAGGAGCGTGTCTTGGCCCCGGCAGGCGGCCGCTCGTTCATAGATTTTTCCCACCCATGTGCAACTTTCGACTTTTTCTTTCTTTTTGTGTTGGTGGAAGAAGACCCTCCCCCTCCTTCTTTCTCCTTCTCCTTCCCTAACTGATTTAATTAGGAGAGAATTAACTCAATGTCATTAATAAATTCCGCTGGGGAAATGAAATAAGCTAGGGAAATGAAATTGAACATTGATATTACAATTAATTACTTAGCTATTAATTGAAAATGCAACTTCTCTCTCTCTCTCAACAAAATTTCTAATATAATTGTATCATTTGTGAAAAAAATACAGCCTAAAATAATTAATTTACATATTGTATTATTGTAATAACATTACTATTATTATTTTTTGTTTAATAAAATTTCTAATATTATTGTATCATTTGTTTTAAGAAAAATCGAAACCTAAAATAATTAATTTAAATCTTTATAGTGTACCGAAAATTTTTTATATACTATGAAAATAAATAACATTGTAAATTAAATGGTAAACTAATTAAATATGTTGATGAGTGGAATTCATGTAGATTATTTAAATGTGAGCCTTGTTAGTGAGTCTTACATTGTAGAAGTAAGGATTTAGGAGAGAGAAAAATAGGTCATTGGCTGATGTGTCATTGTAGGCTTCCACTAGGTGAGCCTAAAATTGGCCCTTGCACTGCAGATGCTCTTAGAACATTTGTAGAGATCCCCTAACTTTCCTGCAAGTCTATGATTACACAATTAATTTGCTAGGCTATATGGCCTTTGTCGTGTTGATTTCTTAGCTCAAGGCCGGTTAGGCGTTCTACAAAAAATGTTGGCATTTTCAACGGATCGATATTAACCAAAAGTTTAGTCTATTGGTAAAATTTATTAATATCAACAAATATATATATATATATATATATATATATATATATATATATATATATATATATATTTGATGGTATAAAATTATTCATCTCAAACTACATAAAGGATTAGAAATAATAGCAATAGAAAAATTAAATTGTTAGTATTATCACCGAAATAATAACACTTATATTATCCGATGGTATTACAATTTCATTACTAACAATATATTTAAACTGAATATATTTATTGGTAATACTTATGATTTGGCGTGAGATATTACATTGTAATTGTTAAAAACTTAATTTTTTTGTGGAGTTAAAAACTTAATTAAACAAAGGGTTAAATCAAAGTATGAAAATATCAAAAATTAAAAACAAAAATTTTAATGAATTTTTTTCAGTTTGGCTAAATTAACCACAACCCTTGTTTCTTTCACAATATAACCCCTCCTTTTAAATTCGTTGTTGCTCTTGCCCAATTCTTAAAGCTCCCCCAATCTCAAATCACTTACAACCTAGGTTCCAAGTTCGCTACGCATCACCAGCTTCCGGTTTGATGCCACCCCGAAATCACCGGTGAACCCTAGGTTCCAAGTGCACCGAGCATGATCAACTTCGCTTCGACGTCACCTTCTAGTTCGACGCCAGCGTAAGGCGAGAGGAGTTGTAAACACACGTTGTTGTTGGTGAGAGAAAATTTGTTGTTGCTCTTATTTACTTTGTGACATTTTGTTTAATACCGCAAGCACACTACATACCCGGAAAAATACGGAGAGAGAAAGATGGAGGAGGCAAAAGGAGTAATGAAGCACATACTGCTAGCCAAGTTCAAAGATGATACTCCTCCCGAGAAGATTGAGGAGCTTATCAAGGGTTATGCCGACCTTATCAATCACATCGAACCCATGAAGACTTTCTAATTGTAAAGCTTCCCACTCGTCCTCTTTCTTCTTGTGTAAATTTTCTCCTACTGCCAATACCTTGCTTAGTCAAATCATAATTAGGGTTTCTATCCCAATATTAATGATTAGCTTATAGTAACATTTCAAACATCACTACGTCTTTGTGTTATTGAATGCATGTTCTTCATTTTTGACTATGTTAGATACAATAAATCAAAAAGTTGTTTGTTCGGTCCATAGTTTCTTATCCCTCTCTTCTATAATTGATGCATTATTCTTATTTGATGTTTTCCCATCTCTAATTTCTGAATTCCGATTGCTTATGGTCATTTATTACACTAACGATGTATAAAGTCATGCTAGACATTTGAGGAGATAAATATGCCCTGATGAAAGAACAACTATGCTAGTCCTGCTCGGCTAGTTAGGGGCGAGTGTTATGTCTTCACCTCCTTGGACATCTCGTAGGAAATAGGATTTACCAAAATAATGAAGTCAATATGTTTCATTGTCATAGAATTTAAGTTTACCTAGTTATTTCATATGGTTGGATAGTTTGGTTGATCTTTAGAATGGACTTATCGGTTAAGTAAAAATTTATGTACCATTTTTCCTATCCCTCAATGTTTCTTTGGTGTCTTTGTAGACTTTTTAGTTATGAGTTGATGTTTTCTTCTATGTTACTACAATTATTGTTTGTGGTATTGTGTCCGTGTATGTTTCTTTATTAGTTGATGTTGCCTTTTCTTTCCTTCTTTTTTCTAGCATGTGGAGGATAACGTTTTTTTAGATAGAAGGTTAGCATTTCCATTCATTCAAAGAAAATATTTACATCTGTTTCATTTAGGGCGTTCCCCAAAATAGAATTTTTAGGCAATCAGTGTGATGCCTTTAATTTTGGTTCTAATCACTCTACCACATTCCACACTTACATCTAAAGCATTTTGGCTTAGTGATTGGAAGATCCTTTTGTTTCTCTCCATCTAGCATTGGTACACTATGACTGTTGCTACCATGTACCTCATGTTCTCTCCCCTCCTTGTCCTTTTGTTTGTTAGTAAGTTCTCGCTGCCGTTCATCCTATGTGAAACATGTCGGATCTACTCCAAACAACTCGAAAGAATATCTCTTTGTACACCATCTTGGTGTATGCACAATCAAAAAAATGTGCTTGTGTGTTTCAACTGTCTCTTCACACAGTACACATTGAATTTCACATTTAATCCCAAATTTTTGCAATTTGTCTCTTACGAGGAGTTTCTGCTGCAGACATCACCCATGTTATGAATGTACATTTTGGTATTCTGTGTTTACGCCATACAAACTTGTACCAACTTACCTTATTATATTTCTCCCTCAACTGTTCATATCCTGCAATTGCTATGTAAATCCCATCCATTGCGGGCATTGATTCCCCTAAGTGCTTATCAAAACCCTATATCATTCTGTCTCTTATTTTTAATAGTTTTTTCAGTACCAACTATCTCTCGTATGTATTCTTGTACCAAATGTCAGCATCCTTCATGTAGTAGTGATGTACCCATTTGATCAACATGTTTTTCTTTTTTCTTTGTTATGTTCCAGATTAGTTTGTTTATGGGAGCTGTTTTTTTCAATTTGCATTACCTCAACCCCATGCCACCTTCAATTTTTGGTCTGCATATATTGTTCCATGTAACTAGAGCAGGCTTCTTGTCATTTTCACCTCCCCATATAAATTTCCTACAGAGTTTTTCCACTTCATTGATAACGAGTAAAGGGTAGTATAAAGATTTGGCTCCAGTATGTAAACATACTCATCAACACTCGTATTTGTAAGATAGATTTTTCCTGCATAAGTCAATTTACGTGTAGGTCGGACTCTTACCTTTGCTTTGATTTTGTTTACTAGTGTATAGCGAGTCATTTTTGCTCGCTTTTGAGGCTTAACCGAGACTCCTGGGTATTTGAATGGAAGTTCCCCTCCCGAAACCCTGTAATGGCCTATATTTTCAGCTTGTCGGTTTATGTGATTCCAGCGACTCGACTATTTGAGATTTATCTCGTATTGGCCTCTAGTCTTGAACAGTTAGAGAAGTGCTTGAATGTTGCCATTAGTTTAAAGATACTATCCTTATTAGCCTTGTTGAATAATAAGACATCATCAACAAAACTTAGCATGCACAGATTCAATCCCTTACGGCCTGGATGATAATCGAAGCCCTGTTGCTTTGTAACAATCCCCAATGATCATTAAGACAAAAATCAAAGGGGACATTAGATCCCCTTGCCTTAATCCTTATTTATTTGGAAAATATCCATGTAATTAGCCATTAAGCTTGATCGAAAAATTGGTCGTAGATATGCATACCATTATTCTATGCACTATCATGATGGGGATTCCATAACCAATCAGCAAAGTCTCCACAAAATCCCATCTTACTATGTCATATGCCTTCTTGAGATCTATTTTCATAATACACCTGGGTGATATACCCTTTCTATTATACATTCTCACCAGGTCTTCACATATCATTATGTTGTGTAGTATAGACCTGTCATTGTTCAAGGTTCCTTGAGCCTCATCCACTATACTATTCAACACAAGTTTCGAGTCTTTCACACAATGATTTTGTAATGTATTTGTATATTGAATTGCAGGAGGTTATAGGTCTCAAATCACTAGGCTGAGTTGGGTTACTTACTTTTGGAATCATAGCCAGGATGGTTGCATTGACTGTTTCAACATTTGACCAATTGCAAAAAATCTTTCACAACTTTATAAAAAGTAGGCCCTATGATATTCCATGTTTTTTTTTTTTTTAAGAAGAGGCTTCCATACCCATCGGACCGTAGACTTTTGTCATCCATTATGCTAAACATAGCATTCTTGATTTCATTGTCTAAAAATGGCCTTAGCATTTCCTCTCTTTGGTGAGTACTTAAACAAGGTCCCTACAAAATAAGTTCAAGATTGGGTTTTGAACCTTGTTTTTCGAGTACCTAGGAAGTTTTCAAAGTGTTAACTAATAATTCCACCAATCTCGGTTTGGTCATAAGTCAAATCACCATTTCCATTCTTTATAGCTTCCATAATCATAGTGTAGACTTTTTGTGTTATGCTTGCATAGAAGTATGCATTATTTTGATCCCCTTTCCTCAGCCATGTCTCTTTTGCTTTCTCGCTTTAAATAAGCTCTTTCAGCTCTTGCTAAGAGGTTATAATCCTTGGTGGCCTGTTTTAAGTTGTATATAGGTCAACATTAATGGATTTTGTGAATCTCCAACTGTACCTTGTGTAGTTCATGAAGTGCTTCAGCTGCTCTCTGTTGGATGTTGCCAAAACTATCCTTATGTAAGGCTTTCAACTAGCTGCTTTAGGTACTTGAGTTTACCAACTGGAACATTGGTGTTCCAGTGACAAATTTTTCCCATATCTCCTTCACAATTCCTTGAAATTTTGGGCTAAAGGTCCACATATTAAAAAATTTAAAATATGACCCTTTGATTATTTGCCCTGCCCTAGGTGTACCAATAATTGTGTACGATCCGATATTTCTTCCGGAAAAATTGCATAGTCCACGGAAGAAAATTTAAGCAAGCCTTCCTTAGTGATCAAGCACTCGTCTATTTTAGAGAACACTATTGTAGGTCCTTGTTTGTTGCTCCAAGTAAAGTTAGCTCTTGAATATCTCATTTCCTGTAAAGCACTTATTAATATACAATCTTCAAAACCCCGATATCAACAATCTGTACCACATCCCCTCCTATTCTTTTATCTATGTGTAGTAAGCTATTGAAATCCCCTTCTAGTATCCAGGGTTTATCCATTTTGCTGCCTATATTTATAATAGCAGTCCATAAATCCCTTTCTCATATTCTTGTCATTGGATCCATATACTATTGTGATGTATATGGTGTTACCATCCCAGACTTCTAGTTCTCACATGGATATATTGCTCCTGGACCTTAATTGCTTCCATTTGAATAATTCCTTGATCCCATATAACCCATATTCTGCTTTTTGAGTTGGTAGTGGCATTTATTATCACAACCATTTTACTCCAATGTTCTGTTTTGTTTCTCCTTCTTTTTCTAGACTGGTTTTTGTTTCTAAAACTCCCATCAATCCACACTTATTGGTCCGTGGAAATTGCTTTATAGCTGCCTACTTATCGGGACCATTAGGTCCTATGATATTCCAAAACCAATTTTATCCATGATCCTTAGCTAAGGATCCAAAGCTGTTCTGCACAACCACTGCATTTATCCCAATGCCTTCAGGTGGAGTGCTTAGAAATGTAACTTGTATTGCAGCTTACTATATGCTCTTCTTGATTCTCTGTTGTCTTTTGTGCTTGTTCCTCGGTTTGTTGTATAGCTTCAGGTTCTTGCAAGACTTCCTTGCTAGATTCTTTTCTTCTCCATACTTTCTTGGTTCCTTTTCTACACTCTGCTGTTTCATGTCCAAACATATGGCATTTGTCACATTTGATCGGTGTCCATTCATAATCCACATCCTGAATAATTAGATCACCATTCTCATCCATGAAATTAATCTTCACAGGGAATTCTTGGTTAGTTTCTATTTCAATCAACAACCTTGCATATCTTGTTCTTATTTTATCTTGTGTGGTTTTGCCCATAGCTAGTGGTTTCCCCACTAAACTACCAATCTTACTTAATCCTTCCTTGCTCTAAAATTTTAGATTGAGGTCAAGAAATGTCACCAGGTTGGTATCTTAGCTATAGTGTCTTTGTCCGTAGGGTCTCCCAACGTCCATTTCTTAATGATTAAGGGCTTCTTATCAAAGTATATGAACTTTTGCTTCAAGGAATCATCACATTCCATCACAGAGTGAAATCTAGCAATGTAAACCCCATTTGGTTTTGAAATGGCTTTATCAAAGCCCTTGTTCCCCGCATTACGTTAACGAAGCCTTCTATTACTTTTAAGGGAGGATTGGCCCCTTAGACAAAGCAGATTAGTGATGATTGTCAATATTTTATTTCGGATTGAATATCGTGTGTCTCTATACACTGGATTTTCATACCGCTATGGGTTAATGGCTTCACAAAATCCAAGTAAGAACCTTAGATTAGGTATATTTTCAATTCTAGTGTGGGTACCTTCATCATCTTGAGTTGTCTTTACTTCATTTGCCAATGAATTCGATTACCTCCTCTTTCTCGGTGTGTCTATCCAGTTTCTTAAACTGGCAATCTAATACAATGACAACATACATGGTAAATTGAAGCGTTGCAAATCGACATAAGTTGTACCCCTTAGGACCCTTCCTGTTAATATTCATTTTTCCTTTTAAAATGTCCCAAAATTATGTCTACTTCTCAAAATGGAACCTTAAAGCTTACAAATATTTCCAAACTATTTTTATTTTCAATTTAACAAATAACTATGAAAATGAAGGAAAGTTTAAAATGTTCTTTTTAACTTTAAGTTTCAAAGATATTATATTTTATTATAAAACATAATAATTGATTAACATTTTTTAGAATACGTAAAAAGTTAAAGGAAACATTCAATTTGGGGCAGAGAAAGTATAAAAGTAGATAAAGAGACAAATAACACTAAAAAAATACTCAAAACGTCAAATCTACATGTAGTAATATAAGGAGGAAAGGGGATAATAGATGACTAATCTATAAATATATAATAGTAAAGCTGAGTTGACTCGCATAGGCCCAAATCTTGGAGCAACAAAATAAAACCACCATTGATTGCATATGAGGGAAAATCACAGCCACTAACAATTGTTTCTATTTTCCACACTCATTAATTAGTCCTCATTAATTAACCCTCATTTAACTTATCATGTTGATTCTCTCTCTCTATCTCTTTCCAATCCTTTACAATAACAACTCTCTCTGTAAATGCTCCCCCCTTCTCCCCTATCTCTTTGTTGCTCCCTCTCTCACACCTTTTTACCAAACTCTCTCAAACTCTCACTCAGCAGCATGCAAAGACACACCCACCAACATGAATTACAACTGCCACTTCACCATACCAACTCTTTCTTTCCCTCCCTCTTTAGTTTGAAGATTCACCCCCACTTCACCCCATATCAACTCTATCACTCTCTTCACTTCTCCACATCCCTGGACACGATGCTCCATTTCTCCAATCTTCCATTTAACCCTTCTCGAGAAAGAGAGAGAGAGAAGAAAGGCCGGTGCTTGGACGATGAAGACGAGGCTCGGTAAGGAAGTGTCATTGAAAGCCTGAATGTCGGTATTGGTTAGACAAGATTTGAATGTACTAAGCTAAGCATGATTAAGGTAAGCTTTGTCAGTTTTTTTTTTTCATTTGGGTTTGAATCAAGTTGGTTTCTTTCTCTCCATTTACATAGAAGTTTTGAAGTTTAGTTTATGGGGTTTTCTTTTTTGAGCTAAATATGAGGTGTCCGAGGGCACTTCATAGGGTACCTAAACCTCATTTGACTTTCTAAGTATCACTTTATTGATGTGATTATATGATCTCGCTTGGAAGGACAAGAAATTTCTCTTTTGGATTTATTTCAAAGAAAACAACTTCATTCATAAAGATTAGCCTTACTCCTCTAAGTCAAATTAGTTATAGGTTAAACATAGATGAAGCTCGTAATAGAGAAGAAATATTTGTTGAACATTAGAAAAGAGGAATGAATAGTGCCTTAAATCTAAATATCACCTAAATTGTTGGAAATTTCCTTAATTACATTAAATATAACTTTTTCGGTGTAGTTACCTATTGATATGATTTACTCGGTGAAGAAGGAAAAGATGAATTAAGAGTAATGGACTCTCCAGCTGCTATGTTTAAAAGTTTTATGGAAGGAAATTAAAAATAAATTCATAGATTCTAAACTTGAATATGAAGAAAAAGGCAGCATTTGGTAAATAAAAATAAATAACATAGAACTATGGGATATGAGGTACTTAGAGAATTATATAGTTGAATTTAGTCGAGTACTACTATAAAATTGGTCATAATAATACTAATCTAGATATGTTCTACAATAAATTACCATACCTCATTAATTCAATAATTAATAAAAAATATGTTGTATGGATTGGAAAGGAAGATGTCAGTAGATAACCTAGGAACACAAATATCTTTCTTAAGAAATGGGTTAGTGACTAATGTTTAGATATCTAAAAGAAGAAAAAAATGAAGAAACAGCTTTTTACATGTTAGGATTAGTATTATGCCAATAAATGTAAAAATAGAAAGAACAACAAGCTCATTCAAACCCTAGGAAGATTAAACTATGTTGACCTTAGCGAAGATGAAGTGTTCGACCTTGCATTAAAAAACAACAAAGGAATTATTGAAATTGTCATGGAAGATAAATATGTAAACAATGAATGTGAAGAAAATAGTTTTCATGGTGAAATGTAATGAAATGACCTTATGTGATTTACATGGTGAAGACTTTGTCATATATAATGAAAATGAAGAAATTAAAAGAGATTGAGTGATTCCAGTAATCCCGAAAAGAAATGATATACGAGAAATCTTTGTTTCAACTTAACAACAAATATGTGTGTGAAATGATGGAAGGAGATATTGAAATTAAACATTGTAAGTATGATGTGGCTTAAGTTAATCTGATTAATTGGAATGATCTCCTTAAACATAATAAGGATAAAAGTTGTAAATATATCTATGTTGGGAGTGTTCAAATGCAAATCACACCATAATATAATGGTAAAGATATCGACCTTTATGCTTTATTCTATGATATTAGACACACCAAGTTTAATAGTCAAACAATCATAGGTATAAAGACAAACTTGTGTTATAGTTCTATTGGTTTCAACTGTCGACTTGGAACTATGTAAGCATAAAGAATGAATTTGTTGAGAATTTCATATCCCTCAAAATAAAAACACCAGGAATGTACATGAAAAGATAGGGTTATCCATTGATAATATTCTATAGAATCATTTATGAATTAGATAGCATTATAGATCCAAAAACTAAGGTAACTATGATAGACTTAAGAAGCTTGAGTGTCCTAACCTTAAGTAAACAATCCAAAGGATCAAGTCAAATCCACGAGAAATAAAAATTGATAGATCTTGGATTAATAATTTCTCCAATCCAACAAAAATTAATCATAATGAGAAAAATGTTATCAAAATTGATATGAATGTAAAAATAACCATAAAACACTAACTATTGAGGAGTATGAGTCCTATATCAAAATGGGAAAAAAACCTCATTTAATAAAAAGTATGAGTACAAAAGTTGAATGGAACATCATCCACCAATGAAAATGACACAATTAGTATGACTAGTTAAATGAGTGACATGTGTCTTGAAACCGCAAAATGAAGTGTGGATGAAAGCACTTGCTTAAGTCGTAAAGTCATTCGACATAACTATTAGTGAGCCAATTTATGAAGAAGACTTAAATCATATGGTCATAGAAATCTCATATGAAATTGCTAAGACTAACCCTAATAGAATCTACTTCCCAATAAACATATGCTTAGAAGGGTATAATAAGTATGAATAATGTGCTTATATCGATAGTGGTTGCTCTATGTGCTATGAAAAAAGATCATTATTTTTAGATTTTATGTAGAAACAACAAAAAATCATACGCAAGTAAGAATAGCAAATAATAATATAATGAGTTACAATGAAATTATGAAAAAAGTACCTATAAAAGAAGGTGGTGTTCAATATATAATACCAATATTATGGGCAACTACCCAACCATCCTTGATTTGATAATTGGAAATAATTTTTTAATGTTGTATTCGCCAACAAACAATTAAATTTACATGCAACAAGCGTGGTGAGAAGGTAATACCAACCCAACAAGAAATTGCTTTAGAAATTTCTCTACTTAAACTTAACGTTAAAGAGGAAATTATTGGGCAACAAGAAGAGTTCAAATTCTGGAATAAAGATAAGATAGTTGCGAAAATTACACTCGATGAATCTTAATACCATTATCCGAGTGAAATAAATGGTGTATACACACCAAGCCATTCAACAACTTGAAAAACAAATAAAAAAACTCCTAGAAAAAGTTTTGGTTAGGAACAATAAGAGTCCTCACACAAGTCTCGCATTCATGGTAATGAATCATTCTGAAGGTAAGAGAGGTAAAGTAGAACAATAATCAATTATAAAAGAAAAACTCAATGATAATACCATCGTTGTTGGATTATATTCCTAATAACACTGTCCTTTTTAATAGAATTCAAGGAGCATCTTGGTTCTCAAAAATGAATTGTCAAAATGGATATTGACATATAAGAATAGATATGAAGAAAGTATCCTTTTAACCACCTCTAGTAATCCTAAGGACATTACAAGTGGCTTATAATGCCATTTGGTCAAAAAGAATTAACCTCAAATATCTCAAAGAAGAATGGATAAAATCTTTAAAGACCTAAATCATTGTTGCTTGGTTTACATTAATGATATTCTCGTTTTCTCTAAGACAATTAAGCAACACAAAAATGATATCCTAACTGTTATCTAAAGATGCATTGATCATGACGTTATTCTTAGGAAAAATGCATCTATGCCGATACGCCCATCACCCTCCAAGATCTAGAGCTAGTAATGCAAGAAGAGAAGAAAAGTTTTACTCGACTTGCTTACCGAATGTAGGGCAAGAGCTGCCCACCTGGTGGACCAACTTATAAAAAAGATGAAGTAAGATTTATCCTTAAAAATTTGAAGCTTGCTTATTACCAGCGAATTGAGGTTCTTGCCTTTCATGGACTTCAAAACAAGTGCGAGATGCTCGGCAAGCGTACGGAAGAGGAGCAATCATCCACTACTACAAAAGCGGCAACCAACTCAAGGACATGTGTAGGTCTCGGAAACTCCCTTTTGAAGCAATAAACTTCACTATCCCACGAGCCCATCACTTATCAAGGATGATAACAAAATGTGCACTTCTCTATTTGAGACCGATCCTAAGTTTGATTCCACTTCTCGTTTCTAAAAATCTAAAAAAAACCAAATTGAAAGTTTTAAATTATGAAAGCATAATTCCACTATGGCGGATGTGTAGGAAGCCCATAAGATCCGACTCCAATTCCATTTTTTTTCTAATTTCCATTTCCAATTTCCAATTTCTACCTCCCTTTTTCCTTTTCCCGATTTCCAATTACAAGCTCCAAATTCTATTTCTATTTTTCCCAATTTACAAATCTCTAATTTGAAGGCCAATTTCTTATCTTCCAAATTCTAAATCTCCATTTCCAAATTACAATTCCGAAATTCCAAACTTAGCTCCATTTTCCTATATCCTTTCCTTTTCCAAAACTCTCTATTTTTAATCCATAGGAGAACAAAAGTCAATCGAGAAGCACAAATTCATATGGGAAGCCACTATGTGTCCCCTAACATAATTGCTAGAATTAAAGCAAGCAACCACTTGTCAAATAGACATCCAAGCATGACAGTTGGTCAAAACTTGGATGGCTTAGTCAAACGCAAAGATTCTATCTACATCAAAAGAGTAGTCTATGGACTTGTCAAATCAGTAACTACCAAGCCTAAACTCATTCAGGTGTCAAGGTCCAAAAATTTTTACTCAAGATGAATAAGCTTAGCTACCTTATCTCACAAGGGAGTGGGGGCTAGAAGTGCAAATCATACTATGTTATTGTGCACAAAAGTGTACATTAGTGTTTGCATTCAAGACATGCATAACATAGTCAATGTTTAATAGCATGCATGGTATTAGTCAAAACAATAAAAAAATTATACAATATGATAAAAAAAACACAACCAGCATAAAAGGTCATTGATCCACTTGTCTCTCCAACTACTCGAGAAGTTATTCACAACAAGCGCAATAAGCAAGATTGCAAAACCAGCTACGAATATGATACGGGAAAGGCTTGCAAAAGTCATCCAGAAAAAACAAGGTGCACATGACCCTCACCAACCACAAGATTCATACTTTGACCATCGCCTCTTTCAGGTTGATCAAAGTGGGGGCTACACCATCATATTTTCAAGTATCCGACCCTATTCCAATGAAAGTGGATAGACATCAAACTTCATATCCAAGAGCAAGTCAAGTTAAGAAACCCTCCCAAACATCGGATCTAAGAGTGGTCAAGTTCGGACACTCCACTGATCTTCGGACTTTATCATACAAGTCAAAGTTCGAGCACCCCATAGATTTTAGGTTATCAAGCGACCAAGTTTAAGCCGAATCTTGCATAAAGACATGCATCCGTCCCTATTCCGACGAAACTTGATAGAAGCCAAGCTTCGGATCTAAGAGCGGTCAAGTTTAAACACCGTGTTAAGCTTCGAGATCCAAGAGCAGTCTAGTTCAAACACCCCACCAAACTTCATATTTTTAAGAAAGTCAAGTTCATGCCCCCGCACTAGATTTTAGGTCATCAAACGACCAAATCTACACAACATTCTTTCACAAAGACATCAAACATCCATCTATAGTCCGAACAAAATAGATAGATGTAAAGGCTTCAGGACCTCTCAATGACCAGTTCGAGACAAAAACTTTACAAAGATCCGGGTACTGATTATAAAGCTCAAGCGCCTTACAAAGATTTGGCCACATATCATTAGACTTCTAATTCGGGTAAAATTCAAGTTTATGTATAATTGTTAGCTAATAGATATGTTAGTGCAGGAAAACTTTTTGCCGCGCTCCATCTTGAGCAATAAACGGACATGTCTTAGGCAAAATATTCGAGCTTTAGGACTTTAACTAGCCAAGCTCAGGAAAATCTTACTTAAACTTCATTATCCAAGTCAAGTTCAAGCCCTTCGCCAAGTTTTAGATGAAACATATAGTCAAGCTTAGGCCTCCCATTTGAGTTTCAAGACTTTGAATAGCTATGCTCATAAGTCAATTAGCCGGAGTTTAGACTTCATGATACAATTCAAGCCCAAGCCCTACTAGATTTTGAGACACCTTAGCGACCAATTCTTGGCACCCATCCTTGCACTATAGTTGATGCTCAAAGTAGCATAAATCAACATATAAGTACATCTTGGTGTCTAGTTTGACCACAGTCTTTCTTAGACTTAATTAAAGTTGGGGCTAAGTGTAGACACCTAAAAAGTGTTTCGTCTTTTGTTTATTTACTTATTTATTCGTTTATTAGCCCATTAATGAAGACTTCGCTTCACTTGTATAATCGGGGTTAAATAGGATTTAAATTTTCCTTCTTCTAGCCCAAAATCAAAGCCAACGAAGTCTATCGAAAAAAAAAATCGGTTTCCGAAATAAAAACTTTCCAAAAATAGAAGTCTTCTAAAAACTAGTGTGGTTAACTCCTTTACCTTGGTTATCATGCCTAACATGTTTTTGAGCCAACAACTCACCAAAAAGACCAGTAAATGCAACATAATGACCCATACCGGTCACAACCATGAGCTCTGGACCACACCTAAGTTAGACACGGATCCTCGTATCACTAAAATGACCTACACCAGTTGCATTCTTGTCAAACCATGTCATCTTGACTTGTTCGAGTACGGGTAGAGTCTTGACGACCCATGCCGGTCATTCTTCCTCCAAAATGTGTCATTTGACTTGTTTAATTTTGGAATATTCTCAACTTATCCTTTGCTGGTTTCTAGGAGCTGGACTCGCTATTTTCTCGGCTTGTTTGAGGCTAAATGGAGGAAACCTAACCCTACCTCACTACTATAAATAACGAGGTCCTCCCCTCATTTATGTACATCATTCAGCTGGAGAAAACCCCCATTATGTTGAATCTTCACTTCTATCTCCCTCTAATTTCTCTCTACAAAGAGTCCTACTTCTCTCTTATAAACCGATCACAAAAAGCCTTCAACAAGATAGAGCTTACTTCCTCCTCCCTCATTTTCCTGTCGTTACACTCGCCAAGATCCAACCGAACCTCGGAGTTCGAGAGCTTATCTACCCGAGGGCATAAGATGTAGATCTCCCATTTTGCATTTGTACTTTATTACTTTATTTTATTTTATTTATTTCAATTTCGTACTATGGTTTTGAGAAGTCATAATTTCATTTACTTTCCTCCCCGCCCGCTATAATAGCTTAGATTTATTGCTTCCATTTACTATTTTTCTTTATCACTTTCGTAGAATGCTTTATTTTCTTTTAATTTCATTATTAGCATGATGTTTGCATGTTTTCTTAAAATAATTTTATATTCCCATTTGAATTAGTAAAGGTCATTTGTCAACGGGCATAATGAGAATAATCCCTTCTCATTTTGTACCTTTCACCCTCAAAAACGATCATTGGCTATGACCAATGGAGTCCTTTCCTAAAACCTTTCTTATTTTTGAGCTTTTTGTCCCTTTCGGTTGTCCATTCGGTTTTAAGCTCAAATTAGGAAAGTATTTTATTTTGTCATTTTTTATTCAAAACTTACTCATGACTCTTGTTCTCAATATCTTTTTATTAGTACATCTCGATTTTTTAAGAAAATTAAACCATTTTGAATAGATTTTGCAACGTGGACCTTCGACCAAGACTGCTTCCGCAGTTTAGTCCAAAAGACCTATGGCGGTCACCCCCACTAGATGACCCACGTTAGTCGCCATGGAAGGTTATGGGCCTTAGTAATGGCCCAGCAGTTCCACTAATTGGCCCAAGTAAGTCTTGCTGAAATCTATCCGTAATGTTTTTAACTTTCTACTCCCTATGCCAAGACTTCTAAATGCATTTTTGAAAATAAATGTTTCTAAACACCGCTAGCCAACTTCAAAAATTAAAGCCTTTTTTAAATAACACTCTTCTCGTGTGAAATCTACATATGTGGAAAGCGCAATCCGATTCGGTTTTCGGATGCGGCACAGGATATGGCTCTTATAGTGGCGACTCCACTAGAGACATTGATTAAAAGGGTAAGACCTGAAAATTTTTATGGAAACTTTTAATTGTGTTTGCATTAGGCATTCTTGCATTTTTGAGAAAATTTGGACATAAATGTTGGACCTTTAGCTTCTATGTTTAGTCACCCTTTTTGGATAAGTTGAATTACTATCTTGATGAGTCCACTTGACTAATAAACCAAGGTGTGGTTGCTTTTCTACTCATAGCATGCTTTCTCCATCCCCGATTAAGAAGAACACTGAATGAGTCTCACCATGCACCCCATGGGAGATAAAATGTTCGAACCGTGAGCCATCATGTCTATCTCACTATTGGGTCCCTTTGTGAACATAAAGCTTTTTCTTAGGTTGGAACTCATTTGTATGTTTGGATATATGTGGTTGTTATTATTTAACCCCTTTTTTGAGTCTTCATCTAGTCGAGCTAAGCCAGCTCAAGTTCAACTAAAGTCCAATGAACCTTTCCATTGATGTAAGATCATTGATAATAAAATTTTTGGGTCTTTTCCTTGCCTTTAACCAAATTTTAAAAATCTTCATTTCCTTCAAGTTGGTCAATCTCAATATTTAAGTTTAGTCCCGAGTCTTAGCATTAGAATTAGGTTCATTCCCCCTCCCTTCCCCAGGCAGCCTCGTGACCCACACCTATCACCTTTGGCCTACCATCAAAGTTGGGCCTCTTTGTTGAGGCTCATTTCTCTTTTTGTCTCGACGGTTCATTTTTTTCTACATTTTCTATTAGCCAAAAAAATCCCTTTTAGGTGGCTCCATTGTTTGCATTAAATAAATCATCCCTTTTTATGTTGGTCCATTTTTTCTTATTAGCCAAAAAACATCATCCATTTTTAGGTTGGACCAACATTTTGTATTAGCCAAAAAAAGTCATCCTTTTTAGGTTTGTCCATATTTTGCATCAGTAAAAAAAAAAAAAAGAGTTATTCCTTGTAGGTCAGTCCATTTTTTTCTGCATCATTGCATCAAAAAGAAAAAGAAGAGAGATCATTCTGGGATGTTCATATAAGGTTTATTTGTCTTAAGTTCAACGGGTCTAGCACTAAAACCCCAAGTTCCCTTTGGTTTCCTTAAAAGAGCCAGTCTTGAGCACCTTTTTCTCTTGAGGCGAGGATAGAAAAATTCTTTGTTTACTAAAGTGATCCTAGAACCAAGCAACTAAAAGGGTTTGAGATTGAATAACCAACACCCCATCTAGACCAAAGTTGTAGTGCCCAACTCTCTTCTCAAGATGTCCGGAAAAGAACAAAGAACCCATGTGATGGCCTTAATTGAGGAGCTTACGAAGAAAATCGAGGATAAAACGGATGCCCGTAATAAGAAAACCGAGGCTATAGCTGGAACCCTTGACACCATAGTAAAAAACTAAAAACGAAAGTGAAGTTGAAAAGGGAAAAAGCAAAAGGTGATCCTAAAGATGAAAAGGAAAAATCCATTTTTGACCTCCGAATAGAGCAAATAGAGAAGCTGCTAAGGGAATCCTCCATGTTTAATGATCACTACTTGGACCACACGGGATTCACTTAATCCAAAAGGAAAATTGCCCCCAAAACTTTCACTTGCCTATCATAAAGTTTCGTGGGAAAGAAAACCCTCATCACCTTATGAGGAACTATATAGGGGCTATAACTTTAAACAGAGTGTGTCGGATGATGTCTACCATGTCATATTCCGTTAGACAATAGACAAACACTTTATAATTTGGTATAATGTTATTGATCCATGCGATGTAAGGTTACAAACTGGGCTGATCTTTGCAAGGCATTCCAGCACCAATACTCTTACGATATCGATATGCGATCGCCCTCCGAGATCTAAACTAGTAAGGCAGGAAAAGAAAGAAAGTTTTACTAACTTTGTTACCCAATGGAGGGAAAAAAGCAGCCCATATGGTGGACCAACCCTCCGAAAAGATTAGATGAAACTTATCCTCAAAAACCTAAAGCTTGCTTATCACCAGCGCTTGAGATTTTTCCCTTTCATGAACATCAAAACACTACGAGATAATGACATGCTTATAGAAGAGGAGCAAGCATCCATGACCACAAAAGTCGCAACCAACCAAATGACATGTGTAGTTCCGGAAACTCCTTTTGAAGCACTACAGTTCACCATTCAATGAGTCCATCACTCATTAAGGATAACAATAAAATATGGTCCCTATTTAGACTCATCCTAGGTTTAATTCCATTTCCCATTTCCAAAAAAGAATCTCTAAAAGAAAACCAAATCGAAAGTTTTGAATTACGAAGGCTTGATTGTACTATAGAAGATACATAGGAAGCCCATGAAGTCCGACCCCAATTCTAATTTTTTTTCTAAATTCCCATTTTCAATTTCCAAACTCTATCTCCCTTTCTTCCTTTTTCCAATTCCCAATTCCCAATTACAATTTCCGAATTCCATTTCTATTTTTCCCAAGTTCCGAATCTCTAATTTCAAGGCCAATTTCCTATCTTCCAAATTCTAAATCTCCATTTCCAAATTCCAATTCTAAATTCTCAAATTCAACTTTTTTCTTATATCCTTCCTTTCTAAAAATCTCTATTTCCAATCCATAGGAGAACAAACTTTAATTGGGAAGCATTAAATGCATATAGTAAGCCACTATTTGTCCCTTAACATACTTGCTAGAAGTAAAGCAAGGTTGAGAAAATGTTCGGAATTTAGGCACAATATTCTAGCTTCAGGACTTTAACTAGTCAAGCTTAAGAAAATCTGACTACATATCAACTCGCCAAATTTTAAACTTCATTATCAAAGTCAAATTAAGGCCATTCGTCGAGCTTTAGAAGAAACAGATAGTCAAGCTTAGGACACTCATATGAGTTTCAAGACTTTGAATAGCCAAGCTCAGGAGCCAATTAGCCGAATTTCGGACTTCATGATACAATTCAAGCACTGAGACCCTAATAGAGCGCAAGCTGCCTCGACGACCAATTCTTGGCATCTATCCTTGCACTATAGCTAATGCTCGAAGCAACATAAAAAAATATATAAGTACATCGTGGTGTATACTTTGACATCATCTTGCTCGGACTAGATCAAAGTCGGGAATAACTATAAACACCTAAAAGTGTCTCGTTTTATATTTATTCACTTATTTGTTTGTTTATTAGCTTAGTGATGAAGACTTCGCTTCACCTATATGATCGGGGTTAGATAGGATCAAGGGAGTTTAACTTTCCCTTTTCTAGCCCTAAATCAAAGCCAACAAAAGTCCATCAGCCAAAAAATCGGTTTCCCGAAATGGAAACTTTCAAAAAATGGAAACCTTCCAAAACTAGCTTGGGTCAACTCCTTTGCCTTGGTTTCCGCGCCTACCTTGTTTTTCGAGCCCACACCTCACAAAAAAGCCCGAAATGTGACTCAATGACCCACGCCAGTCACAAGCCTCGGCTCTAGACCATGTCCGAGTTAAGCACGAATCCCTATACCACTAAAGTAGCCCACGCCGGTTGCATTTTTTTCCAAACGTGTCGTCTTGACCTGTTCAATGCGGGCATAGTTCCGGCGACCCACGCAGTCAATCTTCATCCAAAACGCGCCATTTTGACTCATTTAATTCTAGAATATTATTAGCTTATCCTTTGCTAGTTTTTAAGAGCTGGACTTTACAATTTTCCTACTTGCTTTGAGGCCAAAATGGAGGAAACCCTAATCCTGCCTCACTACTATAAAGAGGAGGGTCCTCCCCTTATTTATGGACACCATTCAGCTTAAGAAAAACCCCCATTTCACTCGAATCTTCACTTGTATCTCCCTTTCGAGCTTGTTTGGTATAAGAGAATTGGAACTTAAAATCTAAAGTTTCAAGTTCCTTTTCTAACTGTTTGGTTACGGTGTTCTAGTGGTGGAACTTAAAATGTAGGGATTTCTATTGTTGGTAGAATTTTCACATGGAAAAATTTTTTAAGGGGTCACCTTATTTATAAAAGATTGGATAAAGCCACTTGGTAGTATGGACTGGAAGAGTTTGTATCCTAATTGCTCCGTATCACATGGTCCTTTCTCATGTTCGACCATAGTTACATTATGTTAAATACTAACCCCGAGATTCTCGCAACGGTGCTGTCGAAATTTTAGGTTCCAAAACCACTTGGTCTAGTTATGCTTGAAGTCAATAAGATCATTCAACAATAGTGGAATGGAAATTCCCGAGGAACTCTCATGTTTAAGGTTGTCCAGTAAATTAAAGAATGTTAAAGCAAAACTTAAGCTTTGGGCTATTAAGCGAGTAACTACTCATAGAAGGTCGAGAAAAATACGACTCGTTACAAAAGGTGGAAGAAAGAATATTGGCTAACCCTTGTAATTTTAGACTTAATCATTGGCATTCTCATTTAATTAAACAAAGGGAAAGGTTACTTTTGTTTAATCGAAGTATTGGGAAAAATTTTATAAAAACAATGGATGACTAAAAGTGATTGAAATTCTACTTTCTTTCATCGAAGTTGTGCCTTTAGAAAAATAGAATCAACATTGTTAAAATTAAAGATGAATCTGAAGTTAGGATCAATGATAAGGTTGGCATACAATAGAAGCTTGTGGCTAACTTTACTCATCGTTTCAAATCCCAAACAAGATCTAATAGATTGCCTCTAAATGTCAATTTGCCGACTATATTATCCAGTGAGGATAATAACCAGCTAATCCAGACCTTTATCACCATATGAAATTAAGACTGCTATTTATTCAAATGAATCCAAGAAAAGCCCCTGGACCGGATGGTTTCGAATTGGTTTTTTCCATCAACATTGGGACATTAGAGGGAATGACATCACTTGCTTGCATTTTGGATTTCTTTAATCATGGTAAATTATTGAAAAGGTTAATCATACATTTATTGCTTTAATACCGAAAGTTACAAGTCCTTCCTTAACTTCGCATTTTAGGCTAATCGGTTTATGCAATATTCTTTACAAGATTATTTCAAAAATTCTCGTCAATAGGTTGAGACATATTTTACAAAGGATTGTCAGCCCCTACCAAAGTGCCTTTGTGCTTAATAGGGATATCCATGATAATATTCTCGCTGGCACATGAAGTCATTAACAAATTTGGGAATATTAAAGGTAAACAAGCTTTTATAGGATTGAAATTGGATATGGAGAAAGCTTATGATATAATTGAATGGGATTTTATTTTCGCATGTCTTAATGATTTGGGTTTTTATTCTGTTTGGATTAATTGGATACGTGAATTCATTACTTCGATTACATATTCAATTGTCATTAATGATAAGTCTTGTGACTTTTTCTTACCATTTAGAGGATTGAGGTAAGGTGACCCCCTATCGCCATATTTGTTCATCTTATGCATGGATGTTTTGGCGTATAGGCTTCATCAAGCTACTTTGAACCCTAAATCGGGGATTGGAATTAAAATTTGTCCACGAGCCCAAAACCCTATTTGTTGTTTGTGGATGACAGTCTTCTATTTTGTAACTTCTTAATGATTTACGTAGTCAATCCGCCAACTTATCAATTTTCATAAGTCGGAGCTTGTTTTTCCAGGAATTCTTTGGTTGCGAATAGGAATATTGTTTCCTCTGTTTTTAATATTCCGCATTCACATTCTTTGGGAAAATACCTAGGTTGTCCTGTTTTCAAAGGTAAAGCCAATAATTATATTTTTTGCAGACTTTTTAACGAGAACATATAGCAAATTACAAAACTAGAAAGCTAATTCGCCATCAAAGGTAGGCGGGGTTGTGCTTATACGATCTAATCTTAAAACCTTACCTCGCTCATGTGATGCGAGTTTTAAATTACCTAAAAGCATGTCTATGTCTTTAGATAAAATTAATCATGACTTCTTTTGGAAAAAAGCTCATAATGCCATTGGGATACCAATGGTGGCTTGGGATAAAGTTTGTACTCCCAATAAATTGGAGGGTTTGAGATTCAGGAAAACCGAGGCGGTTAACAAAACCTTCCTATGTAAACTTGTTTGGAAATATTTATATGTAGAAAATAATTTATGGGGTTCAATTATGAGAAACAAGTATCCACTATCGGAGGATTTTTCTCAAGGAAAATTAAAGCTTCGATTATTGGGATTGGAAATGTTTGCTTAAAGAACTTGATCTTTTTAAAAAGGGCTTAAGATGGAAAATAGGCAATGGAAAAAAGACGAAATTCTAGCATGATTTTTGGTGTGGTAATTAAGTTATGAATTATTATGACAGGAACCTTCCGAATATTCCTTCCTTGGATGCCACAGTTAGTGAATTTATCGCTCGGGTAAAGAGTGGGATCCGGCCCGACTTAGTTCCTTTCTGCTGGCTAACATCTCGTCAAACTATTAGGATCATCCCTTTTCCTATTCATAATATTGATGATGTTGTTTGTTGGGGACCTTCTAGCGAGTGGCAATTTTACAACAAAGTCTCCTACTTGGAATGCACATAATCTCCCAACCAATCCTTCTAGATGGGATTTTGCGTGGATTAGAAATTTAGATTTGATGCCCAAATTGAAGTTGTTTTGTGGCAAATTGGTCACAACACATTATCCACACAAGATAATCTTTACGGAAGAGGGGTTATTACCGATATTGTTTGTCCATTGTGTCAAGTTCATGGTGAACCAATCAATCATCTTTTTTGCGAGTGTTACGTAGTCAAGGATACTTGGAACAAAGCATTTCAGCACAAGTGGCTGGATATTAATTTTAGTCATTTGCAAAACGTGTCCTTGAAGGATATTTTAGATAAGGTTAGGAATTTGAATAAACAAATCAAATGATCCGAATGGTTTATTTATTATGGAGTATATAGAAAAGTCGAAATGATATTGTCTTTAATAATAGAAATTATAGTGCTTTGGCTACATTTTTAAAGGTCAAGACATTGTGGGCAGAATGTAGGGTAAGAGGAAGACTGGATAATCGGTTCAACTCACACTCCAGTACTCATCCTCCATTACTTACTACTTCAACTCGGTTTGTCACCGGCATAAATCACCGGGGGTTCATCAAAATCATCATAATCAGCAGTGGAAGGATTCTTGATTATAGGTTGGGACGGAAAATTTATTCAAGCTGGGACAACTTATTTAGGACCAACTTCGTGTTAGTAGTCGAAGCTTCGCTATGCGGAATGGAATAAGAGCAAGCAATACATGTAGGATTTCGTTCAATTGTTTTGGAAGGAGACAAGCAAGTTGTTATTAAAGGTATCAAAGGAGAGATGCAAATACCTTGGAAAATCCAAACACTCATTCAGGATACACGTCATTATTTTAAAAGATGCAACCAAGTGTTTATCTCGTCATACTTTTAGAGAAGAAAATAGGGCCGCTAACTAGGTGCCCAAATGTGGTCTTTGTGTTTCTTCTTCTTTACTTTGGACATCTATTTCTTCTTCTTCTTTTCTCTCAATTTTAATGGAGGAAAATTTGGGTAAAACCCTTTCCACAAAGGCTACCGCTAATTATTGTACTTATCATAATAATAATAATAATAATAATAATAATAATAATAATATTGGCAATAATAATAATAACAATAACATAAACAACAATAATGATGATAATAATAATAATAATAATAATAATAATTCCCTTAAATATAAACAAAAATAAAAGAATATAAACAAACAAAAAGCGAACAAAAATGTATAGAAACTAATAGAAATGAACAAAAAATAGAAATAGATGATAGTTTTTATGTAACTTTTTTTTTTGAAGGATAGTTTTTATGTAACTTCAAACATGTACTTATTGCCTTTATTTCATTTTTCATTTATTTAAATTTCGTATTGTGTGGTTTAGAGAAGTTGTAATTTAATTACGTTCCTCCTTGCGTCGTTGTATTAGATTTATCACTTTCATTTACTATTTCCTTTATTGCTTCCCTACCATGCTTTGTTTTCCTTTAATTGCATATTAGCATGATATTTGGTTGTTTTCTTACCACAACTTTACATTCCCATTTTAATTAATAAAGAACATTTTAGAACGAGCAAAATGGGGAGCAACACTTCTCATTTCGTACCTTTGCCCCCGAATACTTGGATCATTAACTTTCACCACTATAGTCCTCTTTGGAAACCTTTATATTTTTTAGCTTTGTGTCCCTTTCCTTTGTTCCTTTGGCTTAAAGCTCAAATTAGGAAAGTATTCTATTTTGTTAATTTTTATTCAAAACTAGCTGAACATTCCTTTTTAATCTTTTTTATTCCGAATAACACACATCGATTTTTCTAGAAAATTGAACCATTTTGAATTTGCAACATGGACGTTATTACCAAGATCGCTTCCGCAATTTGGGCCGAATACGCATGTCGGTTGCCCTTACTAGCCTACCCACGCCGGTTGTCGTGGCCGGTTTTGGGCATGACTCTAGGCCCAAGTAGTCCCACTACTTGGCCCGGTGAGTCTCACCGCAATCTGTCCCGAATGTTTTAACTTTCTCATGCCTATCTTGAGACTTCTAAATGCATTTTCGAAAAATATAATGGTTTCTAAAAACCGTTAGCCAAGTTCAAACAATCAAAAGTCTTATTTCTTAAGAAGTACACCTCTCACGTGAAGTCGACATTCGTGGGGAGCGCGATCCGATCAGCCCTTTGGGCGTGGCACGGGTCGTGGCTTTTATAGAAGTCGAGCTTGGAAATTCTTATCTCAAGAAGGAAAATTGAATTTACATGTTTTACTTTCACAATGGAGTCTCGAATATCTTGATTTTGAAATTCAATGGCGATGAGTTGGAAAGAGCTATTGGAGATGAAGGCATGGAGAATCTCAATGGTGACAATTGAGTGTTACGAAAAGGTGGTAGCATCCCCATTCAAGTAGCTATATGTTATTTTCTCAATATATCTTGTTTTCATAAGAGTATTACTGCGTCTACTATAGCCATGTGAAACGTCTTGTAACAGTATGCATTGTTAATGGCTTCTTTTTCGATTTGATATTCCCTTTCCCGCTTGATATTATTTTCCCACTCTTCTTTTATTTGGAAAGTTAGGTGCTTTTCTGTTGTTTTTTACTTGTTTTCATTTTCTTTTTGTTGTTTACTATAGCCATTAGGGCATCGTATATATCTCATCTCCTCTATATAAGGAGAAGGCGAGCGCGAGAACGGATACGACCATTTGAGCATAGCTTGAGCAAGAGAGAATTCGGCATTCTCCATTTCTCTATAAGCAAGCATATCCGATGATCTTTGTAACTTAAGCCCCTCTTCAATCTTTTTATTGTAATATATCCACATTCAAGCTTTCAATAAAAGAAGTTTCACGATAATGAGCATTATTCATTAAAAGAAGTTTCACGAGTAGGGAGCATTATTCAATCGAACCTTATAATTATGTCTTAAATATTGTAATTTTTTATTAAAGTATCACTATCCTTGAAAAGAAAAAAATTGATTAGTGATTACGATAACGGTAGGAAACAAAACAAATCTATATTTTGTCCGATCTAAGGAAGGTATGGTTGAGATTAGCAATCTCTGTAAATTGGAAGTTAGAGGAATGTCGAGGTCCAAATAAGTCGGGTAACGAGTCAAAAGTCTCTAATTAATTTTAATTTTGCTCGAGTTTAGTGGGCCTATAATCATAGAAAATATACTATTTACGATGTAAGTATTAGATTGTGATCGCTAGTACCATTAAAGTAATCATAAGAAATTAAAAACATAAAAACAAGCATTCTCTCCAAAAAATAAAGCCCCATAAGTTTAGAGTTTTGCAATTTTTTTTACCCCATTTAGGTTCAAAGTGAAAAATTCAAAATGTCCGTGATCGAAATTGAAAGAGAAACCTCCGAAAATTAGTTTTACGTAAACATAAAGTAGGTGAAAACTAATTCTCAAAACATAAGGACCAAAAATTTAATTACTATAAAATAAAAGACACCAAAGAGTAATTATTTATTATGTTCCAAACACATTATTTATAATAAAATCTAATAAATTTAGACCAACTCCAACCTAACTAAGTATTGATGACCAAAAAGCATTGACGTACAATAAACCCCTATGCCTATAGTGCACCAATTCTAAAATGTGTGTTTTCTTTTTCTTTCACGCAATAGTGACATCAGTAAAAGGATAATGAGAGAGATGCATCAAAGGGATTGGACATGTCATTGTGTGGGGGAAGAAGGCAAGCCCCCTCTCCCCAGGGGCCTTCCCCTTCTTTTCTTTTACATTCCCCCAACTTTTTCATGTGTGCATTCACTACTCTTCATCAGTCTCAATTATTAAAGAAGATATATAGAGAATATAGAGAGAGAAAGTGATGCGTAACACAAGATAGGGAAAAAAACTATTATTGATGACAGTGTTGGAGGTGTTTGTGTTTGTGTCCCCCACTAAGCCACATCGCCCCCCTCTCTGTTTTTCCCCTTTCCCTAATCCTGTTCTCTCTTTTCTGGCTTACTTTGTCCTGTCACAGTTTTTGTATGGTGCGGGGGAAAGAAGAGGAGGTCTGGATTTTGACGGATTTTAATTTTGCCTCGGTCATTGTCTATGAACAGTATAATACAAATCGTACTATGGAGTCGGATTTACAAATCTAAGGTACTACATTTAGTATTTTGTTTTTTATTTTTAAAATTTATCCCTTATTTTTATTGCCAGTCTTTTTTAAAAAGATTAAAATTTTATCCGTTAAATTATATCATATCACAGGATTCATACAAAATGTTAGATAGTACAGGAAGTCGTCTTTTGTGAAGTGGAAAACCCCAGCCATATAGCTTAAGTTGAACAAATTAACAGAGTTGGGAGGGGGCAGGGAGGTATGGCCATTTAACAGCTAAAAGTACATAAGCTCCGCACGTGTGACAAGATTTTATTTACCTGCTTTATTTATGGTTAAAATAAAAAAATAAAATCTCAACATAATTACACTGCATACACAAATTGGGTTGGGTAAGGTTGGGTTATACCAACTACTTGACAGATTTGGGCCAAGTCCAGCTTCCTGTGTAGACCAACTGACCAACATAATACAAATTGCTAGTTATACTTGCTATATAAAATAATATTATTAGTAAGACATAAAAAATGTTGACTCTTGGACCAATTTTAATGTAGATTAATTCATAATATTTTAAAGTATTATTGGATTAAAATAAACTATACTTTGGAAGGTTTGGACGACTATATCCCATACTATAACATAGACCATCCGTACACTTTTTTCGAACAACTTTAAACTAACATATGATTTACTTTATTTAACTCGATTAACCTACCGGATCTATAATAGTGTATCAAACATTCATACTCATTGTAAGTTCGTAATTATAATCTCACACTCCGCAAACCATCGAAGGAAGAGAGCCTATTGGTGGTTCGGGGTAGAGCTTCCCTTCCATATAACAGAAGTGGATTCATTCTTTTTAAAAGTATATGTGGGGAGTTTTACCCTTTGTTTATCCCTCTCTCCCACCCTTATGTTAATTAGTCATAAAATGTTATAAAGTGTTATAAGGAGTGTAAGAGGGTGTAAAAAGTTGTAAATAAGCGTAACAAGTTATAATATTATGAGTTAAAGTTCAAAATAACGAGTGTCGTATCGATTCTACTCCTAAGTAACGAAATGCCGCCTATTTTCATCCAAAAGAATATCCTTACTGTTTCTTTTTAGTTTTCTTACATTTAATAGTTATTTAATGAATCATTTTTAAAATTAAATTTTGGGACATGAATTATGTTAGTTTGATATTAAGTTTACGAGATGAGCTCAATATTTTAAAGAGTTTGGCAGTGACTTTAAGATCTGTGGGCTTCAACTGGGTCAGTAGGGAGATGAATTCAATAACCAACAGAGTAGCACGATGGCTAAATGGGACAGGATACGATGACACAACATTCTTGCTCAATATACCTAAAGTTGTGATGTTTGAGATTCCTTCCTGTAATGGTGTGTTAGTTGTCTCTAGTTCTATATACTGGTGTGGTTTTTTTTTAGCCATTTTTTTTATGAGTATATAATTATATAATGTATAATAATATGAGTATATAATTTCCTTCTTCCACAGATATTAGTGTGGCGAGGGATACTTACCATGCCTATGTTAAGCATGTATAGGGTATGGGTGAAGAAATGTTCAGCACCCTTAATAAGCGCGGGGTAGTCATCTTCAATCACACTTATCTCAAGAGAAAACACCATCACTCGCCATACTTGTGAGAGTGGATACCTTCCCTTCGCCTATATTCACCAATTTGTGCTTGAAGGACTTCGAACACCTAACCACTAGACAGTTGGAGCTTCGACTACTTGAGTTACATAATTTTTCTTAAAATTAACTAGGGTTAGTTAACAGATATTAGGTTTTTTTTTTACTCATTATGCAATTTTTTTCCTCGCAAAAGAACGAGTATTAATTTTTTTCACATAAAAATGATCCCTCTTTGTGTTAAATTTTTTAAAAATAATTTTTCAATTATTACAAAAAAATCCTTTTTAATTGTGTATCTAATATTTCACTTATTTGATTATCACACAACAGGTGTGTGTTCACTACTTATTTAGGTAAAGCTCATTGTATTGGTTTAGTTGTTGTTGCTTAATCATAAACTAAGTTCGCTAAATGTTTCACTAACAACAACAAATATTTAATGAGCATTACTTTGTATATATATTATTGCTAATTAGTTAATATATTATGTGAGGCTAGGAGAATTATTTTAAGAACTAGTGAACAATAATATTGTATTAATGAACAAATGTTAGTAAATTTGAAAAGAAATCATGAAAGAAAATAATAAAATACAATACAATGGTCACACACCTATACCTGGTAAAAATGACCCGATCCAAATCTCGAATCGAACCGAACTCAACATGACATTTAAAAAGTCAAATTGAGATAACTCGAACCATAACCGAACCAAACTAAACCCGACTTGATTATTTTCTCGCCAAAGTATTTTCTCTGTATAAGACAAACTTATTGAACCAAATATCAACCCAACCCGATGTCAACCAATCCTAACCCAAGTTCAATCGAATCTCAATGACTAGAACAAGACCCGACCCGAACTAAATCACACTCGAAACCAACCTCGATCGACTCGATTGTCGGATCTACACACACCCGAAGCATAGTGGAGCTATACTCATACTAAAGTTTCAACTTCATCATGTACAAATAAGGAAAATACTTCATGACTTATTCAAGCCATATGGCTGGCTCTCAAGCTATACAGATCTTCTAAATAATTATTGATACATGAAACATATCCATGAGATTATGCTTACATAACTCAGGAACATATAGAAATTAATACTAGTTGAAATTTCCCCAACACTTTGTACCTATTCCTTGTTAACAAACATTAACCAAATAGGAGCTTCCTAATGGTTTATCATGGCCATACATGAGTTACTTGTCATGAAGAATTGAGTCTTAAATTTATAACTACAAGTATACGGCGTAATTATAGGTAGCCGGCAAGCGGGGTCATATCCACAAAAACTTGTGAGCTATTTTAAGTTTTCAAGCTAGGCAAATCAAGAAGAAGGATAGTTATGGTAACTACACTAACTGAGAAAGCGATAAAAGAATGTTCAATTTGTGATTCTTAATAAATTATAAATAATAAAGCCAAGCCCAAACCTACCAAATCTATACAAGTATTTAGGAGTGATCGGTTGCGATATCAAACCCACTCAAGTCACTCTTTTGAGGGTAATGAGTTAATCTAATTGTTTTACCCCTTACATTAGTGGGGTTAGCCTAACTAGACTATAAAAATAGAAATAACAAACCTAGTGAGGATTTGACCTACTTTAGTGCCAAAATCCTAACCATCCCCTCTACCCATGCTATCAAATTTGACATTACTCTCCTTAAGGTATCAAAGGGAGCTGAAATCATCCTACGGGGATGGTGAATAGGGTGACGACTTTTTCAGTGTCCTAGAACACAACACTGAAAATATTCAAGGTTAAGAAACAAAGATAAAATGAAAGCAACAATTAAAGAAGGGACAAAACACATCAATTGTTCAGGATCTTGACTTAGACCAAATTCCGAGTTAATAACCACCTAAAGGTCCTTCCCTTTATATTAAAGGCTACTTCTTTTACTCAATAAAGTACATTCTTCACTTTGTCCTTTGGCAATCACGCAAGTGCACTAACTTTTGTGGCACTCCTTGCACTTCACAAGATGTAGTCACACTCATAAGTAAGTTAACTCAACAGACTTGCTACGAAGTAATATGAAAGATTTACAATAAAGTACAAGAGTACCCCGACAGGAATTTATCAATAAAGGCTCATTGAAGTGTGTGGACTCTTGTTCAAAGCTTTATCTTATTTTATATGGTCTTGAGTGGAATGTTGAAAAAGATCCTTTCTCCTTGCCATTAGGAGCATCTTGATCCTATGGAATAAATATTCTTCCTTTTTAAGCACATCTTCCAACCTTTACTCCCTTCAATAATATCTTCCTTAGCTGCTATTTGCTTCCTCAAAGATTCGTTTAAACATCTTCTTCTGAATTGGGAAACAGCTACTCATTGCAAAAGGTAGCTCTATTTTGGATTATTAACATTTTACTACTATGTGGTATTGAAAAATGATTAAAAAAAATTCCTCAGTTCTCATAAATAATAAATTAGTACTTTAAAGTACGATTTTTTTAACAATTTACTACCCTAAAAATTTAAAAGGTAGGATACTAAACTGTTAAAAAGAATCATATCTCAAGGTACTAATTAATTGTTTACAAGACATGACGGACTTGTATATCATTTGTCGATACAATAGCGTAGTAAAGTGTCAATATTTCCTCTATTTTCTCACTATGAATAAAGATCTCTTCCTAGATTTTACTCAACTCAGATTCTGATTCTAATTTAGCAAGAATAACAAATAAAATAAAATATTTGATTATGAAATAATATAATATTTAAGCAAATAATAGCTAACTAATTGATATTTGATTTGGATTTACCCAAAAATAAATCAAGATATTATGAATCTAATAACTATGGAATAGAAAATATCTCAAACAAAGATTTGCACCAATAAAAAAAAATTAAGCTTGTTGTTGAGAAAATATCTATTAATTCAGGCAAGAATATGCAAAAGATATCCAAGATACGATACGGCAGCAAAGGCTATTTAAGGTGTGTAATCAACAATAACAATGGCATACATTCGAGTGTCCCCGAAAAATACAGATTCGGATTTTAGTACAACGAGATAAACATGAAATCAATGACATGTCATAAACTAATTCAATGAAACATATAAGACCAAATGATAAACATGCAATGATTATAATCAATACATAAACATCTCGCAATGGATTGGTCATAATCAAAAGCAATGTATAGGAACCACGACCTGCATCGACAATCGATCATGTTTCCCCATGAATGTCGATTTCATTTGAGTGTTTTTATTAAGGAGAATAAGGATTTTAATTTTTGAAGATTTGATTGATGATTTTAAAAATCATTTTTAATTTTTGAAAGCAATTCTAGAATTCCCGAGATACATAATAAAAAGGGAAAATTCTGGACAGATTGTCGCAAGACTCAATTGGCCAAGTAGTCGTGATAACTTGGGCCATGACCAAGGCCCAATAAGAGGTTTGGGGGCCGGTTCCAGCAGCCTGGACCACCTATTCACTTTCGGCCATCCTGTTAGGATCGCCGAAGCAGTCTTGGTCAAATAGCCTAGACTGCAAGTTTGTTTTCCAAAATTTTCTAATTTTTTGGGAAAAAAATGAGGTGCAATTTTTGAATTAAAAATATTAAAAAGGAGGAGTTGCCAATCAATTTTGACATAAAAACTAATAAAAAAAAAGAATCACTTTCCTTATTTAAGTTTATCGAAAGGACTACCTGTAGGAACCACGACTCGTCCCTCGTAGGGATTGCAGGACCAAGTTTCCCCACGAAGCGTTGACTCTCTTTATTTTGTTAATATTCTTTTTGATTTTTGAAAGTTAATTTTTACTTGGAAAGTGAGATGCGTCTCTTATTAAGGTTACTTTTTAGAATCTGATTTTGAAGCAGCTTTTAAGTCAAGGTGCGATTGATGATTTTTATTAATCATTTTATTTTAGAAATTAATTTTAGGAAAGTCTCGAGATGTTATTTCAAGGGTAAAGAAACAGAAAATAAAAAGGTGCATCTTTGCCGCAAAGCTTCTGGACCAAATGGTTAAAAACCACTTGGGTCGGGAGTTGAGCCCAATTATAAGCCGACACTAGCAAAAACCTGCGTTGATCGATGATCGATGCTAGCTATAGGGCCGAGACTAAGGAATCGAGTCTCGATCATATAGCTCCAACTGTCAAAATAACCCAAAATTTTCTATTTTTTAACCCGAAATGCCTAGAAGCAATATGAAGAAATAAAAGCTTATAAAAGGTTTTTGTAAGATACGCCAACAGTCTTAAACCGAGAATCCGCTATCCGAGGGGTAAAGGTACGAAATGAAGAAGGATACTCTCAGATTGGTCGTTAACGGATGACCTTTACTAATCTAAATTGTGAGTTAAAAAATCATGTTTAATCAATTAGGCAACGAACATACGATAAGATATTAAAGCAACCAAAACATGCTTAGAAATTGATACAAACAAATAATAAAACGGTAAAGAAACCAATAAAACAAAATGATAAAGAAAGTAGAAAGAAAGCAGAAAGGAAATTAAAAGTTACTTCGGGCGAGGATGAATAAAAAACGATTACATCTCCAAAACCATAATACGGAAAGCAATAAATAACTAAAATTAAAAGAACCATAAAAGCAAGCTTGGAAAATGAATTTGGTGCTCTCATGTTGTTCCACCTGCTGATCTTAGATCACGAATGAATTTCGGCGACGATAACGATAAGGCAACAATCTCAAATATAATACAAAGAAGGCCTTTTGTGTGGTTTAAGAAATGGAGAAGTGAGTGATGTTAATGAAAAATGGAGAGAAGAGAATGTAGGAGAGAATGACAGGGGGATTTTTCGCTTAGGGGATTTTTCCTACTAAAAATGTTGTCAAATGAAAGGGGATGCCCTCTATTTATAGGGAAAAATTTGGTTAAACTAAAACCCTAAAAGCCAACCAGTCGTCGAGTTTAGCTTGAACCGGACTTAAGAATACCGGAAATAGATAATTTAGAAAACTAGATATTCATTTGGCCAAAATAGCGTCGTTTCCAGAGTCCTAAAACCGGCGCCGGCCATACAACGTTGTATGGACGCTTCGGGAAGCGTGCCTTGCTTGGTTCGTTGAAGTAGAGCCCGCCCTTGGATTCCCTTCGGGTTGGCTCGCAAAAAACACTTTTCTCTCTACTTACCATGATAATTGGAAGAATTACTCATGCATTGTCCCTGTCATCTTGTTCATGTTTGCTTTCATCAACCTCTCCATGTTGTTAAGTTTTTTCTCCATTTTATCAAATTCATTGTAATGAACAAGTGGTTGAGATTAAGAAATAACCAATTGAGAAGATCCTCTTAAAACATTGTATGATCCTTGGAGGGGAGGCCTTTGGTAGAAATAAAAGGAAAAGTTTCCTTGGAATTCCCCACCTTGCACATTACTTGTCGGGCTATGATACATTAACTTGCTTTGACCAACCTAAGTCGGATGAAGAAGATTATGGTTCAAAAATGCACCTTGAAAGGCTACATTGACTTGCTTTTAGCCCAAAGTGAATGTCAAACAAAATATGGACAAACACTCAAAGAATGATCATATGATAAGAATTTAAAACAAGAGACAATGTAGGGTGGGGACATTATTAGGACTCAGGTTTTCGCTAGAGCCAACCGTTTAACCATGTTTTTCAAAGCGGTAATTTTAGCATCAAGGTACCTTATTTCATTAACCACTTACATACCCTCCTTCTTTGACTACATGTTCCATTAACCACGTACATACCCTCCTTCTTTGACTACTATTGATTTTAGGCACTAAGGCTCTTGTCTTTGGTCACCTCTTAATTAGGGATGGCAACGATGCAAGTTGGGGGTAGGGAGTGCCATCCCTATCTCCGTCTGCGCCACGCCTTGTCCCTATCCCTATCCCTACTTCGTGGGAAAAACTCCTCCTCATCCCAAAATTCAAATGTTAATCCAAAGTCAACTTATATTAACTTTTAAATCAAAAACTCAAAAAACAACTTGAATGTACAACCACAATTGTTGCTTCCATCATTGGACAATGGCTCACACAAACTACACACCTATAAATCCTCGATTACCGCATATAACCCTTTTTTGTTTGTTAGGCCCATCTACGCGAACTCTACAGTAGATTTACAAAATGAAATTGTTTGACAATATTATAAGTTAACGACATGCAACAAATAAAAGTTACAACTGAAACCGTAAATATTTACAAACGATAATTTTGAAACGGTTTGTAAATATTTACGATTCAGTTGTACCTTTTATTTGTTGCATGTCGTTAACTTATATTTAAATTTTGAACTTTATCGACCTAAGCCTTGCCATGTCCACGGACAAGGGCGGCGGTAACGACTCCCCAACCTTCCTTTCCGCTGCGCTAATCATCGGCTAGCGGCTTGTTTAATCTAAAATCGGTGATTACAGGGTTGGGGACATTACAACATGCAACATAGGTTGATTTATGAAGAAGGGAACAAGTGGTAGAGGAGTTAAATGGAAACAAAAGGTGATAAACAATAGTCCATTTTTGTTTCCATTTGACTCCCTTCTGCCCTTCTTCGTGAATCGCCCTATGTTGCATGTACGCTTCATGTTTTGCCTTGTAAAACCTACCTCATTGTTAATCACAACAATGTGATTCATCGTGTTATGTCTTCGATCGTTAAAGGAAATTAAAGGGATGACCTCAACATTTCAGTCATATTTATCTTATTATCTTATGAATTACGTAAATTTCAACAAAATCATAGCTTCTAGTTTATGATCATGTATAATACAATAAGCTTACAACCAAAAAGGAGACTGGAAATTTAGATGATTGGATAAATTAGTCCACCCCAACATCACCTCATTATAATACACAAATTTGATAACAAATGTATATTTATGATCGACAAGTATTTGGGGAAATCCATATATCCAAAAAAATTATAGGTTCTTACTTTTTATAGTATGTAAGATAATTGTTTACGTGTGTGTGTATGTGTGTGTGTGTGTGCGTGAGTGTGTGTGTGCGTGCGTGTGTGTGTGTGTGTGTATATATATATATATATATATATATATATTACTTCAATTTTGATGTATTATACATTGTCATAAACTAGATGTGATTTTTTTGAAATTTTACATAATGCATAGGACAAATTAATATGAATAAAATGTTAAGGTCATCCCTTTAATTCGCTTTAATGACCTCAATACATAACTACAACCGTAGTTCCCATAACCCTTGTTGTCTTTAACAATGAGATCGGATTCAATAGGCAAAACATAGAGTACATGTGCAGTGTGGGTCGAGTTTTATGAAGAAAGGGAAAAGGGATAAAGGTTTTATCGGAGAAAAATGTGGTAAATAATCACAAAACTAGTAATAATTCTCTCTTGTTTATCACATTTTGGTCCAATAAAGCCTTTATCCCCTTTTCCCTTTCTGCGTGTACTTGACCCACACTATACATAGACTCTTTGCCTAGTAAATTTGACCTCATTGCTAAAGTCAAAAAGGGTTATGTGAACTCTGGTTCTAGTTATATCTTTGAATAGTTAAAGCAAACTAAATGGATGGCCTAACATTTCATTAATATTCATTATTGTCTTATGCATTACGTAAATTTAAAAACATCATCTACTCTAGTTTACGATCATGTATAATACAACAAATTTACAACAAAAAAGGAAACCAAAAATTTGGATAATAGGATAAATTAGTTCACCCAACATCAACTCATCAAAATAAATAAATTTGATAACAAATTTATCTTTATGGCAAGTATTTGGGGAAATCCATATATCCAAATACCTTTCCAATTTTTACATTTTCACATTTATATTTTCTCCCTTTTGATCCTTAAACCCTAAACCACAAATTTTTCTATTTCCTCAAACCCTAAACCATAAATATTTTTATTTCTCTAAACTCTAACCATATTTGGATATCAATTTTGATAATTGGATAAATGAATTCACCCTAACATTACCTCATCAAAATAAACAAATTTTAATACGAATTATCTTTATGAGAAGTTTTTAGGGATGACCCTATATCCAAATTATCTTTCTATTTCTCTAAACCATAAACAAATTTGAATACACTCCTTCGATTTAGCATCCTAACTATCATTCTATTTTTCTAATATTATTAAATCCTAAGCTCTTAAACCCTTTTCTCAAAATCTCAAACATTTCATGAATTTCTATCTTAACAAACTAAACAAATGTTACCCACATTCTTAATAAACAATCCAACATTTCAACAATCTCAAACATTACCCACATTCTCAACATTCAAATTACCTCAAATACATTCAACATTCAACTACCTAAATTTTGTAAATAGCTTAAAACAAAAAATAAAGAAATGATAGAGAATCATACTAGAAGAACGACGACAACGAAGAGAGGGAGCGAGAGGCTAAAGGTCGAACAAGTAGTAGACCGAGCAAAAGGAAAGAGGAGAGCTACACCTAAAAGAAACAAGAGGACATAGTGAAGGAAAGGAAAGAGCAATCGGAGGTAAAACCGAAAGCTTACCGGCGAGAGTGAGCGATGAGAGCTTATCGGCGACAAGTATCAAACCGAAGAGATCTAGATCCGAGG
The DNA here is from genome assembly GCA_021018815.1 of Talinum fruticosum. Classification (NCBI taxonomy): domain Eukaryota; kingdom Viridiplantae; phylum Streptophyta; class Magnoliopsida; order Caryophyllales; family Talinaceae; genus Talinum; species Talinum fruticosum. The sequence goes on from JAITYX010000011.1 coordinate 7,185,176, forward strand.
AATATGGAGGAAAGGAACTGTGGGAGAGTGAAAAGACCGAGAAAATTAGAGAAGATGAACTAAGCGTGTAAAAGAGCAGTGTACGCAATCTCGGGTTTTTTAGATATATTGTGGAACACATTTAACGACGGTTCATTGAAACAATCGTCGTCAAATATGACCTATGACGAAGGTTGTTTCTATGAACCGCCGTCATATGTTGGGAGTTTCACCTATGACGACGGTTCATTAAAACAACCGTCGTCATAAGGCCTCAATAAAGCCGCTTATTTACAAAAATGTCACCGATCCATTTTTCATGACGGTTTGTCCTTTTAACTGTCGTTAAAAATGGTTCATGTAGTAATGACTCTTGGTCATTGTTTACTTCTACGGCCTTTTACATCTACGTTTGTCATTGTAGCATATTCCGATGTGGATTGGGCTAGTTGTAAGGATACTTGTCGTTCCACCACTAGTTATGTTGTATACTTTGGACCCAATCTCATTTCTTGACGTTCAAAGAAGCAACCCACTGTCTCCATGTCCTCCACGGAAGCTGAATGTCGTACTATTGGTTATGTTGTTGCCAAACACAATCTGAATTTGCAAGTTGTTAATGTATTTATACTTCTTCAGGATTCGATACGTTTGTGTTGTGGCAATGCTAGTGCCACATATATGATTGCTAACCACGCTCGACACGATCTAAGTAGGCACATTATTTTGGATTATTACTTTGTTTAAGAGCGAGTGACTTTTGGTTATTTAGTTATTCGTTATATCCCTACGGATCCGGATGTACATATTGTTGACATGTTCACTAAGGGATTGCCTTCCCAACGGCTTTTATTTCTTAAGTATGTATGTGTGTCCCGTGATCAAATTTGATAGGCATAATGGTAGCGTGCTATGAATATTAGGAATTTATTTTATCTTGTACTTCCTCTGTTTTAAAATACTTGTCACTTTAAGGTTGTGAGGAATACCAAAAAAAAAAAAGAATTCATGATAAAATTTGTGTTTAAAAGACTAAATTGCCCTATAATTTCATTAAAAATGAAAAAAATAATAAAAGAAGAAGAGAAAAAATAATTAATAAGGACAAAATTGGTAAATTAGTTATTAATACGTCATTGAAATTATAAAGTAACATATACTATAAAATAAATAAATTTAATTAAAATAACATGTGTTTTAAAATAGAGGAAGTATTATCGAATATTCAACATCAAGACTCGTATATTTGGGTAAGTCACTCCATTGTTTCTCACATAAAGAATGAAGAGATACACCATTTGCCCCTCCCCTTTATTCAAACTCAGTCTGAAATTTGGACTTGTTTTTTACATGTATATTACATTATGTATTAACCAAATTATCCCTAATCATATAAAATTTAAAATCTCTCCCTCGTAGGTTGTGGAAAGTAATAAAAGCATACCAAAATCATTCAAACACCAACCATGCACCTATCTCTTCTTTTTAATTTAGCCAACCAAATTATTCCAGCATCTTATTTATTTCCTTCACCGAATGAAGTCTTTGAAAAAATAGAGTTGCCTAAATTCGGAAACATCAATATAATAATATCTTCCCACTTAATTATTATTCCACCCTCTCTCTCCTGATATCTTCTTCACACCTTCTCTTTCTCCTGTCTTTTTCTTCTGTAGTGGCAGTGGGAGGAGTTTTCTAGGGTGGCAGTCAATTAGTCAGCCAGTGAGTGACTGAGCGATAGAGGTGATTATGAAAGCAAGAAAGAGGAGAAGATGATAATGCTTTCCCTAATCCATTCTCTCTCCTATGCGCCGTCCTCCTCTGCTTGCCTCTTGCCGTCGTCTTCACCATCTCCTCCGACTCCTCCGCCCCCTCCTCCTCCGCCGCGGTCACTCACAGCCGGGTTACTTCTCTGCTCTCTCTCCCAGTCATTAAACCCTCCCCTGAAAAAATCCCACCCCCAAAAAGTCTCCAACCCCCAATCTCAAACTCCTCTCTCACCGGCACCCCACCTCCCAACTCTTCCCCCGCCCCCGCCCCCTCCGGTGACGCCGTTTTGGGAGGAGGATGAGAAGGTCGATTCAGATCTCCTCAAACGGGCTTCCCAGGTTAACCCGAAACCAACCCGGATCCCAAAGAAAATAGCTTTCCTGTTCTTAACGACCAGCCCTTTGCATTTTGCCCCACTTTGGGAGCTCTTCTTTAACGACAGCGGCGCCAAGGGCAAATACAATGTCTACATCCACGCGGATCCGAGTTACGAGTATAACCCGCCCTTCTCGGGAGTCTTTTCGGGTCGGGTCATACCCTCATCTAAACCCACGCTTCGCAACAGCCCCACGCTTGCCGCGGCAGCGCGTAGGTTACTAGCCCACGCGCTTCTTGATGACCCGGCAAATTACATGTTTGTGTTGTTGTCCGCTTCGTGCATCCCTCTCCACTCGTTCAACTTCACCTACGCCACACTCGGGGATTCCCGGAAGAGCTTCATCGAGGTTCTGAGCAACGAGACAACGGCGTACGGACGGTGGGCGGCGCGTGGCGAGGACGCGATGCTGCCTGAGGTGGGCCTTGACAGATTTCGTATAGGGTCTCAGTTTTGGGCCCTCACGCGCCGCCACGCTCGCGTCGTGGTTAGGGACGTGAGGCTATGGAGCAAGTTCAGGTTGCCGTGCGTGACGCTGGACTCGTGTTTTCCGGAAGAGAATTACTTCCCTACGCTGCTGTCCATGGTGGACCCTAGAGGTGTGGTCCCCGCCACGCTCACTAACGTCAACTGGGAGGGACGCTGGGACGGTCATCCTTACACTTACAATGCGTCCGAGGTGGGCCAGGATCTAATCCAATGGCTCAGAGAGACCAGGCCTAGGTATGGGGACGCGACAATCAACGGCTCGGATGTGTCTGTCACGGAAAGGTGGGATCCGTTCTTGTTTGCTAGGAAGTTCGCGCCCGACTGTGTGGAACCGCTGGTGAGATTAGTAAAGGACGTCCTTTTCAAAGATTAGGAATAATAATAATAATAATAATGTAAGAATAGCTTTAACTTTTGTAGTGTAAATTCTGCCTCATAGTCAAAAAAGTGTGAATGAATGAATGGATAATGTAAAAGAAATTAGTAGGAGAGAAAAGAGACAAAAGAGAAAATCTCTTTTATTTTAATTTATTTTTTGTGGCAACGGTTATTTAAATTTAAAGTTGGCCCGAGTTGACCCGGTTCTTTGCGTGTGACTGACTCGGCAGTCGGAGGGCACGTGACTCTTACAAATGGCAATATTTTGTTTCTAATATAAAATATGTAACCTTGTATTAAAAAATATGTAACGCCCACCCACCAATTAGTGATGTTAAAATATTGTTTGGACGTGAAGAAGTTAAGTTAATGTTGTGTCAAAATTTGGTGATGGGATAGCAAAGACGTGGCATGCATGTAAAGTGTGTTTTCGGCCGAATTACATTGGACGAGCGAATGGTTATGATTTAAGCTTATCGACTACGGTGGGTTTTTAAACGTCAAGAAAAAGAAAGCTAATTTGATACTTTTTGTCTTTTTAAAAAGAACGTTCTTAATTCTCCTTCAATATATGCCAAAATCATGTCGGCTTTTTATACATACAAGTATCCAAATTATCTTTATTTTTTCAATTAATATAATTATGAAAGAGAGAAAAATTTTAAATAATAATAGTTTTAAATTTAAATATCAAGGATATTATTGGTGTTTTTTACCTTTCGATGATGCTATTTCATTAATATGCTCTGACATGTGTGCAAATCACATGTAATTTTTACCTAATAATACAAAATTCTTAACAATAATAAGTGGTAATAAGGATGGTTACAGTCCCGACGCGGCCCGATCCGAGATGGAGAAAAATCCCTATCCCAAACGGAGAGTAAGGCGGAAATATGGAAAAATCCTTTATTGCGTTCACTGGAATGGGATAGGGAAGTTTTTCTCCTGTTGCCCACTGTAGGAGCCGGCGTCCGGACCTTCCCTCCAAAATGTCAACTTTAGGTGAGGTGGGTATCTTATTAAGTTGATTTTTAAATTAGGTTTTGAAATAGGTTTAGAGGAAAAATTGGTTGGTGTTTTTATTAATAATTTTATTTTAGAAATTGTATTTTTAGAAATCTCATGATATTATTTCTTTCGAAAACCAAATTGCCGCAAAGTTACTTGGACTAGGCAATAAAATAATTGTCCGGGCCGAAGTTGAGCCGGGTAGCGATCCACGGGGCCAACGCTGGCCCACCGTGACTAATGTTCAAGCATTGGGCATCTAGTTGGGACTGCCGAGGCAATCTCGGTCAGATAGCTTAAGCTATTAATTTGTTTTCCAATTTTTTCTAATTTTTGCAAAGAAATGGCGAGAAGCAATATTGGAATTAAAATCTAAACGGGGTAATAGTCAATCAGCTTTAGAAATAAAAACTAATAACAATAAAAGGCACTTTCTAATTTCGAGTTTACCGAAAGAAATACCGAAAACGGACAAAACTCAAAATTTTGAAAAGGTTTTACAAAAGGGACTCCATAGGTCAAAACCAATGATCCGACGTTCAAGGGGGATAGTACGAAATGAGGAGGGTCACACCTCATTCCGTTCGTCAATAGGCGACCCCTACTAATTAATTTTGTGAGTTTAAGTTGCGTTAAATAAAACAGGCAACTAAAATGCAAAGTGCGGAAATTAAACAATCAAAACATGCTTAAAACGATAAACAAAAGCGATAAAAAAGCAATAAAATAAAGAAAAAAAGAAAACAAGAAATAAAAAGTTACATCGGGCGGGAGGAAAAAATAAAGAGGTACAACTTTAATCAACAATACGGAAATCGATAAATTTCGGGAATTAAATAAAGCTTTAAATAACAACTCCAAAATGGTTGAAGCACGCCATCGGGTTGATCCACCTGTCGAACTTGAATCACGAACGAATTTTGGCACCGTGACGGTAGGACAGTGCCAGTGAAAAAGTGGCAAAAAGGACTTTGCTAGGGTTTTTAGAAATGAAGTTTAGAGTAGGAGTTAGTGAGAGTGGAGAGAAGAGAGTGCAGGGAAAGAGAATTTCAACATAAGTAGGGGATTTCCCAACCGAAATCAATACGAAATGAGAGGAGAAACCCCCTATTTATAGGAATTTTTAGGGTTTAAAAACCCCAAAAGACCTCCAGCTGGCGGCGGCCACTTGATAAAAGTGAGTTTGAGATTGCTGGAATAGGATAAAGAAAAATCGGGGATCTAAAGCTGGTAAAAAGATACACCTCAAAGGATTCTAGGGTCCGACATTTGAACAAAAACGACGTTGTTTGGAGGTTTGGGAGTGCGTGTCGGGCTTTGCCGTTGAAAAAGGCAAAATGTTGCGTTTTTAGTAGTTGGGAGGTCCGACACTAGTACGGCTCTAGGGTTGGGAGTCCGAAACTAGCTTAGGTCGGCCGAAGTTGGTTTGTGGACTGAACCAATCCCGGAAAATGGTATTAGGGTTGTTTAATGGTGATGGGTTGGATTTTTGTGGGCTAAACCAACATCCATCACGTTGTTTTAGTCCGATCATGACCCAAGCTTGCAAACGAGATTTGGTTTAATCATCGAGCTAACAAAATAAATAAAAATATAAGGATGACACATTTTTGGTGTCTACACCCACCCTGCTCCCCCATTTGGTTTTTTTTTGTATTCTTACGCCTATAATGCTACACATTTGTAGGGGTAATTTTGTAATATTAAACATGCCAAACCTTAAATATAAAATCAATCCACCCTACCCCACCCCCTTTCAGTCGTCCCCTTCACTTTCTCTCCTCTCCCTCCCACCCCCTCTCTCACTTATGGAAGAAAACCCAGGAAGTTCGTTCTCCTCCATGTCATTACTCGCTATCAACGATAAGCATCACCACCGCTGTCCTTTATCGCCACCGTTGCCGCCTTCTATACCTACGAAACCCTAGAAGGCCAAAATTTGCTCTTCGAGTGTCATTGCCTCGCTTTACCGCTCTCCCCTCACCACCCGCCCTGCTTCCCCATTTGTTTTTTTTTTGGTATTTTTACGCCTCAAATGCTTGCATATTTGTAGGGGTAATTTTGTAATATTTAACAAACCTTAAATATAAAACCAACCCACCCCACCCCTCCCTCTTTCCGTCATCCCCTCCACTCTCTCTCCTCTCCCTCTCCCTTTCTCTTTCACTCGTGGAAGGAAAACCCATGCGATACATTCTCCTCCATGTCATTATTCGCCATCACGAGATAAACACCACCATCGCCGTCCTTTATCATCTGTCGTTGCTGCCTTCTATAGCTACTAAACCCTAGAAGGCCATAATAGGATTTGCCAAAAGACTTACTAATTTTCTGAAAGAGGAACTGCTCCACTATTTGATATCTAGATCCAAAAATTTCACCCAGACTGGAACCTCAGTAAATTCCTCCTTAAAATCTTTATGCCATGTTTTCACAATAAAAGGCTTATTATCAAATTGATAAAATCCATGTTGCAACACTAGTTCTCTAGTCTCAATTGAATCAAATCTAATCAAGATAACTCCATTTGCCATCATCACAACCCTATCAATTATATAGTCCTTCCATATACACTTATGAAGCCGTTAGCAAAAGATGGGGATAATGCTCCCAAAACATAGCATGCTTGTACCAGATTCCCAAAATCTGATTTCAAATTCTATATCATCCAATTCAATTTTGGTGAAAGGATGTCATGGTCTTTGTGAGGTTGGACATACAATAGTTTTTGACCAACATTTCTCAACTTAGAGATATCTAGTTGTTCCCAAACAAAGGTAAGGGGATTACCACTTTTATCACCAATTATCGAGTTGAGCTCTCGCTGCGTCGATGATTGCATCTCACCTTGATTGCTTCCTTTGGTAGACGTTGAGGGTGGAACTGTTCCATTGTGTTGTGCTTGATCGAGTATCCAAAACAGTAGAATCATCACCGGTATTAGTTTGATTCGATTCAGGGAGTTCGCGATGGTATCGATTGAGAATGGTCTCAAATCTTCTTCGGCCTACCTCGCCTGGCCATGGCGAGAGGATAGTTCTCATGGAGGAACAATCACTTTAATAGTTAAAAAAATTAAATATTTTATTAGTCGAGATGTCAATTTATTTTTTTATTATTTTATCCAAGAGACATCATTTTAGGTCGTCTTAATAAAAATTAAATTAAATTTAAATCAATGACAATATATCAATAAATTTTAAATAAATTTTTTATTAGTGTAAATTATAATTTCTTTAATTAAAAATTATAAAAAGAAAACTTAAAAAAGAATATTCCTAATTCACTACATAAAAACCATTAACATGCATATTCTTCAAATTAGAATGAGTAAATTTGATAGTGATTCATATAAACAAGTAAAAGAGGAAGCAACAAGCGGCGATAATGAATGAATCAAAGCTACACTTGTTAAGACCATTTCTATCAGTCAATGAGTGATGAGCTAATAACCAATTCAACCCAGCACTCAAAGTTCATAACAATTTTGAGGGAAATTATTTCATATCCATAAAAGGTACATCATCAGAATCATCAGCGCCTGTAGCTCAGCGGATAGAGCGTCTGTTTCCTAAGCAGAAAGTCGTAGGTTCGATCCCTACCTGGCGCGATTTTTATTACAGAATTTGTTCAAGTCTTCAAGACCGTTTGTAAGGCATTTTTTTGTTTTTGAATCAGTTTGTAAGGCATTTTGATTTCATCGTAGAAAAGCTGGGAATCATAACCCCAGCAGAATCATCTCACTCGCTCTTTTCCGCTGCTGTTCTTTTTGCCCTTGCAGCCTGAAATTAAATCCTAACCCAGTAATTGAGTTCAGCCCTCGAAGTTAAATTCTTCCATCTTTGGTAGAATTTTGTAATTTTCTCCCCTTTCGATGGGATCTTCTTGTCGTTTGATTTATTTCTGAAACCCCTAAATTTTTAGCTTTCGTTGCTTATTTTGTAGTGCAGATAATGGGAGATGCCAGAGAAAACGGAGCATACGAAGAGGAGCTCCTTGATTATGCAGAGTGAGGACAAAGTTCCAGATTCCATAGCCACGAAAGCCAATGGTGAAGCAGGCAAAAAGTCGGTTCTTCTGTCACTCTTGGTTCTCTGAATTTTGTTTCTATTTGGAAAAGTTTTCTGTTGTTTTGATGCGGGATGTGTGATTTCATGTTACTTTTAACTAGTTGTTGATTGTTTATATATTTGGATTCTGTTTGAATAAACTATGTTATTTGGAGGGTTTTTTTTTTTTTTTTGTAGATGATAAGCTATTAATTTTTTTCTTTTGCGTTTTCCTAGTATGAGCTATGAGATCTATAGCTCGTTAAAACTATATAAATTGGCATATAGCGGTAAATTAGCAATGATAATTTTCGGAGTAGACTTGGTAAAAATTAATCCGATCTGAAGTCGCCTGAAATTTTTGTGTTTTGGACATGATTTTCTCGACTCGAACTCGAAAAAAACTGAACTCGAAAACCCGCAAACCAACCGGCCAGCGACCGGTTGGGTTAATGCAATAAAAACAACAATTTGGGAGTGTTTGGCAAAGAGCTTTTTGCCTCCAAAAAGCTATTTTTAGGCTGTTTGACTGGGTCAAAAAGTTAAAAGGAGATGTTTGGTAAAGAGTTTTTGGAATAACTTTTTGATCTAAAAACTCTTTTACAAAACACTCTTTGGAATAGCTTTTTGGAAGAGTTTATTGCAATTAATACTTGAAGTTACCATATTATTTTTTACATTTTGGTGAAATTAAACTAATTGTCATTGAAATTACGCTAATTGCCATTAAAATTACACTTATATGAGATTTTTTTGTTCATATTTTTTCACTTTTAGAAAAATAGTAGAGAATGATTATTAATATTTAAGTTAATTTTTTTATTTTAATTTGACAAATTATTTAGTCTATCATAATAAATAAATAGTTTTGTCATATAAATGTGAAATATATTATTAAAAATAAACTTCAAAAAGATATACATAATTAAAATTGTATAGAAGGTGTAAGTGTAATTTTATATATCACATAATTCTTAATTAATTTTAAGAAGAAAAATGAATATGGAATGAAAATAATTATAATGTATAAAACAATTAATGAAATTAAGTTATGAGCATAAATGAAATTTTACCAAACAACTTTGTTAAAAACAGACTAATTTCACCAAACACCCTTTCCTCAAACGACTATCGGCTAACAGACTAATACAAACATGTAACAACTAACAAAAACAACTAAGAGCCGATTGCCAAACAGAGCCTTAGCTTTGTGGCCTAATTGATTGAATGTTTTATGCACATTATTATATGATTTTCCTTTCACTTTATCACTCTTTTGATAATGGTTATTTATTATATTATATCATTCGGAGAGACGGTACATATTTATCGCAATAATTTACAAATGAAGACTAATAATATTTCATTTTTCAACTTCTTTCTCATAAAAAAATTATATACAAAAATTATACATAATTAATTTCAATAAAAATATGTCCGGATTCAAATAGTGTTGTATGTTACAAATAGTAAAAGTTCACAAGTTATACTTGTTGTATTTTTGGTGAATGGAATATATCTAGTCATATCTTAAATAATATACTTTTGTTTTTAAGAAATATATTACGAGTAATGATGTAAAATTTTGATGTTATAATTAAAACTAATAATTTTAATTTATTGTAAATTTCTAATTCTTATTTATTTGAAACTGTTATAGTTGTACTTAAACCATAGAGCCTAGAATGGACAATCGGCCTGTTAAAACAAAGTTAAATTTTTACTAATGAATAAAATGGGTTATGCCTACCTAGGCCAACCCTTTCTTCATGTGTTTAAAATGCATTAAATATGCGTATAAACCTCCATAGTATAATAGAAAAGGTGAAATAAATATCGGAACTTTAAATGAATCATTAACAAAACAAATCATTATTATTCAACCCACTATTGACGCAACCTTTCATTGACCTTATTTAAACGGGTCAAGCGGCACCGTTTGACTCAATGGGGTTTTCACACAAATATCATAATGAAATTTTTGAATATTTTTGAATATTGTTTTTAGAAAATACAAATAATATATTTTTTAAAAAATTGTGAGAAATTTTAAGCAAAAAATATGTAAGATTTTTATAATTAAAAAAGAAAAATAATTGATAAAAAGGCGGTGTCAACCTGTTGGGTCGACCCGAAACCCGTATAACTCGATATACGACCACCGTATTCTACCCGAACCCGAAATACATCCGACCCGTATTTTGCTCGAGTCGAATACCCCGACGCGTATTTAACCGGCCTCCCGAATTGACGAGTCTACCGGCTAGATTTGGTTGTTGGAAATTAGAGATAAAGTGGTGTTATAAACAATTAGAGCTACTAAATATTTGTTACCAACACTTAGGATGGTGTTCGGGTCACCTTGCTTGAGACAAATGGATCAACTTAATTTAATGCCTACAAAACACCAAACAAACAAGTTTTAAGATATAGTAATATTGAAATGGAAAATCAAACCGTGCCATGGCCTAGCCACTCGTCCTACGAACGATTTCGCCGAATTTACGGTGCAAACTTCACACGCGCGACTGTTCCCCATGATTAACACGGCGCTAATCAATCGGGTGCACTCCCAATTAATTAACTTGGAGTACTTGAATCAATGCCCAAAGATGTCTATATTTAGGGTTATGGTTTATGTGTTTAGGAGAATTTAATTGGAGGAGATTGAGCTATTTTTGGTGAGGTTAAACATAAGCTAGAGAGGGAAATGAGGGGCTGAATTTTGAGCACCATAATGCAAGAATGAAGCTGAAATTTTCTGCATAGAACTTAATACACAAGCCTCCTTATATAGTCAAAGGCAAGTGAATAAGGCCAAACAAGAATCATTGCAAATATACTCCTTGGAGACCAAGGTAGACAAAGCTTGCATGGGTAATCCATCATGATGTTGGCCACTTGGGGAAGAAGACAAAAAATCCACAAAGGGACAACCAACCACAAAGGACAAGCTTTGAGGTTTTTCCAACAATCCCCAAAAAGATCAAAGCTTGGAAGGAAAAATATAGACATGTCTGTGCTGGCATAGAGAAATTAATGCATAGATGTCAATATCTCGCGACTTGAATTAACACCTAGTGACTCCAGGTTTTTGAAGACAAACATCCTAACAAGTGACAATCGTCTTGAACTTGATAGGGAGTTGTAAGTCCGCCACCTGGGCACACGTCAATTTAAGATATTCTCATACTCCGCGGTTTGGTGCCTTATACTGGCTATGGCCACTCCTAGTAGCTCATAGGTGCTCTAGGAGGTTGACCCATACCAACCCTTCGACAAGAGGCGGCCACACTTCTACACCTAAGTAGGTGGATCCATCTAGTATGTGTTACTTTTACGCCTTTATGGTTTATTAAGAGCCAAATGCTCAACCTTACCCAACAGCAGTAAAGCACTACAACTCACATATACCATAGAGAGGGATGCCATGTAGTGCTCCCGGAATTAAGTAATGATTTTGTTACTAACCTTTGAACTTGCTTTGCTGCAAGTAGGGATCCATCATTACAATTCCTCAATGGGTCTCAATCCCATCCCCTCGATGTATCAAAGATAATTTTTCTACAAAGGCCTTTCGTTAGTGGATCTACAAGATTCTTTTCAAACTTCACATAGTCCAGTGATATCACTCCATTTTCCAGTAGCTCCGTCACTACTTTGTGTCTCAATCGTATGTGCCTTCTCTTTCCATTGAAGGCCTTATTCGTTGCAACTAAGATAGCTGCCATATTATCACAATGTAGTGCAATCAAAGGAGCCGACTTCCCCACAGTGGGACATCTGCTAGCAGATTTTTCAGCCATTCAGCCTCACGGCCTGCCAATTCAAGAGTAATAAACTCATATTCCATAGTAGACATAGCAGTGACTGTTTAGCAAATTTCCAGGATATAGCACCTTCAGCTAGTGTAAACACATAACCACTAGTGGAATTAATATCATCATTATCAGATACCCAATTGGCATCACTATATCCTTCTAACACAGTGGGAAATTTTCCATAATGCAAACTGCAAGTCATTGTACCTTTCAAATATTTAAGCAAGCGTTTCAATGCATTCCAATGGTCATTACTGGGGTTATGAGTATATCTACTAAGTCTACTCACAGCTTATGCAATATCAGGCTGAGTATAATTCATTAAGAACACAGCTGGTTTTGGTCTATCAACCTTACAGCAGATCTATCCAGTTGCTGGGCATGTTTCTGTGCTAGTTCTCTGTCATGCCAGAGAGTTAGCTTATCAGGTAGTAGATCAACAGTGCAGGTTTTTTTGTGAGCATTGTTTTATTGTTTTTCTTGAAAGGCATTTTTTTAAACCAGTGCCGTGATTTTGACACCTAATCTCACCTTAAACTGGTGCAGATCTGTCATGAGTTTGACAGGTTCAGTACATATTTACCTGCCATCAAGGTTTCTGTTTTCTATGGTGGTGTCAACTGTCAACATAAAAATTCACATGGACCTGCTAAAACACGAATGCCCCCATATTCTCGTGGGTACACCTGGAAGGATACTTGCATTGGCGAGGGACAAAGACCTATCATTGAAGAATGTTAGACATTTCATACTTGATGAATGTGACAAGATGCTAGAGTCCCTTGGTATGTATTGGTCTTATGTTGTGTTATCCTTCTTGTAAACATTAAACATATTTTCCTCCTGATCCTCGCAACATATTCTCTTATAACTGGCTTTTGCTTTCCTTGTTAACGGCCGACATGAGGAGAGATGTGCAGGAGATCTTCAAGATGACCCCTCATGATAAGCAAGTAATGATGTTTTCCGCAACTCTCAGCAAGGCAATCTGTCCTGTCTGCAAGAAATCATGCAAGATGTAATGTTCCATGGCCAATTGTTGATTTCAAGCCCCTTCCATTATGCCAAATTTCTGCAGAAGATACCTGTCTAGCTTTATAAATGTTATGGTTGGAGGTTGTCCTCACATTCTGCTGAGGAACACCGTTCCTCATTTCTTATGAGGAAGATGGAGGATTCGGGTGACTATAACTGAGATTAGGCTTGTTTGAATGTTTGTGTCTTTTTTGGTCAATTATTTTTCACGGGTGGTTCCCCCCCCACCCCATCACCTCTGGTTAGTAGCCTTTGTTTTGAGTCATCTGTGATGAAAAGTTATGAGCATTGGTTTTGAGAGTTTCCATACCTTGGTCATTTCTCCGGATCTGCAGAAGGAGCTTAGCTTTGTAGTTGCTATCGTATTCAAACATGGTTAGTAATTTGGCTGCCAAATAATGGTGTGATAGTCCTGTGTGACTCAAGGAGACATTGGTCGACCTGCGAGGATCTTGAACCTCCTTCATTTCATGACTGATTCCTTTCAATTGAGGAAAGGCCCTAATATGCTTTACTGTGACCTTTCTTCCTTTCAGCCAATGAAAATATATGTTGATGCTGAAGCAAAGTTGACCCTTCATGGTTTGGTACAGGTATATGATTTAAGTATTGAAGGTTTCTTCTAAATGAACTTTAGCTACTCTGCTTTGTGTCTCACTTTAATTTGTGTTACGGCACTACATCAAATTGACTGAGTTGGAGAAAAATCGCAAATTAAATGACCTGTTGGATGCTCTGGACTTTAATCAGGTTGCCATCTTTGTAAAAAGTGTAAGTAGGGCTGCTGAGCTAAACAAGCTGCGGATAGAATGCAACCTTCCTTCGATCTGCATTCATTCTGGAATGTCCTAGGAAGAAAGGTTTTGCTTTTTCTGTTTGTGGATTATACCTTATAATGTGCACTTTTTGTGGTTGTCTTTGCTTTGTCATTTAGAGTGTTCCGCTTCCTGTCTTCAGGCAGTCACTTGTGTGTTTGATTCTTGTCTTGGTGGTGATCTTTAGAGGACCCTTCAATCATGTCTTCAATTAATTCTTCTTCCAAAGAAAAACTATTCTAACTTACCGTGAACTGTGTGGTGAAGATTTAAATAGGAGTTTCGTGATCATTGCAGTGCAGTTTGTTATTCTACTATGCATTTTTTAATCTGTCTAGATTAATTATGCTCCGATGTGTCTTTAACTTGGCCACAGGGTATTTGGATGGAACAACCATACATGCATAGTGGCCCTAAAATATACTTTTAGTTGAACATGGGCAGAAGAGTTGGATATAAAATTAATCTTTTTAGGTGCTTTTAGTTATCCAGCAACCATCCTAGAATGATAAAATAAAGCATGTTGCATTACATAAGGTTCTGATTATGGGGGCTAGAGGCATATAAGTTAGCTGTGTTTGTGAGGATGTGAAATAGACGTTTAACATTCCCTGCTCACCTGCTGTCCAAAAACGTGATGCTTTATCTTTGCAGGGGTGTTATATCCATCTCCATGTTTGTGTTTTATTCACTGGGATATTTTGTTGTGGTAACATCTTCTGCATCACTATATTCTTATTTATGGCATTGACATCAATGAACTGTATTACTCCTAGATTGGCTCGCTACAGGGGCTTTAAGGATGGGAAGCAAAGGATTCTTGTTGCAACAGATTTGGTTGGAAGAGGGATTGACATTGAGCAAGTAAACATTGTTATCAATTATGATATGCCAAATTCTGCAGACACATACCTGCATCGGGTACGTATTGTTGTACAAATTGATTTCTTGTAGTACATGTTCTACTTTCACTTATATTAACAGTTTAACCACTTTTTGGACATTTAATTCTAAATTCCTATAGGTTGGTAGAGCTAGGGGTTGGCACTAAGGGTCTTGCCATAACGGTTGTTTCTTCTGCTTCTGACTCTAATGTACTTAATCAGGTCTGATATTTTCCTTGCTTGTGATTCAATGATATGAGGCTCAGACCTCATAAGGTTTAAGCTCTTTAGTTTATAGGTCCTCCAATCGCATGCTTAAACTTTAAAGAGATCTTGTGTGCAGGTTCAGAAGAGGTTTGAGGTGGATATGAAGGAGCTTCCTGAGTAGATTGACACCTCCACCTACAGTATGTCCTTGTATTATGTATCTTTTTTCCTTTTTGGTTATGTTTTTAGATTGTTTTCTGGCATGGAAGGGGTGATAGTTTTGAACTGCAAATGCTCCTGTTTGTTTTTAATTCCATTTCCTATCGTGTTTTTTGACTATTAGTTTTGTATAGTGTAGTGGGGTGTTTAAATTCTTTCAGATTTTCTCATACTGGATGTTGTGAAATATATAGTGTTACATTTTCAAGTGATGATGCAAAAGATGTGGGTTGATTTTCTCTTGCAACTAATCAGTTGACTGCCCCATCCCTCTGTGGTTTGTTTGGTTGTTTTTTTTTAGTATTAGATGAAATATAATGAGAGAAAATAACGCAGCTTCTGAGAAGGGTTGGTAGTTTCTATCATGAATACATAATAATTTGCATTTTAAACTGTCCATCCAAACTCTATTGACTGGTTTGATATTCCTCCTATTAAAAATAACCAATCTGCAGGTCATTTTCATTTGAGGCAATTTCATCTGTTTCCCTGCAAAGTTTCTATTACACCTCTCTCCATGTATGGTACACCGAACTAACAAAATCAGAAGCCTTGACCATCTTTTTATGTTCAACTGGCTCTTAATTTATACAGCCATTTCGACCATTCAGAAATAGAATTGATACAATGTGCAATAGTCTGCAGTTACCATATTCGCTCACCCTCCCTTCGTACCATGACCCAGTTTGAGTGCCCAAGAACATTTGTCATCGGGACGCCAAGTTGCTAAATCTGGTGTATTCGGCAGACCCATCTCCATCCATAGCGTTGTTACGCTACTTCGATGATTTATGGGCAGATTTTGGAAGAAAATGGAAGTTCTCGAAGATCTAGGGTTGAGGTTGGAAAAGGAAATCTTAGATTTTATAAGAATTATAGGTCATGTCTGGCTAATGGATTTTTCAATGCCTTTTTGGAAAAAAAAAGCTTTTTGATAGAGTTTTGACTCTTTGAGTTGGTCAAAAAGCTAGTTAAATGTTTAGTAAATTAACTTTTTGTAATAATTTTTGCCTTCAAAAGTCATTTTCAAAAAGCTGATTTCAATAGCTTTTTGTGATTGACTTTTGTAAATTAGCTTTTGCTTCACATTTTTGTTGAGAAACGACTAATTTTACCAAACCTTTTTCTAAAACAGACTAATCCGATTAGTCAACGACTAAAGCTGATTGCCAAACGTGGCCGTAGAATAAAAATGAAATTATTGACATGAAGGGTAGGGTTCTTCACATTGATCGCATTATTTACTTATCTTATGATGTCCATATGCTGCTGCTGGGACGGAGCCTCCATGGATGGACAAGAAAGAGAACAGAGCACGAGAAAGAAGAGAGAAGGCTTGCAAATTATTCTGCATAATGTCTGAATAATTTTAGTATAGGAGGCTAGGGATGCGACATTAGAGAGTAAATGTCTTTTTTTCCTTCTTTTTGGGGGGTAGAAATTCACAAATTCCTATATGAGACTCGTATCATGTAAGAGTTATTATGGGACGGACTTTGTTAAAGTTGATATTTTGAAGGTTTTAATGACTAATAACTTGCACTAGAGTGGCTTTTTAATTCGGGAGTGACTAATAATTCATTAATATGTGACTTTTATTAAAGTTACCCCTAAATGAATTTGTGAATTTAAAGTCACCATAAAAGTTTCCATCTATTGGAAATTAAGTCATGATGGAGAGGGAGAGGGGGAATGACTCACAAAGGCATTGGAAATGGAACTATTTGACACAAGTAAAAAGAGGGCGGAGTATTGGGAGAGTTTCGAGTAAAAGAAGGGAAGTGGCTGCTTGTGCTTTAATTGTCCCAAACCACTTGTTTTAGAATTACTTTATTGTCTACGTTTTTTATTTTCAATCAAAACTATCCGAATGTTATAATTTTTATCGAAAGTTTATTCCAAAATCTTAATAATATTTTGTTGAAGTGGCATGTGAAGTGTAATAACTAGCAAACTGGATCTGATTTTGACATGAATCGCGCCTAACTGGTGTATGTGAATTGTGTACCCGAATCTTAATAATATGCGGAAACACACCCATGTACTCGAATTCTTCACGAAGTAGTGAATTGTGTACCGAATTCATCGTGTACCGTAAACTCGTTCCGTGAATTGTGTACCTGAATTCATCGTGTACCGGAACTCGTTCCATGAATTGTATAGTATTGCGATCCGAGACGGCTATGTACTAGTCCGAGTTGTAGATATTCCGTGCAATTGATGTGCTGAAACCGCAATTCGAAAAGGTGTGAAATAGATTCAATGTTATTGCCATGAAATTTGTATTGCGGATCAAAGCTGAGTTCCCCAGGCATATGAAACCTCTTTAGTTAATTTTTCTCTTGCATGACCAATGCCAAGATATACCAGTGTTTAGGGACTAGCACGGGTCTCTAAATCGATCTTCAATAATGAAGCTTGCTACCCTAACTCATGAGCCATTTTTACCTAGTGTGAATAGAGTTGTTGCCATCAGCACATGTAGACCACCAACCATTAGTCAATCCCTGCACGAGATTGTTTTTCATCTTGTTAATCTTCCTCCAATACCAACCGGAGTACACGTTTAGGGGGCTTCTAAGGTCGGAATTCCTACCATTCGAAATAAACTTGTTCAGCCATGTGGGCAATGAACCGTCAGCCACTTGGGCTATGTACGATGGTGGATGACCAAGATGTAATAACAAACAGAGCAAATAATTGATTATTTGAACTTTGGTAACTTAGGTAAAGTCCATGTCTGGATAAAAAAGCTTCGACCTCTTGCAGATTTTATCAATCGGCACATGACTTAAAATTCCATTTAGTTGGTGAGTGACTCGATCTATGTATTTAAATGGATAAGCACCATTACCAAAGCAAGTAATGGAAATGATGGCTTGCTTCACGGTCACACTACCCACATAGAGGGGGATTTGACAGATCAAACCAGTCTTATTTAGAAGTGGAAATATGTTGCATGTTATTGTTAATAATTACACCAATATATTGTTTTCCTTAGCAATGATTTTTATGTCGCTTTTTCAACCGGTATCCGCATAGTCGTTGTTTTTCGGCTGTCATTGTTGTTTACCCTTGGTCCTATCTTTTTGGTTTGTGATGTCCTTTGCCTTCCGAGATAAACTTATCGGCTTTAGTTGGTAAGTGATTGATCTAAGTATTTAAATGGATATACACCATTACCAAAAGCAAGTAATGGAAATGATGGCTTGCTTCACGTCACACTACCCACATAGAGCGGGATTTGGCTCGTCAAACCAGTCTTATTTAGAAGTGGAAATGTGTTGCGTGTTATTGTTAATAATTACACCGATATATTATTTTCCTTAATCATGTTTTTTTGTTGCTTTTTCAACTGGTATCTGCAGAGTGCTTGTTTTTGGGTCGTTATTTTTGTGTACCCTTGGTCCTATCCTTTTGGCTTGTGAAGTCCTTTGTTGTCCTCTCGCTACGGTTGCTACGAGTTACCCTGTTCCCTTTAGCTTTAGCTTACAACATTACATCTTCTTAAAACTCCTTACAGCTTTGCTTAGAGCTCCTTACAACCTTATAACTTCTTACAGCTAAATGGAATCGGGCCTTATTATTTGTTTACGACCTCGGGCTCTAGGATGTTACTGATTTTGTCTTGTATGATACTTTGCATGGTTGCATATTTGGAAGTGATTGCGAGATACTCTCGCCTTGTGAAAGAGCTTTTTGTTGGAATTGGGAGTAGTGTTGACTACTCATTTCTAATGGATTCTTTTTACAATTACAGTGCTTGTTATAAAAATGCAGATTCTTGAACATCATCCAAGATGGGTGCATGCTTATGGAAAGTTAGAAAAATTGAACCGTGGTTGAGCAAGTGGATAATAGAGATACAATTGTTTTTGTTCTGCTTGTTTGCACATACTTTGAGCTAGTCACATTTTTAGGGAACAATGTGGAAGTTTCTATGCTTCTAGATTGTAGTGTTTTGTTTCTAGTGGCTTCGAGCTACTATATATTCACTTAAGCACTTAGTAGGTACGCCGTATTGTAAATGGTTCTACTTGTAACTTTGTTCTTTTTTGCTTATGATGGTAGCGAGTGTCGTCAATGTCGCTAGTAGTAGTATTATGTTTTGTGCTTGCAAGTTGCGGTTGTATCGGTATAGTTAAGTTTAGAGAGAACATTGGCGAGTGCTTGGTGAATCAAAGGGCCTTTTTGGCCTTGTCCATATTGTCGGCAGGTGGTTGGCTTGAATTTGTATTTCATTCTATTGTTAAGTTTAATGGGGCCCAATTTTTCTACTGGAAGGGAACATTAATAAGGATGTATAGTGATTTATTCTCTTAATATTCATCTTTTTTTGTAAGAATGTCGAGTGTCTTATTCTCTTGTAATAGAAGAGTTTAGAAGGTCTGTCTAGTGTCTTATTCTCTTAATATTCATCTAAAAGAGTTCGAAGGCCGAGTAATGTCTTATGTTCTTTATTTTTCAATGCCATCTTGCAAAATTATAGGATGATGCACATTGATAGGGGTAAAGTGTAGTTTGATATTATTGTGCATGAGAGATGTTCTACGGGGTTGATCCGTTATGGTTGAACATCACATGGCAAAAATTGGGTTTGCTTAATTTAGTTTCGGACAATTCGGATATTCAAACAAAAATACCATACTCAAACCCTGTTCGAATTTCATATTCGAACACCCCGATAAGACCTAAACCCCAACCCGAATGGCTGATGTTTGAACCCCGAATGTCCGAATGTCCAAATTTGTGATATGAATTTTTGAAAATTCGATTGAAATTATTTATGTGGCTGAATCCGGACCCGAAATTTTTACATATGAACCCGAATGTTCGAATTTTTTATTGAAAATTTTATAAATTTTAGAGTAAATTATACCTAAACCCGATTGACCGAATGTTCTAATGTTGTTGTCCGATTGTCCGAACCCGAATTAGTCACAAACTTCGGATGACCTGGACCCGAATTGTCGAACCCGAACCCGACTGAATTTCAAATCGGACATGACCGAATGTCCGAACTTAAAATTCGGACAAAAATTTTATGACCGAACCTGATTTTTTTAGGTCGGATAAATTTGGATAATTAGATTGCACGGATTTTTATGAGCGCTATTTGTAATCTATTTGTTTTGGTTAACGGGTCATATAGCGTGATAGAGCAAAACAAAGGATAAAGAGACATCCTCAATGGGCTAGAATAGCCATCTATGTGTGCCATTTAGATGTCGGTAACGACACACACCAATGTTAACAAAACAGACTCGCTTCTTCACGTAATTGAGGTGATGGGTTAATGGGTCAACCGTTTGGGTCGTTTGGCTTGACATTAAACCGATTAACCTAGTTTAATGTTGAATCGGCTTGGACAAGCCTGACCGGTAGACCCTAAATAATGTTTTGTATATATTTCTTTTTTTTTTTCAAATTATCCTACATGACTATGTCCAAAATTTTTACAAATTAAAAACTTTTAAATTAGTATCTGTTATGTTTCTAAACTTCGTGTTCCTCTTTCACTTGTCGGCTCACCGCCCTTTTTTAACTATTAAACTTTTATTTTGAATTTATTTTATCTTTCTCATCCCAATGTCTCATATCTCACTCCTAAAAGCTGGAAAAACAATTCCCTTCTTCAATTCAACCCTTTCTCTTCTTTTTCTATTGAAAAATTGACCTTTAAATGTTGAGTGAATTTTTGTTAGATTTGGGAAGATAAAATGACAATTTTACCCTTATTAAATTGAGAGAGAGAGAGAGAGAAAGAGCGAGAGAGCGAGAGAGAGAGAGATGAGTAAGAGTTGATGTTGCGAAGTAATAGCCTAAATGAGTGAGAAGAGGGCGAAAACGAAAAAGAAGAAGTAGAAGAAGAAAAAGCGAACGAGTAACACCATGGTTTAGAGTTTATTGAAGCATCCGAAGAAGAAAAGCAAAGTGGGATTAGTTAAATGAGTTGTAAATTTGTTTGGTTTTTGCGTTCAAGGTTTAAGAGGGTTTTTTTTCCCCGCTAATTACGTGTTAGAAAATGGCCTCAAGTTCATTTTAATCGGAGGGAAATAGTTTGGATTGTCATAGGTTTTTGTGATGAAAGAGTTTGTGCGGTTTAAGGGTTATAATTTGATTTGAAATAGGTTGAATTTCATTTAAATTGAACGAATTTTTTTAGGAGTCCGATTTTGTTCATTGAGTATATTGGTTGTGAAGTAGTGCCTTAAATTTTGGGTTGGCAGGGGGTGGTGATGGTTTTCAATTTGTATGTGTGTTGGGGTGTTTGTTGTTTTGCTCTTGTGTTTTTGAAGAGGGTTTATTTAGGGAGGAATGTTTTGTACTTGATGAACTTCATTAATTGGTGCTTGAATAACTTGGGTTTTGGTGGGAGGCGAGTGGTAGGGTAAATGGTGGTGTGCATGACTAATAGGTTGTCACTCACAATGGTTATTGATATCTCGGGATGTCTCTAAGGGGAATATGGTATTATCCGAAATTCGATAATTGGTTTGCATTGGAGAATGCATGTAGTTGAGCCACATGTTTGGCATTGTACACGGCCGTAAGTTTGGTTATGTTTAGTCCTTCTGTTATCCTAAAGAATTGTTGTTGATATCTCGGGATGCTTACTTTGCACTTATGGTATTACCTATTATAATGGGTGTTGTTATCATTGTTGGTTCTGTTTTTTGAGGTTTGGTTAAAACATGGTGTTTTTCGTATTATATCAAATGAAATTGTTTGTGGTGTTGTAGGTTATGAAAATGGTTTGTGATAGTGGATGTAAGGGCGAGGGCAAGGTAGTGTTGAAGGGGAAGGAAGTAGAGAATGTTGAAGAGGTAAGGGTTAGTGCAAGATGGAAGAAAATGAGAAAGAAGCGAGTATCGGAGAGTGGTAAAAAGGTAGGGTTTAGAGGGAAAGGAGTAGTGAAGGTAGTGGAGGAGGGAGGACGACATGAGTTTGAATATGGAAAGGAGATTGTCGAAGTTAATGGTGGGAGCCGGAAGTGGCAAGCAAAAATAGATGGTCGAGATGGACACAAAACTTTGAGGGGAAGAGGCGACGGACATCCGCTTGGGGTAGACAGATAGAAAGCGGGACCGAGAAAGAAGCGGGATAAAAAAAGCGAAAATTGGAGGGGTCTGAAACGGAAGATGAGTCGGATTGTTTGTCATCAACTTTGGGGACAAGGAGAACAAGGAAGAGGACAAGAAGTTTGAAGGGACGGAGGGGAGGGCCGCCAAAGATTATTCGCAGTTTGATTGATGTTCATGTTATGCTCCGATCAATATATATGCTGGGGGTATTAGCGGCGTTAAATAATGGTCCGGATGATGTACATAGGCGGAAGGTAAGAGGGACAACTTTTGGGGCTCTGCTGGAGTCCAATGCAATAGAGATGGACATGCACCTCACACTTTCTCTAGTGAAGTGGTGGGTGCCTCATTAAAGGCGTTCAAGATTGGACGTAGGAGAATTCCGTTCACCGTGCTTGATGTCATTTTTCTCATTGGCCTTTCGGGTCTAGGGCAAAAGATGGAGTTGAATGCTCTCCCAATCTCGGAGGTTGGCACGTTGTTGATGTCATGCATAGTGAAGTAGGAATTGTAATGGATGTAGCGTATGTCGGCTTAAGGGGTGGACAAGAAGAGGTTTTTCCGCAAGTATGTCAACGGTATGGTGAGCCTTACCAACAATCACACAACGAAGGGACAAATAGGTTTATGGTTGCGGTTATATTGTTGGGTTGTGCTTGGTGGAGTTCTATTCCTTTGGTCACCCAATGGAGCAAGCGGCATATGCTACATTACGTGGATGATTCGCAGTGTTTGGGTGGTTATACTTAGGCGGATGCGGTGTGGAAGGACATAGTGCAGAGCATTAAGGATACACAAAGGAAGCTTTGTGAAGCCGAGAGGTCCCAAATTCAAATACATGGGTTCCGCATCCTACTGTAGGTATGTACAAGCCGTGAGTGCGTAACTAGTATGAAGTAAATCCATGTTTAGTTTCTTGTTAGATGATTGCCATTATGATTGAGCGATTGAACTTAGATATTACAATTTTAAGTAGCACATAAAACATCTTGTTTTTTTCTATTCTATTTTTGCGGATTGCAAATAATCGACGATGCTAAATTTTTAAGTTGTTGATATGATGGACTCGAAGTAAAGGTTTTAACTCTTCACATTTGTAGTTCTTGCCGATTAACGGATGAAATACATGTTCACATTTCTGCAGTTGATATGATGTACGAGTTTTTCATATACAACGCTAATGTTTGTACTTCATTAGAGAGTGAGGTGTAATGTATTTTAGGTGAGAATATTAAAATTGTATTTGATAAGCATTTGAAGTTCATAGTTGATGAGGCGTTTCAATAGACATTTGTAATAGTTTGTGTCTTAGAGAATGTGATTTACTTGCCTTTTGTATATAATGAATGGTAGGACAAATTATAGGTCTCAATAAATTAAGCTTCATTGTTGACCTATTTTTGTGAACAATGTTACATTTACGTGAACCTGAAGGCAATACATAGTAACTAAAATAGACTCGCATAAAAACCAACCTAACCTATGGACTTTTGTCTCGCAACTTTCTAGCAATGCTTTCAATACCCGAAGTGAGCCATAACCATGTTGAACAAAAAATGTCCTTTACTAGTGTGATGCAAAACTCAAATTTTGTAAAAGATATCATTCTTTTTTTTGGTCCAAAATAAAGCTTTCCTTGTCCATTCCTGCGGTGAAGTGTGAAGAGTTTGATAATTATGGTGTTTTGTAAAACTTATTTGCAATTATTTACGGGTGTGATTCTATGAACATACCACCCGCTTTGCTAAGCGAGATGGGAAGCGGTTTCTGGGCGCTTGAGTTGGGGAAAATTCAACATGAACCCCAATACGAGTGCGAGTGTTTGCTCGAATCGATAATAAAAGAGGAGGTACGAATAGTAAATTTTGTTTCTGCATTATGTTAGTTATAATTCATAAACAAAATTCATTATGAGAGGTTGTTCCTATTCTCCATCCTTGTGAAGCCGAGGTCTGTGTATTCGGTGGTCTCTTAATAGGTGAAGGCATATGATTTCCGTTTTTATGTGGAGGATTCCGAGGTATGTTTCTACCGTAGTTCATATTTGTAACCATTGCTAGTAGAATCGATAATAGAAGAGGAGGTACGAATAGTAAATTTTGTTTCTACATTATGTTAGTAATAATTCATAAACAAAATTCATTATGAGAGGTTGTTCCTATTCTCCATCCTTGTGAAGCTGAGGCTGTGTATTCGATGGTCTCTTAATAGGTGTAGACATATGATTTCCATTTTTATGTGGAGGATTCCGAGGTATGTTTCTATTGTAGTTCATATTTGTAACCATTACTAGTAACATACTTTGTATTGTATTGACAATGTACATAACAGAATGACTAAATTATTTATGCTTTTTTTTTTTCCAGGGAGGGAGTCCCGAGTATGGAGGAGCAGCTCGTTCGTGCACGTGAGCGGTATACGATAGAGAAGAAAGCTCACGACATAACAAGAGCCGAGGTTCACTAGTGCCCATGCAGAGAAGATGGACAAAGTTGTCGAAAGAAATGTTGAGGGAAGTCAGCTGGGTGATGAGGAGCGGAGGTGATGCTCGTCCACGATGAATTGATGCGAGTCGTTACGATGATGCTTTGTCATTGCGGAAGCGAGAGGTTATGGGTGGGATCAACGCAAGAGCCCTTTTGCAACCCGACATGGACCTTGAATGTGATGATCAATAGAAGAAGGATATGACAACCGATGGGGCTGCAACTACCACAACGAAACTCCTAATGGACATGATTCGGTACTTTTTCTTACCGGCATAACTGCTGTAGTTGTGAGCGGTAAAAAGGCGTGGCAAGCCCTATAATTGCAGGAAAGGCTTCCATGGGGGAGGGAGCAAGTGGTGTTACAAACGAGGTTGGTCACGGGTATGTCTCAAGTGCTATCGTGGAAACAAGAAGTGTCGAGGCGGATACATGTCAACCGAGATCAACGGTTGGTGCGAGATTGAAAACTTTCTTGAAGAAAAGAAAACTTTCTCGGATGTAAGCTTCCCATACATTAAACCCAGCAAGCGGGGTTGTAAAAATGCAAAGAAGGTCAATGCAGATTGTTGCATTTTCGAGAGCACGTTTAGGGCGATAGAGTCAATCCATTCTTCACCTGTTGTGCATCCCACGACTTGATACTCTTGTGCTTGGTATCCACCTTAGAAGCCGGCTCGCCCTCGTCCCAATGATGACGATTATCTCGGATGAAGTTGTCACGGATCCGAAGGCAACCTCTACGATGGTGATAAAGGTAAGGGTAAGTGTTGTTTTTAAGAGTTGTTTATTATTCTGCGGTCAAGTAAACAATAGGAGAATTGTGGGATGCGATATTAATAATGTACTATTTGCAATCATTGGTTAGTATGTAATGGCCTTCCATATGTGCCTTAAAGTACATATTTATGCATATCATTTGATCACCTTAAATGTAGCACTCCATTACCTTAAATTCG
Source organism: Talinum fruticosum (assembly GCA_021018815.1). NCBI lineage: Eukaryota > Viridiplantae > Streptophyta > Magnoliopsida > Caryophyllales > Talinaceae > Talinum > Talinum fruticosum. The sequence goes on from JAITYX010000011.1 coordinate 7,210,739, forward strand.
TAATGATATTGTATATTGCAGCAAGCCATTCATATGTAAACACATCCATATAGTACTTTTCTTGTTTTTAATGGCAACTAGTACTTTTCTTGTTTTTAATGGCAACTATATACAACCATGCAGCACATGAGGATTCGGTGACGACGAGGTTTCAATATGGACCCCATTCTTGTTGTTGATGTTACGAGTATGCCTATCAGCAGGTACGAGTGCTACATAGCTACGTAATGTGGTTAGGGATCTATGTACATGCAATTTCGTTAGCTTTACAAACGTCCATATGTAGATGAAATAATGGATTCATATGACGTTGTCTTGTTTACAATGTTACTAGTGCATTACGAGTACTGCAGAAGGATTTGTGTGAGGATGATTCAAACTTCCTAGCTGCTATACGAACATCATGTAAGAAGTTTAAGAAACCTAGTGAATGGTTTGTTGACATGTTTTTTCGATAATGGTCATTATTGTGTTGCATTTATAATGTAAGCAGCTTATAAGTTGGGGACCAATGTGTAGGACTCGTTAAAGTCCCGGACGCTCCAAGCCCGAATGCGTTCGCGGATACATTGCGGACTCATTAATGTCGTTCGAAGTGTAGGGCAGGTGACCACCCGAACAAGTACTGCATTGGAAGGACCGCGGTGAATAAGTATGGATTACTCCTTCAAAACCGTCAACCAATGTACCCTCATCTCTGCTGGCCGTCCGTCTTCCCACAATACTAGATGAAGGTTGGTTGTATCCACAATGGTATATATAGTGTATTACTTTTGACGTATTTGTGTCATTCCACTATTTCTAAGTGCTTACTTTATTCAATGTAGCAAACTTTGAAGCGGAATACGAGTACGAAGTCAATTGGGGCTACATTTGCAAGATATATCAGTCAATCCCTTCACTTCGTAAGTTTTGAAGTCCACTTGTCACGAGTTATAAGTTTCTGTTGCTTGTTTGTATGCGCAGTGTGACCGTTTCTAATTCTTTTAGTAAGTTAAGCTCACCATATAATTGATGTATTTATTTGGTTGTTAGTTACTTCATCAAAATTAGTTAGCGAGCATAGATAATTTGTAAATATCTCGCACATGTAGATGTAAATACTCTTGTATACATGGCATTAGTTGTACGGAAAATATCATTTTCCAGTCAATCAAGAAACTCTTCCATTTTCTCTCTCCTTTTCTTTTCTCTCTGTTCTTCCCGATTCTAGACATATGTTCTCATTATGCAATGGTAATAAAAGCCGACAAGCTACTCTACGAGCCATCCTGGAGAGAGAATTTCTCAAGGCATGATGTAAAATTGCGGTTCAAAGAACTGGCAATTCGTGTTGTGAGCCATTTCCTAGTTTTCTTGTAGAAGAATTTAGGTGAATCGTTGAGATTTGTGGGAGTATTTGGAACGCTTAAGGTATGGAAATTATTAGATATAATTATGGAAATAATTTTATTCTTGTATTATCTTTTAGCACTTAGTTTAGGATATTGTAAATATCCTTTCCTTGATTTTAGCCTAAACTCTCTCTTGTACTTGGTATAAGTATTCTTGTATTATCATCAATGAAATCAAGGGATTACATTCCATCATGGTATCGAAACCCTAACGATCCTCGCTTAGCCCCCACCTCCCGTGTCCCTCCCTCATGGCCGCATCCCTTCCGGCAGCCTCACTCTCGGCGTCCCTCTCCCTCCTTCGGCTTCACCCTTCCCATGGCTCCTCCTTCCTTTCACCCGCTCTTGCGAGTCAATAATATCAAAAATTGCATCCCGATTACTCTTGAAATTGAAAAAGTGCAATACTCTTCTTGGGCCGAATTATTTAAAATTCACCGTTGCGTCTACCAAGTCCTTGATCACATCCTTCCCTACACTACCGATCCTACCTCCTCGTCCCTAGACTCTAACACTCGTCGAAGCCGACGTCGTTGATCCCAATCTCTGGTCCCGTCTTGATGCCATCGTTCTCCAATGGATTTATGGCACCATATCTCACGATCTCCTCACCACCATCATTGAACCCAATACCACTTGCTCAAAACGCCTGGGACCGATTAGCCAATATTTTCCAAGACAATAAGTCTTCTCGAGCCACTGTACTTGGAAAACCACTTTAGTCAAGTTCGTCTTGACAATTTTTCCAATGTCTCGCCTACTGCCAAGAGTTAAAAATGATTGTCGACCAACTCTCCAATGTTGATATCCCGGTCTCTCAACAACGGCTTGTTCTCCAACTTATTGCGGGATTAAATGACAATTATGACGATATTGCTACCCTTCTTCAACAAACTAATCCTCTTCCCACTTTCTATGAAGCCCGATCTCGCCTCATTCTTGAAGAAACTCGAAAAGCTAAACAACTCGCAGCCGTTCAATCTTCCAATACCGCTCTCCTCACCACCACCCCTCCAACCACCTTACCTCCTTTCCATCCTTCGGATTCCTCCACCACTCATCGGAACACTTCCCGCCAGCATTACCGTGGCCGTGGACGGGGCCATGGCGGCTTCCCGCAACGACAGCAGTACCAGCGAGCTGCGGCGCCATCCTGCAGTTGGTTTCTCTTCAGCACGGGCACAGGCACCTCAAGCCCAATGACCTATCCCTCCACCTTGGGCTACGTGGGGTCCTTGGGCCGCCCCTCCTCGCCCATATCCCACTGTCGTTTCCCCACGGCTCGCTTCTAACCAGCTGGCATTTTGGGCCGTTCTCCGCAAGCCCACGTTGCTCATGCTCCCACCGATATCGAAGTCGCACTACACACCATGAGTCTTGCTGTCCCGGACAATACTTGGTACATGGACACCGGTGCAACTTCACATATGACGGCCTCCCTGGTACTCTCTCATCTTATTTTAATACGAGCACAAATCATAAAATCATTGTTGGAAATGGCTCTTCTATTTACGTTCGTGGTCTAGGTCAAGCATACCTTTCTCCCCACATCCTCCACTAGCCTTAAACCATGTCCTTTATGCTCCTAACCTCATAAAAAATTTGATCTCCGTGCGTCGTTTTACTACCGACTATAAAGTGTGTTGAATTTGATCCTTTTGGTTTTTCCGAGAAGGACCTTCCGACGGGGACACTCCTTATGAGATGTGACAGCATCGGGGACCTCTATTCTCTTCCGCCTCCTTCTCCTCTTGTTTCTTCCGCTTCACTATCCTTTGCCGCTATTTCTCCTACTATTTGGCATAGTCGTTTAGGTCATCCGGGAGCACATGTCATAAACTCCCTTCGCAATAATCGGTCTATAGATTGCAAACATTTCCCCTCTTCCAATATTCGTCAATCTTGTATTTTTGGTAAACAAATAAAGTTGTCATTTTCCCCTTCTTTAAATTTTACGTCAATGCCATTTGATTTTATTCATAGTGACTTGTGGATATCTCCTATTTTGAGTTCTGCTGGTCACAAATATTATATGCTATTGTTGGATGACTATACGAACTTTCTTTGGACTTTTCCTATATTGGCCATAAATCTCAAGTCTTCTCTTTCTTTCGGAATTTCAGTTCTTTTGTCTATACTCAATTTCATGCCAACATCAAAAGTTTTCAATGTGATAATGGACGTGAATTTAATAATACCTCGTTCACATCATTTTGTAACAATAATGGCATGACATTCCGTTTTTCTTGTCCCCATACTTCCCAACAAAATGGCAAAGCTAAACGACAGATTCGTATCATTAACAATATGATTCGCAGTCTTCTCGCCCATGCTTCTCTTCCTCCCTCATTTTGGCATCATGCACTTCACATGGCCACTTACCTTCTTAATATTCTTCCTCATAAAATTCTCAATAATTTTTCCCCCACTAAACTTCTCTACCATCGTGATCCTTCTTATACTCACCTTCGTGTTTTTGGTTGCCTATGTTACCCATTATTTCCTTCTACTTCCATTAACAAATTACAACCCAAATCTACACCTTGTATTTTCTTGGGTTATCCACCGAATCATCGTGGTTACAAGTGTTTGGACGTTTCTTCCGGAAAAATAATCATTTCTCGTTATGTTATCTTTGATGAGTTCCAATTTCCTTACTCCAAATTACACTCTCCTTCCTCTACTTCTTATGACTTTCTTGATGCTAGCCTTAATCCTTCTTTTTCCACAGACTCCATGGTTCCCGGTTCGTCTCGACCCAACCCATCACACCAACCCAAACTTCCTTGCCTCATTTTTCCTCTCCCACGCCTGCTGCTAATCAGGCCCAACCACCTACACCACCTCAAGCCTAGCCGCAAACTCTCCCTCCTATGCCCGGCCTGCTTGCTACGCTCTCGCCCACCGATCGAGCCCAGCCGCGACAGGCCCAACCCCAGCCTCCGCTTCCCTCTCTCCCTTTCCTGCGTCCGTCGCTCACCCAGCCCAACCCACTTCCCCGTCTCTACCTACTTCTTGCACGCTCTCTGTCGCTCCCCGGCCCATCGTGTCCACTTCCTCGGATCAGCCCACCAAAACCATGACCACTAGAAGCATGCATGGTATTTTCAAGCCTAAACAACCAATTAACCTTCTTGCCTCCACTTCCCCTTCCCTCTACCTCGTAACCCAAAGGATGCCTTATCTGACCCGAATTGGAAACGGGCCATGACTGATGAATTTGATGCTCTTATTAAAAATAAGACATGGGAACTAGTACCTCATCCTTCTAATGTGAATGTTATTTGGTCTATATGGATTTTTAGATACAAAAAGAATTTCGATGGTTCTTTTGAGCGGCACAAAGCCCGTCTTGTTGGTGATGGCAGGTCACAGGAAATTGGCGTTGATTGCATCGAGACTTTTAGCCCCGTGGTTAAACCAGCTACCATCGGGACAGTTCTCCGCATTGCTCTCTCCAAATCTTGGTCCATTTATCGGTTGGATGTCAAAAATGCATTTTTGCATGGTAATCTCAGTGAAATTGTCTATATGCATCAACCGCTTGGTTTTCGTGACCCCCACTATCCCGATCATGTCTGCTTACTCAAGAAGTCATTATATGGTCTCAAGCAAGCTCCACGGGCCCGGTATCGGCGTTTTGCGGATTATGCCTCCACAATTGGCTTCATTCATAGTCGATCCGATCATTCCCTTTTCATCTATCGGCAAGGCTCGGACATGGCTTATATACTTCGTATGTGGATGACATCATTCTTACCACTTCCTCTCGATCTTCTTCGCCAACGCATCATGACCCTTCTTAGTTTTGAGTTTGCCATGAAAGATTTGGGTCCGTTAAGTTATTTTTAGGCATTGCTTGTCACTCAACATGCCTCCGGTCTATTCTCGAGCCAAAAACAGTATGCCGAGGATATTCTCCATCATGCTTGGTATGACCTCCTGCAAACCTGCTCCTACACTCGTGGATACCAAAGGCAAACTCCCAGCTTCGCAGACTCTCCATACTCGGATCCTAAATCGTATCGTAGTCTTGCCGGCGCTCTTCAATATCCTACGTTTACACGACCCGATATATCTTATGCTCTGTACAACAAGTTTGTCTTCATATGCATAATCCCATGCAAGCCCATATGACGTCTCTAAAACGCATACTACGATACCTTCGGGGCACTCTTGCTTTTGGTCTTCATCTATATCGCTCCTCCTTCTCCGGTCTTCGTTCATACACCGATGCTAATTGGGGTGGATGTCCCGATACTCGTCGTTCGACATCCGGCTATTGTGTGTTTTTAGGAGACAACCTCATTTCGTGGTCATCCAAACGCCAACCTACTCTGTCCGGATCTAGTGCTGAAGCTGAATATCGTGGTGTTGCTAATGTGGTTGCCGAATCCTACTGGCTTCGCAATCTTCTTCTTGAGCTTTATTGTCCCATTTCTACTCGCTACTCTTGTCTATTGTGACAATGTCGATGATATATACCTTTACGGTAATCCCGTTCAACATCAACGCACTAAACACATTGAAATGGACATACACTTTGTCCAGGAAAAGGTAGCGTGTGGTCAAGTTCGGGTTCTACATGTTCCATCGCGTTATCAAATTGCAGATATTTTTACCAAGGGCCTTCCACGTGTTTTATTTACGGATTTCGGGGACGAGTCTCGGCGTTCGCCAACCTCCCGCTTCCACTGCGGGGGTGTATTAGATATAATTATGGAAATAATTTTATTCTTGTATTATCCTTTAGCACTTAGTTTAGGATATTGTAAATATCCTTTCCTTGATTTTAACCTAAACTCTCTCTTGTACTTGGTATAAGTATTCTTGTATTATCATCAATGAAATCAAGGGATTACATTCTATCGAAATAACACTATTTATAAGGTGTTATTTACCCGATCTCATAAAGACGGCTCTTGGTTATAACAAAGACTTCCCTAAGATACAATAAATTTTTGTGTGCTTTGAAGAGCAAATTCAAAGAATACTTAATTGGTTTCTAGGGAAGAACGTCATTTTTAGAGAGAGAGAGGGGAAAGATAAAAAAGAATTTTATTGCACAAAGCAAAAAGTCCTTTTTAATCTCCTAATTTCAATTAAATCAAAACCAATCAACTTAATCTATTCAAACTGACATTGAAAAATTGCGTTTGGATGAAGTTACATTGATCAAATTTTATCTCCAAGAAGGCTAGCAATAAAACAAGGAAACCAAAAATCGGTCCAGAGCACAACCAACATGGGTTCGTGTTGAATAAAACGGCTCGTTGGATGCTGCCTGTGATTATCATACAATAGTACAGGCTACACGAGCCGTTTTGAAGGCAGGCCCACCCTTGTCGTGTTTGTTGCCCCAGGCTGACTCTAATTTAGCACATTGCAATCCAAATTGAATCACATGGCCTACATAACCTTCCACCACTAATGCGATCCCAAATATATATATAATTTTTTAAAGGTAAATATAAGTTATCCAACAGAACCTTTATTTTAGGGATAATTTTAATTGGACTTAAAGGCTTAGTAAGGATAGAAATATCTAGTCCAAACTTATAACTTATTCCAAGTCCTTACACAACTTACAAAAAAATTGTCTCCTAAGTTCGAACCCTAATGAAAAGGATAAAAGTGTAAAATATTTACCATTAGGCTAATACTTAGTATGAGAGTCCAAATATTATTATAAACATATGGACGGATTATTTTTTGCTCAAAGAATTATTTGGACAAGATTTTTTTTACCTAAAATCAAATACTTCTTCTCTCTTTACCACTTCACATGATACAAACTATTCAACATTTCTTGTACCCATTTTTCACAATTAAAGAAACAATGGAGTCATGGCGCTTTACATGAGGACAAGCTTTGGACACACTTTTCTAATATCACACAAGTGTAGTTGTAGATATAGGTAAAATTTCAAAGTATAATGCATTTACTTATGGTTACTAATACTTGAGGGGAGAGATTTTTTCCGCTTTAATGCTCTAATCAATGAGTGCTGACCTCAGCCGGACCTCGATCTAAGGCAGGCTTGCTGAGCTTGTTCCATGGCAGAACGCAGTTATGTAAAGGGCAAAGTGACATAGAAAAGAGCACCTGCAGTTACAGTGTGATATACTGGCTCTGGTTGAGTATTGAGGGTTGGTTTTGGGAACATACTAGCAATTTCTAAAGAAAGAGTGAAGGACACTAAACACACTGTTGTGTAACAAAGGCAAAAATGCAACAATGACTCTTTAAAAGGGCTTCAATCATAAGGTTTCCCATAATCAACACAATAAAGAGGTCATCCGTAAAATAAAGTAATTGTCCTTGGCCAATCTTATCTCCCAACAATTAGTAACCCCTGCATTTTACAAAAGAAAAGCCAAAAGAAACTACTTGGAGATGTCTTTTACAGATATCAGAACAAGGACTTTATTAGGGTGATATGATATGCATTTCTTCATAATAGGTCTTAGAATAATATTGGGCCCTCTTAATTGTATATATGAGTTCATATAGTTCGTACCATTGCATAAGGGACAAGATACTCCAAGAGTTCTCGCAGGCAGCAGAGTCATAAAGTATGTTCCTTCACATATTCTGTGAGATGAGATACACTGCATCAAACATTTCCTTGTCAAATTACTATATATTGTGTGTATATGTTCTTCTTTTTTAATTTTTTGGTTTTATTATCCTATGCCATTTTACATTGTAGAATTTAAGAGCAATATTCATACTAATAGTGTATATAATACGTGTATGTTCTGGATGCAAGTAAAAGGATGCGGGTTTACCAGTACGTTAGGCTTGTCTAGACTCTAGATACCTTTGTTCCCTACTTAGGCATAGAAAGGATAAAAATAAGTTATCTAAAATGCATTTATCTCTAATTATATGTTTTGCATTCTCATCCCTTGTTTTATTTATTTCTTAATCCCTTGATGTGGAACGGATGAATAAAGGCTGGTTATTACATAGAATGTTAGATTTTATCCTTCATAATCAATCTCTCTGCTCGCAGCTTGTAAGAGTAAAATTGTTGACATCTGAATTTCTCCAAATCTTTAAGACATCTGAAGTTTTGAAATGCGTAGAGAAACTGCATTGTATATATAAACTACATAATACACAGTCACGCCCACATTGTATCATAGCCAATGTCAAGGGAATGTGCTCTCTTCCCAACCCCTCTCCCCCACCCCTTAAAAAATAAAAAATAAAATCCACCACCCAAATGTGTATCATTACAAGAAACTACACAAGGGCTATCTTCTTGCAAGTTCAATTGTATCCTGTCATCCAAAAACCCCAGTACCCTGAATGCCTAGAGCTCCACATTTTTCTACCCCAGATAATTCTTGTGGTCTGATTTCTCTCCTGTCTAGTTCTCATGTTTGTTTAATTAGCAGATGCAGGGTCGTTTCTTATTGTTCATATCTTGTGTGACGGCACTTCTCGGATGTGGTAGCAGTTTCAGGCTGCAAAATGCTTCCAGCAACTGCATTCCATACCGAATTTACAATGTTATGAAATATGGAGCAGTTGGAGATGGCTATACAGATGATTCTGCAGTAAATCGTCTTTCCTTTTCCCATTGATGTCTACTAATTAGCGTTTCTGTTACTCTTCAAATTTCTTTATGAAAGTTTTTCAGTCTTTTCTTCTCCTCCAGAAATCTTCGTATACATACTAGCTACAATTTTTGGATGAAACATAAGCATTGATCTCTTATCAACTCATACTAGACAGAATGAGCACAATTAGCACAGATTAATAAATTGGTGACATTTTGATTATGAACAGGCTTTTGGCAAGGCCTGGAGACATATGTGCCAAGGAACTCATCATGGCACACCTATTTATAAAGTGCCCAGAGGAAAGACATTCTTGCTGAAGCCAATGAGATTCAAAGGTCCATGTAAACCTGCAAAAATTCGAGTTAAGGTATACGACTAACTTGTGCGCTGAATATATGCATTTTTCAAAACTTTGCAATTAAAAATATAGCATATTCATGATCATATGATATGATTTTTGGGTGCTGTACGAGTTAGGTGTTGGGGAAAATTGTTGCACCTAATAGCATCGATGGATGGAGAGGATGCAAAGAAAATAGCTGGCTCGTTTTCAGTGACGTACAAGGCATTACAATTATCGGGTCAGGCCAATTCGATGGGCAGGGTTCAATTTGGTGGAGCAACCATCAGTCGCCTCCAATCAAATGCAATTGGCCAACAGTAGGAGCTTTTTCAGAATATTTGAATATTTTTACGCCATTTACCTACAATATGTCGATATTAAGGAACCCTCAATTGTTTTCACAAGTTAAAAATGTGAAATGTTTTATTAAATTCAAATACATTAGAAATTAAGAATTTAGAAAAAGAATAATTCACGATTATTAGGAAACCCTAAAGGCTATTTTATTTAATTATATGTTTATGATCATTGTTTTAGGCTCTCCTGTTCGAGAGATGTACTGACGTCCGGTTGCATGGCACAACACATTTAAACAGCCCAAGAAACCACATTTCTATCACTTCATGCAGGGAGTGGACCTCGCTTATCTCCACGTAACTTCACCTATGCATAGTCCTAACACAGACGGGATCGACATTTCTTTCTCAACGGAAATTCGTGTCCGAGATAGTACCATCAGAACCGGTAATCATCTAATGACAGCAACGCACATGTTCTCGTTGTACTTCTTCTGTTGTTCTCTTCTCCAGTTATGAGTTCAATTACCCTTCTAATAATGACGATGTAGGGGATGACTGCGTTGCAATAAGCCATAATTCATCGTTTATCAATATAACCAACACTGTATGTGGTCCAGGTCACGGTATAAGGTTTGTGACAAAACTCATATACAATGTACACCCTCAAATCTATGTGAATATATGAGTTTTTCCATTATTTTGGGGGTAGGATAATTCTCTATAATATGATTATCACCTTACAATTCCCATGTCTGCTGTTATAGTATTGGAAGCCTTGGAGCGTTCCATGCATATGAAGCTGTAGAGGAGATACTTGTGAAGAATTGTACCTTCAAGAGTGCTATTCATGGTGTTAGAATAAAAACATGGGAGGTATGGGAAGCCTAGCTTTTGCTGATTTTTTGTTTTTAAAATAATGTGTAATGAAGGTTTCCCTTTGATAAATCCATGTGTTAATCCCTTCGATTTTTACTTTTCCTCAGGGTGGATCAGGGTACGCTAGGAAGATTACCTTTGAAGATATCACATTTAAAGATACTTGGAATCCTGTCATCATTGACCAGCATTATTGCACAATTAATGTTTGCAACAAAAATGAGGTATATGTATTATGAACTTATTACTTTGCAAAATTTTCTTCTGCTTTTATCCCCTTTTTGGGTAGTCGTACATGTTAATCATCGGACATCGTTTTAGCTTGAAAGTTAAATACAAAACCACAATGCCTCTTCAATCAACCAATGCATATTCTTTTTTTCATGGAGGAACAATCTGTCAATGGATTTTAATCAAAAGGTCAATGAAGCCAATCTTGTTGCAATTTGAAGATGAAACTGCTACATCTAATGTAGACATTAGAAAATTGACCACAAACTTGAAACTCAAACTGAATAACTTGAATTTATATTCAAATCAACAACCAAAATAACTAACTTGAAAAAAGCCCCCAATTGACTTGAACCAAAAACCAATTCTAACCCAAATCATTTCCTCGATCTAAAGTTATTTTTCTTTCAAGATAAGTTTATTAGATTATCAATAGGTTCAAAGTCGACCTAAACCTTAAAATGACTCGGAGCAAAAATGAAACTGAATCGAATCTTATTGACCCAATAGTACGCCTAACCTAAAGGAAAACCAAAACCAAACCAAATTTTATTGTAAAATTGAACTTCAACAATGCAAATTATCCATGCAAACTAATTGCAAGGTTGGTTGCATACATTTGACTATGTTTCTTATACCTTACGAAGAATATGAAAGTGTGTGTTCAACATTAATAAAATTAGATGCTTTGAGCTTGTATATTGTCATTGGTTTTGTATTGAAACCTTATGCAAGCTTCTATTTTAAGGCCTAATTTATATGAAATTTAACACCTTACCACATGTCATTGCTACCCAAGAGGTGATAGCCTAGTTCCCTTACGAGGAAATTGTAGGCTTGATAGAATAAGCTTGTCCAGGGCAGTTTTGCACCTACTCCCCTTTCTTTGGGCTCGATGTGACACACTGGATTGCCTTGAAATAGGGACCTAGTGGGTTAAACCTGTTTACGAAAAAGAAAAATGGATATTTATATTGCTTGACCTACTATAAAATTCCAAGTTTTAAATTGAATTTGATGAGCTGACATTTTGTTGTGTTAACGTTTACTTCTAGACATCGGCAGTGAGAATTAGTGATGTGACATATCGGAACCTAAATGGCACTACTCGGAGCGCAAGGGCTATAAATTTGAAATGCAGCAAAAATATGGGATGCACCAACTTAGGGTTTGAGAGAGTCAATATAGTCTCATCAGTGCCTGGGATAATTCCTTATGCGTATTGTGAGAATGCCTATGGATGGTTTTCCTCCTCTTTTCCTCCTCCAACTTGTCTATGGAAATGATTTCCCCACCTTTCTTATTTACTTTATTCATCAACATGTGAGATTAATTCTTTTGTATTTTGTTCTCATTTTTGTGTTTATTTTTTCTCATTTGTGTTTATTGGATACAGTTGTAAATCTTTTTTTTTTTGTTTCTTGTTAATTAATAAATTACAGTAAGAAGATTTTGGTAATTTTTGTCGCAAATTAGGGGCTTTATATTGTTCGTTATAAGAATTATATCTGGAACTCATAATATCAACTATTTGGTTTAATGTCATTATTAGATACAACAAAGGTGTTCAATCAAGTTTGTTGTTGTAACGCCCGAATCTTAATCGTATTTAATTACTCTAAATTTGTATTTTATCGTCTTAATATTGTTTAAAAATATGAGTCGCGTGAAATTATAGACAGACGTATGTACTAAAATTATATAATTTATTTACGAATTAATAAATGTTTCTAGGCACGAGATAATTATTTAAATATTTTTAAGCTTATAAAGGTATACAAATATCGGAATGAAACAGATTTTGAGCTCAAAAAAAAAAAAAAAGAAAAAAATGAGTAGAAGCTACTTGGACTCGGCGTGCGAGCAAGATAAACAGGGGGTATGGTTTCAAGAAACATCGGAAAACCAACTCTTCAAACCACTCTCTCTCCTCCCTCATCAATCTCTCCCTGCCTCCCCCTTTGCTATAGCCGGCCGAGTCTTCACCAGCCGGACTGCCGCTGCCAGACAAGCCACCGTCATCATCCTGAAACTTATTTAACATTTTGGCTTAAATATATTCTAAAATTGATTGTTATAACACTCATATCACGAGGTTGTGGTGGGATTGGAGGAACTTTGAGGAGTAATTGAAACATAGTTATATGTGAATTTAGGGTTGAGTATATGTTTATAAGGTATTGAAAATTTATTTGGGTTTATTCAAATTGTGAATATGCTTATCGAATTTTATATGAGAATGGATTTGCTTGATTGTATGAATAATTGTTGAGTTGTAAAGGCATGTTAGGGAAGTGATTTAATCAAAATTAGACAATGCTAAGAGAAAGGAATAGATGAAAGTGTATTTGAAAGTTTAATTGGATTTGAGGTGGTTTTTGTGGAATTTACCCGAGTAATTATGTGCTTTGTTAAAATTAATTTGAGGAGTATGTAGTTGTGAATTGGGCAATTCATGCTTGAATTTGAGAGGAAGAGTAATTGAATTACTTAGATTGTTTCTACAAAACGTTGTTGTCGGTTGGATGAGATTAAAGGTTGGAGGAATTAATTTGGTTGCAGCACAAAGCTTGTATACAATAAATAATGTGGTTGGGATAACTTCGTGATATCGGTGTTATAACAATCAATTTTAGAATATATTTAAGCCAAAATGTTAAATAAGTTTCGGGATGATGATGGGTTGAAATGATGGTGTGTTGGTAACCCGAGGTTAATTAGTGAAATTCTAAAGTTTCGGGATGTAATACTCCATGGCCAAATATAGTGAAAGGAAAATAGGAAATTCTCTTGATTAATTGGTCATAAAATTTATCGAAGCGAGGGGATTCTTTAATAATTAACTAAGGAAGTAAACAGACATGAAAGTTTTTAAGAGTGACTAGAAAAATAGTTAACCTAAATAACAAGAGTTCAAATGATACAAAGATATAGGTGATATTGATAACTTATTAAACGAATATGACTTATAAAAGCCTTACTCTAAACACAAACGGATCACAAACGTGGTAATCGGGAAGCTTGTATAAGGAGTGAAAATGCATTAAAAGGTACGTTACTCATCGCACTTTTTAAAATATTTAAATGTTAACATATTGAACTATTAATGAGTTTCACTATTTTCTCTACGACACACTAAATCATTAAGCGATTATTGGTGGTACTCATAAAGGAATTAATCGTACGGATCCATCTCTCAAAAATCGGGAATTTTATGATTAAATTGCTTAACCGGGGCCTTAGCTAGATATATATATGTCGTGATCAAAAATCGAAAAGTTCGTGAACACTAGAAAATGAGAATATTGACGAGATTGTAATTTGGTTTATATACTCGGTGTGAAATTTGGTTATTGTGATTGTAAATATACTCCGGCGTGTGACCGTTGAGTTGTGTACTCCGAGCGTGTGGCTCGTTGAGTTTTATTGTGGATTTTATGCGGGTTTTTAAGGCTTTTAGCCTAATGGTTAGGCCATGTTTCAAACGAAACTCGCCAAAATTTTTAGAAAATGTGAAACCAAACCGACACTTTGAGTAGGAAGTATATTTGGTTTACGAACAGGGGACATTTGGGCATACTAGATAAAGCGAGTGGTACAATTTAGGTTAGGCTAAATTAAGCACTGAGACTAGAGGTGATAGAAGCAAAAGATCAAACTTGAGTTTTATTACAAGAAGGGGGAATTAAACTCTTCAATTGTTATACGCAAATTCAAACTATATCATCGATAGCTTATTTACGGGAAATGTATGAATATCGAGATCAAAAGGAATAATATGGATAGGTAAGCGAAAAGAAAAAGGTTGGTGATCGTAAATGCATATAAGTTAAAAGACTAATAGCCTACAAAAGTAGATTCGTTTTGGAAACGAAATCGAATTGAAATTGTGTTGCGGAATCAATCGAGCAATTGAAGTGTTCGACACGCTGAGGTACGTTATTGTCTTTACATTTATACTAAAAGTAAAAGTTTTACTGATTAATAGTTGGTACTTACACTTCATTGCATTTATAAATAAGTTTTTCACAATTCATTATGATTTGGCCATGCAAAGGATCCATTAATCGTTATGACGATCCATAAATGAATGTAACCGTAATCGTAACCGTAACCGTAACCGTAATCGCGATTGTAAGTGGTTGATTTGGGGACGCCTGGACAACGTGGCCTCGCTAGCGAGCATTTAACCGTTAATCGTTCAACTGTTCACGTGAATCGTTAATCGTTCAACTGTTCATAGAATCGCTAATCGTTCAATTGTTCAAAGAATCGTTAATCGTTCAATTGTTCACGAGAATCGTTATTCATTTAACCGTTTAATCGTTCAATTGTTCACAGCCGATCGCCTTATGGTTCAATGAACCTAGGAGTTGGATCCCATGATTGATTGTTTCACGATACGGGTCCTAAGTTTGGCTAAATCAAGCAAAGCAAATCGGCAATTGACAAGTTTGCAAAGCTGTATATTCAAGAAAAATAATTTAAGATATGCATGATTTAAGAGCACTTAAATTATAATTTTATTTTATAACGGTAACGTACTCGAGCTTTTAACTCACATGTCTATTGTTTTATGTTTTTAAATTTTTAGGGAGTTGAGCGCATGGCGGATTATTCACAATCACACCTAAAGTTTAAAGAGGAAGAAAAAGATAAAGTTGGTCGGGAGAAGTGATGTTCGGACTGTTTGTCTTGACCCCATACACGTTAGTCCCTTCCTTGGTCTCTTGGCTCATGATTTCTCTCCAACCGATCCTCGTGATTTTGAAGATTTCATTTTCTATGAAGAAAATTTGGATTGATTGTTACACAAATTGTTTGAATACTTAATTTGTTCAAATGAATTTGCCTTGTTTTCATCTTGAAAACGGCGGTAACGTCTCCCAATTTACAAGTCTTTCGCTGTTAATTACTTATTTATGTGTTTACATATTGGGAGCGTTACGGTTGTGCTTCCAAAAGTTTTAATTTTAATTTAACTTAGCAACATATGAAATAACTAAGTAATTTAAATAATTTATAATAAAAAGGGTGACAGTAAAGATCATTATGGCGAGACCGAATATATATATATATATATATAAAACTTGCATCTTTATGTTCCCAAGGGTTAAAGGTTGGATAAACGTGCTTTGTCACGTGGTCCGAATATTTCATCTCCTATGAGACACACGAGTAAGACTTGAATATCCACCATCTATCAATCATGGATCAAGATAGCGTGTCATGAGTGGAAAAACAATCACACGCTCAATAGTAAAGTTGAGTGGACCCACCGAGATAATGATTCAACTCTCTCGAAAAGGTAATAAAGGTTAACCGCCTAATAGAAGCATCTTCACCTCAACTATAGCAAGCACCTAAATGCATGGAAGTCTAATGCAAGCATAATAAATATTTCTTATTCTAATTTTCAAGTCTCATCGTTTTAATAAGTGTCCCCAGTAGAGTTGTAACTATAAGAACCATTGTGGTTATAAAGAAATAAGACTTTGATTTTTTAAATTATTTGATTTGTAGTTTTAGAAACTATTTAATTTTCAAAAGTGTTTTAGAAGTTCTTGTGATAAGCAAACAAAAAAAACATGTTTTAAATAGACTATAGCTAATTGAGTTCTTTGGGCCAAGTAGCTCGGGCTACTTGAACCATGAGTTGGACCTAGAACATCCCTCAAGGGACTCGTATCTAGCCTCTTGGGGCGAATGGCTAGCTCCGGCCTTCCGGCCGGATTGTATAAATAGTTTTGGTAAGAAGGCTTAGATTGCTAGTTTGATTCAAGAATAGTTTTATTTTCGGAAAAAATCGAGACATATTATTAGAGAAAAAAGAAATTAAAAAGGAATCGCCAATCAGTCTTGAATAAAAAAGAACAAACTAACTACTTTCCGATTTGAGCTTAAACCAAAGGAGAAATCACAAAGAGACAAAAATCTCAATTTAGGAAAGATTTTCAAAAAGGAATTCATTGACCTAAACAAATGATTTGGTGTTTGGGGATAAAGATACAAAATGAAGGAGTGCATCTCATTACGTTCGTTTAAAGAAACGAACCCACTAATCAAAATGAAAAGTAAAAGGTTGTATTAAAGTAAATCAAACATATATCATGCTAAGCGGAATTTAAACAATCAAACCATAGATAGGAAAACGATGAATAAAGCGGTAAATCAAGATTAAACTATTACAATAGGCGGGGAGAAAATTAAATGCAATTGCATTGCTTCAAAACCCACTAATATAAAAATTAAAATAACTGAAAATAAAAACGGAAGGAGTTGGATGATTGGATTAGTGTCCTTAAGTAAGCCCACCTATAAGACCGAAGCTTGACTGGATTCCAGCGAGGATAATAACAAGAAATGTGAAACTTTGGAGAGATGAAACCTTTTTTTTCCGGAAGGGTTTAAGAAGAGAAAAGGTGTGGATGTGAGTTGAGAAAATAAAGTGGAAAATGAGAGTAAGACAATTCAGCAAAATGGGGTGAACTTAAATGGTGTGTGAAATAAGGGATGAAGATGCTTCTATTTATAGGAAGCATTAGGGTACATCACACCCTTCACTTAGCCTCTAAAACTAGATAAGCAGCTAAGATTTGACGCCCAAGAAATCATCCAAAGGATAGCTTAGAATTTGAATAAGTTGAACGGGTCAAAATGCAATGTTACGAGGGATTGGAGGCTAGATCTAGTTCGGACCTAGGTTTTGGGTTGTGAGTTTGGCTTGGTTTGAACGAAGAGTAATGGGGTGGACTAGATCTAATTTCAAAAGTTTCCGTTTTGGAAACTTTTTATTTTTGGAAACATTTATTTTTTAAAATTTTTTATTGTTGGAAATTGATTTAATTTGGGTTGATCTTTGGATGATGGGATATTGTTTTGGGTTTAATGGAAAATTGTACTCTATTTCAGTTCAATCTTGCTTCGAGCATTCAAAGGAAGCTTGCATCACCGAATCGTTACAAAAAAATAAATGCATGAATAAATGAAAGTTGAGACACTCGTTTCGGTGTCTACGAGGCTTAGGGGTTGGGCTAGAGCATTGTACCAACAAGGAGGGGAAACACGATCCCAAGCGAAAGGCCAAAGCATTCGGCACATGGCTGCAGAGGAAGTGAGCCCAAACGTCATAGGGAGAAGTTCGAAGACAAAGCCAACCTATACGACTCAATAAGCCGGCGTGAGCATAAAGCCGAAGGGGATGGGGAAGACAAAGCTGGCTGGGCACGAGTATGAGTGAAACATGAATATCCTTTAATGAAAAAGGGGTATTGGGAGAAGAGTTGGAGACAAGTTTGAGAAAAGGATATATGTTTTCATGAAACTATAAATTTCCAATCACATAAACAAAACGTGTTTAGGGGTGGATCCAAACAACGATACTCTTTATAATGAAGGGAATAACTTGGAAAAACATACTTGAACCGATCAAGGGAAAAGTTTATTGTTCATTTTTGCAACAAAGATCACAAAATAAGAGCATCCACAAGGTTTGAAAAAATCATAATCAGGCGGGCGGCGAAATAAAGCCTCAAATCAAGGAACGATTTTGAAGCAAAGGGGTAGGTAAATAGTTTATATTATAGATAGTTGTAAAAGCATCATCTATACAAAACAACACAAACTTTGAAGCATCAATCAAAAAAGCATGAGTCCTTTCTAAATGGTGACAATCCTTACACTCAAGAACTCCATTTTGTTATTGCGTATTAGGGTATCATTTTCAATAAAGAATCCCCTTTGAAGAAAGTTAGCAAAGAGAGGAGAGCTATCAAACTCCTTGCATACATCACGTTGAAATATTTTTATGTGCAATTGAAAGATTTTCAACTAAATCTTGAAAATTGCAAAAAATTAAGTAGACTTCATGTTTTAATATGATAGGATAAGTCATCAAGAAACACAACAATATACTTAAAACCTTTATGATAAATCCATAATGGTCAAACGTATTGATGTATTAACCTAAGGGGAGTAACAAAACTATGTTATACCAATTTAAAAGGGAACGTATGTGACTCTGTCAAACAAGTCATATAGGTATCATAAAAATAATTAGTAAGACTAACAAAATTATTTTCTTAAGTAAATTTTAAAAATGGAGCTCCATAATGTCTTAGTCTCTAACACCAAGTATCTCCAGTCTTATTGACAGCCAAATTGGCGGAAAGATAAGGTGTCCTATTGGCGAGAAATAAGGGATAAACATTGCCTACACTAGAGGCCTGCAAAAGGACTTCACTCGAGGTGATGTCATTTACAAAAGCCTTATTTGTGGATCTATGTTGCAAGTACACTTCATATGTTGTCTTGTAAAATCAACCTCGTTGTTAATCACAACAAGAGAATTCCGGTTCGTGTTATATCTTGGGTTGTTAAAGGAAATTAAGGGGGTGACCTTAACATTTCATTCATAATTTCATTATTGTCTTATGAATTACGTAAACTTTAAAAAAATCATGTCTATTTTATGGTAAATGTATAATACATCAAAATTAGAAGCAAAAAGAAATCATATATATATATATATATATTTAGGTTTAAGGATGAAAAGGGCGAAATGTGAAAATGTAAAAAAAATTGAAAATATTTTTGGATGTAGGGATATCTCCAAATACTTATCATAAAGATAAATTTGTTATCAAATTTATTTATTTTGATGAGTTGAAGTTGGGGGTGGACTAATTTATCCAATTACCTAAATTTTCAATTTTCTTTTTGGGTGCAAGTTTGTTGTATTATACATGATCGTAAACTAGAGTACATAATTTTTTGAAGTTTCAGTAATGCATAAGACAATAATGAATATCAATGAAATTTTCAGGTCATCCATTTAGTTTGCTTTAACAACCCAAGAGATAACTAGAATCGAAGTTCCTATAACCCTTATTGACTATAACAGGTGAGGTCAGATTCACTAGGCAAGATATAAAGTCTATGTGTAGCGTGGGTTAGTACATGAAAAAAGGAAAAAAGGGGTAAGGATTCATCGGAGAAAAAGGTGATAAACAATAGGGAATTATTAGTAGTTTTGTGATTGTTTATCACCTTTCTCTTTGATGAATCCTTTATCCCTTTTTCCTTTCTTCGTGTACCGATCCATACTGCATATAGACTCTATGTCTTGCCTAGTGAATCCGTCCTCATTGCTAAAGTTAATAAGGGTTATGGAAACTTCACTTCTAGTTATGTCTTGGGTTGTTAAAGCGAATTAAAGGGATGACCTCAATATTTTATTCAATATTAATTTGTCCTATGCATTACGTAAAATTTCAAATAAAATCATGTCTAGTTTATGATAATGTATAATACATCAAAATTGGAAGCAAATATATATATATATATATATATATATATATATATATATATATATACGTAAACAATTGGAAGCAAAAAAATTCTTTAAATGGGAAGAGGGGTAGAGGCTTTATTGAGGGAGTTGGTAATAGAATAATTCTTTTAGCTTAACTCTCTCCTTCGAACATAGCGAAAATGAGTTACAGAGCACTTCCTGCTGGTTACAAGAAATTGTGCCCACGCTTCAATAGGGACCGTGCTTGAGCAAGCTACTGTTGTCAATTGCTGCCCATCCTTCGTTGCGAAAACATTCTACAACCTTCCGACTAATGATGCTATGGAGTTGCATTTTGTAGACTTTGATGAAACTCATGCTCTCGAACAAGCTGTGTTGCGTTTCGACTGGGACCTCCTTGAAGCTTGGGTAGAGCGCCACTTTGACCAACTTGTAGAAATCCAGGCAAGCAATTTACACTCATCGGCAAGTGAAGCGGCGGGCGGAGGCACCACTTCAAGCATGGGCTTATCGTCCGGTCCCTCCTTGAAGAGCAATGAATCGGTGGAGGACCCTTTCTCTCGTTCTTCTCTGGGCCGAAGGAACTTACCGAAGGAGAAGGGAAAGAACCTCCCTAAGGAAAAGAAGAGGAACCTTCCTAAGAAGAAGTGAGGTTGTCCACCTCTACCCCTACACGAAATCCAAGGAAATCAACAAAAGACAAAGCTCTCGAATGGCGGGCTAGAAGATTCATCATTCAACGAGGGTAAAAAGAACTAGGCTCCTGAATGTTACCTTCGTCCCTGATTTTCTTGGAGGAGTAATGAGCTCATCTTGACAGGTTCGTAGGTGAGATCATTGAGTTTTTATGTTGTCCACCTCTCGTGTGTATTTCTTTTTTGAAATTTTGTAGTTTAAATGATTTCAATATTTATACCAAAAGTTCATCTCTATTTTCCTGAAGAAATGTTTTTAGTAGATTGAGTTATGTGTTTGTCTTTATAACTATATTGCGTGCTTGGAGTTCGTGCGGAGGTAGCGTGAACTGCAAATATGATGTACATATATGTTGTCCAAGCTACCTCTGCAACAACTCCAAACAAGCAATATCGTCATAAAGACAATGATATAACTAAATCTACTATAAAAGCATGACTTTGGGTAAAATAGAGATGGACTTTTTCACATAAATAATGAATAAGTACTCTTTGTATTATAATTTCACATTTCCAATATATCCATTGATTATAACTTACTTGTGAAGATTTATGGAGTTGTGTTCTCGAACTTATGCAATGGAACTTATTGTGGTTGTAGTAAGTGGAAAATTTACCCTCTTATATTGTAAGTTGTGATGCATTTGACAAATTACGGTTGTTGGTTGTTCTCGTGTAAGTTGTAATATATTTTGTACAAAGGGTACGGAAAAAATAAAAAAACTATTTAAAAAAATGTAGGCATATCACGACGGTGCCTACATTAGAACCGTCGTCATAGTTAATATATGACGATGGTTCTTATATTTGAACTGTCGTCATAAGTAATATTTAACTACGGTTTTGAACCGTAGTAAAAGATGGTATATACAACGACGGTCACATACACGACGCTCGATTAATTGTCGTTAAAGGTCATTTTTAACCGTAGTTAAAAGTGGTTCTTGTAGCGATGGCATAATCAATCGGATGGTTGTAAAATTTCTTCGCAACAAGGGACGTGCAACAATTGGAAATAACAACTTGCTCGGCACGGTTCCTATTGAAGCGTGGGCACGATTTCTTGTAATCGGCGAGAACTGCTCAGTAATCGATTTTCATTATGATCGAAGGAGAGAGTTAAGTCATAGAATTATGCTTACCAACTCCCTCAATAAAGCATCTACTCCTCTTCCCATTCAAAGAATTTTTTGCTTCCAATTGTTTACGTGTGTGTGTATATATATATATATATATATATATATATATATATATATATATATATATATATATATATATATAGTTTCCTTTTGCTTCCAATTTTGATGTATTATACATGATCATAAACTAGACATGATTTCTTTTTGAAGTTTTATATAATGCGTAGCATAATTAATATAATAAAATGTTGAGGCAATCCCTTTAATTTGCTTTAACTACCCCAAGACTAGCGCTGGCAAAAATCTATCCGACTCGATAGTTCGAATTTGTACGACCTGAAAAACCCGGGTCTAATCAGAAATTTTTTTGTCCGAATTTTAAATTCGAACAATCGGTCATGTCCGAATTAAAATTCGGGTCAAGTTCAGGTTTGGCAATTTGGATCCAGGTTGTCCGAGTTTTGTGACTTATTCAAATTTGGACAAATTCGGACAATCGGACAACCAAGTTTGGACATCCGGTTATTGGGGTTTAGGTATAATTTAATCCAAAATATACAAAATTTTTAGTAAAATATTCGGATATTCGGATTCGGACATTGAAAATTCAGGTTTGGGTTCGGTCATATACATAATTCGAGTACAATTTTCAAAAGTTCATATCACAAATTCGAAGATTTGGACATTCGGGTTCGGACATCGAACGTTTGGGTTCGGGTTCGGGTCCGATCGGGGTGTCCAAATCTGCAATCCGGATAGGCTCCGAGTATGGCGATTTTGTCCGAATATCCGAATTTTCCGAACCCAAATTAACTCGAACCTGAATTTTTGCCAGCGGTACCCAAGACATAACCACAACCGGAGTTCCTCTAATGCTTGTTGTCTTTAATAATGAGATCGAGTTCACAAGGCAAGACATAGAGTATATGTGCAACGTGGGTCGGTAAACGAAGAAAGGGAAAAGGGATAAAGGATCTATTGGAGAGAAAGGTGGTAAACAATCACAAAATTAGTAATAATTCACTATTGTTTATCACATTTTTCTCCAACAATGCCTTTATCCCTTTTCTCTATATTCGTGAATCGACCTACGCTATACATAGACTTTAATGTCTTGCCTAGTGAATCCGACTTCATTGCTAAAGTCAACAAGGGTTTATAGGAACTCTAGTTCTAGTTATATCTTGGATTGTAAAAGCAAACTAAATTGATAGCCTCAACATTTCATTGATAATAAAACAAAATTGCACCCAAAAGGAAACCGAAAATTTAGGTAATTAGATAAATTAATCCACCCCCAACTTCAACTCATCAAAATAAATCAATTTGATAACAAATTTATCTTTAAGACAAGTATTTTTGGAGGTCCCTATATCCAAATACGTTTCTAATTTTTTACATTTTCACATTTATATTTTCTCCCTTTTCATCCTTAAACTCTATATATATATATAGTTTCCTTTTTGCTTCAATTTTGATGTATTATACATTTATTATAAACTAGACATGATTTTTTTTTTTTTGAAGTTTTACATAATGCATAACACAATTAATATCAATAAAATGTTTAGGCAATACCTTTAATTCGCTTTAACTATCCCAAGACATAACTAGGATCGAAGGTCCTATAACACTTGTTGTCTTTAACAATAGGATCGGGTTCACAAGGCAATCAAGACATAAAGTCTATGTATAGTGTGGGTCGGTCCACGAAGAAAGGAAAAAGGGATCAAGAATTTATTGGAGAGAAAGGTGGTAAACACTCACAAAACTAATAATAATTCCTTATTGTTTGTCACCTTTTTCTCCAATGAATCCTTTACCCCTTTTTCCTTTCTTCTTGGACCGACCCATGCTGTACATAGCCTTTATGTCTTGCCTAGTTAACCTGACCTCATTGTTAAAGTCAACAAGGTTATGGGAACTCCGATCCTAGTTATGTCTTGGGGTAGTAAAAGCAAACTAAATGGATGACCTCAACATTTCATTGATATTCATTATTGTCTTATGCATTATGTAAACTTCAAAAATCATAGCCTCTAGTTTACGATCATATATAATACAATAAACTTGCAACCAAAAAGAAAACCAAAAATTTAGATAATTGGATAAATTAGTCCACCCCTAACTTGAACTCATCAAAATAAATAAATTTGATAACAAATTTATCTTTATGACAAGTATTTGGGGAGATCCCTATATCCAAATACCTTTCCAATTTTTTACATTTTCACATTTATATTGGCTCCCTATTGATCCTTAAACATATAACCACAAATTTTTCTATTTCCTTAAACCCATATTTTTATTTTCTAAATTCTAACCATAATTGGATACCAATTTCGATAATTGGATAAATGAGTTAACCCCAACATCACCTCATCAAAATAAACAAATTTGGATACAAATTTTGTAACACCCCAAAACACCCCCAGGAGTATTACATCGCCGGAGTTCCTTACGGGAACTCCTAAGGCTCTATCTCGGTGTTGGTTTGGTCTGTCCGAACTCAACTTAAAAGTAATACCGGTGGTTTTCCCAAAAGAATCCGAGATTCTCTCGAAAATTTCGGCAGAGTTCCGTTTGTAACATGGACTAACCCATAGGCTTAAGGCCTTAAAATCCTGCATAAAAAGCATAATAAAACTCGACGAGCCACACGCTCGGAGTATAAACTCAACGGCCACACGCCGGAGTTCAACCAATCATGCTATAAAACTTAAAACAATCTAAATGGGTCATTATACATTGGTACAACTATATGAATTGAATTACAAAATACAATACTAGGAAATATTAGAAATGCATATCCGTAACACGAATCACTCAAGAGCGAGCAAACACCGAGTCAACGGAGTCCAGAATATGCTAGGTGTAGATCATACTTTCGGAAATATACCTGCAACACTGGGAGGGTGGAATTTGTGGGGGTGAGCAATAATCAACGGGCTCACCGGAGTCTTAAACCCTTAAAATAGAAATTCTTTACACATAATACTCATAATATTGAAATTAGCAAAAGCATAATAATATAATACAATCCATACACTTTTAAACGAAATCTCTTGAATCATTTGCAACATAAAGCTCATAATACTTCAATCATTCAAAATCACGGATTTCAATCATTTTAGGAAATGAATCACCTTAAACAAGGTGCTGCACTTTCTTTCAAATACTTTCAATCGAAACCGAATCATTTCTACTAAATCACTTCTCATGAATCATTTTCAATGAATCTCTTTCGGTGAATCACTTCCCGGGTTTAGGACTCAAACTAGCACTTCGCA
This sequence comes from Talinum fruticosum, assembly GCA_021018815.1. Lineage (NCBI taxonomy): Eukaryota > Viridiplantae > Streptophyta > Magnoliopsida > Caryophyllales > Talinaceae > Talinum > Talinum fruticosum. The sequence continues at coordinate 7,235,894 of JAITYX010000011.1, forward strand.
ATTTCTCATAGCTTCTCCGATTTCTCTGGTTTCTGCGGGCGCGACCCCAAATAAAAGGCTCTCGGGACCTATCTAGGAAGATTCCAATCGGGCGTCTTGGTACCCAGGACCCCTAGCTAGCCACCCCTAGCTAGAATCCTTCCTTGTGCTAAACGATCCGAGCAAAGTCGATTCACAACAGTTTCTTTAACACGTTCACTTATCGGGCTTGTTTCAAACATCATTCTCAAATCAATTTCTCTTCTTAAAAGCACGTTTTCACGTTTGAAAAGCATATAGCACATAGTCACATTCAAGTATCATTTTGCATAAAACAAGGAACTTCTTTCAAAACCAACTTTTGAACAACGTTTAACACAATCACTTGCACATATAGCCACAATTCAACACAAAGTCATTCTTAGCTTCTCTTCAGCTAACCCTTTCTCAATTCTCTCATTTAGTAAGATTAGTTCATTTTCCGAGCCATAATAACCACAAGTAGATACCACTTAATTCGGACGTCTCAACTTCTAACAATTCATTGCTTTTACCTTAATTACTCATTTTATGCCTCTACTTTGCAACTCAACTTCTTTTGCCCCATACTCAACTACACCACTCTTGATCTCACATTATCACTAGTCCCCCTTGCTATGTTTAACCTCAAACTCGATTTAATCTTCAAGGACTTACATATGTTCCGGACTCAGCTTCACCTTAGACTTTCCAGACTTGCTATTTCTCCGTCTCAATTGTATGTCCATCAAGATGAAGTTGTGTCCCTCCTTTATACTCAAATCATCGTTTCCTAATATGTATTGTTATTGCGAGAACTTAGGGAGTCTCTATGGTTTAAGCTGGAACATCGATTCGTAATTTACCCCCAATTTACCACTTCTTTGTCCGTAAGTGCCATTTGAGATCGTCACCGTACCCTTTTATACCAACGTAGCCTAACTCCTTAAGTTTTTAGCATTTCAACTCAGCTCTAACCAACTACTAAGCTCCTTCGACTTTCGATTTAGACTCTAACAATTCCCTTCGATTTTCTCATAACCTAGTTACGTTACGACAATTTCCTAGCTTCGTTCTATCACATAAACATTCAATAATCACAACAAAGCTCATTTGGATTTCGAAATTACTAATAGTTTAGAGTATAAGACTACCCACCTCGATTCAGGGATTGAAGGTTTGTTGGTTCGCTGAGATTCAAACTCCCGGTTCGGTTCCTCCTTTCGTTCCCCTTTCCTGCTGCTAGTCTCGGTTTCGCCGCCTTTCCCCACGCTCGACGCCGTCGTCGGCCATCTGTCCTCGCGCCCACCGGCTGCCTCCTTCTCTGCCCTCGCGTTTGTGTCCAATTTCGACCTTGGATTCGCCTTCTTCACGCTTGAACGGATCCCTCGCGCTCGCCGACCGCCTTACCGCCGCTAGCCGCGTAGTGACCTCTTTCCTCGCCCTCTCACTTTTGCTCTGTCTCCCTCGCTCGGTCTCTCTCTCCCGCTATCTCTCTCTTCCCTTCTTCCTTCACTCGGTTTCTTTTCCTTCTTGCCTTCCCGAGCCCTTGCTTTTCCTTTGCCCACCGGTCGCTCGCCGTTCAGGCGGCCACCGGCCTCGCTCTCCGGCTCCCGCGCGTTCTCTCTCCCTCTCGCTCTCGGTTTCGCTTCCTCTTTCCTCTTTTCGCTCGGCCTCCTTTCCCCGAGCCTTCTTTTCTCTCCTTTCACCTTCCACCGCCTAATTTTGTTAGCTAATGATCCTCATTGGACCCCTAATTAGTTTCTATCCCATCTCTTCATAATTCAACTAAGTAATCTCCGGCCTATATATGACAAGTCCATATCTCCTCCCTTCCGTCCTCTTACGCTGCTGCATCCTAACTTCCTTTAATACGCCGGCCCGAAAATTCCTAATCACCCAACAGTTCAGCTCGGAAGAAAAAGGAAGGCAATTCCTTGATTTAATTTATTCAACACCAGCCTCCAAAGGGATTCTAACGTAATATGTCTAGCCGTAAATAAAATCGGTCGTTCAACCCCCATACATGGGGAAAAATGCTCAATAATCCTATGCTTTCCAATTGTTTTCTTTAAAATTCGGGTATTACAAATTTATCTTTGTGAGAAGGTTTTTGGGGATGACCTAATATCCAAATTATCTTTTTATTTCTCTACAAACTTAAAGAAATTTGGATGCACTCTTTCGATCTACCATCCTTAATTATCATTCTATTTCGCTATAATTACCACAAATCTTAAACTCCTAAACCCATTTCTCAAAATCTCAAACATTTCACGAATTTTCAACTTAATAAACTAAACAAGTGTTACCCACATTCTCAATATTCAATATTTCAACAAATATTCAACATTTCAACAATCTCAAACATTATCCACATTCTCAATATTCACATAATTACCGCAAATACATTCAACATTTAACTTTAATATATTTTGTAAATAACTTAAAGCGAAAAATAAGAGAGAATAGAGATTCATACTGAAGAACTGATAATGGCGAGGGTAAGAAGGCTTGACAAGCGAGAATTAATTTGAGGAGATCTACACTTAAAAGAGACGAGATGAAACTATGAAGAAATGAAAGATTAAGAGAGAGGAAACTACAACGGTGAGGATGTAAGTGGGCTTACCAATTCAAGTCTATCGGCGAGGAAGTTATGAATTCCAGATCCGAGGAGGCATGTGAAGGAGAAAAGCTGTAGAAAGCGATAAGACTGAAAGTAGATGTAAGTGAGTGTGGAAACAACAAGTATGTTCTTGCGTTTTTTAAGCTAATTTGAAAGACGTATGACGACGATTCTTTCATAGAACCGTCGTCATATGTGGCATTTAACGACGGTTCTGTTAAAGAATCATCGTCGTATGTGTCAAACAATGCCCGTTATTTACAAAAATGACACCAGTCTAGTTTTCATGACGGTTTGTTCTTTTAATTGTCGTTAAAGACCCGTCGTTGAAAGTGTTTCCTATAGTAGTGGTATTTTTATCATTTAATGATGCACAAATAATATGACATGATCCTAATATCCTTCTACAGGGATAGATGGTCCTAAACCCATTCAAAAATAATATGACCCTAGATCGTATAGCTAAATCCTATCATACATTTGACAAAATTCCGGTAGCATTTTCCCTTAGTCCTTCAAGTACAACATATGAAATTGAAATGGCTAATGTGTATATCCTTACTTAATTGTATCGTAACATAAATAAAGATATACACATCAAATCCATCGTTATCATAATAGCACCGAAGAACGAGAGGGGAAATGAGCATCATGATATATTGTCAAATTTATGATAAGATTATAATAATCACACAAGCTATTATCATATTATTCTCAAATTGTCCAACAAGGACAATTCAAAAACCTATACATACCAAGCTAATATCTTAAGTGTTATACACACATTTATGCATTTACCGCGATCTAGGATAACTTGTTTATGTACATATTTTTGAACAGGTTCTCTAAGCTTATGAAATGCATACGATAATTTATAAAAAGTATAGATTGGTAAGCAAAATAAGTATAATTATACACAATTAATTATGCCATTTATCAAATTACATGAAAACAAAAAAATGTTTTTACTTAGTATATATTCTTAACACGGACCATTGTTATAACCACTACCAAAAATCATCAAATTTTCCACTCGTAAATTTAGTGGGAAAAATGAAATATTCGAGTGGGAAAATGATATTTTCCACTGTTTTGCCACTAAGAATGACAGTGGGTAAAAGTAAAGGTGGTAATTGCAATTTCCCATTGTTTTCATTCTCAGTGGGAACTTTTTCCACTTGTTTATCCATTGTTTCCATTCCCACGAAATTTTTCTAGTAGATATAATTTGGTGGACAATTTCCCACTGAAATTATTATAGTCGAAAAGTTCCTACTGCTTTGAATACAATGGGAAAGTTTTCACTGAAGATTTTCAGTGGAAAATTTTCCATCGAAGAGTTTCAGTGGAAAATTTTCCATTGTGTTACATACGAGTGGGAAAATATCCACTTTAGATTCAATGTTAAAATAGTGGAAAACTTTGCATAATTTAACCACACAACCTCGCTTGATATAGTAGCACCAAAAATTTGTATACAACTCTGTCCAACATTAAGCAATTCGATGGATTGCTCCATAATAATAGTACATGTCTACATATACAACAAAAATAACCCAAAACTAACAAACTATATTGCCAAGCAACCAATAATGTTTAACATCCATGCATATACATCCATAGGTTTAACCACAAATACTTTTACCAAAATATACAAACATGCATACACATCACTAATGTTAGAACTAAAAGTTGTGAAATACAACCAAAAGTTGGGTAGTGACACTCTAACTAACATCATAATCATTTAAATGATCACTTTCACCATCATTTTCACTATCATTTGATGACTTTAGCACCACTCTAGGTTCCGGAATGCTAGGATAGAGGGTCTTTATAAGCGAGTACCATTCCAACATTTGGGCCTGTATATTTTCGTAGCCTTCACACATTTGTGAACTTTCTTGGATTATTTCTTCCTTCTAGCTTGTTCTACTTTCAATTTTGCTTCCAAATCATCCAAATCCATCTTTTGGTTATCTAGTTCAATCTTTGGTCGTTTGTTTTCATCAACTAATGTGGCAACGGTATCACGTACAAGAGGAGCCTTACCATGATTTTGGGTGGAAGAGTTTCCATAAGAGTTTCCTTCTTGTCCAAACCCGCACACACGACCCCTCTTCAACAACCCATTTACATCAATCCATATTTTCATTTGTTCATCAAAAGAAAATTGACTTGGGATTGGAGAGCTAGAATCGTCAACCGAGGCTTGAGTAGATTGATCACTTTGGATTTCGTAGAGCTTTTCCACATACTTGCCCTAAAGCCAAATTTTCATTTGCAAGTTAGTTATATAAAGTACAATGAAGAAATTTTTAAAAACATCATAGCTTATATAAGCTGATGCCGCTTTATCATTGACCCATTTACTATCCTTGGTTTGATAGAGGTGAAGATATAAATTGCTCACAATTAGTTCTTCCCCGCATAAATCTAACAAAGTAATTGGTTAATTTTCAATTCACGGAAAAATGAAATAAATTAGGAAACGAACAATCGAAACAATAAAATAAATTAGGAAACGAACAAACTGAAATAGAGACATACAAGAAACAAACAATTGTCTTTTTATGTACATTGACTACAATAAATACTAATCATTTTCTTCTTATGCACATTGGCTGGAATGGAGCCACCCGCATGAACAGACGAACCAACACCCGTTGTTGACGTGCGATTTAGCTTTGCACTAATACTCTTTTCTTGAATGAATCTATATTCCTATATGCCTAGAACTCCTTCCAAATAGATTCATCAAGCCATGTCGGCGCTTATCAAGTTTTTTCGAATCTTTTTCAATGTTTGCTTTAAAGACTCAAGCACCACGTTCCTCAAAGATTTCTCTAATACCCACTTCATAACAATCCTCCCACCAATAGTATTTCGTGAAACATAAATTAATAAGGAAGAGCACTTGCAGCAATGTACTTAATTATATTACGAAATAGGAGTATTCATACAAGGTGTTCCAACTTAAGAGAGAAAGAAGTAAGGTGTTCCAACAAAAAATGAAAAAGCATAATATAATTGTATTGTATGAGTTCATTAGGTACTTGCCTTGAGTTCATTGAACCACAAATCACGAACTTCTTTAGGAACTTTACCCCATGAAGGATATGCAACATCAAATTTTCCTTTGAAGATTTCGGTAGTTTGTCGAATTACCTTTCCATGATAGTCCGGACAAAATAATCTATAAAAGACAAGATGAATATTAACAATACTATACCCATAGTTTTCATTTACTTAAATCAAATTAGAAACATAGTGTACTCTTACCCGTTACCATCAGGCCAAATATGAGTTTTTCCTTTTCTAGCCACATTAAGTTCCATGGTAGGATCTCGACTTTGAGGACTTTCCTGTGTCGAAGTTGAAGAAAGGTTATGGGGAGGTTGCACATTCTCTGTCGGTAATTCATTAGGATTAAATATTGGAATTTGGATTCTTGGGGAAGAGAATTGACTAGACTATGAAGTTTGGAGGGGGAAGAATAATTAGTGATCGGGCTAGGACTTGATGTAGAATTGGTAGGCCTTGATATGGAACTTCTTAGCCGAATGATTTTACGACTTCCCTTGGTTAGACCTTTCCCGAAGTACCCGACATGTTAACTTAAAAACATATGCAAGTTTATTCTCATAAACCATAATGAGTTTAACTCGGATAAACCATAATAAGTTTAATAAAAGCCATAATAAATAAATTAAAGCACAAATACTATAATATTCATTAAAAATACATGATCACCATAAAATGTTCACATACAAAATAACAAAGATAATAATCCAAGTAAATATTATAACACAAATAGCACAAATTTAAAATAAAATTGAAACATAACTGCTCATCTTTTCCCTCACTCTCATCAACACACATTTCATCTTCCAATTCTTCATCTTCACACATTTCATCTTCTAATTCTTCATCTTCATCGCTAATTGAAACTTCTTATTTTTTTGTAGTGATTAAATTTCTCTTTCTTTTAAATACAAAAAGGTTTGTATATATAATATATGGTTTTCTTTTTGCTTCCAATTTTGATGTGTTATACACATATGGTAAACTAAACATGATTTTTTTTTCAAGTTTTACATAATGCATTGGACAATTAAATATGAATAAAATAATAAGGTCATTCCCTTAATTCTCTTTAACAACCCAAGACATAACAGGAACCAGAATTCCCTTGTTATCACTAATAGAAATACTTGGATTTTGTGACCGCAATTTTGTGACCGAATAAAAACAGATCACAATTTGTGACCATTTTTGTGACCATTAATAAGCGGTCACAATTTATGACCAAATTATCAGCAGTGAGAAATTTGGTCACATTTTATAACTATTTTTATGACCAATTTAAAATCAGTCACAAAATTAAAATTTTAAAGTTTTGTGACTAATTTTGTGACCATAAAATAATTTAATTATGGTCACAAAATTGGTTAAGCTATTTTATTACAATAACAAAGCTTTCACCGGGCTTGATTTTGTGACCAAATTAAATCCTCATAGCTCTCGCTCTCCATCTCTCTCGCTCAGGGCCTGATTCTGACCAGCGACGCCTGCGGCGGCCGGTGACACCACAACGGCCGGAGCTTCCGCGGCTGGTGGTGACGACAGTGGCAGGTGTGTCCCCCACACTGTCTTTCACACTCCATATCTCTTTCTCTCACTCGCTCTCAACTTCAGGCATCATTGTGCCCGGCGACACTTGCGGCAGCCGACGACTCCACAACGGCCGGAGATTCCGTGGCTGGCGGCGACTCTAGTGGCAGGTGTGTCCCCCTCCCTCCCTCCCTCCCTATTTAGTCTCGATCTGAATCGAGCTTTGCGGCCGGCGACACCACAACGGCCGGAGCTTCCGCGGCTGGTGGTGACGACAGTGGCAGGTGTGTCCCCCACACTGTCTTTCGCACTCCATATCTCTTTCTCTCACTCGCTCTCAACTTCAGGCGTCATTGTGCCCGGCGACACTTGCGGCGGCCGACGACTCCACAACGGCCGGAGATTCCGTGGCTGGCAACGACTCTAGTGGCAGGTGTGTCCCCCTCCCTCCCTCCCTCCCTATTTAGTCTCGATCTGAATCGAGCTTTTTCTCACGGTCTGACCTTCATGGGCAGCGTGGCAGGAGACTCCACCGGCGTCAAGCGAATCCACGGCAGGCGACTCCTCTAGCAGCCGTTACCTCCATCCCTCCCCTCCCTTCCCGGTAGGTAGCTTCCTCCCTTCCTACCTCTTCTGTCTGAATCTGATGGCTCTGTGTCTCGATGGCATTAGTAATATAAGTGTTGAGGGAATTGTTAGTTTGCCAGTTGCTGTATCAATGGCATCAATATTATGGTGAAATTAGTTTTTGTGTTTGCTAGTTGAAATTTGAGCATCAGAATTCAATTCACGAGTGACAGCAGGCAATGACAATATCATTTATGTTGATGGAAAAAAGTTTCACATGGTGGTATGCATTTGTTTGTATGAGTTGGTCTCATTTTGCAGACATATAATAAAGATTGTGTTCAAAAAATTTGCCCAAAATCTTTGTTGACTCTTCTCATTTGGCTGTTTCCCTCTGAATTGGATGCTATCCAAACTTATTGTTTGCAGACTGATTGTTTACTGGTTGCTAAATCTTTGGTGCATTCAATCAGTTTCCTACCTTAATAATTATTGCCTGCCTGTATATTGTTGCCAGTTATAAAGGGAAAAGATCCAAATGTGCTTGCCATTTCATAAGGTGTGCCTATCCCCTGCTGTGCATGGACGTGTTATTATGCTATTTAGTTCCCTTGAATTCCTTTGTGTATCCATATTTGGCTTATTTGTTATGTGATTTTTACAGGCCGAAGACATAGCCGTGCACTGTTGTTGAAGATTTACTTAATATTGTCAATTGTTGCATTGCTTCTCTCAGTTGCTTGTGTGGTGAAAAGTGATCTGCTGTTAGAGGTAATTAGCCTTGAGTTAAGGAAACCATTAGTTTTATGTAGTTACAACTTTTCCTTGAAATGCTATTTGCTAAAGAAAACAGTAGTGTATTCTAGAATCTAGAGTAATGATTAGCAGTTTAAAAGCAACTTATGAATAAAATGATGTGTTCCAATGAAGCACTATTATATGAAGTATGCAGAAGGGTTTTTATGTTTGATTAGATCCATAGGATGTTCTTGCTTCAAAGCTATAGCATCAGTTCTAGCTCAAAAATACTGTACTTAGATTAATGTTGCATCATCTGTCTAAGTTCTTTTAGAGAAGGATTGTGCCTGAAACTGGAGTTCATTGGAGGTGAATGTTATGATTTTTGTAAAGATAGGATGAAGGAATTTCTGGTGATGGCTGGTGAAAGTGGAGTTTTAATAGGTCTAAAAAAGCATCTATCTCCTTTAATCCATCAATAGTTACTTTATGGTGTTCTGCTTGAGTGGGTTATCTTTGAACTACTTCTTAATGCCTATGTCAAACAATCTCTTCGTCTAAAATGTTTTGAACATCATTGGGTCTTGTCACTGTGCTGCTCCTTTCTTTGGGAGCAAACCATTAAACTTTATAGTTTTCCCTAATCCCTACTTTGATCATTAACTTGTATCATACATAGGCTTTCCGAAGTGGGCTTGCAAGCAGCACAGAGAAACAGAAAGTACAGATTATTGAGGGTGTTCGAATTTTTGTTGGTAACTTCCTGTTGCTTTTCTGGTTCTCATTACTTCGTTCTCACTAAGTAAACAAATTGAAATTGTTGTTTGTTAAACGTTGCAGGAGTGCTAGTGCAGATTTTTGCTACAAGCACCACATTATCTCTCATTCATAATATGTCTCCCCTAAACGATCATCGTAAGCCCTTGCCACCAAGTAATGCTGATTATCAATGGCCTACAGGAGCAGATTCCCTGATAATTCAAAACCTTTTTTGACTTAATGATCCCTGATTAACAGGTATCATAGGCCTTTCCATCTGTGCCTGAGTTTGTAAATTTTGATCCGACTTTTGATGTCAATTGAAGTCTTTCACATGTTTTCAAGGCCTTAAAACCATATTTTTATGCACTGAAGATCGAATTCTTCCCTTTGTAGTGTCTGCGCAATTGATTACGAAATTGAGGATCACCATATTGAAATATTCCCTTCGGCATTTGGATTTCATCTTTCTATTATATGAGCTACTTGCATATGAGTTTTGGTCCATAACTTAAATTTTTCTTTACATACACTGACTGTATTTTATATATGAAGTGCAAGACACACTTCCAACTATTACACACTTAAACACTTTTGTGACTGATTAACAAAGCCGTCACAAAAGTGGTCACAAAACCAAGCACAATATGTGTTCAATTTTCTCAAAATCGGTCATAAAAGTGGTCACAAAAAGTTAAGTATAAAACAAAATCGGTCACAAAATCAGTCACAAAAGTGTTTAAGAATAAAACGGAATCCGTCACAAAAGTGGTCACAAATAAACATAATTTTAAAACTAAGTTAGTCACAAAAGCGGTCACAAAGTAACACGACTTCAAAACTAAGTCGATCGCAAAAGCGGTCACAATTATATAATGGTCACAAAATGTCTAAAGAATGACGGTCACAAATATTTTTCGGTCACAAAATCGGTCACAAAGTGGTCATAATTTCTCACCGAAATAATGGTCACAAAATCGAGTGTGAAATACGGAGCGGTCACAATAGCGGTCACAATTTGTGATCAAAATTTCGGTCACAAATGCGGTCACAATTTGTGACTCGAATCGATCACAAAATCCATTTTCCGATGAGGGGTTTTGTGACCGCCGAAATCGAGTCACAAAATCGGTCACAAACCCCATTTGTGACCGAAATTTGCCATTTTGTGACCGATTTTGGCGGTCACAAAATCCAGTGTTTCTAGTGGTGTGTGAATAACAATGAGTTTAGATTTACAAGACAAAACATGGAGTGAACATGCAACATGGGTCAATCCACAAAGAAGAGGAGAAGGAGCAATGGAGTCAAATGGAAACAAAGGTGATAAATAATAGTGAATTACTATTAGTTTCTCATTGTTTATCACCTTTGTTTCCATTTGACTCCTCTATCTCTTCACCCCTTCTTCGTGGAACGGCCCACGTTGTATATACACCCCGTGTTTTGTCTTGTGAACCCGAGCTCGTTGTTAAACACAACAAGGGAACTCCGATTCTCGTTATGTCTTTGGTCGTTTAAGCAAATTAAAAGGTGACCTCAACATTTCATTCATATTTCATTATTATCTTCTGAATTATATAAACTTCAAAACAATCATGACCTCTAGTTTACGATCATGTATAATACAACAAATTTGCAACCAAAAAGGAAACCGAAAAATTAGATAATTTGATAAATTATTCCATCCCAACATCACCTCATCAAAAAAACAAATTTGATAACAAATTTATCTTCATGAAAAGTTTTTAAGGATAGCCCTATATCCAAAAAAGGTTATGAGTTCTTACTTTTTGTAGTTGTTTAAATTTCTCTCTTTTTAAATATATATATACAACTCTTTCCCTGTATTCGTTGTGAGAGGATCGTTTACATATATATAATATATAATAATATATGTATGATTTCTTTTTGCTTCCAATTTTGATGTATTATACATTATCATAAACTAGACATGATTTTTTTTTAAATTTTACATAATGCATAGCACAATTAACATGAATAAAATGTTAAGGTCATCCTTTTAAATTACTTTAACGACCCCAAGACATAACTAGAACCGGAGTCTCCATAACCCTTGTTGTGTTTAACAATGAGACTAGGTTCACTAGAAAAACATAGAGTCTATCTATAGCATGGGTCGATCCACAAAGAAAGGAGTGAGTGGTAAAGGATTCGTTGGAGAAAAAGGTGATAAACAATGACAAAACTAGTAATATTTCCTTATCGTTTATCACTTTTTTCTCCAATGAACCCTCTACCCCTCTTCCCATTCTTCGTGGACGGATCCATGATGTAGATGGACTTTATGTCTTGCCTAGTGAACCCGACCTCATTGCTAAAAACAACAAGGGTTATGAGAACTCGGGTTTTAGTTATGTCTTGGATAGTTAAAGAAAATTAAATGGATGACCTCAACATTTCGTTGATATTCATTATTGTCTTATACATTACTTAAACTTCAAAAAAATCATGTACTCTAGTTTACGATCATGTATAATACAACAAACTTGCAATCAAAAAGAAAACCAGAAATTTAGATAATTGGATAAATTAGTCCACCCTAACATCATCCCATCAAAATAAACAAATTTGATAACAAATTTATCTTTATGACAAGTTTTTGGGAAGATCCCTATATCCAAAAACCTTTCCAATTTTTTACATTTTTACCTTTATATTTTTCCCTTTTGATCATTAAACCAAAACCATAAATATTTCCTTTTCTTTAACCCTAAACCACAAATATTTCTATTTCCCCAAACCATCCTAATTATCATTATATTTCCCTATATTAATTAAATCCAAAACTTCTAAACCCTTTTCTCAAAATTTCAAACATTTCACGAATTTCTAACTTAACAAAGTAAACAAATGTTACTCATTCTCAATAAACGATTCAATATTTCAACAATCTCAAACATTACCCACATTCTCAATATTCAAATAATTACCGCAAATAAATTCAACATTCAAATATCTAAATTTTGTAAATAACGTAAAGAAAAAAATAAGAGAGGATAGAGATTCATACTGGAAGAACGACGACAACGGCAAGAGTGAGTCAAGAGGCTAGAGGCTAGAGGGTGCACCACAACGACAGCGATAGACGAGATACAACGGCAAGAGAGGAAAACTACACCTAAAAGAGACGAGAGGAAAGAGTAAGCGACGGGAAAGAGGCAAGAATGTTGAGAACAATGGTGAGGAGAGCTTACCGGCGACAAGTACTAAATCGAGTAGATCTAGATATGGGGTACTAGTGGATGAGAGGAACTATGGAGAGGGATAAGAGCGAGAATATAGAGCATCTTAACTGGGCATGGAAAACGATATCTACCAGTTCTTGCATTTTTAGATATCTCGGGAGACACATTTGATGACGGTTCAATGGAAGAACCGTCATAAAATACAACCTATGACTACGATTCTTTCATAGAACCGTAGTCAAAAGTTGACCGTTTAATGTATGATGACGGTTCATTGAAAGAACCATCATCATAGGTGTTATAAAAGCCCGCTTATTTAACAAAAATATTGTTGCCTCATTTTTCATGACAGTTTTTCCTTTTAACCATCGTAAATCGACCATAATAAAAAGTCATATATGTAGTAGTGTGGTAGCGAACCTTGAGATCACAACAGCAGAGATGGTAGTGGAGGCCACAACTATGGAGGAGATAAGCAGCAATGCTGCTAAGTAGGTCACTGAAGAGGCGTTGTTGAGTATGTTGGTGGTGCTGAAGAGCAATAGCAACAGACGTGGACGACATGGCATCAGAGGTCATGATGACCATAAGAAGAAGGGATAATAGAGCCAGGGTTTGGGGTGGGCTAGGTTTCCGTTGTGAGGATAAAGAAAAATGGAAAAAAATTAATTGGGCTTGACATTCTCTATATATATATAAGATCACAAAAGAAATTCACAATTATTTATTTCACTATAATATCTCTAATTATTTATTAATAACTTAGAAGGAAAACAATGTGCAACAATGTGCAGTGACGTTGTTACATTAATTACAAGGTTACTGGTTAATAAAGTTAATGAATGGGTTGGCCCATAACTAATTAAGCCTGGGACCGGCCTAGTCAACACAAGCCAGAACCGCTAATCCAGTCCGGACTGTTTTTTAAGCGATTATGTTCAAGTGCATAATGTAAGGGCTAAATGACTGGTCTGGGATCGAACCATAAACTAACCCAAATAAGCCCCACAACCTACGATCAACCCATACCCATAATCAGATATGGCCATATTTTAACTTTTTTTTGGAATTAAATAATCATTTCACCGTTGAAAACAGTGAAACAATGCTCAATCGTCTGATTACCATTTAATTCCAAGATAGTGTACCCAGCATACTTTAAAAAAGAAAACATATTATTTGTTAATCATAATTAAATAAACTTCTAAAAAATATTCTAAAAAACAAAAAATATGACAAATATATTTGCAAATATAAACAGAAGAACACTTAGAAAATAAGTCGAAGTTTTTAAACAAATTTTAAAACATTTTATAAACCTGATTAATCGCATTTAACTTGCTTTAAAAAATAAACTGAACTGGCCTGAATTTCTTAAAAAGTAATTTGTCTGTTTCACCAAATTTAGGACTGACCCAGGCTTGTCACCTCAGCTTGTCAACGATGGATTTTGTCTGTTTCTGCGAATTATTTATTTAATTAAAATTCCTTTTGTGATAAAAAAAATATGCACCAAGGACGATAGTTCTCCTCGACTTGAGTTCAGTCAAGCACCTGCAGAGGCGCAGGGATCGAGAAACTAAACCTGGGATCCTGTATGATTGTTATTTAAACCAATTCTTGATCTCTAATATAGATCCCAAATTCATGAACTAAAAACCAACAAAATGGAGGAAAAAAAAAAAAAAAAGAATTAGAGGCGCCATATGTCCAGATTCAATTCGGAGCTGTGGATCATGTCAGGTGGATTTGTCCCAAACGTCCTGCCAACGGCTTCATTTCCTCGTATGCTATCTTGAGTACTGTGAAGTGAACAGCTTCATAAATACCGTAATCTCTTCTGGATTTCTTATGATTCTCACAGCATCGTATTGTTGGTAACTTGCATTATGAACATGAATTTATAAATCTACTGAAATTATATATGTTGGCCTAAATTTATAAAATTAGAATTATCTTGTAATTTGTGTGATATTATTATTTATCAATTATTTTCGATGACCTTTTATATTTTAATTACGATAGTATTTTAATATCACATAATTCATGGAAACCTTATAAAAGGTTTTACATTGTAGTAATTGCTGTAAATATTTTACTGAAGATTGTCTTTTTAAAAAAAAAAATTAGAGAAGGGCGTGTTTGGTTTATTGTTATATTGCGTTTTTAATAATAAAAAAAGGAGATAGTTTTTTATGTGTCTACACGATAAACTGAAGTTAGGTATTTGTCCTAACTTAAATTGTCTAGATAGAGACGAATGTTGAGAAATGCTTGAACATGGTCACATTGCACTTGAAGTTCAACTATAAAAATTTGGAAAATTGCATTTGATATTCTTGTGTTTTTGAAAATTTTATTGGGTGAAACTTGACTAGTAATCGACGATAGTTAACATTATTTAAAACTCTAAATAGTAGTCTTATATTTTGACAAAATTTAATCTATGACAGTTACTATTAAACTTGACCGGTAACTCGATGATATGTTTTTTTTTTTAAAAGTGTTTTGACTCAAAAATTTTAAATTTAAATAGTACTATTATGAGCGCATGTAGGGTAGGGTAAGATTGAGATAGGATCAGGGAAGAGGGCCAGTCAAAATAAATATAAGGACAATTTAGTTATATTAGTTGATTTTTAATGACGTTAGTGATAGAAGGATATTATATGACTATTCTTTTTAATAAAGGCATACTATTTAAAATTCGTATTTTTGTTGCTCATCAAATATAATCTACATAAACATATGATCACCAAATAAAATTTCCCTAAAAATTATGTATAGTGACCTTAAAAAATGTCTTAATTACGCCTTAAAATTTATATTGTGCACTAATTTCTTTTTTAAAAATAATTTTTAAGTAGATAGTAGAATTGTATTATACTACTCATAGAGGCAATAAATTACTTTATTACTCGTATTTTCCAGAATTTTGTGTGTATGTATTTTTTTGGGGGGTAGGGGGTAGGGGGACCTTTGTATACCACGAACTAATACTTTGAAATTGACAAATTAATGATAAAGATATTATCAAAATTTTATCACTGCCAATGACTTATTATTGTTTTCATTGATAAAGAAAAATTCATTTTTCAAATCGACTAAAATGTGGGAGGAAAGGAGTAAAATTGAAAATTTTTCATTTATCCTAGTCAATGTTTTGATAAAGAGATATTAACATTTACCTCCCTCGAGGTATTTGGAAATCATTTTTACACCCTTCAGGTATTGGTATATATTTTTACCCATCCTAGGTTTAGAGATAAAAAATATTTAAGATAAAAAAAACGGTAGGAGGCTAATCGGAAATGTAAAAGGACAAGTTTGTCCCTAATTTTTAAAATAAAATGACTATGCTACCCCCATTAGTTATTGGTACTTTACCTCATTTTCTTATGCCACATCAACGACACTCACCGTATTTGGATGTTTTCTATTATTAAGAACAATGGTCAATGTATAACTCAAATATTAACCACTCCGGTCGGGGTGGATAAAAATATATACCAATACCCGGAGGGTGTAAAAATAATTTCCAAATACCTCGAGGGAGGTAAATGTTAATATCCTGTTTTTTTTTAACTTGAATTTTTCGACTTGTTTTTTGTCTTTCTTGACATTTTCATCTCATTATCATAAAAATTCAAATAGTAGATAATATCTCTCTTCTCTCACCTTTTTCCGCGTACCCGACCCCTGACCAATCTATAAACCTTTCCCCTTATGAAAACCTGACTCAAATATGACTTGTTGTCCTCCGTAAACTCTACTTTTTCATTGTTTAATGTTTTTTGCTTACAACTAATAATGTGTGTTCTCTCTCTCTTCTCTTTCAAAACATTTAAAATTTTCATTTTTGGAGAGGTCCCGACCATAAATTATCATTATTATGGTTATAAATCATCAATACTAACTCTAATAACTGCATGTTGTCACAAAAATTGACATTTTCGGGATTTAAAATAAATTGACACAAAGATGAAGGAGGGTAAATAATGGCTCGAAAAATTGAGGCTTAGAAAAATATTTACTAACCTCAAGAGAGTAAATGAAATTTTTGAGTAAAAATTTTATTAAATATATCAATCTCGGAATTGCCTAGCAAAAAAAATATATCAATCTCGGAATATTAAAACACTACTTATATCTTGTGACAAAACCATTACCATAACACTTTAAAATATTTTTATTGATTAATAAATCTCAGACTCAGAAATCAAAAATCTTGTAATGGAGAACGAGTAGTTCACATTTAACACTCGTACTGTCTCCCATATTTCTTCTTGTTCTTGATGAACTAGCTAGATACCCTAGTTTGTCTATTCTAGCGTCTCTCTCTAGCCTTTCCAAATATTCGAAGAAGAGGGGAAGAACAGTAAAGAAAAACAGTGCCAATGGGTTTTCTTCAACTGAAAATCCTAAAGATTCTAGAATTGTTTCTCATAATTTTGAGTACAGAATATTTTCTGTCTCCTGTAATTTCATCAGACTGTGACGGGGATGTTATCTTCTCATATCCTTCATTCAATAGTAAAAGCTGTAATGAGAGGGGTGGAGATGGGCTGATATGCATAGGAGCGGTGGCTCCAGGAGAGGGTTACTTGAACCTGACCGCTGCTCCAAAGAATGGTTCAACGGCATCTCTTAGGGCGGACCTGAACGCCATTGGAAGGGTCCTTCATCCAACTCCGGTTCAAGCCTGGCCAGCCTCCTTCTGCACCAGCTTCACCCTCAGGATCTTGCCGCTTTTAGGCCAGGACTTGGCTGGTGATGGCATGGCTTTTGTCATGGCTCAGGATACTCATCGTTCTCCTCAGTTGAGCTTTGGATCATATCTCGGCCTCCAAGATCAGAAGATTTCAGGTTAGATTCTCTCTATAAACCCCTCCTCCACCATAAGTTTGTAATTCAATCAGTATAGGAGTGGAGTTTCCACACTCCCATTAGGCTTTATTTGATTATAAGAAAATAGATTGGAAAGAAAATATAAATAGAAAAAAGGTTAAAGAGGAAAAAAGTTAAGAGGAAATTGATTTTTTTTTGTGTTTGGTTCAAGGAAAAATAAAGGGAAAAAAATTATAATAATTTTCGAATCTCTTACCCATCCACTTAATGACCTTTCCTAATAGAAATCTCTATCTTTTCTTCGTTTCTCTGTCTTTGTGAATTTTTTCAACCATTTTCGTGTCAATTTTGGAAGATTGACCAAATTGACAAAATTTTCCATGAGTTTTTTCATCAAAAATTTTTTTCTCTTCTTTTTCTTCAATTCAAACAAGGGAGAAATTCATTTTTTACATTTTTTTCTTTACTTCTAATTTTTTTAAATCAAATGGAGCCTTAATGTTTAAATTCTTGGTGACCACAATTTTGCTCGTGAAAGTTGTGGACCTTGATAGATCCAAATCAGGCTGAAGCCAGGTCCAAGCCTCCATTAATTGGGGAAGAGTGTAATGACTTGTAGATTTTTAAAACAAAAATTATCAAGCATACAACTTATGGAATTAATTTACTAAGTGTCATAGTTCCCCAAAAATAATAACCATGTCTAACTCAATTTTGGATTGGGTCGATTTTTAGATTGCCAAATAAAAAGGTTAGATCTGGAATTCACCAGTATCATAAATCGGGAGAGTTTGATAAGACCTAATTTGGCATAGAGTGTATAATCTATCGTTGATTTTTAGATTACCAAATAAAAAGATTTTAAATTAAAATAAACCGTACTTTAAGATATTGAATATTTATATATCAAATTATAAAGTTGAGTAATCATGCACTAAACATTAGGGGTAATTTTTGTTTTTCTAAACTACTACCGATTTAAGGGTGACAACTCGATTGTTTATGACGTGTCAAATTGAGAAAAGAGGAAGAATCATTGATTTAGTAGGGGTAGCACAATAATTCCCTTTTTCTCAACTTGACACGCCGTAAACACAATCGAGATGTCACCCCTAAATTGTTGATGGTTTAGAAAAGAAAAACCACTCTCAAGTACGATGCATGATCGATAAACTTTATAATTTGATATATAAACGTTCAACAATCCCAAAGTATAATCTATTTTAATAAAAACCGCTTTTTATAAACGAGTCATGTTTGAGTGTAAAAATTCAAAATAAGAACATATTTTGATTTAATTATGTTAATCCTAATTGGTTCATAAAGTTCGGGATTACCATCTAATTAATTTCTTTTATGATAAATATGGATGCTCGGTATCCAACTGAAACCCGGTCCAATTTCAGCTAAGTAAAATTTTTGGTTAGACTAAAATCCAAACCATGGCAGAATTCAAAGAATATAAGATAGTATTAGCTTTCCTTTCCGGACCTCCTCTCATTTCATAAGTTAAAAAACTATAAGATAAGGAAAATAAAAATAATTTCATCCTAATTCCTGTCCCTCTATCATTGTACGTATTAAGAAATCCTCTACCATCAATTGCTTCACCACATTCACCATCCGTGAAGCCTCAGCATTGCCATTACTTTTTTGCCCTTACCAATCTAATTTGGGAAAATTTTGCTCTCAATGTCTCTGTTATAAGTTAGTATTGGTTGTAGTGAGTCCATTGATGATGAGCTTACTGTCATTGATGACCATAGTGTAGAGAGAAGCTCGAGAAAGAAGGGAGGAGGTCCGAAAAAAAAAGTGATATATGCCTTTTGAGGTTGTTTTTTATAATTATTTTTGGAAGAATATAATTTGGAAATCATTCAATAATTATTGATATATTTTTAAATTTTATATATCTCATATAATTAGTGCATATTCTAATTGACTCATATATTATTTTATCTTAACCATCGCCTTAAGAATGACAATTAGCAAAATTGAATAAACTGTTCTAATCTATACACTATATAATGTCAATCTTTTCAAATTTTAAAATGTTGCAACTAGAGTGAATTAAGGAGTTTTGTCCAATAAAAAAATGAATAATTTATCATTTAAAAAAATAAGTTTCCACTTATCTATCGACTCTAATAATAATAATAATAATAATAATAATAATCTATACACTATATAATGCCAATCTTTTCAAAAAGATGATATGGTGGTCTGAGAGTGAATTTATGAGTTTTGTCCAATAAAAATAATAATTTATCATTGAAAAAAAAAGGTTTCCACTCATATATGGACTCTTTTTTACTCCATGCCAAAATAAATATTATGATAATAATAATAATAATAATAATAATAATAATAATAATAATAATAATAATAATATATTTTTTAGAAAAATTAAACAAAATTAAAAACAATAAAATAAAAACATAATCTTAAATAAAAAGTTAAACAAATAATAAAATGCACTAAATAAATACGAAAAATAAATAATTAAATTACCAAAATATTAAAACTATTTTATGGACCTAATGGCCTAAAAACCTAAAATAAAAATAAAAACTAAACTTATAAATTTATTAAATTAAAAAAAATTAGTAAATAAGTCTGAAAAATTATCAAATCAGTTATATATTATAAAATTATCCAATATTAATATGAAAATTAAATAATAATTAATCATCCTAATTAATTTATAAAAATATAAACCAGAAAATAAAAACAAAACTAAGCAGAAAATTAATAAATAACAAATATACAAAATCATATAATAAATTAAATCAAAAATCTGAAAAACTAAAACCCAAAAATATTTTTTTATAGTTTTTCAGAAAAATTAAACAAAAATAAAAATAATAAAATAAAAATATAATCTTAAACAGAAAGTAAAATAAATAATAAACTGCACTAAATAAATGAGAAAATAAATAATTAAATTACGAGAATACTAAAATTATTTTTTGGACCTGAATATATCCTAAACACCTAAAATCAAAATGAAAAAACTAGATTTATAAATTTATTAAATTAAAGACCTGTTTTAACCTAAATTACAAAAAAATCTAAAAAATTATCAAATCACTTATAAAAACTAACAAAATTAATACCAACAGATAAAAAAGACTCTAACTAAACCCTATAATAATATAAAAATAAAATTAACCAAAGAAGACTAATTTTATTCTAACTTCTAGCAAACCGACTAAAAAATAACAAAAACGAACAGAAAAATAATCTAGAAATTAAAATATATCAAGACATGAAATAAAATTAATATATATAGTTATGTATTTATTTATTTATTTAGATTGTATATTAGCTCTCATTTGTTTTTATGTATATTGATATGCAATATTATTTTGGGCTTGAAATATAATAATTTTGTCTAACATTATTAATTTTTCATTGTTGATGGTGTTTTTTGACTTGATGACAAAAATTGTATTAGTTCAAAATATATTTATTATAAGAATCTATACACTATATAATGCTAATCTTTTCAAAAAGATGACATGGCGGTCCGAGAATGAATTTAGGAGTTTCGTCCAATAAAAAATAATAATTTATCATTGAAAAAAATAGGTTCCCACTCATATATGCACTCTTTCTTACTCCATGGTAAAATAAATATTATTATCTATACACTATATAATGCCAATCTTTTCAAAAAGACGACATGGCGGTATAAGAGTGAATTTAGGAGTTTCGTCCTATAAAAAATAATAATTTATCATTGAAAAAAATAGGTTTCCACTCATATATGGACTCTTTTTACTCCATTCCAAAATAAATATAATAATAATAATAATAATAATAATAATTTTTCAGAAAAATTAAACAAAATTAAAAATAATAAAATAAACACATAATCTTAAACAAAAAGTTAAACAATAATAAAATGCACGAAATAAATATGAAAATAAATAATTAATTTACCAAAATATTAAAACTATTTTATGGACTTAATAGTCTAAAAATCTAAAACAAAAATAAAAAAATAAATTTATAAATTTTATTAAATTAAAAACATGCTTTAATCTAAATTAGTAAATAAGTCTGAAAAATTATCAAATCAGTTATATATTATAAAATTATCTAATCTTAATATGAAAATTAAATAATAATTAATCATCCTAATTAATTCATAAAAATATAAAACAGAAAAACAAAACTAAGTAGAAAATTAATAAATGACAAATATACAAAATTATTTAATAAATTAAATCAAAAATCTGAAAATAAATATTTTTTTTATAGTTTTTAGAAAAATTAAACAGAATTAAGAATAATAAAATAAAAATATAATCTTAAACAGAAAGTAAAACAAATAATGAACTGTACTAAATAAATGAGAAAATAAATAATTAAATTACCAGAATATTAAAATTAGTTTTTGGACCTGAATATATCCTAAACACCTAAAATCAAAATGAAAAAACTAAATTTATAAATTTATTAAATTAAAGACCTCCTTCAACCTAAATTAGAAAAAATCTAAAAATTATCAAATTAGTTATAAAAACTAAGAAAATTAATACTAATAGATTAAAAAGATTCTAACTAAACTCTATAATAATATAAAATAAAATTAACTGAAGAAGACTAATTTTATTCTAACTTCTAACAAACTGAATAAAAAATAACAAAAACGAAAAGAAAAGTAATCTGAAAATTAAAATATATTAAGACATAAAATAAAATTGATATATATCGTTATGTATTTATTTATTTAGGGTTTGGATTGTGTATTAGCTCTCATTTATTTTTATGTATATTGATATGCAATATTATTTTGGGCTTGAAATATAATAATTTTGTCTAACATTATTAATTTTTCATTGTTGATGGTGTTTTTTGACTTGGTGTCATAAAATTATATTAGTTCAAAATATATTTATTATAAGAATTTTAAAATTAAAATCAACAGGAACATGTTATAAAAATAATATTTAAATATTTAACTATCCGAGGAAGCAATTTGGTTATTACCTTCATCCTATGTACAAAATAATTTAATAAACCTTAATAAATCATAAATTAGTATAATAAAAATATTAAAACTACATATATACTTGATATTAATAATTAAAAATGCCTACAAGATAGAAAATTATTATTCAAATATATTGTGGAATAAAATGTAATGAATAAAAAGTTAGGAATTATATTGCTTCAGTTCGTAATTTGTATACTTTAAGTTCATAATTTGTGTCATGTTTAAAAAATTTCAAACTTAATATACCAACTTCTATTAAGCCCATAGGATTTTGAATAAATTCATTTGTCTCAAAATTTTTGCACAACATACGGATCATTTTTTTTTATGTTACAAATACGGTTTATTTTAGTTTCTTCCTAACATGTCTATCTCGTGACTTATTATTGACAAACATATTTAAATCATATCTTTTACTATTGTAAGTTTTCTTAATTATTAAAAGATCAATAATTGCCATCAAACCTCCCCGCCATCTTGAAATAGAATTTCATGTTACTCTTATTATGTTAATTACTTGAAAGGAAGAGTTGTGTCTCGAGGGAAGCGATTGGTTGTTAATCGAGTAAAACATGTATTTATAAAATCTCAGTTGTATCAATATTTTTTCCCAATTGATTCACTACTAAAATCGCGATCAATTTTCAATATAAGTACAAAATACGAGATGGTTTTATTACTCTATGCTGCGAATTGACCTATCATACCCTTTATTATGATGCAAATTACCTATTATTGTTAAATATATTTGGATCACTTTTATCATTATAATATTTTTCATATTAATCTCAATATAAATAGTTATTATATGTTTAATTATCTTTGTGTGCAAAGGTAGGTAAGAATAGATAAATCATTGTATTCACCTTATAATTTTAAAAAATGAGATCACATTATGGGTATATGTATACTTTTTAAGAGTTTGTGTAATATTTAAGTCAATAATGCTTTAGTAAGTTGGTTGCATATAAACGTTTATCTATGCGTTTATTAAGTTAAATTAGTGTTGACTTTGTCTGTAAAGAGTTATGAGTTATAAGTTTGATATTCTTTTATTGATTTGATGTACTTTGTATTGTAATATTAATTTGTGACATAATGATATTTATTGTCATCTATAGGTTATCTAACTCAATATCTACCAATCATATATTATTCCTTTTCCTACTAATATTTAACTTTTGATACTCAAACATATTGTCACACTATTTCTATAATCGTATGAGTTAGGATTATTTAAATTGTTTGATTCTTAGAGGAGTCCGACTTCTTAATATTCCAAATCACATGTGTAATCTTAAAACCTTAATGATATTTTTTAACATTCTTTTTTATTTATTATTTTAGATTATTTATTTATTATTTTGAAATTTAGAATGATTGGAATATGAATGTGTGCTTGGGCTCTAATGATTTTTATGTGTTGGGTTCGATAACTTTGATTAGTCACGAAAGTGTTTTCATTATGAGGGGATAACATGTATAAGAACGTTGTTGACAAGTGAAATCATTCAATAAAATCAAATGATCGAGAAAAAGAAACTCATAAGTACAACATCATTGCGTAATTCAATAATTTCTTAGGTTATGCATTGTACTAACATTGCTCCGTGCATAGCACGAGTCCGGACTAGTAGTATATAATCTGAAACTTGTTCGATCACTGAATCATTCCTTTCTCCATTATGCATCAACATTGTGAAGTCACAGGTCCGTCAATAACTTTCACTACCTTTTACTGTTCTGTTTTTTTTTTTTTTTTTTTTGGTTTTTATCAATATGTGGATTTCCATTGATCTCATCTCTCGCAAAAGGTTTTAGGTGCATTTTTACATGTCTTAAGAGTCAAGACTCAAACATACTTCAATTTAAATCTTCTAACTATTTGAGTTCAGTTTCGATTGTTTCATGATAACAATAAAGCTCGTTTAAATGGATAGCATCGGCATGCATTGCCTCGTGGGCTTAAACGAGCAAACACTAGCCGCAAATTTTCAATCTTGGCAGCCGGGCATGGAAAATAATTTGCAGCCTCGAACCTAGCGGCTCAGCTCTTTTGATTTCCAGCCATAAATGCTTCTTGTAGTTTACCACCTCAGGCTATTTTCTTCGTTTCTAAGAACTACTCTTAGTTCAAACCCTTGTTTTTTTCCACAGATGGAACCAAATTCCAGCAGCTAGCCATTGAATTTGACACATTCAAGAATGAGTTTGATCCAGATGACAATCACATTGCAATAGACTCTATGAGTGTGGCGAATTCCCTAATTGCAAAGAGCTTGAATTCAACGTCCATTAATCTCAAAGGCGGGAGGAAGATCAAAGTCAAGATAGTGTACAATGGGCGGGAAAAGCAACTCCAAATCTATGTGGGTTATGTAGGGAAACCCCTAGTGAGTTTCCTCAACTACTCAATAAAAGTGTTCAAGACCCTTCCACCCTTGGTTTATGTAGGATTTACAGCCTCAACTGGAACACTATATGAGACACACGAAGTGCTTGATTGGGTTTTTACCTCTACCCCTCTACCCTACTCAACTATCAAGAATGAGAAGAAGGAAAAGACCACATTGGAAAGCATCCTCCCAATTTCAGGGGGCTTAGTTCTCTTCGCAGTTTTTGCATTTCCGATCATCCGACGACAATTAGTTAGGAAGAGGGAAAGATTAAGGAGAATAGAGGATATCGAAAGGCGGTCCACTACTATGGTTCCTAGGAAGTTTACTTACAAGCAGCTTGCTAATGCTACTAAGAATTTCAGCAAGGATAAATTGTTGGGCACCGGTGGTTTTGGCAGTGTTTATAAAGGGCATATCGTTGACCCCCTCAGAGTATTGCTGTTAAGAGGATTTCAGCAGACTCAAAACAAGGTATATTTGTGACAAATTGCTTTTCTATTATCATTTCCTGGCTTGATTTCAACCCCATTTATTGAAATTAAATCTACCTTTCTATTATGTTATATCAAATCCGTGGGTTGAATGAATTTAACTTGCCTGTACTAAAACCTTCAAAAATTTGCATGGATCTATCTAATATTGCCAGATCTATAGTTTTTTTGTTTTTTTCTTGACATTTATAAAGAATTCAATACTTGATAATTAGTTGGAAAAAATGATTCACAAGCTGAAATGGGGATTGTGTTCACAAGCCAAAGTGCACTGTACAGACCACAAACCACAAACTAATTGCACCAGATTTAGGTCAGCTATGTAGATCAGGCCACGTTTGCCCACAGGTTTGTTTTCAAGGGATTGGCACTAGCTGGAGATGTTTAGAATACTACATTTTTATGCCTTGTTAGTTAAAATATTTTAGTTGCTCTCATCAGTTCATCTACCTCATGGACCAAGGCCTCTAATCTGTTTGTTCTTTCCATAGGAGAGAGGGAATATTTGGCAGAAATATGCACAATTGGATGCCTAAGGCACAGGAACATACTGCAACTCCAAGGCTGGTGCCATGAGAATGAGCACCTCCTTCTAGTATATGACTACATGCCGAATGGGAGCCTTCACCATGTCCTAAGCGGAAGCTGCCTCGATTGGAAGACACGATATAAAATCCTTACAGGTCTAGCATCAGCATTGTTGTACATGCATGAAGAATGTGGAGACCCTGTGGTGCATAGAGATGTCAAGCCTAGCAATGTCATGTTAGATTTGGAGTTCAATCCTCATCTTGGGGATTTTGGTCTAGCACGACTGCTTAAGAATGTTGGTGGGATCACCACAATGTTGGCCGGTACCCTAGGGTACATGGCACCAGAAGTCAGCTACACTGGCAAGGTTATAACTGCATCTGATGTCTACAGTTTTGGGGTTGTGGTGCTAGAGGTTGTTTGTGGCAGAAGAATAAACAATCTTCTAGGAGAAAATTACTTGGTTGACTATGTATGGGATATGCATGTGAAGGGCTCTTTGCTAGACTCTGTTGACCCTAGGCTTAATGGGCATTTTGCACAAGATGAAGCGATAAGGATGCTGAGAGTGGCACTTGCATGTGTGCATCTGGACTCCAACTTAAGGCCTAAGATGAGGAAGGTGGTTCAAATTTTGATGAACCCAGATGAGCCTCTCATGGACCTACCTGATGCTCAACCAACTTTCTCTGTCTTGCTGCAAGGTGGGAATTGAATGGGAACATAGTCCTATATTCGCTAACGAGTCAAAATTTCTTGGCTAATTGTTACTGGGGGTATCATCACTCAGATTAGCAGGAGTAAAAAAAATTGAAGAAAATTATAGAAGTTAAGGAGATGAAAGGTGTAGATGGAAATTAGTGAATTAGTGAAGCAGAAAAACACTAAGAGCAAAGCAACAAATTAAAATCATCAAAATCTCCACAGGATTTTTGTTTCACCAAAAATGATGGTTGTCCGTCCTTATCATCTTCCTCTTTGGCATATATAGTGGTTAGCAAGGTCACCTATGGAGCGTCAATCCCTTTCCTGAAGAGCAAATTTTAGGGTGTATAAAATTTTCCCTTGTTTCAGGAGAACTTTGCAGCAAACACATCTCTTGTGCACCATATTATTGTTAGAGCCAAGCTTATGTTGGATTATCTTGACTGGTGCCTATAGTCTCCGCTTCCTAAGTAGGGGTTTTGGACCATAAGGATTTTTAGGGAAATGACAATTGCAAATGTCAAGATTAAGGCTCCACTTGTTTCAATCTTCAACTCATAATTAAGTGGTATGTTCTAAATAATATTTAAATAATATAATTTCAATATAAGGAGTAAGACTATTGCACCTCACTTGTTCTCCATGGAGCCTCTCTCTAACTCTCTTCCGTTGTGGATGCACTCACTTGTTATCACTTGAAATAATTTCCCATACAAGTATGTATACGGTTGTTATTTTTAAATTGAGTATAAATATAAATATGGCTAAATACACCTGGTAAAACTAACTCGAAACGAACGGGTCAACCCGAATGACCCGAAACCCAAACCGAGCCGACATTCGAAACAGTTGAACCGAATTTGACCCGAAAATCGAAATGAATCGTCCGAACCAAACCCAAATCTAATGAACTCGATTCAGATCTGAATCAAAATGACCCGAACCGAAACCGAACCGAACCCAAAATGACCCTAACCGATTTAACTCGAATAAAAGTGACCCAACTCACTTTTTTTTTTGTGGGTCTCTCGGGATGTACTTTTGTGCCTATAATGGTACAATTTTTTTAGTGGGTACAATTTTGAATCAATTTTGACCCAAAAAGTGACCCGATTACGCCCCAAAGTCGACCCGATCCGAGATTAACTCGAACCAAACTCAAACCCGACCCGAACAAGATTGACCCAAGTTAAACCGAACCGAAGTTGACTCGAACCGAAACCGAACCGGACCCGAACGAAATCGCTCCGAAGTTGACCCGAACCGAACTTAACCCGAATCGAATGACCCAATTGCTGCGTCTATGGCTAAATCAGTCCGAAATCCTACATGTTTATTCCTAATAAATGAGATGGGTATTCTCTTTTAGAATTACTCTTAATATCAATTGTTATTTTAATGTCGAATAAAAGTACTATTTCTCTCCCATATCGATATAAATATTTTATTCTTTTTCCACCTAACTTCCCGAAATATTTTTGACAATTACCAAATATTTGAAATGGTAAATAATGACGGCTCAGATCATTCCCACAGTAACTAATCCATTTCCACCCACCAACCAATTAAACACACCCTATGCTTCCCACCAAAGAAGAGGCCTAAATTTTTCCAAAACCTTGGCCCCCATCCAATTATATTTGAACCCGGGTACCATTTTCCATGTAATCAGTCTCCCTCATGCATTATGTTCTTCCAATCGAGGGGCCCCAAACAGTCTCCTTGCCTCTGTCTCTCTCTCTCTGCCTTGTCAATATTCCGAAAAAGACCAAAAATGATCACGGCAGTGTTTTCCCATATGGAGGAATTTTTTGTGTAGTAAAACTAGGGACATATCCTTTCCCATATGGAGTAGCATTCCAGAATCTTGACTTTAATTAAAACGCAAAAGACGAGTGAGAAGTCAATGGGTCAAATTTCAAAATCACTTCATTTTTAATTAATTTTTAGTCCCAGAAATATAATTTGATAAATTTGAGGTTTTTTGGCCTTCAAGTGAATACTTTCATTTCGAATAATTTTTGTTTTTTTATGCTTATATATATATATATATATATATATATATATATATATATATATATATATATATATATATATATATTTATTTATTAACAAGGGTCGATTTTAATTAGTTTTTTTTTCTTTTGATTTGGGGCATGTGAAGTGGCATTTATGATACTAAATTTTGATGCAAAAGTAGATAATAGTTATTGTAAAAGTAAGATATTCAAAAGATATAAGAATAAGAATGCAATTATTATATTACAATAGTCTTTAATAGTAATTTTTAAAAGAGATGGTTTTGCAAATTATTTTCATAATAATGATCTTATTTCGTGAGCTTTTTCATATCTCATCGTATGTCACTTTCATTTCATATGCTTTGAAATTGAGATTAGTTCATTTTAACAAGTTGCATACACTTATGATTCAACAAAAACCCGAATTACACGTGGACTTAACCAACCAAAAACTCGAGCATGCCAAGCCCAAGGTATTACACCTAACATAAAGAGAACATGGCTAGGCCTCACCTAGAGGCCCAAAAGCCATAAAACCGCATAGGGTCATCCTTAATCAAGCGTAAAGCAAGTAATGATAAAAATATCCACCTACCCACCTAAAGAACGTCACATCATACTGGTACAATTTCCAAGGATTGTCAATAGTCTTACTATTCTTTCCAGGGTCTAGCTAACGCGGACCCCACCTCTTGATTTTAGTACTAACTTTTCCATTGAAGGGGCTTGATCCGACAACTCCCGAGGTCCGAGCCTTTATGTAGGTACGATGAATTCGGCGATTCAAGGCTCAACCCGAGATGACTCATCAATAGTAAGCCCAGTCCCTCCATCCTAGTTCACTAGATTTTCTCTACAAATAGATAGTCGTCTATGGGGAGATGATTGGCTTAAAGTGGAATTCAATGAGCGGATAAGGTTACTAAAATAATATCCCGATGGGACAAGCCGAGGAGTCGGAGAGGAACACTCGGGAGAAAGGGGATGGCAAAACACTCCTTCACCCAAAACTCAATCTATGCAAGTGCTCTTGCAACCAACTCGCGGTTTCGTGAAAGCTATGTTACCATCTCATGTATGATAACGAGATGAGTCAACAATAAACCAATTCCGGTCTTTCCCTAACTTCGACAAGAAGAAAGTCTTTCCAAGTAGACACTCCCCAATAAAGCTTCCTTCAAGGATCCAGGGCCTTAAGCAAACTCGCCGTTAGAGGCGTTCCCCTACAGGGAAGAAAACGGTCCTTTTCATAGAACTATGTTGAGGGTGACATTTGGTGTTGAGATTGTGGACGCCTCTTTGGGCCACAAAGTTAAAGTCCATCCATTAGCCCTTACAATGGTACTACGGTACTACGGATCCAAATGAACACATCTCCAATCACATATATGTGCCGGATGTAGAGTGACCGGGGTGTTGTAGGGTCTTCCCTACCACATTAAAAGGGGTGGCACACAATAGTGGTTGGGTAGCTTGCCACCTGGGAGCATAACATAGTTTCATGAGCTCATCGAGTAGTTGTATTGAAATTTTGTGGTCATCACTAAAGAGAAGAAAATGAGCATCAATCCGGCTAAGTAGAGGTAGGGAAAAAAGAATCCTTGAAAACACATGTCCAATGCTTTTAACACGAGGTCGTCCCGATTCATGACCTTCAGGATGGAGTGGCCTTCGCAACTTTCCTTAATGGGTTACCAAATGAGGAAGGGGGTTTCATTTCAGCTTGGCCGAGCGAAAGTGACTATTCTCTCTAAGGCGCTTAAAAAGGCCTCAAAATTCATCCAAGCTACCGAAATCAATGTCGGAGGAGTTAAAATCTAAAAGGGAAGACTAGGGCAGGAGTGATCCCTAAAAATAGTTAGAAGCCTTATCCCCCACAATGAAATTTGAGGTTCAATGTCGACTTGTGGAGCATTCTTGTAGAGATCCTAGAACATCTCATGTTGAAAAATCCTACCCCGATGACAAACCGGGTGAAGCTAAAAAATGCGAACAAGTGTGTGAGTATCATCGTCGAGTGGGACACACCACTTCAAAATTTTTGGAGTTGAGGAAACTATTGTATGAGCTTACGGACAAGGGGTAGATCAATAGGTTCCCGAAAATGGGCTTCTAGGGATTACTATAAACAAAGTGCTAGATAAAAGAAAACTAGATGAAAAGGACCTTGTCATTGCTACCATCTCTGGGGGCATGACAAAGGGTACCATTTCCACTTTTGTGTAGAAGGAACAATTGCGGAGGTCGTAACAGTAACAGAGTGATCGGCGAGTCCGCACGTATCAACGTGCCCGCAATGACCTTTTTGGCCTTGGATCCATTGGGCGTGAAAACACCCCATGTTATAGAGATGAAAGTCACAAATTCCTTGATATGGCAGGTACTCATTAACACGAGAAGCTTAGTGGACATCATCTCTTTAGATTGTCTAAAGAAGATGTAGTGTAAGCGGGTTGACTTCATCCTTTTGTCCAACCCCATCTTGGGATTCGGTGGGCAAATTGTGTGCCCCAATGGGGATAATCCGCCATCTTTTACAGATTGAAGAAAAAAGAGTTGGTCGCAGCCTAGAGATTAACGTTTGTTGGTTGACATTGAGATGGCATATAACATCATTCTAAGAAGGCCGACCCTTCAAAAGGTTTATCATTTGGTCACAACATACTTGTTACTTATGCCATTCGAGATAGAAATTGTAGAGGTCAACAAAGTCAAGGGTGATCAAAAAGTTGTTGAGGAGTTACAGGTGCTTGAAAAGTTGTGGGAGATGTCATTCTTGTCACATAAATTTACAAATTTTGAGTAGTCAAACTCCCTTCCACGATCAGTTCAAATTCTCCTGATCCGAGTCTCAAAATTCACTTGTATTTTCCTACAAATCTTAGTAATTCTATGAAGGTTTCATTCTTATTCTTTAGAAAACAAACCCAGGTAAATCTTGAGTAATCATCAACAATAACCAGTACATATGAATTACCTCCTAAGATTTTAACATGAATTTCACCACACAAATCCATATGTATCAATTCAAGCACTTTGGATGTAGAAACTGTTTTGAGTGGCTTAAATGATGATCCAACTTGATTTCCTTTTGTGCAATTAAATGAGTAATTAGGTAGTCCTCTAACTAACCCATGAGATACAAGTTTCTTGATTGTATACATACTGATATGACCTAGTCTACAATGCAATGTCCAAGAATCATCATTGATGAAGCTTTTAAACATGATAGATCTTGATTAGAATTAGAAAGAGGAGTGGTGTAAGTGTTATCTAACCACGGATCATATAGCTTTGTCTCTTTAGTAGCTGCATCGAAATGAAGTAGTTGGTCCGAGTGAATATAATCTTACCTCTTGACCTTTGTCACATGGTTGAGAAATACTCGGAAGATTATACTTGAGACCCTTTACAAGATACATTGTACTAACTAAGTTGTCTCTTTGTCCAATCCTACCAATCCTAACAATCTTGCATTTGTTATTATCTCCGAATGTGACTTTTCCTCTTTTCATATCTTCGAGTTCTAAGAAGAGTCTTGAATCACTAGACATATGGTGAGAACATCCACTGTCTAAGTACCAGTGACCTTTTTG
Organism: Talinum fruticosum; assembly: GCA_021018815.1. NCBI lineage: Eukaryota > Viridiplantae > Streptophyta > Magnoliopsida > Caryophyllales > Talinaceae > Talinum > Talinum fruticosum. The sequence goes on from JAITYX010000011.1 coordinate 7,268,003, forward strand.
TTTCGAGTCACTTAAAAATAGAAACAAACTAACCCTTCTCACTTCTTCTTACAAACCCAATAACTGTTTTTACTGTGGTCATTTTTCGAGGAAGAGCACTTTTAGGAACCCAAATTTGAATGATTTGGGTTTGATATAATTCTGAGTCTTCTTCTTTGAGAGCTAACTCTGTGTCCTCTTTCTTCCGAAATCATCTTCTTTTGTAAACTGGTTGAGAAGAATTTTTCTTAAAAGTCTGGTTTGGGGTAAGTCCCTTTCTTCTTTGAATGAATGAGATCATGCTCAGCCTTCCTAAACTTAATCGTTCGGAATTAGTTTTGAAAAGACTTTTGTAGGAATTGTCTTCCTGTTCAGACATTGTAACCAAGTCCTTTTTTTTTTTTTTTGAAAAGAAGCACATTGAGAACCAAGTAGTAAATCAAGGTTTTTCTGACTTGGAGTAAGCTTTAAAACTAACTCCCGAGACTCAATGAAGTTTTGTTTTAATTGCTCATTCTCCGTTCCGAGGCACTCGGACTTAGTCTCATTATCTTGAGTACTAGTATCAAGTACCTTTAGGTTTTGTCACGGTTTTTCTAAATAATTTTTCAATGATTTGTTCTCGAGTCTTGAGAGATTTAATTTCTCTTTAAATTTAGAAGAATTAGAATTAGACTTCTCATCCAATGTAAAAATGTATCTAGCTAGATCATGTTTGAATAATTTGAGAAAATAATTTATTACCTCTTGAGGGTCTATTTCCTCGATATCCGATGCTTCACTTTCTAACTCGGATCCGGGCTCAAAGTCCGACAGAGCCATGGGACACTTTGACTCATCGTCGGTGTCGTCATCTTCTCCAAGTGGCTACCATAGCCTTTTTTTCTTTCTATCCTTTCTCCTCTTTGTACAGACCCTTGAATATATGTTCTTTGTTGGAACACTCAAAACAACCAAAGTTCTTAGTTAAAGTTAAATTAGAAGGAGAAGAGAATTTACCTTTTTGTCCTTCTTATAGAACTCGCTTAGGCTTCTCCTGCCATTTTTGTATTTCATCATTGTCTTGAATCCTCGAGGTAGAAGAGCCATGGGGTCTTCCTTGGAATCCGAGGAGCTCGGATTCGTCTTCCATTAGATGCAACTCATGGGTGAGTAGTTTCCCAATGAGTTCATATGGCTTCAATTAAGTAAGATCATGAGCTTCTCCAATAGTAGTCACCTTGCGACCCCATCTTCTCTTCGGTGGACTCCTCATAATCTTTCCGACAATCTCTTCATGAGATATCTTCCTTTCGAGGGACTTGAGATTATTGACAATCTCAATGAAGCAAATATACATTTGATTTATGTTCTCATCAGCCTCCATCTTGAACATTTCATACTTGTGGAGATACCGACTTATCTTAGCTTGCTTCACTTGACTGGTACCTTCATAAGTAGTAACTAGTGTGTCCAAGACTTCCTTGGCAGTATCACAAGTAGATACTCGTTATATTCTGCTGAGTTAATAGCGGACATCAGTGTGTTCATTACCTTGAAGTTCTTTTTATATTTCTCGTTTTCTTCAACCGTGAATTCCGACTTTACCTTGGCTACTCGTACGAGTGCCATCCAACTTAGTGGGAATATAGTTGCCATTATAGATGATATTCCGGACATCTTCATCATAGTTTTGGATGAAGCACTCCATGATCTTCTTCCAGTGAGCGAAGTTTGATCCCTTGAACTTGGGTGGTCTAGTTAAAGATCTTCCTTCATCGAACTCTCCATAGTCATTTGATCTTTAAACCTTGGATTATTAGATCCTTTGAGAAGGCTTGGCTCTAATATCAATTGAATATTTGCTCTTGTAGTCCGAGTCACCCTAGAGGGAGGGTGAATAGGGTAAGAAGGAAATTTTGTGGAATAAAATATTTTCTACCAAGTTAGAACTCGAAATGAGATTCCGAATCTAGAATGAATTCAGAAAGTAAAAACACGGAAAATACATGGGAACCCTCCCGGACAGAAAACCACGGACGAGTGTCGATCCGGACACCAAGTCAAATCCACTATTATGAATCCATAAAATACTAGGATCGACTCTTATAGAATTGCTCCCTTAAACAATTCAATACAAATTTTCTTAGACATAGTAGTTCCCTTATATGCCCTAATACTTCCTAACCGACTTATAGCTAAGCACAATTGAGCTAAGTTACCCCTTACAGCTCAATCAAGGAACAATTACGAGAAGTAGTAAGAGTAAGAGTTTGATTACAAGACCTCTTCTGTTTTTACTCGGTAGTTAAGAAAAGCTTAAGGACAGAGTTGAAAGTTGAAAGATTGAGAGAGTAAGATTAGAATTCAGTTTTAGTAATCTCATCAATCCCTAAATCTTATAGATTGGCTTCTATTTATAATCAGCAAGACAAATAGTTGTTGTGATCGATCCTAGACCGAGAAACTTCACTAGCCGTTTTAACGGATAATTTGAGTCCCTCGAAATAGAGCTATTGTAGAGATGAATGTTGTGCTTCATTCCTTGGCTCAAAAGGTGGTCTAACCCACTAGTTGTGACTGAAACTTGGGGTGGAAACAACCGTTAGACTCGAAGTTGAAGTTTACCGGAAATGAAAACAAATAACCCCGACATGGTGTCCGGGCTCGTCTAGAAACAAGTGACTTTTCTGTTTGCTATTGTTTAACGGTTAGAAGCCGATTGCTTTTACTTTTTAAAGTTGAGATTAAATCACTTTAATCATCCTGCAAAAGCAAATCAAAATGCTACTCAAAGTATACAAATACTTTGGTCCAAGATTGATCAAGGATAAAACAATAATTCAAATAATAAAGCACTTAATTATCCTTAACTTGAATAAATGAAATTTTCTGAGTCTAATATTCAATATGTTCTAATTCCATTTTGTGTCTATCTTTTAGGTGATTGAAGAATTAAAATTATATAGACACAATGCATCAAGTTTGCCAAATAAATAATTTCGATCAATAAACTTGACAGAGCCCGGATTAAAGCGAGAATTCCTTTTCAACTTTTGTAATAAGTCGGAGCTCAGAATAATTTATACATGTAAAATTATTTAGGCAATACAACTATTTGAGTTGCATATAAGTAGGTCAAAAAAAAAAAAAACAAGAGATAAGCGTTTTACTCAAGAGATGGTTTCTAAGTCTGGTTAGAAAGACATGAAAACTTAAAGATAAGCTTCTCAAGATGTGAGAATTACTTGAATTCAAAACTATATATATATATATATATATATATATATATATATATATAGAGAGAGAGAGAGAGAGAGAGAGAGAGAGAGAGTTATACATGAGTCTTCGAGTGATAGAAAAGGCAAGTAAAACAAAGAGATAAAGAAAAGTAGTAAATCTTACTTTCACATCGGGCGAGGCGTAAATGAAATGAAATTACATTCCTAAAAATCACAACACGAAAACTAAATAAAATTGAAATAAAAGCGAAATAAAACCAAATAAGTGATAAAGACGGGTGAAATATGATTGGCGCCCTTAAGTAGACCCACCTATCTGGCTCGAGACATGGCTGGAATCCGATAGAGTAACGACATATCGGGATATAAAAATCGAATGGGAATGAAGGTTTTTTGAGAATGATTTAAGAAAGAAAATGAAAATATATGTAGAGAAAGTAGAAAAAAGATGGAGTGAGAAGTTTCAATAGAATTGGGTGAAATGAGGTTGAAATTAGTGTGCTTTAAGGGGAGGGGAACCCTTTATTTATAGAAAATCCCTTTATTTATAGAAAAAATTAGGGTTTTGGAAAACCTAAACCTAGCCACCAAGTCGTTGGTTGAAAGGATAAGTCAGGCTGAAATTTCTTGAAATGAATAAAGGATAATACCTGAAAATGAAGTAGTTGAAACGACATCGTTCAAAAGACCCTATGGACTGGATCCGAATTGACATGACCGCATTTCGTGCTCCGGGAACGCATACAAAGCTTAGGTGCAGGAAATTGTCAAAACACCTACATTATGTCGGTTTGGAAGAGGGTTACATCTCGGGACTAAAGCTGGGAGTTCGAACCTGGTTTGGACCGACTAGAAAATAGGTCAAAGGGATGCAATTGGCCCAAGGAGAAAAGCTTTGGGCTATTTTATTGACACTTGGTTAGGTTTTATGGGCTGAATTGGAATTTATAACTCGCTTTAGCCCGATCTTGACTTGAGGATACAAATGAGGCTAGGTTTTCATCATCGTGTTAACAAAAATAAATAAAGTAAGATAAATGAGCCACTCTTTAGGTGTCTACATGGTCGGAACCGAACTCAAACCTTGGCCGAGATAAAATTCATTCCCGTACATCCAAGCCGCCCGATACGGTGGTCACACAAGGTGCGGGCCTTGAAACCGAAATCGAAAATTCTTTGCAATGCTTGTTGAGTGATTATCGGGATGTTTTTGTGTTCACACCAAATGATTTGCCCAAGTTAAGATTAAATATGATGCAACATGAACTCAACCTTGACTAATGGTAAAATACGGGCGTTTAAAGGAGGAAACACTAGATCGCCGCGCATCAATGGTAGAAGAAGTAAGCAAACTTTTAGTAGTAGGGTTCATTAAGGAATCCCATTACACATAATCGATTTCTAATGTCATCGTGGTGAAGAAGTCTAATAGGACTTGGAGAATGTGTGTCGATTTTATCGACCACAAGAAAGCCTATCCGAAGGACTACTACCCACTACTGAAAATTGACAAACAAGTAGATGTAAGATCAAGTCATACTTTGTTGTGGTTTATAGGCACGTTTTCATCACAAACACTACGCGCTTTCGTTTAAGAATGCGAAGGCAACATATCAAACGTTGGTTAACATGATGTTTGCTCCCCTTATTAAGAAGGATATGGGGTTTTATGTTGATGATATGATTATTAAGAACGTCAATGATGTCGGGCATACCATTGATCTTGAGGGAATGTTAAGAATTATGAGAAAGATTGGAATGGATTTGGACTCAAAGAAATGCACATTTGACATTTGGGTAGGCAAGTTCTTGGGCTTCATGATAAATCGAAGAAGAATTGAGGCAAACCCGGACAAGGTACAAGTTGATAGACATGAGATAACCAAGAAATGTTAAGGAGGTCTAGAAGCTCATGGGTTATGTTGCAACACCGGGTCGATTCGTATCACGATTGGTCGAGAAAGTGTCAATCGCTTTTCGAGCCCTTATGAAATGTCAAAACTTTGAATGGGAGTTGGAGGTAGAAGCGGCTTTTTAGTAGCTGAAACAATATTTGGCTCAGCTCCCAAAGATTACTAGCCCAACCCGGGCGAGTCTTTGCTTTTATACCAAGTCATAACAAAGGAAGCTATAAGAGTTGTCTTGCTAACGAGAGCGACAAGGAGAAAACACTAGTTTACTATGTGAGCCACACATTGGCAAGAGTAGAGTTCTGGTACCCGTTTATAAAGAAATTTGCATACGCCCTACTATTAGCTAGTTAGAAGCTTCGTCCTTATTTCGAGGCACACAAAGTTACTATCATCACTAACTAGCCTTTGAGGTACATACTATAAAAATTGAATGCCTCTGGCATAATTCTAAAATAGGTGGTGGAGCTCCCACCTTATGGAATTCAATTTGAGCCAAGGCATGCCATTAAAGTACATGCATTGGTTGACTTAATGTAAAAATGTACTTATTTAGACAAGCAACACGAGCCCACTTAAGCAATTTAGCATTACATGTCGACAGGTTTGCCATCAAGAATGGAAGTGGAGTAGGGCTCGTCATCATATTTCCTTCTAGAGACAGGAATAAGCATATACTCAAGTTCCTTTTTAAAGATTCTAACAATAAAGCTAAGTACGAAGCTTTTATCACTCGAATTGAGCTTTGTCACTCGATGGGGAAACCTCTGTTAGAGCCTACTTGAACTCACTGTTAGTTTTCATCCAAATAAGGGCAAAGTTTGAGACAAGCTATTAGAACATGGTGTTGTACCTTCATAGGGTAAAAGAAGTGGCTGGCAAGCTATTACAGCTGGAGGTAGTCCACATACTAAGGATGGTTAAGTAGATGGACTTTCCAAGTTAACGAGATCTTAAAAGTATGGCCTCCCTTCGATAATTTAGTGGGAGATCATGGGATGGAGAAGCATCGACATATTCAAAGTAATGTGGCTTAATAGAAGATTGAGATGGATGGGTTTGATAATTCAGTGCCTCACCAATGGGACACTATTTCATAATGGTAAATAGGTTGAAAGGATCAAGAAGAGAGCAGACTGGTTCATCCTGTTCAAGGGAAACCATTATAAGTGCTCTTTTAATTGGCCCCTGCTTGTGTGACTTTTAAAATCGGCTAGAAGGTCTTAGATGAAATTCATGAAGGAGAGTGTAGCTGTCATGTTGGAGGGAGAATCATAGCTATTAGATTAATTCTCTCTCTCTCTCAAACTTTCATTTGAACACTCTTTTAAATTGATTAAAGTTAAAGTTTTGGATTCAATTTCACTTCTTTGTTATGATAATTAGAGGTTATTCTTCCCTTTTCTCTCTTCTTTATAAAGCTAGTATCAAAAGTTTACTACTTTCTTATTTATTGTGATAATATCTAGGTTAATTGTTATTCAATTTCCACTGTCAGTTATGTTTAGGACATTTGAAATATTCATTACTTGAATATTTCATATTTTCAAGTTTATTATTTCAACAACGGTATGCTTGTAGTAAAACTCTACTTTTTTAGAATCATCCACTTGTCTTATCATAAGTTTTAACTCTAAGCCCAAGCTTGCATGACTATAAGTGATATATACCTTGTCAAACAAGAAACATGCAATCTCAAGTTAGTGTATTCATACAAATGAATTTGATTGTCATTCGAAACACATAGCATAGGTTAAAACTTATTGATTCTGAATTTAAATTCAGAATGAGATTTATCGCGCTAGTTTTCTAGATAAGAGATACCTAAGCAGTACTTGGGTGAGTTATTTGCAATCCCCCACAAAAATTTTTTTTACAATATATCATATTATTCACCAAGATTACGTGAAACTATATTGTACAGCATCATTATGTTCTACATAGGGATGCCCTTCCCGTCCCTGCTGCCCAAACTTCCCTCGTCCTTGGCCTCACCCCGCTTTGGGTGGAGAAGCTTCTCCCTATCCCGACCTCGACCCTAACGTATCCCCGATTCTTATTAACAGAACTTGAACGTATATTGAATTTAACCAAATTAGATAAAAAAAACTAAACAATACTCACAATCCTCAATAAAATTAAATTGTTCACATTCAATTTGTTGAAAAAATATACAACAAAATTTGATCTAAACAACTTGTAAAAAATGTCAGAGAACTAGATTTGATGCATGCTGCCAAATCCTCGCCGGTGATATGAACGACGATTTTACCGCTGACATTTGGAGTTGTGACGATGAGGGAAAGGCAATGAACAACACACAAAATCTCCGATGGGTATAGATCTGCATTTTTCACGGCCATAATAGTGAGAAAAGTATTGATTTTGGGGGTGGTTGATGGTGGTCTAGATGGACATGAAGAAAATTAAAGGTCGCGGCCATGGCTTCCAGTAGGGTAGTATAAGAGAGAGAGAGAGGTGGCTTCCACAGCAAAGAGGGAGAGAGATTGAGGGACGGTTGGGTTGGGTGTGAGGAAAGGGTCGGTTTCTTTTATAATTAGGGTTTAAAAATTATAAAATTATAAAACCACCATTCCCAACCAAACACATAAAAAATCTATGAAAAAGAAAACGAGAAACGGGGCAGGGAATAGGGATAAAATTCTCCCCTGTCCACATTCCGTCACCACTCGTGGAAAATTTTTTATCCCCCGTTCTCCCTTTTCCCAATTTGGGACGGGACCCATCCCGGTTGCTAGTTCTACAATCACCTAAAGACATTATTTGTTGTCAATTTGTTAAACTTCTTTATGAGCTCAACATATATGCACTACATAGACAAAATAATATATTTAACATTATTATAATTATTATAACATTCTTGCCGCAAATCATAAGCATGATTGAAAATTTTTCTAAGGGAAGGAAATAGTATATTAGTCATATAATTTATTTTCATGTCAAGAAATATCTAAACATCTATGCAATTTTATTTTATTTTTTTACATTTTTTTGAACATCTATGCAATTTAAATGTGGGAAAAAGAGCATGGACTACACCGGGGAGTCACATATAACGCACCTAATTATTTTACTAGAATATCTAATCTTTTTTTTGTTTAACAAAGGAGACGGATAAGAGAAATATCTATAATCTTTAATTACATGGTGGGAAAGGGTTACAGTATAATCTTTCAAAGCATCATTTGCTCCTGAAAAGTAGATGCTTGAGAATAAAAATGTAGAAAAGCATTGAAAAATTTTCAAAAGACATAATTTTCTATCATTAATCGCAGGAAAAAAATTAATATATATAAAAAGTAATTTAATAAAAAAAAAAATAACCCTATCCATGTTGCTGGGCATTAACAAAGATAACCATGAAGACCAAGACTTACGCTCTGTAAATTGTCTCAAGTGGTTTATAACATGGACTTCTAGAGCAAGTGTGACCTCAAAATTTTGATAAATAAAAAATAAAACAAAAACAATATGTAGACCACCAGTCCATTAAATTATTATCGCACAAGAACTTCACACCCAGAAATCAAGAACTTGCAACTAAAAGCAATTCACATTTGACACTCCTCTTGCTATCTTCCCAGATTTTTCTTCCAGTAAACAATCCTAAGAACTCCATCATTTAATCTCTCTCTCTCTCTCTCTCACTCTCCACCCCAAAGGAAGAAAAGAAAAAAATCTCATGGGGATGCGTTCTCTAGTTCTGCAACTAAAAAACGCAAAAATTTTAGCATTATTCCTCATAATTCTCAGTGCAGAATGTTTTCTCTCTCCTGTGATCTCTTCGGATGATGAGTGTGAGGGAGATGTTGTTTTTTCATACCCTTCATTCACCAACACAAGCTGCGAGCCCGGTGGCAGCTTGCTGTGCATGGGTAAGGCGTCTCCGGGACCGGGCTACCTGAACCTGACCACGGCCCCAACGGGCGGTTCGCCGGATTACCTTAGGGCTTATATGAATGAGATAGGAAGGGTCCTACATCGAACGCCAGTCCAAGCCTGGCCGGCCTCCTTCTGCACCAGCTTCACCATCAGGATCTTCCCATTCTTCGGCACGGACTTGTCTGGTGATGGCATGGCTTTTGTCATGGCTCAGGATAGAGAACCTTCTCCTAATTCGAGCTTTGGGTCTTACCTTGGTCTCCAAGATCAGAAAATTGCAGGTAATTATTCTGTCTCTCTCATAGCTTGAAGCAAAACAAATTAATTATGAAGTTGTCTGAAATATAAACCCTTTTATTATTTTAGATTTTATAGAAGGTTTCTAGAAATTCTTTTGACAATTTAGATTTAAACTAATTAACTTTGATGAAATTTAATGGAGATGCTAATGCCATTTTATTGATGGATATTCTCCTTTTATTACAACAAAAAATTGTAATGTCATTCCCCCTTTTTTTCTCTTTTTTCCTCTTGTTTTTTTAGTATATAATACTAATTAAAGAATTAATTTTCAATGTAATTGTAAATTTTGCTTGGTTTTAATGTTCTACTTTTATCGATAAATAAAAAATGTTGTACTTTTGAATTTTCTTCATACCTATGAAAGATCAGTAACTATAGAAATCGTAATATTTTTTTTACTTAGATTTTATATTTTCTGATTCTATTTCTTGAAAAGAAAATTTGCAATCTATATAAACATAATATACTCCATAACATTGCCAAAAAAATTATCTGGGTTTTTTGATGGAAATTTCAACATCATATTTTGAAGTTGCAATTAATTAATTAACTATGATTTTAACATCAATACGGATAAGATATGCTGATCTTATCTGTATATCTAACAGCCGAAATTTGTTTTTTGGGGTAGGGGCAAAAGGGGGCTTGTGTGTCTGATATTCTTTATCCACTCAATTAACATTGTTTTTGAACTGTACATATAATAAGAGACTCAAATTAAAAATATCCTACCAATGCATTCCCTTTTATTTAGGTACATTATAATTTAATTGGGTTTGTGTCCAAAATATTTAGACTCAATGTTTCTGGATCGAGTCTTGGTCCAAGAAGTTGGGATACAGATCTGACCCGAAACCCGAAACTTTCTTTTATTTTTGTGGCTTGCCCCTACCTTTCGCTCTCTATCTCTCACTCTTGCTGAAGTAAGTATCTATGACTCTGCGTCTTGCTTTCAGATCTTAGTCTTACTCAGTTTTCTCTGCCTCTCTCTATCTCTCACTCAGCGGCTCCTCTTTCTCAGTGTTGTGATTTGTGCCTTAAAATATGTAATTTTGGTCGTGTTTAAGAGATTATATGTTGTAAAATTGCCTGCAAATGTTAAATAATGTTAAATAACAAAAAAGACAAGGAATAACTCGGATCCACCCATTAAAAACTCGTTCAAGATATATGGATCTCCAAACCTATCAGTTTTGAGTCTTGGTCCAAATTTCATACACCCAACATATCTAAATTAAATATGAGTTGAAGTTTAGAAAAATAAATAAATAGATTCGGATCGAGGCAGATGTGATCCAAACCCAACTCTTCACCATCACTAATCATACAGACATTTCACAAATTTCACATACTTTAATTTAGAAGAAAAAATAAATAAATAGATATGTCTTAATCCAACTATTATCATATGTCTGTGGTTGGATTTTATTAGATCTCTATACACCTCATAAAAGATTTTGGGAAGCAACCAAAAATGAAAAATTCTATGTGATGAATTTTATCACTCAAGTCATATCTGACGACCTACATCTGTAGATGTTTTTACAAATATTATAAACAATTTATTAGTTTATAATTAATCTCCCTGCACGATGACTAATAAGGTCAACCAAAACGCAAGTACCAACAACAGCATTCTCCAATAGAAGTGCTCCCAGTGGAGGTGCTCTGTTTTTGATGTAGATGTATGGTGGCCTCGACTGTTGTTTTTTTTTTTATTTTAATTTGGTAGTGATTTATAATGATTCTAGGACCACTGATATTGTCCTATGATTGCGAGTCCTCTTGTTGATGCAGTAAATATTGTTATTAAGACGTCATTAATTTTTATTTAATCATTTATACATAATAATATAATTAAGTATTATAAAATTATGTCAAAAACTTCTGTTTAATTTTCATTAATCTCGTTTTAATAACTTTTATAGATTTATATAATCTTAGAAACTGAGGCTCAGCTCTTCTTTTTAAAACCTATCCCTGACCGGAGCTTTTTTTTTTTTTTTTGGGTTTAGCATGAAGCTCGTTTGTTTAGATAAGATAAAATACAAAAATTTAGGGTTCTTTTGACAATAACAGCTGTTCATAAGCAAAATTTCCACAAAATTTCAACAAGCTAAGTCAAAATGGCAATATAAAATAGCAGAAATTTGGATGTAGCCAACTGCCATACCTAACCCCTCATTAAGATTGGATTGCACGAAAATTGTCCTGCTTCATTTTCTGTTCTTCCCCACGTATTTATTGATTTTTTTTTAATAGTGGTTAGATCCAGTGTTTCTTTTTGTTGGTACTTGTGCTCGCACTTCTTAACAGGCAATCCCGCATGTTTATTTTTATTACTAACTTCAAATGTAATGTAACATTACTTTTAACCTTGACTACTACTTAGCTTTGATTTACCCAAGGAAAAGGAAAACTATATTTCTCTCTTACCTCTAAACTGTTTGGTGAAACGTGAGGCAAATCACAATGTACTGATTGTGCTGTCTCTGTCTAGTCATTTGTTCACATTTAAATCTAACTGCATAATTCTGAGTCTAATAAAATAAGAACATTCAATTAGGTTCTTTGATAGAGCGTGGGTCCTAAATTTTTATATCTCTTGATTTGGGTTAACAATGATGGGTCTGGGTTGGATACAGGATCTACTGCCATCCCTAAACAAACAACACTACACCACCCTATATATGACTTATAATTTATATAACTCAATTTCCATGTTTTAATTACCTTATGTTCATCACTAAGTAAATTTTTCTGTTTATACTAAATTTTATTTGAATCAAAACTACTAATTGTAGCTACTTTAGTATGCCCAACCAACCATTTCTATTCATTATCTAATTTCTATTTCAGGTAATTTTCAACAGCTAGCAATCGAACTTGACACCTACAAGAATGAGTTTGATCCTGACGATAATCACATTGCCATCGACACTCACAAAGTGTGGGATTCCCTAACAGCACACAGCCTCAATTCAACCTCCATTTACCTCAAAAGTGGTAAAGAGATCAAAGTCAAGATAGTCTACAATGGGTGGGAAAAACAGCTCCAAATCTATGTGGGTTATAAAGGAACCCGCTGGTGAGCTTATTCAACTACTCAATAAAAGTGTCAAAGACGATTCCGCCCTCAGTTTATGTAGGATTTACGGCCTCAACTGGGACCTTATATGAGACCCACCAAGTGCTTGATTGGGTTTTCACTTCCACGCGCTTGCCCTACTCAACTGTCAAGGATAATAAGAAGAACAAGATTATTTTACTGACGGTCCTTCCAATTCTGGGGGCCTTAGCTTTGCTTGGAATTTGCTCTTTTCCAATCATCCGACGACATATGATTAAGAAGAAAGAGAGACTTAGGAGAATGGAAGATCTTGAGAGGCAGTCTGCCACGACCGCGCCTAGGAAGTTTACCTACAAGCAGCTTGCTAAGGCTACTAAGAATTTTAGCAAAGAGAATTTGTTGGGAACCGGAGGTTTTGGTAGTGTTTACAGAGGGCACATTGCCGATCCCCCACAGACTATTGCTGTCAAAAGAATCTCAGCCAATTCAGAACAAGGTATGTGTTTGATCTATTGCTTTAGCCTTAAATTTGTGTCATTTGTTTTTAATTTGGATGCATAGTCATTATATTCATTCAGCTCATGTCGGTCCATCCTTGTTGAGCAAAAAATTTGTTTCTCCTTCCATCAGGTGAGAGAGAATACTTGGCAGAAATATGTACAATTGGACGCCTAAGACACAAGAATATATTGCAACTCCAAGGTTGGTGTCATGAGACTGAACATCTGCTCCTAGTGTATGACTACATGCCCAATAGAAGCCTTCACCACTTCCTTAACGGAGGCTTTCTTGATTGGAAAACACGGTATAAAATCCTCACAGGCTTAGCATCGGCATTGTTGTACTTGCATGAAGAGTGTGGTGACCCCGTGGTTCATAGAGACGTCAAACCAAGCAATGTCATGTTAGACTCGGAGTTCAACCCATATCTGGGGGATTTTGGCCTAGCACGACTACTTAGGAATGTTGGTGGGGTTACCACGATGGTGGCTGGAACACTAGGGTACATTGCGCCTGAAGTCAGCTTTACTGGCAAAGCCACAACTGAATCAGATGTCTATAGCTTTGGGGTAGTAGTACTAGAGGTGGTTTGTGGCAAAAGATTCAACAACCTTCTCGGAGAAAATTGCTTGGTGGATTATGTATGGGACATGTATGCGAAGGGCTCCTTGCTAGAGGCCATGGACCCTAAATTGGGCGGGGATTTCAATGATAGTCAAGCCACGAGGATCTTAACTGTGGCACTTGCATGCTTGCATTTGGATTCAGGCTTACGACCTAAGATGAGGAAGGTGGTTCAAGTACTGATGAACCCAGATGAGCCTCTTATGGATCTACCAGATGCTCGACCCAGTGGAGTATACTTATCGATATATGGGTTCTCAAATCCACCTAGTGTGACCAATTCTAGTCCTAATGCTGCAACTACTAGCTTTCCTATTAACTACAATAGTTACGAAAACAGCTCCAACTTTCCAGATGAATCTTTATTACTGGCTCGATAACAAAGCATTTTTAGCTACTTGTTCTCTCTTGAGGGTGTTGGCTATGTACATATACTACACATTTATGGAAGAAATTAGATGTTCACTACAAAATGATTTGGACATTGTATAAAGTTTACAGTGCATTCCCCAGAGGCTATAATTGCCCATGTGCCTATTTTCTGTCTTCTTTTATGCTGTTAATAATCTGGCGCTTCCTTTTGACTTTAGGATAATGAATTCTTCAACAATCTAATTCATATTCTTAAGCGAAGTCCTCTTGTTACCGTGTTACACCTAGCCCGCAAGCAGGGCGGAGCTCGGGTTGGGTTTATATTTTTTGTTTGTCAAACGTGAGAACTCCCTTTAGATTAGTGGTTGGGGCTACAAACGACACGATTCATCAACCTGACCCCGAAAACCCATAACCTTCTAACTGAAAATTTAACAAAAAATTTAAATCTGAATCTGGAATGACCTGACTTGGGATATTGTTAAAATGGAAAAAATAATGAAAGCATACTAAATGATACCGTGCTTGTGATAATTTTAATATTATTTAACAATATAAACTGATGAGAGGTATACCATGGATTGCAAAAGCGAACTAATCGGTTTGCGGACAAATGTTTCACAAATGTCAAGTCGAGGTTTGCAAGGTCCGGAGTCTTGAGTTTAGATTCCTTGTTGTACCCTTCGTTGCATGAAACCGATCTATTCACGAACCCATTCGAATAGAGGAACCCCAGTGGCCACTAGAGTCGAGCCACATCTCAAAACGGTAACTTTGAGGAAGTTTTTTGTGAGACAATTAAAGATAAGTTTGTTGTTGTACTATAGAGAGTACGGTTGTCGGTCTCGTGGAGCTAGGTCTCATGCAAGTCTAAGGTCAATGTCCTTATGAACTAAGCAAAAGAACAATTCGAATCTGTTTGTGATGCAAGCACTAAAAACGAGATGAAATCGGATAAGAAAACCTTAGGCAGGGGTTTACCAAGCTAACATGCCAACAATGTTAATTACATGCTTCTACACTATTCACAACTGCGATGAACTAGGGAATCGATGCAGTTCGAGACCACCTAAGCCTTCTCTCGAAGGTCATTAAGCTAACTCAATTGAATTAATTGTTGTTCTCACACAATCAAAACCAAAGAATTACATGATTATCGACTCTTCCCTTAATAACAACCTAAATTATTCTCATATCTAAGTTGTAATCATCCAACAAGTTGAAGTAGAACTAAGCCTCTTCTCTCGAAGTCTACTCAATTCCCAAAAACAATAAAGGTAGGATTCTCTCGAACCTCACACCAATTCAAAAGTATCAACAAGTCGGAAATTCATCAAACAATTGCAAATTAGTATCAAAGCATAAATTACGATTAAACTAGCATATTAGTGGCAAATCCCCAACCTAAGTTGGAAATTTAGCCACACATATTCATGGCATTTGACAGCAGATTGAGGAATGAAGATTGAAAAGAATGCAAGATGGACGTAGAGAAAAGAATAATAATACCGTAAACTTGAATTAACTTGCGATTAAATGAAAATAACTCCAAGTTTTGATCCCTTAACAATGGAAATAAGTGCTTACAAGTAGAGAGAAACTAGCCTAGAAAACACAAGCATTAAAAGTCTGCATGCGAAAAATGACAGCTTCGGAATAAAAGAGGCGAAAAACAAAATCGCCGATTGGCACCGGCAATGCTTGAAACCGTGCTTAACCCGTGCAAGCTCACGACTTCTTCAATTAAATTCCAAATTCCTAGCATGGCCTCGTGCTGACATTGACATTGCTTGTGATGACCTCTTGGGCTTCAGCACAGCCTGTGCTAGGTCTTCTTTCCTTCTTTCCTTCAGACACGATCAGTGCTATAGCTAGTGCTGACTTGGCTTGACCTTTTTCTTCGTTCTCCGACCTTCTATGGTCTCCCGCTCTTTTCCTTAGCACTTTGAAAGATGTATTCTTTATCATAAAATGCGAGATTACCTGAAAAATGTAGAAATTCGCATACTTTAATCATAAATGAAGAAAGTAAGCGAAATCAAATAAGAATTTAGGTGAGAAGGCCTTTGAAGTGTCGAAATTAGCCAATAAGAGAATGAAAAAGCACGTAAAATTCCGGTTTATCGATGGAGATGGGAGCAACATATGTCAGCGTTCTTTTTATATTGTGTATAATTTCTATTTTCTCCATTTAGATAAATAAGAGTTCTTAACTCCTATAATTCTACATTGAGGGGTTGAGGGGCACTCAACTCAACTCTCCCCTCATCCAAAACTCCTTCCTGGATAAGGGAGAAGATAGTGAGATTAAGGTGGCCGTTATTGACTTCGGTCAACAACTCCTACTTATAAAAGCCTTTGAAGACATCTCTAATCCAACATATTTCCTCACCTCTCATACCGAGAATAACGCGTGTGACCGGAAGCTAACCAATAGTGTCATATTAAATCACTATTTAACTAATATAACACTTTTAAAAGGACAACGCCCTAAACCATCCAAATATCATTGATGACGTACATTGTCCCCCTATGCCGATCGATATATCATATGATTATATTGCGAATATAATCATCAAGGAAGATATGGTGAATATGGAATGGTTTTCCTTAACCACTCATGGTTTATATCTCAATAAGATTGCATTCATAATGTATTGTACTGAGTTGTATACCTCTCGTAACTCTTGGAGTGTACATTAAAATAGCAACATCCGGAGACTTCATGCCATAGTCCTAAGTTAAAAGGAATTGTATCGCGAAGCAATAATGTTTCGAGATCATACGGTGTAACAACCCGACCCTAAATCACATCATTTATTTTAAATCATATTATTTATTAATAACAAGATTTATATGATCGAGCGCGTACACTTCAATTCGATATCTTATATTTAAACTATTTTTATCGGTATGTTATGCAGCTAAGGCGACGAAGTGGCCCTAATAAAAATCTCATAATAAGATTCTGATTTGTGAACATCGTTATTAAAAACAAAATTAAAAGTAACAATAAAAGAAAACAAAATAAGTAAATAAAGAAATAAATAAAAATAATAAAATAACCAAATTAGATTTTTCCAAGGAATAATCCAGAGAAAGAATTCTCTCGGAATATGAAGGCAGACTTAAAAATTCACTCGAGCTCCTCTCTCTCCCGTGCTCCTTCGTTCTCTCGCCCTCCCCGCCTCCTCTCGCATCTCCCCGCATCACCACCTCCCTCGCCTCCCAGCTCCGCCCATCGGACGCCACTGCGCCGGCCGAGGCCGGCGCTAGGCGCCGCCCGGCAGGCTCCCTCTCACTCTCCCTCGCGCTGCCGCTCTGTCTCTTCCTCGCGTGCTCGCTTCGCGTCCCTCGCTTCTTCTCTCTCGTTGGCGTCGCCTCCTTCGGCCACCAGCACAGCCCGGCGCCGGCTGGAAGACCGGCGTCGGCCACCATTCTCTCCCTCTATCTCTCTCACTCTCCCGCGCTCTCGCTCTCCGTGCGTTCCGCAAGGCGCGGCCCGCCGGGCCCGGTTCCCTGCCGCGGGCCATTTCACAGCCAACCGCCGGAATTCGCCGCCGTGCTGGCCGGTGTCCGCCCGAGTCCAGCTGTATCGCCATCACTCCACCCTCCTCTTGGCTGCCCTCTCTTGGTTTTGAAGGTAAAACTCTAGACCCTAAATTATCAATTTCATTATCTATTTGAGCAATTGTAGTCTGTAAATTGAATTATGATTAGAAATATATTTGTGGAGTGAATTCAAAGATTAAATTGGGGAAAATTCGAATTGGTGTGAATAATCGAGTTGTGGCATCCCAATGGATTGGTTGTGTATTGTATGAATGCGAACGAATGTGATTCTCATGAGGAGATTATGAATTAGTGAATGAGTCTCGGGAGATGTTTATCATAGAATTGGGTAGATGGATGAATTTATTATGTGTTAGGAATGGTTATATTGAACAAATGAATGAGAATGTGTATGTAGAGAGTGAAATTAAGAAATGTGTAAGAGTAGACATGTGAGGGAGATTTGAACATTAAGCATACCTAATAGTGGTTGTGAATGTGAAATTTGTCGGGAGAACAATGCTTATGATCTTAACATGGTGTATGTACGGGAATTGAACAATTTGGTGGAATTGCTACATTCTGAACAATCGTTGTATTGAGCAAACAAAAGGAGAATGCGTGCGTAGAGGTTGAAATTCAGTAAGGTGCAAGTGTACGGGCATGGAAAGTAATTGAGCATTAGGCATGCCTAATTGTGGGTATGAATATGAAGTTTGTTGAGAGAATAACGTTCATAACCTTAACATGGTATATGTATGAATTTTGGGCGATTCAGCAAAGTTGTGAAACCTTCCGATGGAAGGGCATTTGATGGATTAATTAATTATTTAACTATGGGTTTTGAGTGCAGAGAAGGGAGAAGTGAGGAAGGAATTAAAAATAAGTGTTGTGTTTATATGTACACCATTTTCAATCCAAGTCAGCTAGCAAATCGAATAACACCAACATTATTGGGTATTTAGTTAGCCTAATCAACTTCTTTGATTAACATAAATTATATTCAATAACTGAAATGAAACCAACGCAAGAAAGCCGAGTAATACAAACATTAGTTTAATCGATTTTCATACGAATATAGGAAATGAAATACGTTGTTAAAGCTTATACAAATTCAAGCATTAAAACTCAAGGAAACATTATTAACCCTAGAAATCCATTTTAAATGTAACCGAGGCCACTTCCGTTGCCGAATAGCCGGTGACTCAAATTTCCGTAAAGGGGAGAAACAAATATTCTCAATTCGAGTACGTTCATTGCCTGTACCTTTCGAAAACTCACATGTTTCATCAAATCTCAATATTTCTCATATATATAATTAATAATGAATCATTTGCAAATCAAGTTTTGTCATCTAATCAAGTGGTCCCCGCCCAATTATCAATTATCAGGGCTTATGCCCATCAATTATCAATTATCGTGGCTGATGCTCAACCGCGCGGCTTCAACTCGGGTTCTCGGTCGGCCCGGGAGGTGTGCACCTTACTAAGATCGTATCAATTATCAAGGGGTTCCACTTTCGGATAATAACCGGCAAGCAATTTTACTTATATTCTCTCCCCTGATTTCAAACTAAAATGAATTGAAATGCGCGCGCTCAATCAATATATTCTTCAAAGTTATTTTACAATGACAGGAATGTTCGTACCGAGGTTCGACTCACTCTTCCAAATATTTTACTGTTTTTGTTTTACGAAGAAGCATTGGTGAACCACCAACCACTCACCAAGTCCGACGAAGGCAAACCCTAGCCAGCCACGTGGCATTTGGGAGTCCGAAGGTACATAGACGCTCACAGGTGATTTTACCCTCAACCAGGGCCTAGGTATGACCTCAAGAATTACCGTACGTTGCATATTAATTTATAGACTAGACAAAAGTCTAGGTTGTATAAATATTACGTTGCTAAACCAAGTAACTCTGTGTTTTGGGATGACCTAGCTACTTGGGTAATAAGTAGTTACTCCTAACAAGTATCATTGGAAATATAACAGTGGATGCACAAATCGTACTTCATTTTACTTCAAATTATTTAGCCTTGTCCTATCTTTAGGACGGCGGTAGCGCCTTCGATCGTTAACTTCCGCTGCGACCTTACCTAATATCCTCGAGTTAGGGAATTATTAAGTAATGGTGATTGGGGGCGTTACATACGGTAACAAGGAAGGGAATCAATTTCCACTCTATTAGGTCGTCCTTTAGTACACGTAATATGAAATGTGTGTCCTAATATAACTCCCACCAAGGTAAGCTTGTCACTTTTTATATCATGTGAATTACAAGTCCAATTTTTCCTCAAACCCGACTTAAGCCACTAGATTAACGTACTCAACATAATCATGACATTCAAAATTCGGACGTAAGGCTTCATTATGAGGTTATTTTATACTCAATTTTTCTCAAATCTCATCCGAGACTTAGTATGGCTATTATAAATGTATATTATTCATACTTTCCGAGTACGAAAATAATCAATATTACATTCCTACTGCTAATATGATTAAGTCTCTCCATAACCACTACTAAAGTGTTGGTGTTAATCATCTATCCGATAAGATAATCGAAGCCCAATGACATTTAGATGTGCTTAATCAAGCAAACTAAAAATTATTATAAACATTTAAGAAAACGAAACATCAATCTTTATTAGAATAAATATTCATCATAATATATGTCCATATAAAAACAAGATTTACCAAGTCATCATAATATATGTTCAACATTTAAGGCCTAAACTCATCATATGAGTTTTTAACATATCTCTAGGATTAGGTTTATTCAACGGACCAACGATCGCCTTGTTAGTAGATATATTTGACAACAACTTTCTTCGACATTATAGCTTATAAAATAATAAGGCCTTTTAATATGTTTGGCATTCCTATAAAACTTAGGATCTTTAGCATATTGAATGGTGGTAGTATTATTGCCCTATATCTTGACATGATCATCAACTCTTGAAGAAAGGTTCAAATCGTGAAGAAAATGCTTTAGTCGGATTACCTCCTGAGCGGCAAGGCAACTAGCGATATGCTCCAGTTCCATAGTTGATAAATCTATGTAGTCTTGCTTTTTACTGCACCGGGACATAGCTCTCACACCAATAGTGAAACCATATCCCGAGGTTCACTTAGACTCATCCATGTCATCACCCCAATCCGCATCCGAATATCCCCTCGGCTTTAGAACCCCTCTTTGGTAGCAAAGTACCAAGTTAGTAGTTCCAAGGGTATGCTATGTATAGAGAACATCCAAGGGGTGGCATGAAGGAAATAGATTCCTAAAATATCGATTTTCTTGAGGATGAGTTTCTAACTATTTTTGAAATTAAAAAGGATTTAGAGTTATATAAGTTACAATAACTATTCTTGGTGGTGAGTATTCAAATCCTCTCCCTCACCGAGAGATAATTGTTGTAACTCATGAAACTCTAAGTCTTTTTAATTTCATTAACACTTGGGAACTAATCCTTAACAAATAAAAAAGATATTCACGACCATGATCGGTGTAAAGAGACTTCACTCTATGATCTAATTTATTTTCAACTTCGCTATGAAGCGTTTGAACACATCCAAAGCTTCATAACGGCACGATAAAAGCTACACATACCTATATTGTGAATAATCAAATATTAATGTGAGAAAATAACTAACACCATGATTTGCTTTTAATAGGTTCACAAATGTTGGAGTGAATAAGTTTTAAGGAATTTGATGCCCTAGAGGCCTTACCAAAAGACTTCCTGGTCGTCTTACCAGCTAAACATGGCTAACATCTAGGTACTCTAACCTTATTAAGTCGATTTAAAAGACCTTCGTTAGCTAGTCTAGTCACCCTATCTTGATCAATATGACCAAGTCTAGCATGTCATTTAACATATTCAAAATTAGAACCAATAAATAAAACTAAAGCAGAATTATCATTGCAAACGTTTAAATCCAAATCAAGAAAATTGTTTTGAAAAAGCATGGCCAAACATATTGCCACCACAATAAATGTTTAAATTATCTTCTCTCGGATACAAACTAGAAACCTACTTTCACTAAGGAAATAAAGGAAATAAGGGAACATTGCACCCTAGGCGCGTAGAGAGCATCTAGGAGAAGTAACTTATTTTCTCTATGTAACTTGAGTTTGTACATTCCCACACCGAGAATTCCTTCTATTTTGTCGTTCCCTAATGTCACGGTTTGTATGCCCACCGGATAGGAAAACCGTACAAACCCAACTCAGTCTTGAACTATGTGCTTGCCTCGCCCTAAGTCTACAATCTAGTTAGGAAAGAAGTTAACAACTAATGCATGGGAACAAACAAATAATTTAGAGACTCTAGTGGAAAGAGGTACCTTAGGAGGCTTAAGACAATCCCTAGCATAATGACCCTTCTTTCCACAAGTAATAACACTTCACACGTGTGATGACTTTCTCTTTGTTGCCCTTAGCCTTATGTCTGTTTCTTCACAATCCCACCTGTAGGCCCAAGTTTCTAAAAGGGATGAGGAGTTTTATTTTTCCCTCGTTTAAACATGTTACCATTATGCTTATTTCCTCTAACAACTCATGCTACAAGGGCAGGAACATACGCCTTCATACTATCCTATTGTAGTTCGAGATGTCACGTGATGTCATCCACGGTCTTAAAATGATCATTACGCATCATAAAGTTCTTAAAGATGTCCCACGGATACTTAGCTGGAATAGCACGAATCACGTTCGTGACATGATCACACTCGGGGATAGGGGTGAGCATGACCAGGTACCCGATCCGATTTCCTGGAACCGGTCTCGGTCCCGGTTGGAACCGGTCTAGGAAATGGGAACCGGTCCCGGTCCCGGTCCCGTTCGACCAGTTCTAAATTTTTTAGAACCGTGCATCGGAATCGGTTCTAGAACCAAGTACCCAAGTGGATTCTCGTCCTAATTTTAATTTATTTTTGATAAAATATTATGTCCCAATTTGCTTGAATTGAAGGTTTCGAGTGTTCCAATCCAACAACTTGAAGAGTCAACTGAGAAAGAGACTAGAAACACACACACACACATAAAGAGTGAGAGAGAGAGAGAGAGAGAGGGCGACATAGCGAGAGATCGAGAAATGGAGGGAGAATCTTACCGGTTCTAGCATGAAAACAGCGAGAGCGATGAGAGTGTCGGTGATGAGATAGTAGTGGATGACTACAAGAGCAGAGGGAAGCGATGAGAGAGAGATGAAGGCCTAAGAGAGAGAAAGAGAGGTGGGGTGGGTATGAGTGAGAGAGGGAGGCACTGAGTGAGAGGGAGCGGAGGGTTGGATGACTACAAGAGTAGAGGGAGGCGATGAGAGAGAGATAAAGGCCCATGAGATAAAGAGAGAGGTGGGGTGGGTACGAGTGAGAGAGGGAGATGCTGAGTGAAAGGGAACGGAGGGTTGTCCGAGTGAGAGAGGGAGAGCAAGTGCCTAGGGTTTACAAACTTTGCATTATATATTAACAAACTTTTTTAATGAAAAAGGGAATCGGGACCGGTTCCACAATTGCTGGACCCAGAACCGGACCCGGTTACAACCGGGTCCTAATTTTGGAACCGGTCCCGGTCCCGGTCCCGGCTCTGGGACCGGGATCGGGTACCCAGCTTTTTTGCTCACCCCTACTCAGGGAGCTCTATCTCACCAGTCTTAAGATCATGAACCATTGCACCGAAGGTCCGCAGGTGTTTTACAATACTATGCTCCAGGTCGGTGTGTATTGAATCTACATAAGAAGCAATTGACAAAGTTTAGTAGCATATGTCTTATCGAACTTGACCTTAAGTTGGTCCCATATGTCAGCCATGGGGCAACTCTAAAACTCACCGAATAAGTCATCATTTATGAAGTTCAGTAAAGCGTACCATGTCGAGCGGTCCTTTTTATACCAATCCCGATATGCCTGCAAGTCTTTTTGATACTACTCATTAGCAGTATTCACGTCCTTGTCATCTTTATCTTTAGTAACGAGAGGATACATTTGACAATCAAATGCTCTAGTATTTCATTTTCATTCATAAGGTACTAAATCCTCCGATGCCAAACATCATAATTTGAACTTCATCAAATTTTCGATAGGAGCCAAATCAAATAAAGGTTTAGTTTCCATATCCACAACTAAAAGATTGGACATTAGAAACTTTGTCAAACAACCAAATTTTAAAAAAGTTTAACATTCATATCACATGATCAAATATTTCGCTAAACTCGTAATCATCACATATGGAATAAACTAGAAATTTTATAAATCTTAACTTAAACTTAAATTTTATAAAAAAAATATTCATATGAATTAGTAGGAACCACGATCTCCGCGTCCACCTCTCGTTAGGAGAGGAACTGGATTCGAGCCGAGCTTTCCTACGAATGTCGGGATCTCTTTGGTTTTTGAAGATTCTTTTTGAAAGATTATTTTTGAAAGTTTATTTGGGAAGTGGGGATGCACCACTTATGGAGATTTCTAATTTTTGTAATTTAATTTGGAATAATTTAAGTGAAGGGGTGATTGGCAATTTTATTAATCTTTTATTTTAGAAATTAATTTTATAATTCTCGGGATATTATTTCATAATTTAGGAAGATAGAAAATTTTAGATCTACTTTCTGTCGCAAGGCTTTTGGACCAAAACAAGTGGATAACACTAGCTTAGACCAAAGCCAAGTCCAACTACTGGCCGGCGCCGATGAGAGCCGGCGCGACCGGTGTTCGGCACCGGCCATAGGCCGAGACCGAAAAAAATCAATCTCGGCTTGTGACCCAAAAATGACCCGACCTGATTTCGACCCGATCCAAAGTTTACCTAAAACCTACCCGAACCGAAATTGACAAACCCGAACCGAACCCGACCCAAACAAGATCAACCCAAAGTTGACCAAACCGAATTTAACTCGAACCAAACTCGAACCGAATGACCCGATTGTCGGGCGTAGTTTTGGATTTGGGGGAGGGATGGATAAAGGAGAGTGATGCAAGTGGTCGGAAGGTCACGGAGATCTTGGGCCCTATCTCGGGTGGTTGACGTTGGAGAGACAATGAGAAGAAGAAGAGCTTAGCCTCAAATTCGATGCCGATAACAAGTCGATCCGAAACAAAAGGCCAAATTTTATAGATAAAAAAATGTAAGCAAAATGAAGAAAATAAATTTTATAGATCCGAAACAATTTATGAAACAGACTAAAAAATTATGAAATAAAATCACCAGAGATTTGAGAAGAAAAACGTAAACAAAATGAAGAGATTTCAGTAGAAATTCGTTGTCACCGAAGCAAGAAGGAACGATTAAGAACACCGATGGCTTTTCCTCTCTCTCGGGTCAGCATTTAAAGTCAAACCTAAACGGATCTGTTGGGAGAAGGAACAATGAAGATGGAGACGATGGAGATGGAAAGGACGTGTGAGATTGAGAGAGATGAGGATGGAGGTGGAGATGAAGAGGAGTGAGAGTTGAAAGAGATTTCAAAGAGAGAGAGAAAGAGAGAGAGTGATAACTAGAAAACCGGGAACTAAAACCTATTACTGTGGTTGTCAAGCCAACCTTAGTAATAGGTCAAGCTAAGAACCTATTACTATGGTTCTTCCTTAGAACCGTAGTAAAGGTTTACAAGATATTACAAAAATATCACTGCCTTATTTTTTAGTTTGGTTTTGTTCAAAACCGTTACAAAAAGCCCATTGTAAAAAGTCATGATTGTAGTAGTAGGCTTTGAGTTAGCTTGACTTAATTAGACCTAGAGGTGATAGTTGGGTCAATTGGGTTGGGTTCGGGTAACTTATACGGGTTCGGGTAACTCATGGAATGCGGGTTGGTTCTTAATTCTCCATATTACTATGTTTTTAAAATTACAATCTATGAATCCTTGACCTACAAACCCACCTTTACTTTACGAACCATATCTTATTTAGGCCAACTTGGATAAGTTTTACTATCAAAATCAAATATGTAAAATAAATATATTATAAATTTGATCATTTTTCTTCCTTTTCGTGTTTTCATGTTTTTATTCAAGAATAGGTCAAATTGGGTTAACGTCTATTTTTTGGGTCAATTTGTCCTCAAATTATTACTTTTGGACATCGAGTCACTATCAGGTTGGCCTAGACTAAGTTGGGTTAATTCAAGTTAGACCATTTTAGGTTTTTGGTTTAAAAATTTTGTTAAATTTTTAGTTCAATTTCGATCGAAAGATGAATCTTTCTAGTTAGATTGACAGAGTTAGGTCAACTTTCGCCAGGTCTAAAGATTTAAGTATACTTCTATGTGCATGTTTAGGACAGTCTATCCTAAAAAGGAGTAGTATTTTTCTTATTTCTTCCCTTTTTTCTTAATGAAGATCTAACATCACCTGTTTCTTAGAAAGATATCAATTTTCTAGAGTTCCACACCCATAATAAGCCTATATAAGAAACAAAAAGTACTTTCGTCTTTGGGGACCTAATGACAAATAATGCACCTAATTGTCAAACGTTTCATTTGAATAGATTGTGTTATATGGTTGGTTTGATTCATCAATCCACATCCTTACCCTAAAAAAAAAACACAAAAAAAAGAAGATAGAAAGGAAATGGGTAGCATTGATTCTTGAAGTACATTATTGGTAAGTGATCTCGCACAATAGGCAACATATCATGTAAATGTGAACGAATTGGATACAATGTATGGTAGCATTTATCCTTCATATTCAAATAGGATACAAATCCCCATTGTGCAAATTTGGTAAGTTCATGAGTACATATGGTATGCATAACTATTTAGGTATCAACAATCCCTCCGGATATGTATTCTAATTAACTTGGTACTTTGAATGTACTTTTTCACTTGTTCATGCAATTTTATATTACACTTTGGAATCCAAAATAAGTTATGTAAAAGCCTTCATTTAACTCTACTCTAATAATAAGTGCTATTTAAATTACTTTTTATTTTAATTTGTACATTTTTTATGAAATAATTATAACTACTAACTTAACACAAAACTTTGGATGCATCTTCCTACGTGAGTGTTATTTATGGATTGGCACTAAATAAGATCATTTTAAAATATTTATTATTATTATTATTGGTGTACACATTGTACTCATGAACTCTGTTGCATGCTCTAGGATCACTTTATTTGATTTTATAATAATGTATCATACTACCAATAAAGTGTTGATGGAGATGGTAGCGATTTCACCTCACTAATGAAGAACATAAGTTTGCACCCTCGAAAACATACTTGTTTGAATGATTTTTACATTGAAATACTCACAACTCGAAAATGATTACATCAGTGTAATCATTTTGAATATATCAAACCCGAAAAATTTTAATATCACGTTATAAAGTTTTTCTTGAACATTATGAAACATTTTCTCTCATTTTCTAAAAGTTTCCTTTGTACTACACACGTTTGACCTGTTAGCAAAATTTTAAGCCACCTTTTAATCAAAGAAAATAAATATTTCTAAATGAGAAATGAATGTTTCTATTTTTTTTTAATAATAAAAGAATTCATACATTTATACTTGTCACTTTAATCCGTTAAAATATATAATTTACACAAAATCATACAAATATTAAAATTTTCATGAGTTGATGTCATCGTACTCATAGCATATTGCTCTTATATCATATATATATATATATATATATATATATATATATATATATATATATATATATATATATATATATATATATATATATGCATGTTGCACAAAAGTTGAAACTGTTCGTTAGTGAAAAGCCATGAGCCTCATCCAACTCACTTCATTGGCATAATAATTGCTGTTTAACACATGCCCGATTGGGAAAATTCCTATGGAAATTAGTATAAACTGCGAATTCCATTATTAGATTTAAACAAGTGATTATCTTACTACAAGGATAACAATTCTTATGAAATATATATATATATATATATATATATATATATATATATATATATATATATATATATATATAGTGCTTCTATTTATTTTGCAATTGGTAGTGGATATAGAGATTAAGGCACACACTACAAACTAAATTTTCATTTCTATGGAATAATTAAAATGTTAAAACATAAAATTTAACTATGACAAATGTGTTTTCTTTATATTTATTAATATCTACAATGTGACCCGAGCATCTAATTTTCCAAGTTTAGACACGTTTAGTTATTTGT
The DNA here is from genome assembly GCA_021018815.1 of Talinum fruticosum. Taxonomy (NCBI): domain Eukaryota; kingdom Viridiplantae; phylum Streptophyta; class Magnoliopsida; order Caryophyllales; family Talinaceae; genus Talinum; species Talinum fruticosum. Next base: position 7,295,588 of record JAITYX010000011.1, read on the forward strand.
GTATATAAAGTGGTGTGAATAAACCAGAACCTCGAAAGCCCTCAACTTAATTCCCCTTGTGCTGCCTTTTCTTTTTCCTTTTTATCAAAAACATACACCAAATCTCAAAAATGGTCTCTATAAAAGTGAAAGATCTCTGTGATCTCCATTTTACACATCGTGTGTTTTTCGTGCAAATTGTTAAAGTGCTTTCTTATAATCTACGGCTATCGCTACTTGTTATGGCATTTCTGCTATGGCTAGAGGAGAATCGCGATCCGTCCCTTGTTCTAACATTATTGGCGATGCCGTTTGATGAAGCAAGAGCAACAATAAGGGAAACCCAATGTTGCATAAATTGTTTGGTTTCGAATCCATTTTGGATTCTCACATTGGATTTGTAATCTCTGGTACTTTCTCAAACCTAAATATATCTTTACAATCACTGTATCTAACAAAGTACACCACTATAAGTGGTATAAAAAGATACCTCAAAAGTCATTGTAGCCGCCTATTTTCTCGATATCTTATTTGAAATTTTGTATGGATCCTCTAAACCCTTATCATACCAACCCCTTAATATTCCAGGGTTCCCCGACCCAATTTTCGGTAATGTCAACTTTGTTTTCTGGCCAAAGAACCATATCTTTGACTCACAGGAATTGATTTGGTCATGGCATGCGCTCTATGTCGACGAAGATGATCGAAGTCTATATCCGACATTTTCTCATGGTTTTCCGGTGACGGAATTCGAAATTCGGGAAGTTTTCAGATCAAGATTTGGGGATTGTGTGGAAATTGTTGACATGCCCCATCGAAGGCATAATCGACAGATTTTGTTTGCTAGAGTTGTTATGAGGTATGTTGAAACAATAGATCTTATCCTGAGAGGAAGTACTACAGCCAAGTTTAGAATTAAAGGGAAACATGTATGGGCTAAGAAGTATAAATGTAGGAGACATAACAATTGAGTGTGGTTAATTACACAATCTCTTCATAGATTACTCTCATTTTCCTTGGAAAATGTACTAGAGTGGTTGACGCACAGTCTATCGATATACACACAATTAATAATAAAATTTTATATTCTTCTTTTTATAATGTCAATTCCAAGGATGCTGTTCAACAAAAACAAAAAAAAAAAAAGTCATTGCTTTTTTTATTGTATTTTTATACCTTAAATAAATAATCTCTCCATCCTTAAAAAGTTATAAAAATTTTATTTTTGAATATCTCATAATATTTATCAATTTAGCATTAGAATTATATACTTAATCTTTTTAAAATTATTTATTTATTTACTACAACCAATTATATTAGAAAAAATTATCCAAATATCTACAGTACTCATCAATTACTATATGTCGAAGTAGTCAGTGGCTCAATGGCAATCCCCTCCCCCAATTGAGGAAATTGTGGGAGGGGAATAGTTGTGGACTTTGACATCAGTTCCCCTCCCCATGCAGCCCTTTGGACTTCCCTGAAATAGGGGACGCAAATGGGTATACCTACTTACCAATTAAAGAAAAATCAATTACTACATAAAAAATGCAAATAATAAACAAATTTAAAACATTTCAATTTTAAAGTTAAATTCACAATTTTTTATCTTAAAAATAGTTGGAATAAACAAATTAAAATGAGTTTTTTTTTTGTATTTTTCCTAAATATGGCAACTTTTTGTATTTTAAGAAAATTAAATGTCATGCTCTATGATGTTGGAGTCAGGAGTTCTTTGTATAGTTTCTTCTGTGTTAATCATGTGAGGGGCAATTCTAATATATAGAACCCGAGTACCTTGTGTTTTGTCTAAGGAAGCGTCCAATATTTTCTATTTTGTTGTTTGGAGACGAATATCCTTTTTTTTAGGCAAAGAAGACAGATAACATAATACGCAGAAAAGGATCTACAAAATTCTCAGCTTGGCCTTTCTTGCCAGAGAATTGGCAAATCTAAGAGAAGATCTACTTACTTTAAAGGTAGTACAAAACTGAAAAACCGAGATGAGAGGAATATCCTTAATGTATTAGTGAATTTGTTTGTGAGGAAATCGAAGAGTAAAACATGTTTATTTCAAAAAAAAAAAAAGTTAAATAAATAGTTTGACAAAGACTATTCATTAATGGTCCATTTACAGCTGTCAAAGCCGGACCTGCCCAAAAGTCTTAGATTTTGGAAATAACTTTCCAACTTGAATTGGAAATGACTTATAAACTATTGTGCAGAATCTGATATGGACAGCTGAAATCATTCTGATGTCAATAATAGCATGACCATGTCAAATTCACAAATGACAAATGGAACCATTCTACTTGTTGGAAACTTACAAGCCCCTGATCAACCTATTTGCAGATTCATCAGCTCAAGCTTTCAGGATACTTATTGAGCAAGTCATTATCAGTGTTAAAAGTTGGGTATACAGCATAAACCACAATTCGTAATAAAGAATTTGTGGAAGAACTTTCTGAGTGAAAAGTATAAGAAACAATGGGTTTTCATATCCATGATTCATGAACATAGAAGCATAGCATGACCCACATCCACAAGAATTTCCCCATGTATGTATAGTTTAATTATTGTCATGAGATAGCATGGCCATTCTACATGCATTCTTTTTATAATATGATAACCCTACCTCAACTGTCTAATTCATAATAATGCCATGATATATGATATATCTGTGGACTTACAAGAGGACAAAATATGCACAAATCATATATTAGACTGTAAGCATACTCAGTTCGCTAAAAACAATCTGCACTCTTATAAAATCCTTCTCCGAGCCCAGATAACAGAGCCCTAAAACCAGAACAGCTGTAACAGTATAGACCAATAAAGGAAAGTCAAATTCTAACCTCTGACTCAGCTCTAGGTTAAATAATCAAAACTACATAAATGGTTCGAACTGATAAATTAGCCTTTAACACAAATGGTGCAGAATTTAAACTGAGCTGATTTTTCAACGAAATCAACATCACCACAATCTCCTTTTCCCAAAGCCATTTGCATAAAGCAACTTACCAGAGATCTTTACACAAACATATTCCATCTTTGAAGTGGTGAAAGCAGCTCCTGCTTCTCACCAATATATTCCTAGTATATGTCCTGGATATGAACTTAGTAGCAGTGTGACAATCGGTGCAAACCCTCAAATTTTTCATGATACAGATAGGACATCCAGGAGGTGCCTTAAGAAGACTAGAAGCAATTGCAAGCTTTTCACTATACCAAGTCAGTGCATCTTTCTTATCCACTTCATCAATATCAAGTAAACTTTTGATGTGATGGGTTTATACCTTGCCTTCATCTGTTTCATCGTGTCATTTAACATGTCATACATCACGTTGTATTGATCGTGTGCTCTGTCACCCACAACAAATTCATGAATTTCATTACCCAGTTAAATCATAGAGTTTCCAGGAGTTTTTCTAATTCTCTTCCTTTCCATGATTTCTCTAATGGTGTGCTTCTTCTCCCAGAGAGACATTTTTGCATATATATTAGAAAGAATAACATAGTTTGAGTCATGCATTGACTCACTCCCAATTAGCTTCTCCATGATTCTTTCACTAAGCTTCAGCTCACCTTCGCTGTGGCATGAGTTTATTAAAGTCCGTATAATTATTGGGTTAGGTTTCATGGGCATTGTTTCAACAAACTCAAGGGCTTCTTTGACGAGTCCAGCCCGACACAATAAGTCTACCATGCACCCATAATGTTCTATCTTGGGTGATATGCCATATTCCTTCATCATCGAATTGAAGTACGCCCAGCCTTGGTCAACTAATCCAGCATGGCTACAAGCATTCAGTAAACCAATGAATGCAACATCATCAGGAGCCACTCCCTCAACCTTCATTTCCTCGAAAAGGGAAATAGCTTTTACTCCCTGTCCCTGCATTCCCAATCCGACAAGCACGGAAGTCCATGATACAATGTCTTTTTCATTCATGTTCCTGAAGACATCGAACGCCTTGTCAACATCACCGCACTTTACAAACATGCTGATCATAGCATTATTGAGCTCAACAGTTTTATGAACCCCTTCTGTCTCTATATATGCCTCAACCCACTTCCCAAGCTCGATAGCACCCAGATTAGTACAAGCTGATAAAACAGAAACCATAGTCACCTCATCAGGACGAACCCCAGAAACTTGCAATCGTCTAAATAACTCGAAAGCATGCCGTGACCACCCTGACCTAGCATAAACACCAATCATAGCACTCCATGTCACAGAATTTCTCTCAGACATTTCATCGAACACTTTACGTGCACTCTCAATGCCTCTCAGGCAGCAACCATACATATGAACCATAGTGTTACCCACGTGTAAATCCCTCTCAAATCCAAATTTCAACACCGACCCATGAACCTGTTGGCCCAATCTCAAATCCCCAAGTCCAGCACAAGCCTTCAGAACAAATGGGTATGTGAATTTATTGGGGCAAATACCATTTTCTACCATAAAACAGTAGGCATTCAAAGCATTATGCTTCAAATCACTAGTTTGGGTGTAAGCTCTTATCAACGTATTGAAGAGAAACGCATCATAGGCGCAAAAATCAGCCTCGGGAGGAAACAGAAAGGAGGTAGCGTGATCAATTGCCTTAAGATCAGAGGATGTAGACACGAACTTTGTGAGGACAAGGGGGTTGCTTCGGAGGCCGAGCTTAAGAATTTGAGCTTGAATTTGGTAGAGGTGAAGAAGAGACTTGCAGGACTGGAGGAGAGAGAGAGTGTTCTGTTCAGCAGCTCGATGACCTTTCGAGAACAAGGTTGTGGCGGGACGGCTGCCGGGAATGGCGTGGAGAATCCGGGCGCGGTTGGCAAGGAGTTGCATTTACCGTTAGCCGAAGGGAATGGAAGTTTAGAGTTAATTTGAATTCGAATGTTGAAAATTAAGCAAGATATTCCTTTTAGACTATAGGGGTTTCAATCCGCTTCGTATCTATTAGGGTTCTTCTAACTTACATACAAAACACATATAGTACAGCTTATATAAACAAAACGAATATAAATGAACGTAAAATGAACATAAAAGAGTAGAAATGAACATAAACGAGAAGAAACGAATATAAATGAACATAAACGATCAAAAATAAGTTGTTACATAAGAAAGAAACATAAACGAACGAACATAAATGAACATAAATAAACATAAATAAATATTATAAAACATAAACGAATATAAAACAACATAAACAAACACAAAACATAAATAGATTTTATTTTTCATATAAAGTCGAATAGGACAACATTGAAAATTTATAAAATTACCCTTGCCGGGATTTTTTTTTTTTTGGGGGTTCAAGGAAAATCATTTTTACCTATGGAGAAAATATTTTTATTTAAAAAGTAAGAAATTTGATTTTTTTGAATGGGATAACTTTAATGATTTATATCAAAATTTGACCATGTTATGGGAACATTAATAGAAACTCAACTCTAAAGTTTGATGTCAAAATTTCATTTGGTAACATTTACCACCACGATGAGATATTTCTATTTACTCCCTCTACCTTTGTGGCCTTAACTTCTTAGACAGTTACTTTTTGTATTAATTTGTGACCCCTTTTAACTTTTGTATGAAATGATCTTTGAGTTACGAGGGGAGAGGTTTGGATTTCAAAGAATTACTGAGTTGGAACAAAGCTCCAGGACTATGACTTCCCTAGCAAATACACAAACAAGGAGGAGGTTTGTGGAAAGATTGGGTAAGAGGATACCATGTATAGGGAAAAAAAAAAACATTTGGCAAGTATAAGCAACCAGCTTAGACAATTGGAGTTGGAAGCGCATTCTGAAGGTTAGGGATGAATTTTCTGAACTAATCGGGAGCTCAGACGCCGTGATTAGATGGATGGAACAACAGGGGAAAAAAAGGGGGAATTAAGAGTGGGACAAATATATATTATTCTTAGATCAAAGCAAAGAAGGTGAGGACTGAGGTATTTTTATACCCGACAATCGGGTCATTCGGTTCGGGTTCGGTTCGGGTTAGTTCGGTTCGGGTTAACTTTGGGTCAATCTTGTTCGGGTTCGGTTCGGTTTTGGGTTCGGGTCAACTTCGGTTCGGGTAAACTTCGGGTCGATCTCGCTCGGGTTCGTTCGGTTTCGGTTCGGGTCAACTTCGGTTCGGTTCAACTTCGGGTCAATCTCGTTCGGGTTCAATTCGGGTTAATTTCGGATCTAGTCGTAATCGGGTCACTTTTTGGGTCAAAATCAATTCAAAATTGTACCACTATAGGCACAAAAGTACATCCCGAGAGACCCAACAAAAAAATGTGGGTTGGGTCACTTTTATTGGGGTTAAATCGATTCGGATCTGATTCGGGTCGGGTCATTTTGGGTTCGGTTCGGTTTCGGTTCGGGTCATTTTGCATTCGGGCCGGTTTCGGTTCGGGTCATTTCGGGTCGGGTCGGTTCGGTCGGTTCATTTCGGTTTTTGGGTCAAAATCGGTTCAACTGTTTCGGATGTCGGTTCGGTTTGGGTTTCGGGTCGTTCAGGTTGACCCGTTCGGTTCGGTCGGCTTTGCCAGATCTAGGTATTTTGTACCGTATACGGGGTTAAGCCCCGACACCGTACTTGATACCATGAGTTGAACTGGTTTTTTAGGACTATGACGGACAAGACAGCGAAAGCCAGGGCTCTTATATGTGCCCTGTATCTTACCTAGCAAGCTAGAAACAATCAGAAGTTTAGGGATCAACATGTAAATTAGTCGAGCATCATATATAAGATCAAGGATATTGCAAGTGTGACAGTGAGTGCTCCCATGGCAGATGAAGGCCTTAACAGCCTATGGAACTAACTCTATTGGGTATGCAAGCCCAACACCTACATGTACTTATGACATGTTATTGAAGCAATGAATACACTTAACTTTGTTCCAAAAAAATGATCTTGAGCCTCTAAATTTACAAAAATGCTCGTCTTTCAAAATTACAATTATAAGATTAATATTTTATGTTCTCATTTTTCGTATTATGACCTTAATAATTTTACTAAAAAATGTAATATTTTATCTTTATTTACTTTTTATTATTTGACAACTTTTTTAAAAATTGTATGTATTTATTTTTCATTGTATTTTATTTTCTTAACATCAAAAATCTCCTTCATCTATGTCCACCACCCCTCTATTTCTCCAATAGTTTCTCCGGTGATTACACTAGTATCTCACCCACAGTCAAATGATAACAATTCGATACCAATGGAACAAGAACGAGAAACACTGTTTTTCGCCATGGAAACGATCAATCCGAGAATCATCGTAGTCTCTCATGGGCTGATAGGTTGAATTTTAAGTGAAAGTGATGAAAGAGCACGAAGTGTAGGGCCTACTCTTGACACTTCGAAAATCCCTAATGCCGGAACAAAGATAGATTTTATACCATCGATCGAGCAAAATGCAAGGAAGATTCAAAAGATTGAATCGGAGGTGGATTATTGGAAATCTTCAATCATATGTCGAATTTTGGGGCAAATCCACCCCAAGCAGTAATGGGGTAGAGGAAAGATTGATAAAGTGCTAAGGAAAGAGAATGGCATTTATATTGTGAGGTTTCATGCTATATTAGATAGGGATCAAATTCTCAGTCAGAATATTTGCTACTACGATAAAAAACTGATGATAATCAAGGCATGGTCACTAGGAGAAGATATGGATATCCAAGCTTCTTTAGTCCCCATTTGGGTAAGACTTCACAAACTTCATCCTAAATTTTGGGGTATGGATGGATTGAGTAAAATAGCAAGTTTGATAGGGAATCTGATTGTAGTAAACAAGCTCACTTCTGCTAAAGATAGACTAAACTAGGCAAGGGTTCTCATAGAGGTTGATATTAAGACAAAGTCCTTCTTAATTCATGTTTACCTAGAAATCAAAGTAACTCATCGACCTCGTGTAACTTTTGATTACTACTATGTTCTTATTAAGACAAACCATAACAAAATCATATTAAAAGTATCTTTTAGAACTTTCATTGTCTGGTACTATCATCCTCAATTTGATTCCTTTTTAAAAATTCCTAAACTGTTACAATTTTGTATACTAAGAATATTGCTAAATTTAGGTTAGCTACACCAAAGTGGTATGCTATAGTTTTTGGAAATATTCAAGCCCAAAAGAATAGAACTCAAACTAGACTTAATAGTGTTGAGATAGCCTTGGCCAAGAAAGTGACAACGTTCCTCTACAGATTTGAAACAGATTTAATTGAATATTATAAAATCCTCCTTAAAATTGAAAAGAGCATATGGGTCCAAAGAGCTAGACTTCTCTATATTCTCTTTAAACACCTCAACACGAAGTATTTTCATATGATGACTAAAACCAACAAAAGCAAAAGACATATCCTTATCTTTAAAAACTCCCTAGGTAATTAGGTATATGACTCTTTGGAAGTTAGTGCGATGATTTCTTAACATTTTTCAGAGTTGTTCAAAACGGGCAAGGAAGCCTCTAAGATTAGAAATGGTCAACCCTAAGAACCCCTATCATTGAATTTTCCCTATCACTAATGAGGAAATTGTTAGAGCAATGTTTCAAGTGAATGGTTTCAAGGCTCTTGACCTAATGAAATTCATGCTTTTTCTTGAAAAATTTTCGCATATTATCAACAATACTATTTTTGCAGTAACTTAGACGCTTTCACGAGCCCTACTAGTATCTCCAAAACTAACCAAACTTTTCTTTTCCTTATCCCTAAAAAAGACGATGTTAAAGTTGTTCAAGATTTGAGACCTGTTAGTTTGTACAATGTTTCCTATAAGATTATTGCCAAAATTTTAGTGAATTAGAAGTAAAGATCTCCTTCCCAATCTTGTTAGCCCAACCCAATCTAGTTTTGTGCTTGGGAGAAATATTACTGACAATATTATGGTGGTTAAAGAAATGACTCACTATATTAATAAGAGAAGCCAAAAACAAAAGTATTTTGCCTTAAATTGGACCTTGTTAAAGCCTATGATACATTAGATTAAGACTTTATCCATGAAACCCTTGTGATGTGTCGATTCCCTTTGGAGTTAATCAAAGTTATCATGGGTTGTGTCACCTCTTTTAGTATGCAAGTTCTCCATAATGGTAATCCTTGACCCCTATTTTTACCTACTCAAGGCATTTGTCAAGATGACCTCTGTCACCATATATATTTGTTAAGTGCATGGAAATACTTTCTAGAATGATTGTTGGAGAGGTGACTAAAGGGACTTGGAAACCCATTATTATAAATGATGTGAAAGTTTTCCATGTTTTCTATGTTGATGAAGTTATTCTCTTTGGTAAAGCAAACTTTGAGAACTTATCTTGTATTTTGAATGTTCTTAAGGATTTCGGAGAGAAGTATGGACTTGTGATCAACTAGAATAAATCTATATTGATCCCAAAAAGGTTCATCCTAGAATTAGAAGGATTCTAGTCAAATCTACCCACATACCTCTCTATACTAGTTTTGGTAAATACTTGGGTGTACCTCTTTCTTGTCACAGACCTAAGCCCTCAGACTTTGATATAGTTTTTAATAAATTTAAATAAAAGTTGGCTACGTGGGAAACTAAATTTATTAATTTCGTAGGCATAATCACTTTGACTAAATAGGTATTAGTCTCTATTCCTATTTACCATATGCATACAGCTATTTTACCTATCAAAGTGCTTGAGGAAATAGAAAAATATAGGAGGCAATTTGTCTAGAATAAATTAGATCAATCTCATTATGTTCCTGGGGTGGCTTGGGATAAGATCTTCAATGCTAAGAATCAGAGCAGAGCTGGTGTTGAAGATCTTAAGGTTTGGAATAAGGCCATGTATGCGAAGCTAGTTTGGAAGATTTAGGAATAAAAATATACTTTGGATGCAAATTATAAAGAAGATTTATTTGAATAAAGAAACATTGGACATGGAGTCACCAAAACCCTATTACTCTTCTAACTGGAATGCCTGATAATATTCTCCCATTTGTTAGGAAGAAAATTGGGAGTGCAATATGGTTTGATAACTAGTTACCTTGTGGTTCGATACATCTCTTGGATAATGTTCACATTCCTCCTAATCTAGAGCACCTGGGGGTGGCTAGCATCATTAATAATGGATTTTAGAGGGCTAAGAAACTCCAGATATGGCTCCCCAGTAATATTATCCTCCTTATTTATTTAGTTCCCTTGAACACTCATTTTTACTTAAAGGACAAACCTAACTGGAGCCTTACTTCTGATGGTAATTAGTGCTAAGACTCTCTATGATAAGCTGAAACTTACCAGGTAGGATAAAAAGTTAGATGGAAATCCTTTTGGAAAGTGAAGTCCAAGAGAAAATGGAAGTCCCATCTGGTGTGCTGCCCATAATGAGCTTCCAGTGGTCAGTCGGTTCAGTTAGTGGTGGATCCAGATTGAGCCGACTTGTACATTTTTCTTGTACCACTTTGAAGATCAGTGACATCTCTTTAGGGATTTCCCTCTTGCCTCTGCAACTTGGGTTTACTTCTTCCCTAATCAATTCCTTGTTGCTTCCTTCTTTAATGTTAACTAGACTTGTTGACTTAATTTATCGTAATAATTGTGTCTTCTCCTGTTCTTGACCTAGAACCCACAACTTCTAGAACCAAATTCCTTAGAGATTGCTTGAGCCAACCACTTTTGGAATTTACAGGGTTCAGATTTCATAAAAAATACCCCTGCTATCCAATGGAAACCTCTCTCTAGGCACATTTTAAGCTGAATATTGATGTTCATAGGGATGCAGACAGAAATAGGTTTGTTTCTGTTGGTGTGATCAAAACGGCCAACCACCTCTGGTTCTTGGGAAGTATAATTATGGTTCATGGCAATGATCATACTATGGAAGTACTGTAAGCTTTAAAGGAAAGCCTTAGACGTTCCTGAGATTATAATATCCCCAAGCTTGAAATGACCTTGAGTGAGAGATACTTTTATGAATTGGAAAAAAGGGTGATTCAAGTTACAGTAGGCGAGTGGATTGTATTATAAGTTAGGTCATCAAGATGATTGAGAGGAAGTGGAAGATTGTCATTAACCAAGCTAGCAAGGAGGTCAATCTTGCAGCTAAAGCCTTGGCAATCCTCAACAGAAACCAAATGGAGTCATTACTCATCCACACTTGCCTCCACATTAAGTGAAGTGGATTTTACAAGCTGATGAACATGCCTTAGAAATTGAGGAGGATTTGGCGGAAAAATGAGACCTCAAGATTCAGAAATCGCTTCATCTATCTATGCTAAGAATTTGTTTAGTTAGGAGTGGTTGTGGTTTTGTCTTTTCCTTGGTTGTCATGAAATTTGCCTCTGAATTTGATATCTTGACTGTGCTTTTGGTGCGTTTGTCTCGAATGGATGACTAGCTTATTTTGTTGTACTTGAATAATTATGAAGAGTCATGAATTCCCTGTTTTCGCTCAAACAAATAATGTAATAATACAAGTGTTGACGAACATTTTGACCATCACGTTGGAGAGTAGGTGGTCTTATGTCTGCCTCTTTGATACGAGAAAGGTAGTTTGACTCATATATGATTGATAAATAACATATATGTGTAGGATTTTATGAGGATTTGATCTTAATTTAAGGGAAATAGTTATACGTATGAATGTCTTACGCTCATTTTTCTACACTATACTTGTATTTTTATATGTTTTATTATATATTTAGAAACTAAACTGGATAATTTTTTTAATGAATTAAGACTTACATCAATCGGAGTTCGGACAAGAAAGTTACAACCCAAACAAATTGGCCAGTGAAATCCAGGCTGCAATCACGGGCATGACTATGACATGTGGCAGCTTCCAGGGATTTAGCCAAGCTCCAGAGCACCACAACGGGCATGAGCCATGGCTGGATGAATCTACACTGATTAGTCGACTTCCTCTCTGTTTTTGCAATATACTTCTTGGTTTTGGCTATATAAGGCACATTTATAGGCATATCCAAGGGGGTATCCACCATACCTAGACCTATATATCTATCATTAGAGTGAGAATAAGAGCGTTTGAGGGAGGGAGAAGAATAGGAAGAGGAAGGCTTGCGAAGGATATGGTGGATCAGGCGAGCATTAAAAGAGTTCAAGCATCCATCGAATCTGAGCATTTCTGACTCTCTTTTTCTTTCTCATCTCTCATAATTTAGATAGATTGTAGTTTAGTTATGTTTTTAATCTTAAAATTTGATAATCTTGTTGGTTTTTAATTATAGTAATTTTACGAATTGGGTTAACTGTATGTTTATTAATATATTCTAAAGGTTTGATTTTCAAGTAAGTTTATCGGTCACTTTCTTACTTGACCACAGTTGTTAGATGAAGTATTGAAAGACGAACTTTAACGATGAAAAATAAAAATTAGACCCAATTGTATGGAGTCTTGAAAAAGTCACATAAATCAGGAGAGCAATTTGGATAATCTTCATACTTAATGGGTCTGGATTGATTACAAATCACAAAAGCAGGGGCTTGACTAATTTTAGGCATTTTGCTATGTATTGAAAGAGAATAATGATACTTTGATTATCACTATATACATTAATTGACTTGTGAAAAGATTCACAATTGCCTGAATTGAATTAATTGTGGTCATAAATTTTCTAGTTGTATTTTCTTTTGATTGATTAGGGGTTTATTTTAATCTCAATTCCTAACTATTTGATTAGCTTAGCATATCTGATTCATGCGGAAACGACCTTATAATGCCACAACGCTATATGTGTGCACTTGTGGGCCTGTTAATGAATTTTTTGATAAACTAAAAATGTCACCATCGATTAAAAAAGCAAAAAAATGGAATTATCTTATAGAGTGTAAAAAGGAGTTAGCCGATCTTTAAAATTTTGGTACAATACTTCTTAAAATACGTGTGTATTTAAAAGTTTTATAAAAAGTTCAAAAGAAATGCTTTATGTTGTGTAAAAATGAATTAATAAGATGTTGATATATCACTTGTGTAATATAGAAATAACATAATTTAATGACGTTTAGATGATGTAATGGATGGTAAAGAGATATGAAGTAAACTAAATGCCTTTTTTAAATTTAATTTTTTTTTAAAGTATTTGACAAATTTACAGATATATATGCTTCATATTGTTGGTGGAATTAATAGTCATAGTAAATAACTATAATTTATATCGTCCTTTAGTTCTATTTGAAATTAGAAATTGAGTTAGGATGAACTTCTAGGAAATCGGTTGAGTCCACGAGCCTAGAATATCCAAATTCGTCTCCCGATCAACCTGCAAGGCACCCAAATCCAAGGGAAATTTCAGATTGAGCCTCATAGTCTCAAGTTAGCTTAGAAGGAGAGTGAATGTGAGGTGAAAAATAGCTAAGAGTAAAGGTCTAACCCAGTATTGTGTGTGATCCCATAGGGAAGAGAAAAGAAAAGTCTCCCTTTTTCAAATGGACATGCCCTTTATAACTATTGAATTTATATATTAACGAGTTCTTAGAGTTGCATTCTTATTGGTTGTTTGAGTTAGTTAGTCGTCTTATTGGTGGATCTAAATCCGCCTATAGTAGGATGCCATATGTACTAGCTTAACCGTTTGGTAAAAATTACATCTTTAATATTTTCCCATCTACAAGGCAGATCTTGACGAGTATTGACTTTCTTGAGGGCCTTGGGCCATGATGGATTTTTGGTCCAAACTGGACTTCTAACAAACATTAGAACCATCCTTAAACAAGTTCATTTTCATCCATCAGTATATAGTCCGTAATTTTTAAATTTATAAATAAATAAAATTAATTTTTACTGTAATTATCCAATTTAAAAAGATAAGATTGTTACATTTAGGAAAATTTTATTAGGGATAGGGTCCATATTATATTTTGAACCACGTGTGTCACACCAACAATATCAATGAACATTCACAAGGCATACTAATGAACATTTTGGATTTTTTTTTGTTTTTGTATTTGAACATTTGGTGTTTGGTTTGCCTATCTCCAAGATTATAACTATGTTTACTAGTCTGAATTCATGCTATGCATGCACTAATGTTGTACAATGCATAACTTCGGAAATTATTGAATTACGTAACAATGTTGTACTTGTGAGTTTCTTTTTCTCGATTATTTAATTTTATTGAATGGTTTCACTTTCAACAACATTCTTCTACATGTTATCCCCTCATAGCGAAAACGCTTTCGTGACTCATCAAAGTTATCGGAACCCAACATATAAAAATCATTAGAGCCTAACACACGTTCATCTTCCAATCATCCTAAATTTCAATAGAATAAATAAATAATCTAAAATAATAAATAAAAAAGAATGTTAAAAAATATCATCAAGGTTTTAAGATTGCACTAGTGATTTGGAATATTAAGAAGTCGAGGCCCCTCTAAGAGTAAAATAATTTAAATAATTCTAACTCATACGAGTTATAGAAATAGTATTACAATATGTTTGGGTATTAAAAGGTAAATATTAGTAGGAAAAAGAATAATATATGATTGGTAGATATTGAGTTAGATGACATATAGATGACAATAAATATCATTATGTCACAAATTAATATTACAACACAAAGTTCATCAAATTAATACAAGAATATCAAACTTATAACTCATAACTCTCTTCAAAGTCAATACTAATTTAACTTAATAGACGCCTATATAAATATTTATATGAATCCAACCTACTAAAACATAATTGACTTAAATATTACACGAACTCTTAAAAAGTATACATATACCCATAATGAGATCTCATTTTTTAAAATTATGAGATGAATATAATGATTTATCAATTCGTACCTACCTCTGCACACAAAGATAATTAAACATATAATAACTACTTATATTGAGATTAATAGTGAAAAATATTATATGATAGAAGTGATCCAAAAATATTTAACAATAATAAGTAATTTGTATCATAGTAAAGGGCATGATAGGTCAATTCGCGACGTAGGGTAATAAAATCATATGTGTTTTGCATTTATATTGAAAATTGGTAGCGATTTTAGTAGTGAATCAATGGGGCAAAAATATTGATACAATTGAGATTTTTATAAATACATGTTTTACTCGATTAACAACCAATTGTTTCCTCGAGACACAACTTTTCCTCTCAATTAATTAACACAATAAAAGTAACATAAAGTTCTATTTCAAGATGGCGGGGAGGTATGATGGCAAATACTCATCTTTTAATAATTTAGAAAACTTACAATAGTAAAAGATATGATTTAAATATGTTTATCAATAATAAGTCACATATAGACATGTTAGGAAGAAACTAAAATAAACTATATTTGTAACAAAAAAAATAATTTGTATCCTGTGCAAAAATTTTTAGACAAATGAATTTATTCGAAGTCATATGTTCTTAATAGAAGTTAACATATTAAGTTTACAATCGTTTAAACATAACATAAATTATGAACTTAAAGTTCACAAATTACAAACTGAAGTAATATAATTCCTAACTTTTTATTCATTACGTTTTATTCCACAACATATTTGAATCATAACTTCCTATCTTGTAGGCATTTTTAATTATTAATATCAAGTATATATGTAGTTGTTATATTTTTATTATATTAATTTATGATTTCTTTAAGGTTTATTAAATCATTCGGTATATAGGATGAATGTAATAACCAAATTGCATCATCAGATAGTTAAATATTTAAATATTATTTTTATAACATGTTCTTGTTGATTTTAATTTTAAAAATTCTTATAATAAATATATTTTGAACTAATACAATTTTATGACACCAAGTCAAAAAACACCATCAACAATGAAAAATTAATAATGTTAGACAAAATTATTATATTTTAGGCCCAAAATGATATTACATATCAATATACATAAAAATAAATGAGAGCTAATAGACAATTCAAACCCTAAATAAATAAATACATAAATATATATATTAATTTTATTTTATGTCTTAATATATTTTAATTTTCAGATTACTTTTATGTTCGTTTTTGTTATTTTTAGTCAGTTTGTTAGAAGTTAGAATAAAATTAGTCTTATTTGGTTAATTTTATTTTTATATTATTATATGGTTTAGTTAGTGTCTTTTTAATCTGTTAGTATTAATTTTCTTATTTTTTATAATTGATTTGATAAATTTTTAGATTTTTTTCTAATTTAGGTTAAAGTAGGTCTTTAATTTAATAAATTTATAAATTTAGTTTTTTCATTTTGATTTTAGGTGTTTAAGATATATTTAGGTCTAAAAAATAATTTTAATATTCTGGTAATTTAATTATTTATTTTTTCATTTATTTAGTGCAGTTTATTGTTTGTTTTACTTTCTGTTTAAGATTATATTTTTATTTTATTATTTTTAATTCTACTTAATTTTTCTGGAAAACTATAAAAAAATATTTTTGGGTTTTAGGTTACTTTTATATTTTTTCAGATTTTTGATTTAATTTATTATATAATTTTATATATTTGTTATTTATTAATGTTCTACTTAGTTTTGTTTTTATTTTCTATTTTATATTTTTATGAATTCATGGATGATTAATTATTATTTAATTTTTATATTAAGATTATATAATTTTATAATATATAACTAATTTGATGATTTTTCAGACTTATTTACTAATTTAAGTTAAAGCATGTTTTTAATTTAATAAATTTATAAATTTAGTTATTTCATTTTTATTTTAGGTTTTCAGGCTATTAGGTCCAAAAAATAGTTTTAATATTTTGGTAATTTAATTATTTATTTTTGTATTTATTTAGTGCATCTTATTATTTGTTTAACTTTTTGTTTAAGATTATTGTTTTATTTTACTATTTTTAATTTTGTTTAATTTTTCTGAAAAATTATTATTATTATTATTATTATTATTATTATTATTATTATTATTATTATTATTATTATTATTATATTTATTTTGGCATGGAGTAAAAAAGAGTTCATATATGAGTGGAAACCTATTTTTTTAATTATAAATTATTATTTTTTATTGGATGAAACTCCTAAATTTACTCTCAAACTGCCATGTCATCTTTTTGAAAAGATTGCTATTATGTATAGTATAGATAACTATGTTTATGAAAATATATCATCGCTATTTTTGCTATTAATAATTGATGGACATTTATTTGTTTTATTGATAAAAGTTTATAAGGTTTGATTCTAAACATTGCCCTAAAATGAACTTTTACTAGATTTAACGATGAACATTTTGAAAATTTTTTATATTTAACACTTAATGTTTATTTTTCCAATTTTGAGGTTATAATTACATTTCGAATAATTTTGGGAGGAAAATTTAAGTGTCATTTATATTTTAACATTTGGTGTTTAGTTTACCCATCTCCGAAATTGTATCAATGAGGTTATGACCTACTAGTCAAGATTGAGATCTTGAGTATATTAGATCTTAGGTTCGATTCTCCCTCCCCTATTGTATTATACTCGCCCTTTGTGGCTCCTCCGCACCAAAAAAAAACTTCGAAATTGTTATTGTGTTTCCCATTAAAAATAATCTTAAAAATAAAAATTATTTAAAAAAGAAGAAAAAAGACAAAAAAACAACAAAAAAGAATGGCGTAAATTTGCGGGTGCATAGACCATAGTACAATATAAACTCGATCCATGATATAAATAATTACATATTGTTACATTGAAACACCATAAATATTATATTCTCTCTGTTCCAAATTATAGAAAAAAAAAATTAAGGTGAAAGTTAGTTAAGTGATAAAACATTTAATGTACTCCGTTTATCTCCCTTTTTATCTTTTACTTTTTCTCTCTCCTCCTAATTTCCTAATCTCATAATTTTCTCGCTCTTCCTAATTTCTTAATATCACACAATCTCTTTCCTTACAATACTCTCTTCTTCTCTTACGAGTTTTATAATCTCACAAAATCTATCCCTCAATCTCTTTCCATCTTCATGTGAATAAAAATAATAAAATAAATAAAAAATATAATTGAATATGTTAGGATATTATCAAAAATAATAAAGTCTTAAAAATAAAAAAAATAAGAAAGATAAAATTAGAAAACTAATCATTAATATACCATTGGAATTATAAAATCACAATATTATGAAACGAAAAAGGTTAAAACTTAGTTAAAGCGACATGTATCGTGAAACGGAAGGAGTATAAGTGAAACTTTTGGGACATAAATTTTGTAAAGACTTGTGTTTTTTTTTTTGAAAAAAAAAGTCCAAATTGACACTCAATAATATATACGGAGAGTACATCTGCTGACAAAAATTCATTCGACTCCATTACTTGAATTTATCTAACCTAAACAACTCGATCATAAATTTTTTGTCCGAATTTTAAAACGGATATAAAATTTTCCTATTTCTTTTGTACGAATTCGATTTAACCTGAATTTAAATTTGTTTAAATTATCTAACACGAAAAATTATATATCAAAAAAAAATTTATCCAATAATCAATTTATTCAACTTAATTTTGATCTAAATCTGAACCTTTAAGAGCGCCGATACACATGTGATAGCGAACAACACGCATAGAGTAGTAGAATCACACAAGCAGGGGTAGCGTAACGGAACCTGGTACGTC
The DNA here is from genome assembly GCA_021018815.1 of Talinum fruticosum. Classification (NCBI taxonomy): domain Eukaryota; kingdom Viridiplantae; phylum Streptophyta; class Magnoliopsida; order Caryophyllales; family Talinaceae; genus Talinum; species Talinum fruticosum. The sequence continues at coordinate 7,314,109 of JAITYX010000011.1, forward strand.
AGAGCCGGGGATGCGGTGGAGTCGACCAACCCACTCTCTCACTTGTCAGTTGTCACTCAAATTCTGTTCTTCACTGCCGCCTCAATTCTCACTCTCCTCTGAGTCGGAAATCACACAACGTATTAAACAAACCTAAAACTCCTCCCATTCTAAAACCGCAGCACCCAATTCCTTCTACCCTCATTCTCTCTCTCATCTCTCTGAGTCTGGGGGTTGAAAAGGAGAAACAGAAATCCTGGTTCTTTCTCGTTTCTGTTTCTCTACTTTTCTTCCTCTGGGTTCATTTCCCCTTGCTTCTATCGCCTTTTAATTCTGTCTCTCTCTCTCTCCCTCTCCCTCTCTCTCTTTGTTGGTGAGTTTTGGTTTTTCTACCATTAGTTGAATATCTATTTATTTCCATTTATGGAAAATCTTGATTCTCGTTGAAGTTTCCACCTTTTCTCTCTCCAAATTCGATTACCTATTTATATTTGTCCAGAGCTGCGTTCTTTTAAGGCACTCATTGGGCCAAACTCCATTATTTGTTTCAAACCATGGAATGAAACCCTGCTTCAAGGAAATTTAAAACCCTAGCCTTTTCTTTTTTTTTTTTTTTCCCTACTGAATATTTGATTCATGGGCGGAGGGAGATTGCAAATTTCTAATGAGAAGGAAAATGGGTTTTCTTCCAATTTTAACTTGGGGCTTCAATGGAGTCTCCGGGAGGAGGGATTCCACCACCCTCCCGGGGGTTTGTTTGCCTGTGTCGGACAAATGGGAAATATGGGATTTGGCGGGGTAGCCCCAAATCCTACAGACTCAAAGGACAATGAAGGTGGTTTCAAGCTCCCGTATACGGATTTGTACATGAAGTATGTTTCATCCGCCGAGGGTTTCAACATTTTTGGGAATACTAAGGCTGGTGAGGACGAAAAGACCAAAAAGAAAAAGGGTGGTTTGAAATTGAAGATTAAGGTGGCTAATCCTTCCCTGAGGAGGCTGATAAGCGGGGCTATAGCCGGGGCGATTTCGAGGACGGCTGTGGCACCATTGGAGACAATAAGGACCCATTTGATGGTTGGAAGTAGTGGACATTCAACAACAGAAGTGTTTCAGAATATCATGAAGACTGATGGATGGACTGGACTGTTTAGAGGGAATTTGGTTAATGTTATTCGGGTCGCTCCGAGTAAGGCTATTGAGGTACCACCACATTCATTCTACTCAAATTATTGTGTGCTCTTTTTCTTGTCTTGGTTTAGTAGAAAGTAGATATGCTTTTTAGTAGCTGCTGGGGTTTGAACTTTCTATGTACTTACTTCTGCTACTTGTTCTCCTTGAATAATGGCAATGTACTGGTTTTAATGCTATTTCTTTTTGTTGTTGACTGTTTTATGTTGTACTTCATAGAAGTTATGATTGACTTGGTTGGATAATCTTTTTTGTCCTTACCTTCACCAGTATTAACCTATTCCAGGAGTTTAGATGTAGTGTTCTTGACTTCCCTGAGGTGTAGCTTTGAGGACTTAAAGCAGAAAGAACTATTGTGCTACTCGATATTAATGCCTGTACTGGTGATTTTGTATGTAAAAAAGAAGCAATGGAATGAGATGTCGGTTTCACTTGTGTGCTTTGCAAATGCTAGTTTGAGGAACAAGTGTGTTTTGATACAACCACTGACAAAGGATGTGACTGCATTCTTTTTAATGGCTTTTGCCTTGTTTATTGTTTCAAAAATCTAGGAAATTTCAGTGTATTTTAGATTGAGAACTAGAGAAGTCTTGACCTCCATTTTGGTTTTTTGGGTTATTTATGTTCAGATAGAAGTACATAAAATGCTTCTTGATCCTTCCATATTGGAGTACCTCACCTAGAATCCTTAAGCTAATTTATGTGTTTCTCATTGTTAAATATGAGCACCACCCCAATTTAAGCGCCCACCTTTTTCTCCCTCTCCAATGGGAGAATTACTTGTGACTTCTTGTCTAGCACACAGCCCCCCCGGCCTTTTTTTGGGGGGGAGGGAGAGAGGTGGTAAAAGCCAATTTTAAGGATACATCACCAGGCGGAACTGATCAGACTTAAGCACTTGGAACTTACTCTGATGTGACAAGCATGGCCGACAGTTAGTCTGAATGTTTTTTTCTTGCTTAATTTTCTGTGTTCCATTGCCTGTGCTGGGAGAACCATACCAGGTGAATTCTTGTATTCGGAATTTCTGAAGAACTTGTTGACTCACACCATCATTGCATTTGAGTAGCTGTCAGAAGAGAGAAAATATGCACCAAAGGATCCTCCAAATGGATGCTATTAAACGTTTTCAGAACTGAAACCATATTTTAGCTTTCCAACCTGGAGCTCATAGATTCTGACTTGTGTACAGTGTCTGTTTGACCTTTTTGCAAGAAAATCAGGTGGATTATCCCAGCTTGTAATATGACCTGTGTTCTGTGCTTTTATGGCCCTCTCATATGGTTTAAAAATTTTGTCTAGTCTTTGATCTGTCAACTTTCTGGGAAAGGTCAAAATCTAATATTCTCAAAAGGATTAGTGGTTGGCATACTGAAGTTAGATGTGGCTATTGTTGAATGCAACTTTTTCAAGTGTATTTTCAATCGCTTTCTTTAGCATCACACTATCATTCATATAGCATCTTTAGTTTTTATTCAGTTATAGTTTGGTTTTTGACTTCTGATCTTCTGTCTATGGTCTCATTTGGTCATATAATTAAATGATTTTTGAGCTGTGTAGTTTATGAATAGTGGTTTCAGAAGAGGTAATTTTGTCATGGGATGTTTTCTTCTTTGAAATGAACTTATCCATTCATTGCTATTTCAGTCTTTTATCATGACGAAAACTAGATGGCTCTAGGCCACCCAAGTTTATTTCAATTTTGCTGGTTATTAATAATAACTTTACATTCTGTGTTGTGAACACAGTACTCGGAAACGCCATTTGTTTCGCTTCTAAATGATAGAATTTTTTTATCTAATTTTTTTAACTGGAACAATGATTCTTATTGTATCTAATTTTGCTTATTCTTTTAGTTAAATTTGCTTATTTTTATAGTCAGTCTTTTGGGGGGTTAAATTGAAACAAGTCCAAGCTAAAATATTTCCAGTGTGGTGATTATCATTTGTTCTTATTGAAACAAATCTATGACTGTGCTTCTAGTGAGATGATCATTTCTTTCTTAAGTTTTGAAGAACAAATAAAAAATTGCGAACTCCTTTGATGTGGTTGTAGACGCTGAACGCATTGCTTTATAAGATCCCATCAAAATAGGCTCTCTCCCATTGAATCTAGGGTAAGGATGTGTTCATCTGACACCCCCCAAAAAAAAAAAACTAAAAAAGGAGAGGCCATAAACACAGATACACAGACATACACCATACCTGAAAGGCCCAAGGTTGGACTCCAGCTTAGTATTTGGTTTGGTTAATCAAATCTTGGGAATATGTTAGTTACTCTTATTTTCTTGTTCATAATCTTACATCTTAGTTTTTTCTTGTAGTTGTTCGCATATGACACTGTCAACAAGTGTTTGTCGCATAAGCCAGGAGAACAACCTAAAGTACCAGTGCCTCCTTCTCTCATTGCTGGTGCCTGTGCTGGGGTCTGCTCCACCATATGTACATATCCCCTTGAGTTGGTGAAGACCCGTTTAACCATTCAGGTGATTCTGCTTCTATACAAGATTATCTTGTCTTAACTTTACATATAGATGACAAACACTGTTCGCCCTGTGAAAAATTGCAGAGGGGTGTCTACAATGGTATAATAGATGCATTTGTGAAAATACTGCGCGAGGAGGGCCCTGGTGAGCTTTACAGAGGCCTTGCTCCAAGCTTAATCGGAGTGATCCCATATGCCGCCACCAACTACTTTGCTTACGACACACTGCGGAAAGCATACAAGAAGCTTTTCAAACAAGAAAGGATTGGAAACATCGAAACCCTATTTATCGGGTCGCTGGCAGGGGCCATATCAAGTAGTGCGACTTTCCCTCTCGAGGTGGCTCGGAAACACATGCAAGTCGGGGCTTTAAGTGGAAGACAAGTCTACAAAAATGTCTTTCATGCCTTGAGTAGCATCCTGGAGCAGGAGGGGGTCGGAGGGTTATATAGAGGTCTCGGACCTAGTTGCATGAAGCTGGTGCCAGCTGCTGGGATTTCATTCATGTGCTATGAAGCATGCAAGAGGATACTGGTGGAGGAGGATGATGATGATGATGAAGCGTAGAAAATGAATTCATAGGATGGAAGTGCAATTTTCTGCAACTGGAGTTTTTCTGACATGATTTCTGCTTATACTTTAGATTGATATCTCAATTTTCCTTTTTTTTATATATTTTGGTGGAGAGTAGCACGTGAAACTGTCTGAAATCTGAGGGCCATTGAGGCATAGTTTTGAATATTGAAAACCTACAGTTGTTGAAATCGATAATGGTTTCATGAATGGCAATTCAACCAGCAACACGAATACAGGAATTGTGCATAACCCCTCTCACATGTACTCCAGGAATCTGCCTAAATATAATGCTACATGATGTACATGTTGGTTAATAGACTAGTTTTAAAGCAAAATGAACGGGAAAAACTATGGGTTTATAACTATCTGGTTGGTTTACATCTTTACAATGGAAGATTTTGCAGATTAAGAGTGTGGTACCCCAAATATAATGCTACGTTTCTTTATACCGTGAGGGAGTTTGGTCAATTTGTATCGATATCAGTTGATAACAGCCCCTGGGTTTGAGGAAGCACTCTCTGACTTGATTACTCCGGTTGGGGGAGCATTTGGATGAAAGTGTACTCGAACTGATTGAAAACATTAACCATCGCCAAGAAGCTATCTGGGAAGCCTTGTCGAAAGCGATGGTATAATATGAGCATGCAATTCTTGTATGTTGGAGTGTGCTTATGACAAAGATGACTAATTTCCTTGTGATTTTGCCTTGCGATTTGATGCGTGTAGTGTCAAGGAAAGACGTCCAAGGATCCCAACTTTCTTGTATTTGGGTACGGTGGAAGATGCCAAAACAGATATTCAAATGGCCTTGATATTTGAACCGAAAATGCGATCGTGTTTAAGGAACTCAGAAACTTTAGGAAAGAAACTCAAGGAAAACTATGGAGATACAAACAACACGCCTACAGGGCCAGTTGTTGGAAGAAATAAAGAGGTGTTCGATCCTCTGTGTCTTGAGGGAAGTGTTAGAGATGCTTCAACGGAGGAGAGTAAGTTAGAGACCCACTTGTCCATATTTGTCTTTTCGTTCGCATGGAAAGATTTCAAAGAGTTTGTTTAGTTTATATACCGTTGCCTCCCATGACTTCCTAGAGAGCTTGGTGGAGAAAAAGTCTCTACACCATACACGTGCGTGTGCACGTTGCCTGCTAGTTGTGCCGGGTCAGGCCCTTACAGGCAGAGAGACATAGACTCTTCATTGAGGATAATTTTTAACCCAAATTCGAAATTACTTTTTTAACAAAAGTTAACGTTTATTCTCGGTTGCCTGATTTGCTTCAAGAAATCAGTTTTTCTCCCTGCCAATTTTACAGCTTTGGCTCTTGATAAATTAAGCTTCCACTCTCATAGTAGCATGCACAAAGAATTAGAAACTTCTTCCCTCTCGAAGACCGTTTTTGGTATTGTTTTTGATATTTTTCTTAGTTCCTCGTTGTTGTTCCTTCCAGTTAGGGATGGTGTGGGCCGGGTGAAGCTATATCAACACACACCCATTTGCAAAAATTATCCCTTTATTCATCTCGAGTCATCTCTATATCCATTAAATTTTAAAATTTATTCTCATATCCATATCTATCGGATATTCAAACATTCATATATTATTTGAATATATATAAATGATAAAAAATAATACCCATCAAATTTTATACTCACATTTGTCGTGTATATAAATTATTTATTCCTTGATGATGCACTGCTTCCCACTGAACTTAACTACACGAGCCTGGCTAGGCATGACTAATGATTATTCATTAGCAACAGAATTTGCATTATGGAAATATAAACATCATCAAACAGCAAAGCCCCTCTTCTGCACCACCAAAAAAAAAAACATCAAACTGGAGGGAGAGAGAAAAGATGAGAGAGAGAGAGAGAGAGAGAGAGAGAGAGAGAGTAGACAAGTAATCAATAGGGCTTAGAGTTTCATTTCACATAAATTACTTTGGGCCTCGTGTGTCCACTACCCAGCCGCCAACTATCCACATTCTTTTAGCCAAAAACAAAAAAAAATTGGGTACGAGTTTAGGTGATGCCTCTACCCGAACCCACCCCATACGTATACCTGTTTACGTTGTATCCTTCCATACCTATTTATTTTAAAATTTTTACACCCATACTCATTAAAAGTTGGGCGGATTCGGGCGGTTCTTTTGAGTTCGAGTTTAACACATCCTTAGTTTCGAGTATGTTGCTAAAACGAATCGCCGTATATCCCTAAAAATCGATTGCTCTCAAGTCCCCATTATACGTATAGGGGAGCAAATTTGGTTATAGGTTGATAGACTACCGCACCACAATTGTCCTTCCATCAACCAATTAGATAAGTTTATTTAATTTAGTCATTAACCGCATCCTACTTTAATTTTTGCCCACAATCTAAAACCGCATTGTATTTCTATTGCTAATGGCTCGATTAGCAAACATATTTGTTGCTTGTACTTAACATGCCTAAACTGGATGGACAAAATTTCCGCATGTGGTCTAATAAGTTGGAATTTTTGCTTGCATAATTTGCGATTAATTATCGCTTGAAAGCAATTGAGGCTCCCGAGGGTAGTACTAGAAATGTTAAATGGAATAGGTTTGCTTTTGAATTATATGTCGGATTCTCGGTATTAGATCTATAATAAAGAAAAAATAATGCGAAGGATATTTGGGAAGCCCTTGAATTTGTATGGAACCGATGTCTGCAGTATTAAGGAACATATGTCTAATGATAAATCTATCCTTGAGTAACTTCATAAGTATGAGAATTTATATGCTGAAATTTTAGTTGAGCGAATATTTATGACATTTTTCAAGTTAATTGTTTATTGGACAAACTTACCCCTTCATGGTCGTATTATGTTAGCTCTATGAAACACAAAGAGACGAATTTTACGCTTATAAAACTTACATATCATATTAAAATTGAGGAACATAATCGAATTCAATCCAAGGGAAAGAATTTGGATCACTTTTTCTCTCGCTACTAATCTAGTGGAATACAAGGATGGTTCAAATTTTTACAAGGGACTAAGAGGTAAGGGACCAAACCATGGAAAGATGTAAACCTACAACAAGTTCCAGGACAAGGATTCAACCGGACGAAGTTTGTAGGGAAGTTTTATGCTTGTAGCAAGTTTGGACATCCAACGAAGGAGTGTCAAGAGGGATTTGGCCCCGCTGGTAACAAATCTAAGGATAACAAACCTCAAGTCAACCTCTCTAAAGATGTAATCATTGTTGTGGTTTGATAAATATGGTAAGAAATAGTATTGAATGAGTAGTTGATTCAAAAGCCATCTCGACACATTTGCACCAACAAAGACTTACATGATAGTTATGAAAAGACTCTTGAAGGTGAATGTATTTTATGGGTAATGCTACTTCAATCCTCGTCCTTGGTAAGCATAAAGTTTCTTTAAAATTAATTTCTGGAAAAAAATTTGCTGCAAGATGTATTTCATGTTCTAGAGATTAGAAGAAACCTTATTTCTAGTGATCTTTTGAGCAAGGCTAAGATTAGAATAGTTCCCGATTCTAAAAAAAATTGTACTCACTAAAAATGATGAATTTCCGGAAAGGGTTTCAATGATGGGGGTTATTTACTCTTTACTCTTCATCTTATTACCGAAAATAATGAATGCTTATGTTCTATATGTGCTGCTTTTTTGTTCCACATGGAAAGAGTTCAAAGAGTTCCTTAGATTTATATATCTTTCCCTCCCATGATTATCTAAAAAGCTTGGTTGAGGGAAAAGTCTTTATACCATTTATACGCACGTGCGTTGCGCTAGTCTTAGGCATGGGCTCTTTATTGATAATAACTTTAAGCCCAAATCCATATCTTTTTAAGATAATTAACGTTTATTCTCCGTAAGTGTCCATTACCTTATTTGTTTCCTCCACTAAATGGTTCCTTGGAGCCTAATTTTTTTCCCTTGCTTGATTTGCTCCACGAAATCGGCTTCCCTTGTCCCTGCCTATTTTTCAACTTTGGCTCTCAATAAATTAAACCTCAATTCTCATATTTACACAAAAAATCATAAACTCCTTCCTCCTCAAAAATTGTGGTGGGTATTTACTCTTAGTTCCTCACAATTGTTTGTTCCAAGTACTTCTCTCGAACAAACCCGCAGTGTATCCCTTGTGATCAATTTCTCACGAGTCCCTAGTGTGCACATAGGGTAGCAAATTCAGTTTTAGGACAATGGACTACCACGCTACGACCATCCTTCTTTCATCATCCAAATAAATAAATTTGTTTAATTTTGTCATCAATCACATCCTAATTTAATTATGTTTCCAACAAGAACACTATTACAACAATTGGGGGTCTCATGTAAAAAGATAATTGTTGCAAGAGGTTGCCTAGTGCCTACGAAAGCCAAGGAAGATTCTCCTAGTTTTACTTAAAAACTCTGAAATGATATCAAGATGTGTTTGATGTTTCAAAAGTTTGTGTATGTAGGGCCTGTTCGAACTTACATATAAAATGCACATAAACATAAACGGGCATAAATAAAGATAAATGAATATAAAAGAGCAGAAAAACATAAACAAACATAAACAAACAAAAATAAGTTGTTAAATAAGAAATAAACATAAACGAACGAACATAAACAAACATAAATGAACATAAAAGAACATAAACGAACATAAAACATAAATAGATTCTGTTTTTTATATAAAGTCGAATAGACTCGTAGTTTGAAGTTATTGTCTAGGCCAACTTAGGGTTCCAACTCTCTTAGAGGCAGAGGGATCGAACTACGATGTTAGAAAGTGATTTTGATTTCCCAATAATTCATTATGCTGGGAAATTAATCCCCAATACCCACTTTATAATCGACGGCCAAAAATAAAAACACAATAATTACAAGGAGACCTCCTTCTCAACTACGCGGAAAAATAGCAACTTGGTAGGAATGAGATGAATCCACTATAAATTTGAAAAACTAGGATTACAATAGTGTTGAACTCTAACACTATCTCGCTCTTATATCTAAGCTCTCTACCCTCTCTTTCACACTATCTTGCCTTTCCTACAAGGCACACCTCTCTTTGGACCTAATTTCTACTCTAGAAATTTAGTAACTTATGTGTGTTGTACACCTCTATGTCTTGGATGTTATACACCACCAAATGTCCTAACTCCTGTGTATTTATAAGAGAATAGACTTGCTCTTCAAGCTCCTCCTTGGCTTCCTCAAGACACCTTTTCTAGAAAACTATAACCCCCACTTGGGACCTATTCGACTTTACATGAAAAACATAATCTATTTATGTTTTATGTTCGTTTATGTTCTTTTATGTTCATTTATGTTCTTTTATGTTCGTTTATGTTTGTTTATGTTCGTTCATTTATGTTTGTTTATGTTCGTTCGTTTATGTTCGTTCATTTATGTTTGTTTATATTCGTTCGTTTATGTTTATTTCTTATTTAAAAACTCATTTTTGTTCATTTATGTTCATTTATGTTCGTTTCGTTCATTTCTCGCTCTTTTATATTCGTTTATGTTCGCTTCGTTTATGTGCGTTTATTTAAGTTCGAACAGACCCTTGGTCGCTTACATTGACTTGTTGGACAAGATTTCCACAAGATTTCTTTTTGTCCTTTTCTTTTATTGGTGGTGTCGGGCCTCATGGTTGGGACCAACCTAACAACAAATATACTCGACTCATGGTGACACCGACATGGTAGCAAAGGTCTTAAATAACAATCACAAAGGTGCAGAGTTGACATGATAATCTTAGTAAATTAGAAATTAGAACCACTCATTAAGGATTTTTGGGGCTAGAACACCGGTTTGGCAAATAAGTCATCAATTTGGTTTTAGGTTGGGTCAACTTTTGGGCCGAGTCATGCTTAGATTAATGAGATTTATGTTAGTTTTAATTTTAGGTTGGGTCATTTATAATTCTAGTGCATTTCAAGTTGGTCGATATTTGGTTCAACAACCTTGTCTTGCCAAGATAAATAATTTTGACGAAAAATAATTTTGATTAGTGGATAAATTGATAGCAAAATTTCATATGGTTATGTCTTGGTCATCAATGAAATTCCAACAACTTTGTCTTGCTTAAATGTTAGTCAATATTTAGCAATGGAATTCACTGAAAAATTGGTAATGAAAAAGATGTTTGGACTGATATCCGGTATCTTAGCCAAAGTTTGCTAAAAATTACAAGGGATGATCCTTTTTATCACTTAATTTACAAAATAGAGTGAATGATTTTATTACTAACGATAATAACCTCGGACATCCATAAGTTGGATGCTATACTACGGGTTACTCGTAGTGAATATCATCAAAAGTATACCATTACCCATTCACCTATTACTAATGAAAAGTGTTGGGACCCTGGGGAATGGCTTTTCTTTTACAAAAACTACCACTAGATCGGCACAAAATGCTCAAGGGCATGATAGGTGGGAGGGGCAATGGATTTGGAAAACAAACATTCCACCTAAGATCAAAATCTTCATATGACAATTCCTCCCGGATGGAATTCCCTTATGAAGACATTGGCTAGAAGAGGGATTCAAGTTGACCCTCTCTATAAGATATCCAATTCAAATGAAGAATCATAATATCACCTCTTTTTCAAATGCCTCGCAAACACAACTTATGTGGCTACTACTTCAAACTACCACTCGGTTACACCACATAACTTCATATCTCCATATATTAAATGTTAAGAAAATGAGGGCCTTGAATGCGGAAGCGTTTTGTAGGATGTATAAGATATTCGAAGTAAAAAACCAAATGAAAAGCAATTAGACAATGGACACAAGGATTTTAACATGAAAACTCAAACCGGGAGAAAACCACGATCGGCACAAACAAATCGATACCACCGTTATAAGAGATTACAAAAACGATCTCAACCCCGAGACCTTCCTAAAAATCCGAGATTACCCAATCTCACTCGCTTTCTCCTTACAATAGCACACACAATTGGATACCCCCAATTGACACTCACCAAAATTCTAATACAAGTATGATTGGATGTTTGGATGCTTGGATAATTACAAAAATGAACAAACAATCCCTTAAATAGACAAGAAGCTAACCCTTTGACTTGCACTACAATAACAAGCATTAAAACCGAGCAATCATGGCGGAAAATGCCCGAAAACGCACAAAACGGCCAAAATCGAAGAGATCGGGCACTGGGCCAGCACAACCCGTGCTGGCCAACACGGGCACCCCGTGTAACCAACAAGGGCTGTGTCGGTTGAGATGGCAGCCTGTGTTGGCTGCTCGCTCGCGCCAAGTTTTGCTTCTTCGTCCGAAACGACCCTTGCTTGTTGCCTCTCGCCCGTGTTTGTCGTTTCTTGTCCCGTAACGCAATTTTTTGAGTTAAAAATAAGATTTTGGGCCATCTTCTAACATAATGGAAGAAACGCTCTCCAGTGCGGCTCGATCCATACTTCAACTAGATCAACTTCATAGAGTCTTATTTCTACTATGAAGCATCCGGAAGGAACGAAATGCCCTAATCTTTGAAAATGAAGATTTCAACCGCAACGAGTTCTAATCGGGGCAAAGAGAGCATTTGCGGAATGGAAATCAAGAACGAGGTACTCTCCAAAGGACCTTTACATGGGAGTAATCACACCAATCGAAGCAAGTCCATCCGATCAAATGGAATAAACCTTCATATGGATGGATTTTGAGCTTATCCTTTACACAAAAAAAAAAAAATCTTGGTAATTAATAATCATCCTTTCAAGTATAATATATCATGCCAAATAAAAATTTAGTGTATGGAATTTTATAAAAACTCGCTGATATTCCGACGACACAATGATATTGACAATTAGTAGTTAAAAGGTTGCTAGAAATTGGTCAATTAATAGTATATTAACTATTAGGAAAATTCTTCTATAGTTGAATATTTTTTAATTACCATAATTGATTTTTCTTAAGACCTTTGATTTTCAACAAAGAGATAAAAATTGTTGGTTTCATTAATAGTTACTTGTTATAGCCGATTATCAATGCTATGTGGACATTTATTTATCGAGGGACTCTCTCTCCTAAATTGCTCCCATTGTCTCTCCTCTCCCACACATATCCCCCCCCGCCCCTTCTCTTTAAACATGGCCTAATTTACTTATAGTTTATATTCTCTCTCGCTCTCCCCTCGTCTTCTCTTATCTTTCTTTAAACAGACCCCCTCTCTCTATCTACGTATCTCTCTATTGGTGATATTGTTCAAAATTGCAAAAAAAAAACATATGGAGAACCTAAACAAAAATTGATCAAATAGGATTGATTTAGAGAGTGAAAAAAAAAGTTCATGATCTCACCACCATTGTTTTTTACTTCCATTTTTGGTCTCCCAACCCCCTCTCCAAAACTCTTGGATTTGACTCTCACGAGCATTGTTTTTTAGTTTCTCATGAGATAGGAGCGCTAAAGATGAAATTGAAAGCACACTATGTTTTTAGTGCTTGAAAATAAACCGATAAAAACAAAGCATCAAGATGCTCATGGAAAATGTCAGGCGAAATAAGGAAGAGACGGGGGAGAGATAATGGTTGTACGAGGGAAGTAGGGAGTCGGTCTGTAATAATGAGGGAACATATGAATTAACCTCGCTCTCTAGATTAAAGGTAATATATTTTAATGGTTAAGATCGGTTTGAATTATATCAATGGCTGAGTTTTTCAATTATAATAATTGAAAACAAATTCAACTATGGTAGAATTCTCATAACTATCAACTTTATAAGGATGATAATTTATTTTAATATTTTAAAATTATTCTTATTAGATTATCTTTTATTGTAGGTATACTATGACTATTCATTAATTAACCTCCCTTTTTTATCTCCCTTTTCCTCGATGGACCATGTAACCTTGACCAAGACATAATAGGAAAAACAAATATGAATTTGAATTCATGAAATTTGAATATGTTATCTTTTGTTACAAAATTGCTAGGAAAACTTCCAGCTAAATTTGTTAGCACACCTGATAGCAATCCAGGTACAACACACTACAGACCCAATAGTAAACATTTAACAATTGAATGAAGCAACACAAGCCCTAATCATCTTCACGCCTGTTCTTCATCATCTGCGACCTCTGCTGAAGCAGCAGCCATCAACTCATCGAATTTCTCTGACTTTCCCAACACGACCTCAATCTACCAAACAAAGTAGCAAAATAGTTAAAGAAAATTGCACTCGCCTAGGAGGGGGCGTTTAAGATAAAGACTGCTACAAGCCTACAATCAGATATCCTCAAACCTCAGCATCAAGCAAAACTCATAATGCAGGGAAGGTGGTTCAAGGGGGAAAAGAAGTACCTACAATCCACTTCCAGGAATGAACACCCCGCAAAACACATAATGCAAGGTAGTTCAAGGGGAACAAAATTATCTATAATCCAATTCCAAGAATGAAAATCCAACACAACAGGAATGGGATTCTAGATCTATACTCGTGATGCAAGTGTTGAATATCCAACATGCATTTTAGTAAATTCAGTCATTTTCCAAAAAGTTTTTGGTGATTTGCCTAAAATGAAGAATCAAGTGTCCACACCTACATCTTGGGAGTGTAATGGGTCTGGCATCTTGGGTCTGGCACGGGTATTAAAGGTGAAATGGCATTTATACCTGCATTTATAAACAACTTTCAGTTCATTTCAACTGTTTTTTGCTCATTTTAGCTATAACAGCTAATTATTTCAACCCATTTCGGCTCATTTCATCTCATTTCAGCTATATCAGCGAGTGACTTCAGCTCATTTCAGCTCGTGTCAACTCATTTTTGCTATAACTGCTATAATAGTTTATTTTAATCACCATTTCAAACAGACCCTAAGAAAAAACAAAAAAAAAAAGAACCTATAATGTCATCAATTTGTGTGGAAAGGAATGGCAAAATACCTTTGCTTTCTGGACAGGTCGTCCGCCTGATTCGTTGATGTCAACAGTTGATGTGGTTATTTCTATCAAAACAGATTAAATAACCAAGTCTCAGCACTCTATAAGAAAGCACATAGAAAAGAAACAGAAAGATGACCCCAAAAAATAACAAGCCAGCATAGAATATTTAACTAGAGTGACTTGGAATGCGAACTTACTCTTCTCAACAGCGAGTCCATTGTTCTTCAGAATCTCAGCTATTGTGACAACTGTGGCGATAGCTGCATATAAATTGGTATGTGTGCTTAATTAGAATAAAAAGGGATCCTTTTTATCACCTTTTCCAGTTTCATCAATCAAAACAGGCCAAATGAGAAACGTCAAAAGCATAGTAGTAAATGAGAAACCTCAAGAAACCATCTGATTTATAGAAATGAGAAACGTCAAAAGCAATGTACGCAGAAAGCTCCGCCAAATGTGCTTTTTCTAGTATTTTTGCATATCAACAGAGCATAGCATGCAAATTACTCCAATGCAATCCTAATGTACAGACATAAACTCCAGGAGGTTGCAAGAGTGGGCCTATGAGTTTACCTATTTACAAGCACGACCACAGAGCACAGGTGGTAAACACTAATCTGAATGGAAAGAGAAATCAAAGAAGGAAAATCATAAAACCAGATATTCCTTCGCCAACTAGAATGGTGAATGCAGCCCACCTCCTAAAAAATAAAAAAATAAAAAATAAACTGGAATGGTGAATGAATCAAGATGACTATGGCAATGCATTAAACACGCATTCTATCAAGCGCTCACAACTGGAGACACAAGGTGTTAATAATCAAGGCTGAAAATCTTTTTTTTTTTTTTATAGCAAGGCTGAAAATCTTTTTTTTTTTTTCTATAGCAAGGTTGAAAATCTTAAAGACAACTTGAATACATAAAAATAAAAAAATTTCCATTTTATAGGCCATCATTTCTGATGTACTCTCCTTATCACTGTAACGTCACAAGTTTATCACTGGTAGGGACTTGACAAAAATCCTGAATTCATCATATTAAGCATGGCCATTTTGTTTGGAACCGCCTTAAAAAGAGACTACACTAAGGTGAACAAGCAAGAAACAACATATAGAGTTAGCAGTAAGATACCCATTCCAAGAGCAGAGAGTTCCACTTCGTCATACTGCTGCATGTACCTCTACAAAAGAATCATGGAACACCATTACTCTAACATGGAAAGATAAACACATGGACTGAACATTATATCGAAACATAAAACTTCCTCATTGGTCAGAATCATCTGCTAGTATACAGAGCAATAAATCCCAAGAAAGTCAACAGAACTACTTGTGCTGAAGCTACATAATTTTAACATTCAATATTGACATCATTATAACATGCTCCAAATCCAAATTGAAATTCATACCCCACAAATTGCACACAAATGAGGTTTTTTTTTTTGTGGAGGGGCGGGGAGTGGTCAGAAACCAGCTGTAGCAGCCTTAACCCTAAATAGTTTTATCCCTAAAGCGCAAAGAGAGAGGTTCCATCATACCCTATAAATCTTAATTGATTTCCATAATGCAGAAACAAAATATGAATCAAACCACTACCCTCCCGGACCCTAAATTTTTCGGGTCTCTTCGAATTGATCTCTCTACTTAACAGGGATCCAAATTTCTATACTAAGGCAGGACTTACACAAGGTGGGTGGTGACCATCTCAATCAAAAAGACTTCGCCATAACAATCTCCTACTCAGCAAATGAATACTAACAAAACAAGATTTTCCTGGCCACAAATGGCAAGAACAATGAACAGAGAACATGATTTTGAGAGGCTGCTGAACCGTTCAAAGCATACAAAGACCCGGGGTAACACCTAGAGGGAGGTTTAAGCCCTTTGACTGCCAAAAATATAGTAGAACGTAATTTTTTTCTGCTCAACGAGGATTTTGACACCGTTGCCGAACTCCACAATTTGGCATTAAAATCCCACATTTTCCCAGCCAAAAATGCTTTTCGAAGATCAATTCTTTGCAAAATAAATGCCAGAAGATAAATTGTTCTCTCCACAAAGAAGTTTTTACAACATGTTTATTATTGATTTGCCAACTAGCAAAGTACAAACAAAACCCACATTTCCCACCAAACGATTTCGCATAAACAGGATAAATACATTATCCTAATCGCAAATAATAATAACATAATTTTCCCTTACCGGGAATGAAGAAAACCAAACTCCACAAATCCCCCAAATAATTTCCAATAAATGAAAACGAAATAGTGATGTTTATAAGGCGCTTCACATCCTCAATTTGAGCAAAAAGAACAAGCAGCTATCCTGAAAACAAGAATTTAGAAAAACCCAACAAAGAAAGGGAGAAAGAAGACGAACCTTGGCGAGATTAACGTAGAAAAAGAGGGGCTTCTTAGTGTTTGAGACCTGAATGCGATTTTTCTTGTTATTGGTAGTGTTGTTGGATGAATCCGTTATGTTGAGATTGCTCACCTTCTCCGTTACCTGCTCCATTCTCGCTCTCTCTCTCCCTCTCTCCCCTCTCCCCCAACCAGAAGTTGCAGAATGTTTGCCGCTCTCTGTGTTTCTCTCTCTTCTTCTCCAACGTGTTGGGGTGTAGTATTACTCCAACCGAACCAAAACCGCTAGAAAAACCCTTGACCAAGCACCTCTCTCTCTCTCTCTCTTACTATTTCTAATTCAGAAATGAGAGAAGGGTATGTTCATGCTCTGCCATCAACTCAAGTCCCAGGTTCTTATTTTTGCAAGTATGGCTGGGTTGAAGTTTTCTCAAGCATACCAAGTGATTTTTTCTGGTTAGGCCTACCCCAACACCTTCAAATGGCCTACATAATAAGCCCAAATGAGGCGGGACAAAATTTTGAGTACAGAATACAACATTTCCTATTAATGGTCACCGAGGGAGGGAATTTGTGTTAGTGGGCTAAAGAGAGCTCCGAGTCAAAAACATATGATAAAAAAATAAATATCGATATAAATGAGATTTAAATTTAAATATTAAAAATTTATCAAATAAATTAACACTCATAATAAATGAAATTTTTAGATCATTATTAATAAGATGTACATGATCTTATAAAATTTCTCCAAGGGCTTCTTATTTCCACCTCTTCTTTGTCGCTATTCTACTCTTTATAACGTACAATTCAATCTTCTAAGTCCTTGTCGTCATAAAGTTTAATGCTCAAAGAAACATGCCTATAAATTTTTATTTTTAAGGAGAAAAATGCAATACAATCTATAAATAGAATATGAACTTAAAGATGTAGTAAATTTCAAAATAGGGGAATTACTGATATTGACATCAATAAATAAATATATATATATATATATATATATATATATTTTGTTGCTATAAAAAACATATTTTGTTTAGGGGTCTTGTAATTCTATCCTAGTGGACTTTTTTATAACTAGTTGTATTTTAATTTAATTATATCTACCTTGTGCTATTATAAATACACTCAGGCACCTCATTTGAGGTACGTGGTCTAATACTTGTATATGGTATCATAGCTAGGAGAGAAAAACTCTAGTCTTTTTGCATCTTCTTTGCTTGTCATGCAATCTAACTTTCTGCAGTTTTCTTCGTGCTGCCGTGGCAAGCAACGATACTATCACCACCTTCCACCTCTCCCCGTGATGCCTCCTCCTTTATTCCCGAAACTCCTTCCTAACCCACGATTGTCGTCGTTGTCCCAACCACCAGCTCCTTCCACTGTTGCTCCTGGGCACCTAACTCCTTTAATTCCGTTCTTAAACTCGCTTTAGAGCATGTCTATCCCAACCATTCCAATTATCCTTGACCTTCTGTTGCCCTTCCTATTTGGCAATTTCGCAGCGTCTTCCTCACCAACAACTTTGCTTCCCGTTCCTAATGCGTCATGGTCCCTGCCCGGTTCCTACTCCTGCCTCTGTATCCAGGCTTGTTTATAATTAATGTGAAGCACTACATGATCACCATACTTTCGAAAGTTGAAGATTTTTTGTCGTGGTGAACTCAGTTCACCGCTTTCTTGGTAACAAAGCAATTTTAAGGTCTCTTTGATGGCTCCTTCTCGCAGGCCCAACCTTATACGCTTGCTTCCCGTAGCAGCTAGCTACCCATTCTGTCCTACACGATATGGTTGCAACTAGACCAACTTCTTCGATCTTGGCTTTTTGGGACGATATCCCTCGAATTACTCACCGAGATGCACACAATCGTCCATTCCCTTTCCATATGGGAGCGCTTAGCAACTCGATTTAACAAGGTTAGTTTAGCTTGTGGTATGGATCTCAGACGACAACTCACTAATTCGCGAAAGACGAGACTCAAAGTGTGGAACAGTATCTCTGTGCCATCAAATAAATTGAGAACTCTATTGCGTCTATTTAATCCCCGGTTCCGAATATTGATCTCGTTCAACTTACTCTTAATGGTCTTGATTTGAACTACCATCACTTTGCCACTACTCTCACATACGAGACCAACTTCCTCACCTTCGATAATATGAGTGTCAAATTACTGCACTATGAACAGCGCATTAAGTTCTTTAAACAAAAGGATTCGGTTCATGTCTAGCATCCTGCTCTTGTGACATTATCTTCACCATCTACAGCCAATCGCAACACCTACAATCGTAGTCGAAATAATAATAATTGGTGCAATAACCGTCGTAAAAATAAATAGAATAATGGAGGCGGCCAAGGGAGGTCTTTTTAGAACACTTCCAATCAAAATCGAGTATGCCTGCAGTACGTGCGTAGACACCTAAAAACTATCGTCCTTTTCTGTTTATTTATTTCTATTGGCTCGGTGATGAAAACATGGCCTTATTTGCATGCTCGGGTCGAGATCGGGCTAAAGTAGATTGGCAAAAGTCGGCTTGGCCCACAAAAAGCCAACCGGCACCGCAAAACAGACCATAGCGATTTTCCTTGGGCTGGGCCACTCAAAATCAATTTCCCGAGCTGTTCAAACTAGGTTCGGACTCCCAAACAGAGATCCAAATTGGCGCCGGACTACAAACCCGCCAAAACGCAATGTTTTGCCCTTCTTTAGCATCCTAGCCCGGCACGCTTTCCCGCACTATTGAACAAGGTTGTTTCATTCGGTGTCGGCCCACAAGACTCTCTAAATAGCATCATTTTGACTGGTTTAGCTTTTTGAATTTTTCTCGTATCGATTTCCGTTTTTGGGCCCGATTTATCTTTTAATTAGTGGTCAGGGGCCAATTTTAGGGTTTACTAAATCATAAAGTTTTCTATAAATAGGAGGGTTCGCACCTCATTTTAGACACCAATCGCTTGCATTTCTCCGCACCCAAGCTACTCGAATTCTCCCTCTCACTTCTCTCTCTATTCTCCCTCACTCTCACACATAAAACTCCTTTTCTAAACCACTACAAAAATCACAATTTTTCGCCTCTTTTCTTCACTTTGCCCTACCGTTACTCCGCCGAAATTTGATCGAGATTCAAGCTTTGCAGGTGGTTAAGGCGTTGTCTCACTCTTCGTCGAGTTCGTTTGTTTTTATTTTATTTATTTTAGTTTTTCAATCGCTTCTGTATTGTGGATTAAGATATAATCGCTTTACTTTTCCACCCCTCCCGATGTAATTTATGTATCGTTTTCCTTTATTACCTTCTTGATCACTTTCTTTATTGCGTTCATTTCACTATTTTAAATAATATTTTGGTTACTTTAATTTTTGCCTTTTGCATGTTGGTTGCCTGTTTTTCTTAAAGCGATTTAAACTCCTTTTCTAGTCAATAGAGATCAACTTTTTGACAAAGCGGATTGAGAGGCATTCTTATTAATTTTCTACCTTTAACCCCGAATATCGGATCGTTGATTTTAGGCTAATGGAGTCCTTTTTGAAAATTTTTCTAAATTCTGAAGTTTCGTCCCTTTCGATTATCCCTCCGGTAAACTCGAAATTAGAAAATTAACTATTTTATTTTATTAGTTTTTATTTCAAAATTGACTAGTGACTCCTTTTAATCTCTATCACTCTCAAGAATTGCGACTTTTTTATAGATCTAGCAAAAATAGAGAAAATTGGCTGGTGGCCTAAAGTAGTGTCTCGACAATCCAGGCCGCTTGGCCAATGCCGACAACAGCTTTGGTGGGTCGGCCCCGATCCCCAAGCTTTTTATAGATCCGGCATGTCATTCATGCTCAATGGACTTCTAACTCTTTATCTCGCATGTAATTCCAATCAATTAGGGATATTGGGGTCCAATCCCACTAATCCAATTTGTCAAATTTGTTTTGTATCCAGATCATTCCGCCTTACAGTGTCCCCGTTTTCTTTCTACCGTAACACCTACACCCGATTCTCTTACTCCCTCATTTGATAATGACTCGTTGTTGATAGTTAATAAACCCGGTACCTCGATTTTGGGGCTTCTGCTCATATAACTCCATTTGATGGTAATTTAGCTTCTAAATCTCCCCACAATGGATTCACTAGAATAATTTATAGTTGGCAACGGTGCTATTTTTCTAATATCGACAATTATTATCTCTCTCGCTCATTCTCGCATATTACACTTATCTATTTTTCTTATTCCTTCTTTAAAATAAAATTTAGTTTCGATTTAGCATTCATGTCGGATAACAATTGTCGGGTTTTATTTGATGATTCTTCTGCTTCTATTAAGGACAAGTCAACGAGGACGCTTCTACTTCGGGTTTAAAGTAACGAAGATCTCCATCTCATTGCCATTCACCCACCTTAAATTTTACTCTCAGCTCATATTACTACCCATAAACCCGCTCAAGTATGGTATTATTGTTAGGACATCCTAGTTATAAGGTTTTAGCATTTCTGCATAATAGCAAATATATTGTTCGAACTTGTAAACATTTTAAAGTTTGTATTTTTTGATGTTTGGGAAAGTTTACAAGATTACCATTTTCTAAGGTTGAATATTATTCTGGTAATTTTTAATTCATAGTGATGTTTGGCAATGCTCTGTTTATTCACTCAAGATTGTAAGAATTATATTATTTTGTGGATGATTATTAAAGATACTCTTGTGTTCATCCTATGAAAAGTTTGATGTTTTTCTATTTTTTGTGTTTTTCAAAAACTAGTGGAAAATCGGTTTAATGCTAAAATTAAATACTTTTAAAGTGATGAAGGCAAAGAATATGACAATCAACCCCTTATTAATTTAATTAATAACCGGATTAATTTTCATAAATCTACTCCTCATATGCAACAACAAAACGGTGTTGTCTAAAGAAACCACATGCATGTGTCGAAATTGCTAGATTTTCATTTATTGATGTTGATTTGCCATCACCACTACTATTTACCTCATCAATAGATTGCCAACTCCAATCCTCGGGTTTTTCTCCATTTCATAAATCATTTCAACCTCCCGATGACACTTTTTTCGTGTTTTTTTATGTTGTTTTCCTAATTTAACTCTCATGGTTAAACATAAACTTCAACCTCGATCTACAAGATGTGTTTTCTTAGGCTATGTCCCACATTATGAGGCATATAAATGTCTAAAGCTATTTCCGGACGTATTTATACAAGCCGAAACATTGTTTTTCATGAACATGTTTCCATATGCAGAAATTCTCAATTCCAGAATGTCTTCTTCCACCTTGTTTGCTTCCTCGACCTTACCTATCACATTTGTTGCAACCTAGCCAACATCGAGTTCTAGACCCGGCCCAGGCGGTCTCCCATGGTCTCAGCCCGCATAATTGCCCTTTGTCAACTCCAACCCCTGCCTAGCCTTGTTGCGTTTTCCCTCGTGTCTCGGCTAGGCCTATTTTACTCGCTTTCCCTGCCACCAACCTAGTGTTCATCCGGTCCGTCTGTTGATAACTCACAGCCTACAAAATCGGCCTCCCTCGGCCCTATTCTCATGTCACTAACCCAGCCCAGTCCATCACCCTCCTCTCAACCTTCTTCTACTATTTCCATCTCTAACCCAAAGCAAGGTATGTTCCTATCAAATCAACATCTAATACAAACTCGATCTAAATCGGGAATTTTTAAAACTAATCTATTCTTTCATTAAATATTATGCATTTGGATAGTGGCCCGACTTGTTTTACTAAGGCTGTCAAACAACCTTAGTGGCATCAACCGTGACAAAAGAATATAATGCCTCATACTCCTTCTATGCTTGTGGTTGGTTGTAAGTGGATTTTTAAACCTAAATTTAAATGATGCGTCTATTGAGCGTACTCCTTCTATGCTTATGATTAGTTGTAAGTGGGTTTTTTAAACTAAATTTAAATCTGATGGGTCTATTGAGTGTCCTTCTCGTGGATCTTAGAAATCACCAATAAGAACGTATGGATTATCATGAGATCCTTACTTCAGTTGTAAAATCTTCAACCTGTTCGTTTACTTCTTTCTTTTGGTATCTCTTGCAATTGGGTTATTCGATAACTTGATGTTAAGAACACCTTTTATATGGGTTTCTTGATGAGGAAGTTTATATGAAACAACCCCAATGCTTTATTTATCCTACTTACCTCAATCATGTATGTTGCCTAAAGCAATCTCTTTATGGTTTGAAACAACCCCTTGTTCTTGATTTCAACATTTTAACTCTTTCTTACTTTTTAAAGGTTCATTTGTAGTAAAACCGATACCTCTATATTTGTGTGATGTCACCAATCTACTATTCTTGTTATCCTTCTATATGTTGATGATATACTTCTCACTCGGTAATAATCTCACTCTTATTTAGTCTTTTATATCCCAATTGTCTATTCATATTTCTATGAAAGACCCTTGGTGATATTCATTATTTTCTAGGGGTTCATCTTGTTTGCACTCCTTTTGGCCTTATTCTCTCTCAAGCATAGTATATAAGTGATCTTAAAAATTTTCACTTACATACTTTGAAATATGTACAAACTCCCTTTGCTTCTACGACTATTTTATCTCTCGACTAATGGTGAGTTACTTTCAAATCCTTCCGAATGCAAGAGTGGTTGGTGCACGGTAGTATTGTACCATGACTAGACCTCATATTGTTTATGTCATACATGTAGTTTCCTACTTTATGCATGCTCCATTCTACTCAATTTCATGCTGTCAAGAGGATTTTTAGGTACTTGCGGGATACTCGCTGATCATGGACTATTTTTCTAATCTAATTCCAAGATATGGATCTTATGGTTGCTTTTTTATGCCGACTAGGCCGAATGTCCTGATTGTGGTCGACCTATTACTAGGTTTGTTCTCTTCTTGGGTTCTAATTTGGTGTCTTAGCGTGCCAAGAAGCAACCCGCAATTTCTTGTTCTTCAAATGAGGTTGAATATCATGTTGCTGTGTATATCGTTGTTGAGATACAATGGCTTCGGCAATTGGCTCTCGACTCGGGTGTATTTGTTTAAGTCTCTATACTCTTATTTTGTGATAATGTTTCTGCTATTGTAGACACCTAAAAAGTGTCATCCCTTTTCTCTTTTATTCTTGTTAGCCCGGTGATAAAATCTTAGTCCTGTTTGCAAACTCGGATCATGATCGAAGTTTGATTGGCCTCGACCGAAGCCGATAAACCACAAAAATCTAATAACACCACAAAACTAACCTTTTTGCTTGGGCCAGCCCACAAACCCCTTTTTCGGACGGACCAAGCCCGGGTCAAGTCTCCCAATCAGGAGGACACCGGCGTCACATTTCAAGCTTTGTTGCGCACTAAACGCAACGTTTTCATCTTCAGCATCCTAGCATAACATGGAGCTCTAGTGTTCAAATGATTTCGTTTGAGGCCGTCGCTGCGCTTCATGGTTCATATCACCAAAGCGTTGCATTCTTCTCCAAGCGCCCAACCGAGGCACGGAAGTCAAGCTCACCAAATGATGTTGTTTGATGCAGGAGCCGTGGCTTCGTGGTTCATATATTTGAAGCGTTGCGTTTTGCTCCAAATGTCCACCCGAGGCACGTAAACCGAGTCTACCAAACGACATAGTTGGGAGGTCTGGTGTTGGCCTTATCGGCGCCCTCCACGGGATTTCGATCCAGGCTGATTTTATCCTATTTTCTTTGGATTCTAGTCGGTTCATTTCAATTGTTTAACAACCGATTTGATGCTTTTAGGTTATTTTTTGTGACCTAGCCTCGTGCTTATAAATATAGGAGTTTATTACTCAATTTTGGGTTGCTCAATTTTAAGCTAATCAACCAGACTTAAGCTGAACCCCTCATTCTACCAACGACTAATTCTTCCTAAGCTACATGTCGCTGAAATTAAGCTAAGAGCTACGGAATGCTACATTAGTATTCTGATTTCTTGGCTCATTTTCAGCTAATCTCTACTACACTCTCAAACGATCTCGCTATTCTATTCCATTTCCTAATCCTCTACTTTTCACACTACTCTACCATCACAAATTCCACAAAATAACCTACTCCAATCTTGCTCGTTCACCATCACGCTTCCGGATCCTCGTTCATGAACAACATCAGCAGTGGGAGAATCCGAGGGCACCGGATCTATCTTCAATCCCGCTTACGGTTTATTTAAATTTATGCTTTTAACGCTTTCCGTATTGTGGATTAAAATGTAATCGCTTTAATTCATCCCCGCCCGCTGTAACTCTTAATTTCTCGCTTTACCTTCTCGCTTTCCTTTTCGCTTTCTTTATTGCTTTTTTTTTAAGGCTTTCCTATCTACTATTTATCGTTTTCTTAGCATACCTTTTTGATTTAATTTTTGTATTCACATGTTATATGCTTGCCTTTTTAAACACGTTATTTTTTTAACTCACAATTCAAATTAGTAAAGATCGTCTGTTAATAAGCGGAATGGAGGGCTTATCCCTACATTTCACACCTTAGCCCCCAAACCATGGATTCTCGGTTCTAAATCGATGGAGTCGGCTTTTAAATCTCTTCCAAGATTAGTTTTTCCATACTAAGATTGGAATAGTATCCTTTTTATTTTTGTTAGTTTTTGTTCTTAAAACCGACCGACAACTCCCTTTTTCCTATTTTGTTTCTCTTAAATTGCATCTCGACCTTTCTAATTTAAAAGTGGACAAAATTGATCTACTTTTGATAGCCAAGGCCATGAACCGAGATTGACTCCTCAGCCTTGACCTATGGCCGGAGCCGATGACCGGACAACGTTAGCTCTCGCTGGCGTCATCCAGTGGTCGGGCTTGGCTCTTGGTCCAAACCGATGTTATTACACCTTTTTGGCCCAAAAGCCTTCCGGCATAATGTGAGTTACATTTTGTTTATTTTCTTAAATTATGAAATAATATCCGGAGACTTTCTAAAATTAATTTCTAAAATAAAATGATTAATAAAAATCGCCAATCACCATTTTTACTTAAACTATTTTAAAATCAGGTTCTCAAAAATCAAAAATCTCAATAAAAGACACACCCCCACTTTTCAATTCCATTTTTAAAAATCAACTTTCAAAATAATTTTCAAAAACCAAAAAGAGAGTCGACATTCGTGGAGAAACTCAGTCCCAATCTACTTGTGGTTCCTACAGCTACAAATCTTGTATTGCATAGTCGTAACAAACATATCAAGGTAGATTATCACTTTGTTCGTGAAATGGTTACTAAATGACACAAGTTAGTTACATACAACCTCAATCTCTAGTTGTCGATATCTTTACCAAAGGGCTTTCTTCACAGAAGTTTCATCAATTCAAGGCCAATATATCCGTCATTTCACCCCGTACAGTGTAATAGCAAATATATATATATATATATATATATATATATATATATATATATATATATATATATATATATATATATATATATATATATATATATATATATATATATATGTGTGTGTGTGTGTGTGTGTGTGTGTGTGTGTGTGTGTGTGTGCGTGTGTGTGTGTGTGTGTGTATGTGTGTGTATAACATATTTGTTTAGGGGACTTATAATTGTATCCTAGTTGACTTATGTAATTATATCCTAGTCGATTTTAGGTAAACTGCTTGTATTCTAACTTAACTATGTATATCTTCTTATCATATATATATCATATATATAATATTAAAATTTGGGCCTGAGTGATGTAGGAGCGACACGTAGGATGCTTATTTGGCGATACCATTAATTGCAAAATTAGATTATCTTTAAACAATTTTACTAATTTAGTAAAAATAACATTAATATTATACTTTTCCAATAATGATATACTAATTTAGTAATGAAATTTTACGATAAAAATTACATTAATATTATACTTCAATATTATACTATTTTAATAATCTAATTTTTTAAAAATTATTTTAATATATGTAATACTACATATTAAAAAAATGTTATATATTTTTAATTATGATATACCAATTTAGACATGAAATTTGATGATAAAAAATACATTGATATTATACTTCAATATTTAAAAAATTAAATTATTTGAAAATAATTTAATTAACTTAGTAATGAAATTTGATGATAAAAATTACAATAATATTATAATAATATACTAATTTAGAATAATTAAAGTAGAGTATAAAATGTAATTTTCTAAATTCATTTCAATGTGTAAGTTATGTAACTAACTACGTAATTAAAAAATTTAAAAGAATAACTTTTAAAATATAATTAAATAATAAAATTAGAGTGTATAATGTAATTTTTTCAAATTTATTTTGGTCGGAAATTTATCTAACTACCTATATAATCCAAAAATATTAAAATATTTCAATTGTGATATACTAATTTAGTGATGAAATTTGATAATAATAAATTACATTACATTAATACTTATACATCAATATTATACTCAAATATGATTAATATAAATATTATTAGCATGACTAATATAAATTATTACTTTTAAAATTATTATTAATATTTCCTCTCTTGAACTCTTGAATTTCTATACCTTCAATGGATGTATAAGTTACATGTTTTTAATGAGTTAAATATTTTTATATTTAATTTATTGTGTAATTTATTAATAGTAATACTTATTTACAATATCATTAATGCATCAGTAATCGATTTACTTCCATTAACAATGGCTATCCCTATTTCCACACAATAAAGTAAATTATAAAAAAATTAAAAGAAATATTTTTATATTAACTAATTAAAGATATGTATATCTACTTATGTTCTTTTAACTTATTATTAATTTTTATTGGTATAAATCAATTAAAAATAATAAAATTATAAAATAAATAATTATAAAAATAAATTTAATTAATACCCTTGCTTAGCAAGGGGTATAACCCTAGTGTGTATATATATATATATATATATATATATATATATATATATATATATATATATATATATATATATATATATATATAAGCAATATATGAACGACAAGTAGGATATAATGCAAGATGCTATTTAGGATGTCATATGGGTAGATTCAATACAATTTTAATTCAATTTAATGTTGAGAGTATTCAC
Organism: Talinum fruticosum; assembly: GCA_021018815.1. Taxonomy (NCBI): domain Eukaryota; kingdom Viridiplantae; phylum Streptophyta; class Magnoliopsida; order Caryophyllales; family Talinaceae; genus Talinum; species Talinum fruticosum. Next base: position 7,341,627 of record JAITYX010000011.1, read on the forward strand.
ATGTCTCATAAAATATTAGTAACTCCATGTGTATTGCCACATATTTATTTATTGTTTATAATAAATTATATAATCTAATAATTATTATTTGAAAAATTTGGCTATTTTTTATCGTTGTAAAAGAATTAAAAATAAAAAAATAAAAAACAACTAATTATAAAAATAAAATTAATTAATGCTCTTGCTATGCAGGGCTATAACTCTAATAGTATAAATAGACACGCAGACATCTCAATTGAGGTACGTTACCTAATACTTGTTCTCAAACCTTTTATAGACGAGTAAGCAAATCCTAATCGAGCTCCTATGATCTAAACAATAAGAATCAATTTTCGATTAAAAAAAACACTATGAAATGGAAGCAAAATTAACGTCGCACTGTCCAGCTCGAGCCTAAAGGCTTTCCAACCAATGCAACAATAATCAAGACTAACACTTGTGCACCAATCTCATCTGAAATTATCTGGATTATGAAGAGGAATAAGAGCAAATGCTCAAAGAAAAAAAGAATACACTTGTATACGTTCTTCACACTTGATAAACAAACATATTGTGGAGCAAGACCCACAGTTCCTGGGTTTGCTTCTCCCACCCTCAACATAAATAATATTTATACCAACAATTGGCCTATGTGCCTAATTTGAACACGAGAAACAAAAATGATACTACATTTAAACATAAATAACAAAAAGAATGAGACGATGGGGCTTCACACCTACATTTGTTAAGCCCCTGTCAATACTTTAACCCTGGAAAAACAGAAAGCTCTTTCTTCATGTTCATCGTATATATGCCCTCTGCATTCCTTGGTATTTACACAAAATGCAAGGATTGAGCCGAAAAAGTAGCTTAGCAATTGACACCACACTGACCCTTGGAAACACCTTGGTTGGCATCGGAGGTGAAGGGGTTGATCCGGACCCACAGAAGGGAGAAGATGGAAGCCAGGAGGATGGACCAGACAATGACGATGGTGGGGGTACGGTTCTGCCGACCCAACAGACCCTTAAGGAAGGGATACAAGTGGACTATGACCCAAAGGGCGAAGAAGAGCTTCCCAAAGAGCGGGCCCCATGACTGGTACCCACTGTTAATGGCATAGGAGACCCCAGCCACCACCCCAACTAAGTTGATGAGGAGAACTGTGGTAGGGGAATAAGGAGGGATGTCCATTTGAAGATGTAAAGCTCGGCAAACTCCCCGTCCTCATCTGAAGCCTTGGCTGTGACAGTGAAGTTGGTGTCGATCCCAGCAAGCACCTTTAGAAGACCCTGGAAGACGGCAAAAGGTGAGCCGATGTGCCACCAATGACCCAGAACTGTTCATTCCTCCACCAGTCCTCGATGGATACCCCACTCCACCTCAGCTCGAGAATGCCGGTGGCAGCAATGGACACGAAAAGCAAGATGAACCACATACTAGCAAAGTTGCTAATCTGTAATACAGGGTGCACAAAAAGCAAATTCAGTATATTCTATTGTTGGAAAACAAAAGCCAAATTTCAAATAAATTAAAAATGATTGAAGCTTCACTCACTGTAGGAATGATAAACTTGTTGGTCAAAAGACAGATAGCAGGAAGGATACAGTAGGCGATAAGAGGAATAGATGTCAGGGGATAAACAACAGTGTTGATGTATGCCAGTCTCTCCAAGAACCTTAACCTGCCATTGTAGCCATACCATATGGGACAATGCCTGCTAAGCAGAATCTCAACAGATCCCAAAGCCCATCGAAGCACTTGGTTCAGACGATCTGAAAGATTGAGTGGAGCCGAACCTTTGAAAGCTGGCCTTGGAGGCATGCAGTAAATCGAAATCCAACCCCGGGAATGCATCTTAAACCCAGTCAAAATATCTTCTGTAACGGAACCATAGATCCATCCAATCTGGACAATTTAAAGCAAAATCCATGAACTTTTAGGATCAACCCAAATTGAACTTGAACTATGAAAAGAAGAAAATTTAAATCTAGGCAGCTAGTTCCTGATATCCCACCTCTTTACCCCATTCTGTCTTGTCCTCATATCCACAGCTAATGACATGGATTGCTTCTTTCAGAAGCGTTGCAGGATTTGTTGATGGTGGAATACCACCCTGCTCCATAAAGGTGGCTGCAATGAAGACTGGTGACTGACCAAATCGCTTCTCCAGACTCTTCTGAGACATGAGAAGAGACTTCTCATCATCATATCCTGCAAACACAGTCATGTGAGGTAAGATATTGCATGTTTTGTCAACAATAAACCTCGAGTGCAATGACAATGAATGCTCATTTTTACAATTCAAAACAACTTCCCAGGTGAAATTGCAAAGGATTAATGCAAATGCAACAAATAAACCTCAAGTGCAATGACAGTGAATGCTCATTTTTTACAATTCAAAACAACTTCCCAGGTGAAATTGCAAAGGATTAATACAAATGCAACAAATTCTAGTTCATCAATTTCCAGATCCTCTTGTTTGCCCTTCAAAATTCAAAACAGTTTAGCTATAAGCTATCAAGAATTGAGGGAGTCATACTTGACAAAGAATATTCTGAATAAGACTCATGCCAGTAATGAGGGAATTATCGCAGTTCATTTTTACCTTCAACCCCTCGTCAATATCTTCCATGTTGAAAATAGGTATTGAAGATTCACTCCTTTTAGGTCCCCTCTTCTTATCCATGTATTTTTACCACTCTTTCCCTTCTTCCTCGAACCAAAACAATTTTTCACAATGAAGTTCGGCTCTAAATCTTCTTCGGTCAATACTGGATCATACCCGTAGAGAGCTTGTCTATTAAAACAACATCCAGTTCCCACATAAACTGGCCCCTGGATGCCATCCTGCCCTTTCATGTTAATCTGCACAGTAGAAAGACAGTCAGTTATTTGAAGCTTACATTTAAGGGGAACACAAGTTAAAAGCATCTTTAATGATGGATGGTAAGGGTACAAAAACATACATCGAAAAACACAATGTTTCTGTTAGCATATCGATCGTGTAAATCAATGCCATCAAACCTCTGCGGAAACTGCACGTAGCAGGTTTTCCTTCCCAGGGCAGGGTCCATCATGAAACACATGGCTTCTTTAAGACATTTACTGTTATTGAAGTAGTGATCACAGTCAACGTTCAGTAGATATGCACCATTGGTCAATACTGCAGAAACTCGGATCTGCATAGCATTTCAAAAAAGAAAAAGAAAAAAATCCTTCAAGATCAAATTCTACTAATTGCAGTTAATGCAGAAAATATATCCCAAAAACGAGAAAGGATACATCACATGAGGCCAACAAATCTTCAAATAATGAAACAAGAACAAGAGAATTTTTTTCTTTGAAGGGAATAATTGCCGAGAGAACTAGCCCTCCCCCCCAAAAAAAAAGAAAAGAAAAAAATTCCAAAAAGCTCAGAAGAGGCACACAGACCAAAGCATTCATGGCACCAGCTTTCTTGTGATGTTGGAATCCAGGCCTCTTCTCACGAGACACATAAACTAGCCTTGGCAACTCATTTCCGTCTGTGTCAAGGCCTCCACTGTGACCCAAAAACACCTGCAAAGAATAGTTTTATAAGAACATGATAACAGTGTAAAAGCTACAAAAAAAAAAAGAATTATAATCAATTCAGAGTCAAATTTTCACCTGGATCATTCCTGGATGGTCCCTCGGATTGTTTCCAGGCCAGGGTGTGCCATCTTGCATTGTCCATCCTTCTTCAGGCATCTTTTGTGCTTTAGCAACGAGGGCATTGATTCGAACCTTGAATTCTTCATATTCCCTCTGCAGAAAGAATGCTCATACTGTGAGTATCCCCAAAAGGTAAATATCAAAAAGTAATCCATGCATCTCATACGACAGCAGTGAACCCTTTTGAACAAGATACATACTCAAATATTAACCATTCCCACCCCCACCCCCACCCCCCAAAAAAAACAAAACAAAAAAAAAAAAAGAAAGAGAAGGGGGATCACTGTGGCTGATACAGAACATTTTGAATTAAGTGTGCCTCTTTCCAAATATGTTGGGATCTCAGTAATTCACACGTGTCCATTATTAAGGAATACCAACTTTTCTTGTATAAAGGTTGCTGGAGATACTGTTGCATAAATATAAGTCTGCCCACCAAGGTTTGAGCATTTTTCTTTTTTTTTTTTGGGGGGTTGGGGGGTGGTGGAAGGCAGAAGCAAGAGGCTCATGAACATCAGAGGGAACAGACTTTAGTTTCCATCCGAGCATTTTCCTCTCCAATACTGGATTTACACCCAATTGACCGCCTTAAATGGAGAGTATATATACACAGGACAAAATTTGGCAGTTTTCATTAACACCTTATTACAGCTAGGCCAGTTTGTAAACTTTAATAGTCACACAAATGTCCCATATCTTATGTAAAGTAGAATTTTTTATTTCTCTTTTTGGGAACTGGGGCGGGAGAGGGGCAATCACATGTCCACATCCTTCCCAAAAGAAGTTGATGATGTTTGAACCCCACTTATAACTTGGCAGTTTTCATGAACACCTTACAGATAGGTCAGTTTTTAAAAGGCATTAACTGCCTATTATTCCACTTTAGAGTTTGGTGAGATAATTGACTTTTAGTCCAAATAGAGAGGCTGCATGGTTCAAAATACCACCCCCAAATTGAAGTGAGATTCAGATGAGAGGAAAATAATACAGATATGACTCTGTAGAAGCATGGGAACAGAAGACAAGACTCATAGAAAACATTAGATTAAAGACCACAGATATATCAACTTCAATTAACCATATTTTGCGATCATATCATTAAGGTCAATACTGCGTCATCAGTTACCTTCATTGCTCTGCGTTCCTTGACAAAAGAAGGCTGTATCTTGTCTTTTAAGTAATCTATCTTTTGTGCGAAGTAGAACTCTGGAGCCCTTGGCTCAATATTGAACTTCTTACAGAAGGGTACCCATTTCCTTGCGAATTCAGCAGTCTCCGAGAGGGCCTCAAAGGTTAGCATTGCTGAACCATCATCCGAAACATAGCAAGAAACTTTGTCGACAGGGTAGTCCACAGCTAAAATGGACAACACAGTATTAGCTGTAATGAGAGGGGGCTCTTTCATAGGATCCACCGTACTCACAAAGACATCAATAGGAGCTAGCTGTGATGGCTCTCCTCCCGATCATACCTGGAAAATAGAATTGCATTTAAGTTCATATTAATACCAAAAATGATAATATGGTGAGAAGCACAACAAAAGAAGACATGCTAAGAAGATGCTCGTTGTACTAACCTCATGGCAAGCCTGTCAAGGAATGTCTCACGGTTGATAGGATACCATTTTGGAAACTGATCCAGAAGCCAAGAGAACGCAAACCAGATCTCACAAATTACTGATATAAGCCACAGTGGATAAGCGTCCTTCACAGGATGGCTAACACGGTATTGCAAGAAGAAGCCCAAGATGATTAGACGAAGGATGATGACAACACGGTAAGGAGTGAGATGGGACGAGGGAATAGGGACAATACGACTCATTGGTTGGCGTGCATCATCAGCCCTGTAAAAGATAAATAGGAAATTCAGGAGCACAGTATAAGTTAACCCTGATCTAAGAGATTAAGGATGATATATGGAAATTTAAAGGAACAGACCCCACCAACACCAAATAAAGCACAGCTATGGCAAACATCAAGAATTCTCCACTTACAAAACCATTCTAACCTTCCCCAATGACCTCCCTCTCTCTTTGGGAAAGAGATAAGCAGGAAAGTAAAGTGGCTTCCACACAGACAAAAACTTCTGTTATAAGACATAGCAGCAAATAGGAAAATATTCCAGGAAATAGTGAGGAATGTATTATCATTAGTGACCCGGAAGGTTAAAAATGAAAAGACAAGAAAATTCATTTTGAAGGTGTTAATTCAAACAATAAATATGGGGCTTTGAAACTTCTCCCATTAGATTCAAATCCTCCCACCCCTATTTCCACTAGCCTAGACCTGCAAGGAAATAACTTCAAAACAACTAGCGCCATCCCCAGTTTATTCCATCATGGAAAAGAAGGGAATAAGGTAGTAAAGAATCACACAGAATATTGCCAATGAAAACCAATCAGCACGTCAAATTTATGCATTAAAAAGGAATAACACAAAGACAAATGCTCACATCTGCAACTCTTCTCCATTTGAACCAGAGCCTTCCATGTCACCTCCCTTTCCCTCTGAGTATCGGTTTGTCATCTGCACAATATTCTTCTCCTGCTTGAGTTTCCAACCTTCAACCCTTTCTTTCCAGTCAACACTACCAAGCCCATAAGAATTCAAGTCTTTTGAAGGGTCCACAATTCTTACAGGAACTGTCAGATCATATTTCTTGCCATTATTAACAGTAATGCAATATAAAAGAAGACAGAGGTGCAACAATTCAATGACATATATAAAAGAATAGATTACCTGGCTGGCAGGGGTCAATGTAAGGAATTGAATGGTTACCACGCTTCTCAGGACCAATAGGACCTGATGTGCTTCTCACAGATCGTGTGTCTGGTGTGGCACTAGGAATCTCACCAGAGACCTGAAAAATATTGTCAATCTTGCTTAGCAAGTAGATTTCACCATCCCAATCTAATTAATGATTATGCATTTCAAGATTGTACCTAAAAAATGTTCTGATAAGAGTAGACTTCTGTTTTCCCCTTTTCAGTTCTTTTTTATTTGGGTTTTTTTTTTTTTAGGGTGAGGGGGCAGACAAGGGGTCTAAAGCATACATATTGTGGGGTGGAGAGTAAGCCCCTCACACAGTTTTCATGTCTTCTAGAGGGATGGGAAAAACTAATGGCTTCAACCATGATTTATGCGGAGCTTTGCACAGGAAACTACATGAAATCATGCATAGCTTGCATTCCCAAGAGCATTCAAACAACTGATTCATGAGATGGATATTCTCATCAAATATGAAGATAATGCATTATTATCATTATCAGACGGCTACCACCATCACTAACTACCAGGTTGAAAAAACTTCTAATGTAAACAGATAAAGGTAGCTCAGCTTCTTATTCTTTTACAGTATTACTTAATCTGAGGACCAACCTCTCTGAATCAACATTAATTTTCTTAGCAAACATTAATGTTTCCTTACCTATAGATAACAAGAGGACCTAAAGAAAATCGATTACATAATTCTTGCATTCAGTATTCCATCTATGAAAAATGTGAGGTATATACCAAATAACTCCATGAAATTGAGTTTTGAATGACCAAATTCAGAAGGACTTCATCTTTTTATCATATACAATGAAGAATTGACTAAAATCAACAGTAAACTTTCTCACTAAACTATTTTATAAAACTCATTCCTAAAAGTCTAAAACCCATGTGTTTAGACATAGAATAGAACAAGTAGCTTAAAGTCAAAGAAAACACTGACATAGCTCACTGAATGCTCAAACAATAAACAAGAAGTCAGAGTCCAGACCACAATGCAGCTCTTTATATGATTTTTCTTTTACCTTCAAAGAACCTTCTATTACAGACCAGAAGACAGATAAAATCTACATGAATAGCCATGTTCATAGTAGAGTAACTACGTATCTCACTTACTGGCTGGCCATTGGTAAGAAGAGGAATTGGCTGAGATTCATGCCTAGACGATGAAGAGAGGTCAACGTTCTCTCCCTGCCACTGGCGTCTAGCCTTGCTAGTTGCTCTAGTATAATTGAACTCATTCTCGAGATCATCAACATCATCCTCTTCATCATCTCCTTCCACTCTAGGACTCCCTGACATAAAATCAAGACATTAGCTTCACTCATTGCAGCTGAGCGACAAGGAAAAACTTAACAATAATAGAAAATGGCTCTAGAGTCTAGAACAAGCTAACCTTTGTGTCTCTTGTATCTTGTCTTGCATTGAGGGCAACATTGGTTCCCGTCCTTCCTCTCATACTCATAGCAAGGCCTGCAAACTGGGAAAGCACATTCATTGCAAGCGACGAAGACATCACCATTTGCAGTGAGTCCCACAGTATCCCCACATATCTGACATATTTGGCCATCCAATGCCTTCAAAGGTTTGGGCTGCAATTTTCCACAAGAAGAACTCTTATATCAGGAGCATATAATTGCGATGCTGCGGCTCACACCAATTTTGCCAGTATGTTCAAAACTTTGGCAGGAAAAATGAAGATCTAAGTACATCCACTGCAAACAACCTAAGGATCACAATTGCCTAAGAAAGTGAAAGCTGTAATGATAGCAATCAAGATTTCGCAATTGGAGAACAAGATTGAGGAAGGAACAATATCCAACATGCACCTTTGATCTAGTGAACAAATTTTATTCATAGAATTACTCAACAAGCAAGAATCCAAGTCAAATTATGCATAAAATATTTTGAAGATCACAGCCACCGACAGGCAAGGAATACTTGATTTTAAATCCCACTAAGACTCAAGGCTGGAACTCAATGGCTCAGACGTAATTACTAGTAAAGGCAGCAAATATAGATTCAAATGGCAATCTCTTCTCTAACACCACCCACTAATTTCCCATTTGACCAAATTCAAAAACAAAAACAAAAACAAAAATGTAATTCCACCTCACACATCTCATCCCCGTGCGAGTAAAATCAGTCTGAGAATTCTGACTAATTGCAGACACGGGAATTTCAAACAATAGGATCCCACTCTTATATCAATTCTCTGGAATAGATGACATCAACTACAATGCTCATAGTCATCCAATTCAATCACCATTATGCAAAATCTAATCAAAATAAACAACAGCTCAGATCATTATATCCATCTTAGATCTAGTCGCAGAAATGTGAGCATTATATATATAGAAATTAAACAAAGAAAACAGATGGGATATCACAATCAGATCGAATCACATTCAAAATCGAAATCAAGAGATTGACTTTCACCATCAGAAAAAGCAAGCTCACTCACCCCACTATCAGTACTGTCATGACGAATCCGAACTAGCTCGTTCCTTTTGTAAGATCCAGCCACCATTCCACCAGTCGCCTCCATAGCTCTCTCTCTCTCTCTCTCTCTCTCTCTCTCTCTAACTCAACCCCAAATGCGTTAATCGGATTCCAGATTTCTCAAAATCAGAGATATCTGGAGAAGATCTGAAGCGGGCAATCGCTCAAACTACAAGAAATTGGAGCAAATGAGATGGGCACATCCTCAAGTCCGCCTTCTCTCAGTTGTCCATCTCTCTTTCTCTCTCTCTGTCTATCTGTCTCTCTCTCTAAATACACAACACTTTCACTTTTCAGTGAGGTTTATCAGTTTATTATTATTATTTTTTGACAAATAATTACATGCTTCTAATAATAATAACACAAAAACTATATTAGTTAGTGTTCGAATTACCGGAATATCCAGTAGCCGGTAACACAAAGTTGTTTTGTGAAAACAGTTGACAGTATGCTGTGTACAGTCTGTACATGAGAAAACCGGTGATTGTCGGTAGCCCAAGCAAACCATCGCTTCCCTTTCTGTCGGTGGTGTTTCTCTCCCAATTTTGAGGCCTCACTTTGGCTGAAACTACGGGAATGCCCCTGCAGTCGATTTAACCCTTGAAACTTCATACCGTGTTACTTCAAACGTCGCTGTCATTTAGCTGTCTCCAGTGGGGTATTTTCGTCAAAAGTGAGTTTACGATACTTCTAACTAACTCTACAATTTGTTTAGTAGTATTTTATTTGTTTTGGTGGAGTTGTAGTAATTTTGTAGATTTTTCCATTTTAAAAAAATAATTGTGGATTTTGCCTGTCGTTTTCACGCTTCACCAGACCAATCAGCTTCCACCATTATGACGTAATATTTATGCCACAAATTTCAAACCAACATTCTTAAATCTCCTTGATTTTTATAACTTATTTATGACCCATCGAAATTAAAATTAAATTGACTTGATTAATGGGTGCTTGGCCTATTTTTGAAGCCAAGGTTTCCATTTGAACTTTACCTTATAAATTAAGTGGGTGTTTGGCTTAAATTTTAAAACTGTTTTTAAATTTAAAAATAAAAATTATGCCAAACACTAGTTTTTAAAAATTTAAAACTATTTTTCAAAAACAATTTTGTAAAAACTCCCTAGAAACGTAAACAATGAATAATTTCGAACAAACTCCATAATGACCACCTAAAATCACATTCTCTCTCTGTCTCTCCTATCTTTCTACGTTATTTTAATTTTTTTCTCCTCTATCATCTCTTTCTTATTTTATTTTATATATATCTTATTTCTATCTTTTTAGAAATTTTGGTCAAACAAATTAATTATTTGAAAAACACTTATATAAAATTTAGGCCAAACACTTCAAATTTTTCTTAAAAACAATTTTCAAAAAATACTTTTTAAAAACAAAAATAATTTTTTAAAAATTAGGCCAAACATGCTCTAAGTTCATATCCGGCGAAAACACAGTGAAATATTATAAAAAGAAAAATTATAACTAGTGAGAGAATCGCATGCGTGTCTATGGTTAAATTGGTAAGTACATATTCAAAGACTTGAAAGTTATGATATAAAAGAAATTTAGTGTTGTAACTTCTTTTTTTTTTTTTTTTGGTATAAATGCTTATTTTTTGAAACGAGGAAACATAGTTTTAAAAAAGTGATTGGATTCAAATGAATCATATTTTAGGGGTATCAAATAATTATATATCATATTATAAATTTAGGTATTTATGTAATATACTTTGGAATTATTTATTATTTTTAAATTATAGACTGTTTTTTTGGGTAGTTATATATCACTAGTGTTATACCCTTGCAATGTAAATACTTTAGTTATTTTTAATTTTAATTTTATTAATGTAAATAAATAATAAAATATATATTTTTTATTAAAATAGATGATGATTTTATAACAATATAATTATTGCACTTTTATATAATTTTTATATTATTTACTACTTTTTAAAATTCTCTAATATGTCAAACTTTTTCTTTTTATTATTGATAGGTACATGAAATATCTTTTAAATATTAATTAATTTAATAAAAATTATATTACATTCTTACTAATTATTTTACACATATGCAATTAAAAATTTATTTATTTTATTAAGTATATCTATTTTATTAATTCAATCTAATATGGACATTTATGTAGTCAAGTAATCCTATATGATTATTACATGTGTTACTCATATAATCATATTTTTTCGTTTTCAACCCAACACTCATACATTGATTCTCTCCAACTTTTTTATATTATAAAAAGTATATTAATACATATATAAAACGGTAGTGTTCGAATGTGAATAAATTAGTTTTTGGATCAATATAATTGTTTAATTTATGGGTACACAATTTTATACAAATTAATTATTTAAGACATAATTAAATGCATATCTTATATAAACACTACAAATTGATTATACAAATTGCACATAAGCATTATATGTGTCACTCATATAGAGCTCCTACCTAACTTTTAATATATATATAGATATAGATATATGATGTTTTGGTCTAAAATTGTTGAAAAGCAAGCAATATGGTTTTTGAAAAATCAATATCCCTAAAGTATAGTGCATAGATGTTCGGGTTTATAATATGATATATAATCATCGGAACTCCAAAAGTACATGTGAAGAATATATAGTGGATATTCTCCCACATTGATAAAATAGATGGTCTTGAGTGTGTATATATAAGTTTGTCAATTACTCTTTCCACATCGAATTAAATTTAGGATAGAACCTCATAAACTTATATATATTACTTAATTGACTAACGCTCAATTGTAAAAATTAACAGTATTTTTATTTTAATCGAATAATTCTAAATAAAAATACGCAAATATGATTTGTTAAAATACATAAAGAAAATTGTGCACTTTTAACGAAAGGAAAAGAAAGGAGAGGAGAACAATAAACTTGGCAAAACTTATCGGAACCGAACGGGTTAACTCGAATGATTCGAAACTCGACCTAAACCGACAATCAAAACAGACTCAACCGATTTCAACTTGAAACCTAAAAAAAAAAAAAACCAATCCGGAATTGAATCAACGTGAAACCTAATTGAACCGATTATGACTCGAACCCGAAATGATCGTACTAAAGTCAAATCCAAACTAGTTCATACCTACGATTTAACCTAAACACAAATGACTCAAACCCAAATCGAATCCAATTTTCACCCAACAAGATTCCACCCTAACCTAGTTCAAATTCAATATATGTGTACATAATTTTTGATATTTCATTATATTTGTAACTTATTTAGATTTTGTAACTTTTCCAAAGAACTTAGCAATTAATAAACTAATAGTCGCACAAGTGGTATACCGGCTTCCACATATCACACTATTGTCTAATCAACTATGACAACCCTATACAAATTTTGCTACAAGATATTAGTTCAATTTTTTTTTTTTGAAACAAAAATTAGTAGCTTTCATTTCACCTTTCAAGCTCCTATAATAAGCATAATTACAATTCAACACTCTAATTCAACACCCACAGTAAATGCCTCTTAGTACCTAAAGACAACCAAGTATGTGTTGAATTTGATGCATCCGCTGATTATGTACAACATACATTTTGTTATACACAGTATCCTTGATAAGTTGAATCACCCTATTTAGTTTTGGTTTGTCCTTGTTACAGCATATTTCATTTCTCAAGTGTCATACTTTATATATATAAGTAGTTATCGTAGTCAATAACAACTTTTTCTAGAATCTACTACTCTTGTAGTTGATTATCCAATTGAGGAAGCATCGATAGGAGTCCAACTTAGGCTTAATTTTCAGCAAATCAAGAATATCATTTCTCACAGTCTTGGTGAGAAGGCAATCAAATAGCAAGTGTTCTTAGGTTTTAGTTCGTTGATGAGGACTGCTCTACTTGAAAATTGTAATAGCTCATCTTTTTCTTCAAGACTAACCCTAGCTATCACTATTACTGATTTCTACGAGTTGATTTTCATATCGAAGACTTAGCAAACATAACCCAAGATCCCAACAAGCACGCCGAGGAGCTCTTTTCAGCCTTACAAAACATCATTAAATCATTTGCAAAGGCTAGTTAACTAAGTCTCAAGAGTTTTTCATCTAGCCTGGTAATAGAAAATATTCCTTTGGGTCTACATTTTGATAAATCTTTAAAGCATTATGTAACTAACACAAACAATAATGGAGACATTGGGTCCCCCTGTCTAAGCACACTTCCCCTTTGAAGAACCCATGTTCTGATCCATTGATAAACACCGAAAAATATACAAATCTTAAGTAGGCCATAATCCATTCAATAGCTCTCTGTGGAAAGTGAAAGCCTTTTAGAAATTACTCAATGAATTTATGATGCACTCGAATCATAGGCTTTTTATAGGTCAATTTTCATGATGCATCCGGGTGTGTTATGCTTCCTGTCAGTAACCCCTACTTAGCTCTTGACATAGCATGATGTTTTGCACTAACTCTCTTCCTGGTATGAATGCACATTGAGTATCATCTACGAATAATTGAAATGGCTCTTTGATTCTGTTTCGATTAGTTTGGATATGAATTTGTAGAAAACTAAGCAGCATCCAATTGGTCTAAAACCCCTACATTGCTTAGGCGAGTTAACCTTGGGCATTAAAACCAGCTTTGTATGACTAAACTACTTCAGAATGCTTTTGTAAAAACTCACTAATATTCTTCTAGCAACACTTAAAAAACCCTATATTGAACCTATTTAGACCTGATGATTTTATCTTTGGGATGTCATTTAAAACCCGAAGAACTTCCCTAGGTTGGAAAGATTTACACAAGATTCTTTTTTGCTCAAGTGAGAGGACATTGCCATATACAAAAAGTTCCTGAGGGCATTGACTTCTTTGTTAATATGAAGATCCTTAACATATTTTGGAAAAATGTCATCATGTTTTCATTAACCTATTCTCTACTTTCAATTCTCTAACCTCCATCTATAAGGGAATTTATATAATTTGACTGTTTTCTCTACTTTAGCACTGAAAAGAATAGCTTAGAGCATTGGTCATCCCAAGTGATCTCGTAGTATTCCATACTTGTATGGAAACATAGAAATTTGTACAGAGGATTCTAGAAGATAAACCTACACCTTAGGATCAAATCAATCTCCATCGTATATTAAAAAGGTAAGAGCCTATATAAACCCCCAAGGGAACTCATTTGTACGGCACCTAAGAGAATCCATTCAAGCTTCTAAGTAAAGTAATACACAAGCATTCTCGCAAACTCTCCAAGTGTTCTCTTGCTTACTTAGCTTCTTCCAAGCTTAAGTCACGTAACCTCAAAGGCTTACTAGCAAGCTAGAGAAGAGTTCGAGTATAGTTTGCTAGCGCCACACATGTGTTAAGATGTTAAGTTTGAGTGAATTATCATCCCATGACACATGGAAGGGGGTTCCCTTGAGCAAACCGAGAACTAATGATGATATTAGTTTGATTTGGATCATATTAGTTCAAATTGACAAAATCAATTTAATCTTATTTTAAATTTAGTTTCAAACTTAGGTCCAAATCAGTTCAATTAATTTGAATAAATCCTGGTCAATTTTACTTGGTCTTATCTCTCACAATCTCACAACATTTTTTTAAAAATTGTATGAATAAGTTTGAGTTGGTTCGTATGACGTATTGAAATCTCAATTCAAATTTGTCACACCTTATGAACGATTTGTATACTTACAATAAATTAGGATTATAATTAATGGATTTTAAATGAACATTATGAATGCTACAAACTAAAAGTTAGTGAATAATCAATCTCGAAAAATTAATGGATTTTAAAGGTACATTAGGGACACTATAAATTAAAAATTAATAAATAATCAATTTTGAAAAATTAATGAATTTTAAGGGTACATTATGGACACTATAAATTAAAAGTTAGTGAATAATAAATTAAAAAAATGAAATTATCAGTTTCCTAATTAGGCCATCAATTCAATCCAAAATTTTATTATTATTATTATTATTATAATAATAATAATAATAATAATAATAATAATAATAATAATAATAATAAAAACATTTACAATATATTGAACTCGTACATAAAGCTAAGTATTCAATCAAAATTCCTTTTGCTCAAATTATGACATCCTCATCTTCATTATAAGCCATATACGTGTCTTCCTCTTATACATCACTAGAAAACATTTTAAATTTTATTAGTCCCAATAAATACATGCATCTATGTTAATCTTTTTCTTCTTCTTTTTTTTTTTTTACCAGAGATTATAAACATTAAGATGATCTTGATTGATGAAAATGTTCTTAATTATTTTCACTTACCAATAGAGTTTAACCAATGTATTTAAATCATATTTAACTTTTACCCTAATAATAATAATAATATATTCTTCATTTTGTTTTCCTTGCTACAATATGATTACATCTCTGCAGTAATTAAGGCGATTTTTGCTAATTGGCTCATTTATTTTTTTCGTAAATTATCTAAATATATATTAGCTCATGACCTTGCAAAATGCAAAACTTAACCTAATAATAAGATTAAACAATTTAGACCAATAAGGTCATAATTTAGTGGTTAAAACTGAAATTCTGAGTATATTAGGTCTTAGGTTCGATTTCTCATTTTTCGATTATATTGTACTGCCTTTTACAACTCCTCTCGTATAAAATTTTTAAAAAAACAATTTAGAGAAAAACGACTATGAAAAAAACAGGTAAATGAATTTAAATAACTCACACAGATATATTTCTGAAGAAACTTGCAAAAGTTATGTTATTACAGCAGTTATTTAAATAGGAGTAGTAGAACTTAGTAGCTTTTAGAATTAGATTGGACGATGAATTTGGTCATTTTTTTCATTAGATATTGTTATTAGATCAAATTTAATAACCATAAAGTATATTATGAATATGAAAACGTTTAAGACTTTTGGTCTTGATCCTATTCAATACTTAGCAGAATATTTGTAAATATAAAGTTGTTTATATTTAAATCTTTTAAACTTCACAAAAGCGAGACTTATACTAGAGTAGTTGAATTTAAAACAATTAGTTTTAAATATTTGTTGGCTACACAGGGTGCAAAAAAATTCGTTATTGTGAAATATACGATACATAACATCAGTAATAGATGTCTTAAAAATTTTATAATAGCTAATAACAGATTAATTATAACAACCCATAAAGGTTATAACAATTGATTAGAACAACCAAAAACAAACAAACTCTAAGAATTTTTCGTTTCAACCGTTAAAACTAGTTGTTATAACATTTATACCGCTTATAAGTCGTTGTAATAGTAATAATAGTATTAATAATTTTTTCTTAATAATAATAATAATAATAATAATAACAATAATAACAACAACAACAATAACAACAACAACAACAATAATAATAATAATAATAATAATAATAATAATTATTATTATTATTATTATTATTATTATTATGATTAGTTGTTATAGTGAATATCGATTATGAATTGTTAATACCTGTTATGAGTTGTTAAAAGATGTTAAGCACTTATGAGCTATTAGCGATTATAAACATTTTTATAAACGCTAATTCAAACAAATCCTAAATCGATATTACCCAAACTTAACCCAAACATTTTATGCCAAAGTGTTTTGTCTCTGCAAAAAAATTTTTCTTCAAACCAACCGAAGTCAACCAAATCCAAAACCAAATTGACCAAATCTTAATAATTCAAACATAACTCAACTTGAATTAATCTACCTGAAACCAACGCGAATGATCTATGGAAAACATTAGTTAGTGTACATGAGATAATCTATAAATTTTACTCTAAGAAATAATACTAATGAGGATATAGAGGGAACAAAAACTATAAACATTATTTATGAATTTTACTCTATAGATCATAGATGAAACTCATGCAAGACATCCCCCTCCCACCTTTGAATCCTAATGCAAGACAATTGTATACAAGATAAATTTAAAATCTAACAAAAAAAAAAAAAACAGAATCACTGAGCGACTACAGATTGAGAAGATGAGCGTTGGTAAGGACGGCGTTCTTCGGGGACCTCATCAGCAGCGCGTTTGTCTTCAAACCACTTCACTACTCTCCTTCTAGGCAGATTCGTCACTTGCACTATGCTACTTATCATCGCATTCTGTCAAAAATAAAAAAGTATAAAAACATCATCTCTTAAAATCCCCCAGATATTAATTTATTTTTATAAATAAATGCATTATTTTGGGGAATGGTGGTTGGAAAATATAATCACGCTTGACCCATGAGAAATAAAATACAAGTGCACTTTATGTTAGGACTGTATGATTTGATATTTCCGCTGCCTGCCGACAGAAGATATGCAGTATCCCATTGTCAACTATTACAATAGCCATAATAAAGAATATGTAGAATTCAAGGGCTTTAGAAAGCAAAAATAAAAAAATATCCTGAGTTTCTGATTTTCTATGTTAACGCCAAGGTCAGGTCAGGTCAGGTCAGGTCAACTCAACTCAACTCAACTCAACTCGACCCACTTAATGAGCACAACCAATTCATTGGGCAAAAGAGGTGTTCGTGACACAGTCATTCTCATTGAGCTACACATCCACAAACCTGCCTAACTGGCTCAGCTAGGTCGACATGGTTGTTAGGCCAGTCGATTTGCCATCTCACTTGTTTGAACCCACTGCGGTGAGTAAAAATATAGGATTGAAGCAGGAGAAGCAACTTTTCACATTGGCTCTAGTCATTTTATCTTCAAATTTCTAAACAAACACCAAGGTTTTCAGGACAAGATTTCAAGAGTCGATTAAAACTTCCATACTTTAGGACAAATTTCAGAGCTCTTGTACAACTATGAAACCCTTCAAACCTTTGTTCTAGAATTCAGGCCTACTAATAAAAGTCTTTGGGCTCTTGTTAAAAATTCAGAGCTCCAATAAATATTTAGATAAATTTCATAGCAGATAAGATAAACTGATCATGGCTCTTTACAACTATTACCATCGGCAAGGTTAAAAATAGCAATAAATTTCCAGTTGACTTGTCAAATGAAATATCTGCTCATACCTATTAAAGTATGATAATGAAATAAGTAGGCTACACCAAACTGTCTTCAGAAGAACCGAAAACTAACCAGATAGAACATCAACTTACAGTAGGACGCTTAGTACGTCTATAGACGCTTTCAAGGGTATTGACATGTGCTTTCTTCAATCTTTTCCGTGCGGACCAACTGTCTTGAAGGGCATGGATCGGGATTTCTTCCTTTGGTTCAGATTTTTCAGCTTCAGCAATAATCTCTGCAGGGGGCTCATGTGGCGTGGCCTCAGACTCTGGCATTGTGACAATAGTAGGTTCTGGCTTATCAGGTAAAGCTGCACTCATCATTAACAGATTTGGTGGAGGATCGCGTAGCAGCTCAAGAACAACAGCCCTATCGAGACATAATTCTGCTGCAAGATTTTTTATCTGGAAGGAAAATTACAGCTCTTGTCAATACCAGAAGTTTACAACAAACACAGCTATGAATTTCACTTAAAAGAGAAAATTTGTTAGCAATTCTAGAGCAACATGACAAATTACAAAGATACTCGAGAAACAAAAGCTAACAAAAAGAATATCCACATGTTGTTTCTGACCAATAGTCGAACTTGCTCTTCTATCCCACAATGGTTTCTAAGTATTCTGTATGCAACATGAAGTACAAATAGGGGTATTTGAGGACATGTATTCAGTACCGTAAGCTCGCAACATTGCTGACCACTTACTGCCACAGGGGAGAAATAAATCTCGCAGGGTACTATAAAACCAACGTTTTGTTCAAAGACTTCCTGTAACACTGACATGGGGCAGTTCCATTATCAGCTCAGTCCACCTCATATAGCACAAAAAGAAACCCCATTGATGGTTTTTTTGGGTCTTGAATCAAGCAAGTCCCCATTTAATTCTTGTACTAGTAGTCACAAATCTTCATAGACTTCAAGCAACACGAACATAAGATACCAAAGAATGCAAAACTTACACTTGTTTTACGGCGTCCGACCTTCAAAGCTTTAGCCAGTCGCCGAAGTTGCCACCCTTTTAGTTTAACTGGTTCCTCTTCATCATCATCATCAGCATCATCATCATCAACATCAAAGACTTTTTCTTCTTCGTCTCCTTCTATTTCTATATTACCATTGATTTCTACTACATTTGCACCACCTCCAATGGAATCGTCTGCCATTAAATTTAACAGCTCTGATAGATCTTCATCCTCAGCCAACGCTTCCTCTAACTCACGTTCAAGCAGAGCAAGGTCCTCTTCAGAAATATCATCTTCGCCAGCACCTAAAGATTCCTCATCTCTCTTGAGATCTTCTTCAAGCTGCTTAAAAAGAGCCTCAAAAGCATCCTCATCCAAGTCTTCATCTTTGCCAACATCAGCTTTGCTACGACTCTGCAAAGAACGAGAAATACAGTGATCCACCAGAAACCTGGTCTGAAATAACTTACATCATTGTTTACAAGACAGTCCAATTACTGGTCTGGTCATGATATAAATGGACAAACTAGGAAAAAACACATTAGGTGAAGAAAAACATCTATGAATAATCATATGTGAGGAAGACAAGCAGTGCTAACAGACACAAGCCAGACCCAATGGACTGAAACTTATTTGTTTGACACAACATGGTCCTTTCTTATACTCCCTCCTTCCCTTAATGATCTTCCTACTCACAATTTTTTTGTCCCAAATTAGCTTCCTTATAAGCTCATTAAATGCAATTTCAACCAATCGCATTTCATTCCACTAAACTTATCATCTATTAGTTAATATTTCAAATTCTTAAAATGTGTGCTTTTCCCATTTACGAAGAACATTATAGGACAGAAGGAGTAGTAAAAGATTCACATCAAAAGACAACCACAATTTGTTATGAATCTCTAAATGCAGGATCAACCTTCAATTTCACCATGGTTCTGTAAATGCACTAACCAAATGAAGAAGTCAACTACCAAAGCAATAGCACAGATAGTCAAACCAAGCCAAACCATTGTCCATCTCGGATAATCATTTTTCCTGCTTTTTACCCCTTTGTTTGGTGTGTGTGTTGGGGGGCGGGTTTCTATTTACCATCTTCACCCTCAGTTGAATTACATCTGACTTTTAAATGGCATTAACTGCCTCCTGCTTCAAATGAAGGAAAACTAGCAAAAATAGTACAATTTGGCAAAACATTCATGACCAAAGGAGTATCCCTTCTTAGCTGAGTTAAGCTTCAGACTGGATTTCATATGGTCCTTCCAGAAATTAAGCTTAACCAAAACTTTTTGTTTCTTGTATGTCACATGCCCGTTACCACCTCTAACCAAACACAAATACAAAACCACTGTCTTCCACAATGTTCTCCAAATCTACTCAACAGTCACAAACCAAATTTACACCATTAAGATTTCTCATAAAGGTGGAAGAGAGGTGTTCCATAATCAATACAAATTAAAACACTTTATCCACATTCCTTTGAGAAGGGCAAATTGCAAATCACAATTAAAGCCCTTCCACAGTTAAAACCATAAGGAGATAAGGAGGGAGGAAATTCCCCATTGAAGAACATTCCCAACTAACTGAAACCCAGTAAAAAAATCCAATTCCCAGATGATGGAACTTATAAAACAAAGACCAATATTCAAGGCAACCAAGCAAAGCCAATTCATATTGAGAGAAATGGGTATAACTCACAATTTATTGGACAAAAAGGGAAAGAAAAATACCTTGTTTTTCTTAGAGATGGGACGGCCGGCGTCGCTCCGACGGCGAGCGAGGGTAAGAACAGAGCGAGAGAGATGGGCGCGTGGCAGAGCGAGGTGGGAGGCGGGGTGGGCGGCGAAGAGGCGTTTGGATTGGGAGAGAGATAAGCTGGGTAATTTCATGGTGGTGTTATGCACCGAAGCCATAGCCATTTTGGAGAGGAAAGCCGGACTACTAGCAAGATATGATTACGATATCCAGTTCCTGCTTTAATGCTGTCGAGGTTTAAATATCTCTGGATGACAATGGGAGCAAGGGAACATACAGCCTAACGAAGAGGTGGAATCGTAGATACCTATAGAGGTGGTTATATATACATAAAAATACGATTTATAGACAATAGTAAACGAGGCCATTCATTAGATTTATTAGTGTCATACCCTTGTCATGCAAGAATATTAGTTATTTTTTATTTTAATATTATTAATATAAATAAATATTAAAATATATAATTTTAAAAGTAAATGATAATTTTGTAACCATAGAATTATTATTTTTGTATAATTTGTTTATTTTTTTTATTTTTATATGATGATTATATCGACTACTTTTAAAAACTGTCTAATATGTGAGATATTTTTTTACTTTTTAATAGAAAAATAAATATTTTTTAAATATTAATTTAACAATAAGTCATACTAATTACTTTATATATATATATATATATATATATATATATATATATATATATATATATATATATATATACAATTAAAAATTAAAAATAATATTATATTAATTCAATCTCTAAGATAAATATTTATGTAGTCAAGTAATTCTATATGGTTATTGCATGTCATTTTAAGACAAATTCTATATGGTTATTGCATATGTCATTTTATGTCTTACTCATATAGTTATATGTTTTTTGTTTTGAACCAACACTTATACATTGATGCTATCAAAATTTTATAAATTATAAAAATATATATTAATGTATATATAGAATGGTAATGTTTGAATATGAACAAATTTGTTTTTAGATCAATACAATCAATTAATTCATGGTACATAATTTTATATAAATCAATTACTTAAAACACAATTAAATGCATGACTTACATAAATACAATATTTATTACACATCGCCACAATTAAAGGGTTTGGAAAAATGCTTAGAGTAGTGGTGTCAATTAGACTAATATTCCATGGATATTTGATCTCGCTATATAGATATTGTATTAGACAGAAATGCATTAGCCACTAGGCATTTCTATATAGGCAACAATTTCTTGGTAGTCTTCATTTTATAATTTCGAAATTACACCTATAATATTGTAGACTTCGCGGAAGTTTAAAATTTTACAAAAATGCATTAACCCCTAGCCATTTCTATACAATATTTTTATTAAAGGTGTATTTGGTTATGAAAATTCTACCTTCCTCCCGAAGGACGATGAAGGTTTGCTCTTAGAAAGTCTAGTCACCCTAGAGGGGATAAATGGGGTAATAAGGAAATTTTAACAAACTTAGATAGAATAAGCTTGAAAAGAAAGAATTAGATAATCCGAGTCTAGATTGGACTCGTAAAATTGTAAACTCGTAGATACGTGAAAACCCTCATGGGACAGAAAACCATAGACAAGTGCTAGTCCAAACACCAAGTCAAATCCACTATTTTAAATCCACAAAATACAACAGAACCGACTCAACCACAATTGCTCCCTTAAACAATTACTTACACGCTTTCCTAGACTCAAAAATTCTCTTATATGATCTAGTACTTCCTAACCGAGGTAACCTTTACAACTAGGGACAACCGAGCTGAGTTAACCCTTACAGCTCGACCAAGGGACCTTACTCGTAAAGTAAGAAAGAGTATGTAACCGATTACAAGACTTGACAACTTAGAAAGTATGAGTACAATGACTTTTGCTTAAGTCATGTGTATCAACAATAATTCCAAGCAATCTTCAAGTCTTGAGAGTTGGCTTCTATCTATAGATGACCAAACAAATTAGCCGTTGTGACTAATTTCCGAATAGAAGTCCTTTTTGATCGTTGTAATTGTTCTTCCGAGTCGCTTAGAAAAGATCCGTTGGGATGTGAATGTTGTGCAACGGCTCTTAGCTCCTAAAGGTGCTCCAGTCGATTGGTGATGTCCGAAAAGTAAGGTGGAAACCACCGTTGAGTTTAGCGTTAAAATTTTTCAGCTTTGGAAACAGACAACCCCGACACAGACGTCTAAGCCTTGTTCGAAGTAGAAAAGCCTTGTCTCGCTGGTGATTGACAGACTTAAAGCCGCTTACTTTTATAATTCAAAAATAAGATAACCTCGTTTGGATAACCTATAAAAGTAAATCATTTTGGTTCTCAAAGTATAAAATACTTTTGGTCCAAGATTAGGCACAAATAATAATTTAATTAAGATAATTAAGTGCATAATTATCTTAGGCCTAGAAAAGTGAAATTTTCTAAGTCTAATATTCATTATACTCAAATTCCATCAAAGTCAGTCCTAAGAAAGATTAAGTTATAAGAGTGAAAACATTAGAGTATAAGCACTTGATTTGGACAAATAATTCTCAAACAAACATATCGACTTAGAAAGATGAATTAACACTGTAATTCCCTTTACTTCAAGATATGCAATCGAACTCGGATAAGAAGTGTTAGACAGATTAGTTGAACATGCGATAAATTCGAGTGATGTCCGAGTGACTCGTAAATGTCAATGTGAGAGGATAAACAAGAATGTGATTTCGAGTCAGTCTGAATCGAATAAAAACTTATGCAGGAGTTTCTATAACACTCAAAATATCTTGTAATCAAAACTTAAGAGGGATGAAGTTTGTACCTAAGTCCTTAGGTAGTACTCGAATGATCTTGTTTCGAGTCTAAGTCTTCAATCTCCCCTTTTTGATGAAAGACATTCCATACTTAGGTAGAAATTTTGTTAGTAAAATAATCATGAGTTTTCATTCTTACTTAGTAGAATATCTCATAATATAAAGTAATGAGTGAAATGATTCGTACTTAGGATATTTCTGCAGATAACTCATACAGCTAAGAATCATTAGTAATTATATCAAAGCGAGATAGAGAGAAAAATAATGCGAGCTGATATATCGGAGCAAGACTAAATAATAAAAAATTCAAACTCGTAAAAGTGAACTCGTAAATCAGTATGCTAAAAATAAGAACTTCATTCATATATATACGTAAAACACATAAAATACACGTAAAAGAGGGTGAGAAAACTCCCCTAAACAAGACAATAATTTTTCTAGTATTCTCCCTTTTGCCTTTCAAAGAAAAACAAAAAATAGGGAAGAATGTATCAAGTTGATACAATTGATGTCCGGACAAAAAATAAAAAATAAAACAAGAGAGCAAAAAAATTAAGATGTCGGATTTGGGGAGATCTAAGTTGAGGCGGATGAACGTGCAATGCGCCAGCGCCGGTATACTTGTGATGATGTTGAAGATCCGGGCGACGACAACACCGGTATCTCCTGAAGTGGCTCGGCCCGAGTGGCCGACCCGTAACTAGGTTGTCCAGAGGCTCATCCTCTTGGAAAGTTATAGAGGGGGCTGCTTCGGCTTGACCGCCGCGGATTGTCCAACATCCGCAGGGTCTTCTAACTCACTCGGATCGTTGTCCGAGGTTATCGGCTTTGGTCGAGGAACCGCAACACCTTGTCCCTCAGCCTTCTTCCTTCTTCTCCTCTTCCTTCTCTTCCTCCTTCTCCTCGTAAAGAGCCGCTCAGCCGCAGCTTTCTCTTCTTCTTCGCTCGCCTCTCCGGAGGGAGACTTGGCAAGGCTCGAGGACTCTTCGGACATGTCCGAGTTGTTTGGGTCCCGAGTGACCTTTGATCGCCTCTCTCGGAGGAGCTCGAGTATCTCCTGTTACTCCTTAACTAGATTCTTCATTTCGAGGAGCACATCTTGTTGCTCTCGAATATGAGATTTGACCATTTTCTCGGTTGATGGTCATGAATTGAAGGATGGACTTGAAGGAACGGAGAGTGTCTCTGATTTCCGCGGACATAGAAGTGAGCTTGTCTATCGATGCGGTAGACAGAGCAGCGAAGTGGCTTCGTGGAGGAGGACCCGAGGTGGAAGCACCGCCAGTGGAGGAGGGAGTGGGAGGTGAGTCTCGAGTCCGAGGCGGAGGGAAGGTTGCCTCGCTTCGAGCCGTGCACCCGGACACTAGGTTGGGTTTCCGGTACCCATATCCAAGAAGCTCTTTTCTACCAACGACGATGGCAGCCTCAAACACTTCGTTTGGGTCCGAAGGGAGCGGAACCTTGAATTGCTTGAAAACAAGGGTAAGAAGGGCTCCGAAAGGAAGAGGGTGGATTTCTTTGACCGAGCCGGCACTCGTGGCCATCTTCTCGATTATAGCGGAAAAGAGGTCTATGTCATAGCCCTCGAGAATGTCGAACAAAGATTTGAGAATCTTTGAGTTAGGATTTTCTTTGTCGGAATGATGAGAAAAGAAAGTTCACATCAGCAAGAAGCACGAAGTCTAGCCTCGGTCTTCATCTAAGTCACGTAAAAGTTCTTGCATGACTCGGGGACTTCTTTGGCATATTTTTCGAAGAACTCATCTACAATCTCGTTGAAAGGAATAAGATTGCAGTTGAGGAAGATAGATGAAACTTTAAAAAGACGATGGAGGAGAGAGAGATTTATGCAAACCATCAGATTGCGAACTCCGGAGGTGATGACCCCTCGGAGTAAGAAAGGTTTGAGTAGAACTCGATGAACGAGTTCTGGGTATATGAATTCGTTGAAGCATAGAAAGTTATATACTCGGTGGTTTTGATGTGCTTCAACTATAAAAAGGTTGTGGTTGGAAAGAACTTGTCATTCAACGTGAGATGTTTGGTGACTAAGATTTTGGAGGGGTTAGAAGGACCCTCTTGGGTTTGCTTGGTTCTAGGCTTCTTTGTTGCAGCACCCTAGAAAGTCCGGAGCGGAACCTCTCTTAGGCATGGTTGAAGTGTTTGAGAAGAAAGAGAGTGAACTCGAAGAAACGAGAGAGAGAGAGAGAGAGAGAGAGAGAGAGAGAGAGAGAGAGAGAGAGAGAGAGAGAGAGAGAGAGAGTACCGAGAGTGCCGAGAGCGCCGAGAGCTTAGATTGCGAGAGTAAGTAAGCAAGAGTTTAGGTTAGCAGAGAGTAAAATAGGGAAATGAAGGAAAAAGGATGCTATTTATAGCGAAAGAAATGTCCTTCATTATTCGTTCGACCTATACCTCCAACAGTCGCCTCGCATGTGTATGTCTGCTCAAATCTCCAACGGTTAGAATTCCAATGTCCTGTCTCCCAATGGCTAGTTCACCGATCGATGCGCTCGGTAGAGAGAGAGAGAAAGGAGAAATTTTAAAAGAAATTTATGAAATTCTCCACCGATCTAGAGATGATTTCGAAGTTTAAAGTCCATTTTTCTCAAAAACCGAGTCCGACTTAGTATGGTTTCTGAGTGACTCGAAAGCGCAAACAAATAACTCCTAGCTCAGTATCATCGGGTCAATCGAACTAATTGTTATTAAGACAAAGAAAAGAAACATGTAACACATAATCATGCAAGATAATTTCACTTATAAGAACATATAATCATGCATTTATCATGCCAAGTTCATTCCTAATAAAACAAAACCGATCCTCACTAAGTGGCTTAGTAAAGATATCAGTTAACTAAACTTTTGTAGGAATGAATTCAAGTTCAATATCACATTTCTTAGAATGGTCTCTCGGAAAATGATACCCGACCTCAATATGATTTGTCTTTGAGTACTCGAACCGGATTCTTAGTGATGCTGATTGCACTCGATTTTCACACTTGATTGGAATTAATTTGAATGAAAGTCTAAGGTCTTTCAAGTGTTGCTTGATCTATAGAATCCGAGCACGAAGCATGCTCCAGCTTGCAATGTACTCGGATTCAGCAGCTGACAGAGCGATTGATTTCGCTTCTTTGAGTTCCACAATATAAGGGATTGACTCGAAACCGACATGCTCCTGAGGTGCTCTTTCTATCAACCTTGTATCCAGCATAGTCAACATCCGAGTATCCAAGTGAGGGTCGGTTCCGAGTTTCTTAAGAACCATAGACCTAGAGTCCGAGTTCCTGCAAGATATCTAAAAATTCTCTTCACCACAGTGAGATCCGATTCTTTTGGATTAGCTTGGAATCTTGCACACAGGCATACACTAAACATAATGTCCGACCTCATCGGATGTAAGGTATAGCAGAGATCCAATCATACCTCGATAGAGTTTCGATCTACTCGCTTTACCTTTTTCATCCGAGTCCGGCTTCATGTCTGCTACTCATTGGTGTTGCTACATGTTTTGCATCTTGAATCTTGTACTTCTTCAACAATTCCTTGGTATACTTAGATTGATGGACATAGATGCCATCTTTGTCTTGCTTGATTTGTAGACCAAGAAAGAAATTGAGCTCTCCCATCATGCTCATTTGGAATTCTCGTCTCATTAACTCGGAAAAATCTCGACAAAGATTTTCATTAGTAGCTCCAAAAATTATATCATCAACATAAATCCGAGCGATAAGAAAGTCTTTCCCCTTGGTTTTTATGAAAAAGAGTTTTGTCAATCTGACCTCTTTTGAAATTATTTTCAACCAAGAAACTGCTCAGTTTTTCATACCAAGCTCTGGGAGCTTGTTTAAGACCATAAAGAGCTTTTGCAACTTGAAAATATGATTGGAAATTCGAGTTTTCAAATCCATGGGGTTACTCGACAGAGACTTCCTCTTGAATGAAACCATTCGGAAAAGCACATTTGACATCCATTTTATACAATTTAATATTCATGTTTGATGCAAATGCCAAAAGGATTCTCGATTGCTTCAACTCTAGCAACTCGGTGCAAAGGTTTCCCCACAATCAATCCCTTCTTCTTGATTGTAACCTTGAGCTACAAGTCTAACCTTATTTCGACTACCAACCAATCTCATCCAGCTTTGTTCTTGAAAACCCATTTGGTTCCTATGATTGGGTGGTCGAAGGTCGTTTGGTCAAAGTCCCGACTTGGTTTCTCTCAAATTGATTAAGTTCCTTTTGCATGGCCTCTAACCATTCAGGTCCATTTAGGGCCTCTAGTGCACTTCTGGGTTCGAGTTAATGATATGAATGTAGTGAATGCACATAGATTTTGCAAAGAAGAACGAGTTCTTACCCCATTGTTGATGTTAGACCATATGTTCTCGAGTGGGTGGCTCGAAACATATTTGAATGCTCTACCTGTTCTCTAGTTCACCAGATTTGTAGGTCGAACTGGTTGATCTTCGATGATCCGATCCGACCGAGCTTGCTCATCTATTTGGCCTTCAACGATTCCGAGCTGGTTCTTAAGCTGGTTCGGTCCGAGTCAAGACATTCCGAGCCGCCTCATTCTGATCCGCTTTCCTTTTACTCGTCTCGAGCTCGGCTTCGGCAAGATCATCTTCATCTCGACCGAGTTTCAAATATGAAAATGTTGACTCACTTGGTTTCCGCTAATCAATCTCATCAAACACAACGTGGATGCTTTCTTCCACTTTGTTGGTTCTTTTATTGAAAATGCGATATGGTTTACTATGAGATGAATAACCAAGAAAGATACCTTCATCTCGATTGAGTATCAAACTTGGTCAGGTGATCCTTACCATTGTTGTGAACATAACACTTACATCCAAAGGGTTTGAAGTATGGGATGTTGGGTTTCTTTCCTCGTAGAGCTCGTATGGAGTTTTCTTCCAAATGGGTCCGATGAGGCATCCGTTCGATGTGTAGTTTGCTCGTGTTGACTCGCCTCGACCCGTAAATATTAAGCTAGATCATGTTCAATCATCATTGTCATTCCTATTTCTTCAAGAGTTCGGTTCTTTCTCTCCACTACTCCATTCTGTTGAGGAGTTCGGGTGCTGAGAAGTTGTGAGAGATACCATTCTTATCGTAAAACTCTGCAAAGTCCGAGTAATCAAACTCCCTTCCATGGTCGAGCTCGAATTCTTGTAATCTAAGTCCGAGACTCTACTTAAATTTTCCTGTAGAGCTTGCTGAACTCTTTTAAAGCTTCATTTTTGTGCTTAAGAAAACAAACCCAAGTAAATCGCGAGTCATCAAAAATCACAAGTACATATGATTTACCTCCGAGACTCTTTACAGGATTTCACCACATAGATCCATATGCAACATTTCAAGCACTTTGGATGTGAAAATAGTTTTGAGAGATTTGAAAGATGATCCGACTTGTTTCCCTTTTGTGCATGTTTCACAAATTTTATCTTTCTTAAATGCACAGTTAGGTAAACCTCTAACTAAGCCATGAGATGCTAGCTTCTTGATAGTATGCATACTAACATGACCTAGTCTACGATGCCATGTCCAAGAATCATCATGTAAGGATGCTTTTAAACAAGATAAATTTTGACTTGGATCGAAAGAGGAATAGTGTAGGTATTACCCGAGAGCTTAGTCTCTTTGGTGGTTGCATTAGAAATATAGCAATTTGTCCGAGTGAACCTTACCTTTGACCCTTGTCGCACAATTGAGAGATACTCGAGTAGATTGTACTTTAATCCCTTGACAAGATAGATCGGGCTAACCAGGTTGTCTCCTTTCCCAATCTTGCGTATTCCAACTATCTTGCCCTTATCGTCAACGCCAAAAGCGACTTTGCCTCCTTTGTAATCTTCCAACTCGTAAAAGAGTCTTAAATCTCCCGACATGTGGCGTGAGCATCCACTGTCTAGGTACCAATGACATTTTGTCTTTTTCTCGAGTTACCTCCCGAGGATTTCTCCTCGGTGTCCGAGTTGTCGAGTCCGACTCGGATCCAGCTTCCGAGTCCGTTAATGCCATCGGACACTTCGAGTTGTCGAATCTTCATCTTCTTCAAATGAGTCTTCCTCACTCCATGTGGCCATCATGGCCTTCTTCTTCTTTCTGTCCCTCTTTCTCCTTGGACAGTCTTTGACTATATGATCTTTGCCGCCACATTCAAAACAACTAGAGTTCTTAGTTAAAGATAACTTTGAAGGGGGGAATGTTTACCTTTTGTGTCATTCTTATCTTTTTTGTATAACTCTTCCCTTGGCCTCCTCTCCCATTTCTTATGCTTTATCATTCTTTTGAAGCCTCGAGCAATGAGTGCCATGGGATCTTCTTCTGAATCTAAGAAACTTAAATTTTCTCCTCTCGCTTTCGAGGTTTCAGCTGCAATGTTCTTTTTGGTACCGACCTCAACATCCTCTTCTTTCGGATGGATTTCATGGGTAAGTAACTTCCCAATCAGTTCGTCTGGCTTTAGTTGAGAGAGGTTTTGAGCTTCCTCAATGGCTGTCACCTTGCGACCCCATCTTCTCTTGGGTAGACTTCTTAGAATTTTCCTGCACATTTCTTCGTGAGAAATCTTTCTACCCGGATATTTGAGATTGTTTGTAATCTCGGTGAAGCGTATAAACATCCGAGTGATGTTTTCTTCTGGCTCCATCTTGAACAACTCATATTTGTAAAGATATTGACTTATCTTCGCTTGTGTCACTTGGCTTGTTCCTTCGTATGTGTTGACAAGAGTGTCCCACACATCTTTAGTCGTGTCACAAGCCGACACTCTATTGTATTCTTCCGAGTTGATGACGCACATTAGAATGTTCATTACTTTAAAGTTCTTTCCGAACTTTTCCGACTCTTCATTGGTGTACTCGAACTTTGCTTTAGGTACAGTGTCTTGTATCTTCCATCTTCATGGGAATATAATTGCCTTCTTGCATGATGTTCCAAACATCTTCATCGCTGTCTAGCAGAAAGCATTCCATTAGCTTCTTCCAAGTGTACGAAATTTGATCCTTTGAACTTAGGTGGTTTGATGGAAGATTTTCCTTCATCAAACTCTCCATTGTTCCGAGCCATCCGATCTTTAGACCTTTAGGTTGTTAGACCCTTTCGAAAGGCTAAGCTTTGATACCAATTGAAGGTTTGCTCTTAGAGAGTGTTAGTCACCCTAGAGGGGGTGAATAGGGTGATGAGGAAATTTTAACAAACTTAGATAGAATAAGCTTGAAAAGAAAGAATCGGACAATCCGAGTCTAGATTGGACTCGTAAAATTGTAAACTCAAAGAAGCGTGGAAACCCTCCCGGGGCGGAAAACCACGGACAGTGCTAGACCAAGCACCAAATCAAAACCACTATTTTAAATCCACAAAATACAACAGATCGACTCAACCGTAATTGCTCCCTTAAACAATTCCTTACACGTTTTCCTAGACTCGAAATTTCCTTATCCGATCTAGTACACTACAAAGAAAACAATAAATTAGCGTCGGACAAAATCGGACGCCAAATCCAGAAAATCCGACGCTAAACGTCTTTAGCGTCGGATTAGAGTCGGATAAAATTTTGACGCAGAAGACCTCGACGCTAAAAAATTTAGAGTCGGATTCACCATCCGACGCTAATTAGCGTCGGATTCTTGCTATTAGCGTCGGATCCGACGCTAACAACGTCGGATTTGAATCCGACGCTAATGTCGTTTTCTTTTTATAACCGCTTCATTTTAGCGTCGGATTTTTGTGTTTAGGGTCAGCCTTTTTGACTCAAATAGCGTCGGATTTTGGGTGCGACACTAAAATCCGACGCTAAATGTTCCATTATTTTGCCGTAGCTTTTTGAACATTTGTTATTCCGTTTTTACATATATTTCCTGCAAAACATTTACATAAAAGTCCGACTTCTTCTCTACACAGTAATATACAAATACACAAATACATTGTGATTCATTGTTTGCACAATCATCCACAAACCACCAAGTATTCATCATCCTAACAACTACCTAATATCCAACAAACCGGTTCAAAGTTAAACAAAGCAATTCAACAAACAAACCAATTCAAAGTTCAATAAACAAACCATGCTAAGAAATTAGTTAGAACCACCGGACATCCTGTCAACTTGTGATTGGAGGTTTTGAATGAGTTTCATTGCTTCTTCCATGGCTTTTTGCTGATTCTCGACCATTTTTCTTTGCTCTTCCATGACTTTTTGATGACTCTCGGTTAATTTTCTCTGCTGATCAAGTTGTTCTTGGGTTGATTGAAGTTGTGATTGTAGGCGAGAATAAGCCGAGGAATTGTAGGTAGCACCTGTAGAGGATGTCGAGGCGAGTAGGCTTCTCGTAGAACATTGTTGCGGAATTACCCAATCCATAGATGGTTTATTTTTGCTCCATCCACCCGACACCTCATAGTAGAGGGTCTCGCCTCTTTTGTCCCCTCCTCGAATACCACGCTCGGCTCTAATCGCTTCATATTTTTCCTGCAAAGGGAAAGTATCCATTGTACATTCAATACGAATATCCCCTACAATTGTCCATTTCACTCTATTTGCTTGTAAAGGTTTACGGAGATAATATTCTTACCCACAGAGATTTGGACCGGTCATCGACAAAAACCTTTCCAGATTGAGCATCATCCTTACTACGACTCCTCACAAACAATGCAGATGGAGTAGGATTCTTCCCTTCCTTAATCTAGGCATAAAATTATGCAATAAAGTTACACAAACTAAATTATGTGTATAAAATGAAAGAAAACCAAAATACTAGAGTTTATACCATTTGGACTGCGAGATCTGCGGTTGAGACCGACCCTTGACTATGTAAGGTTCCTGCTTTTGGGCCTTCTGTCCTATTCTTGAAGCATTGGGCAGATTTTTTGAAATTCAGAGGTACTTCTTAGCCCCTTCAACCTCTCTCGCCCTCATCCGACAACCAAGTTATTGGTTTATCATCGGGCCTTTTTCCGACCTTGCTCGCTAAATTCCTCAAATTTTTACCAACTTTCTTCTTCCACTCTGCATAGACTTCTTGAGAAAGTTCTGGAGCCCAAGTATACTTACCCTGTTTTACACAAATATTAACAAACATAAATTGAAAATATTAAAAACTACTCATATATATCCAATTGTTTTCAAGTTTTTTACCTCAAAAGTCCTCCACAAAAGTTGTAACTCTTCTTTAGGGAGATTTGATAAACATGTGCACTGGCCATTGTAGAAACTCTTGATATCATCCGATATAGCTCGTGACAACTTCGACTTAGTGAACCTGCAATAAAATTATTAAGTTAAAACTACCCAAAGAATACGAAAAATAAAGCTGTATTATCGAGACATACCACCGAGTTATCATCATCCTTTGCCAAAAGTCTCTTCCTGCAAGCTGCCCCTTGTTGTGAGCTATCTCCCTGTGATGATGATGATTGAGTCCGGACTATAGCATGATCAGCCCCAACATTGGAATCGGAACCGAAGTAGGCGCACCATGATTTAGCGCAAAACCTTTTGTTCGAGGCATACTTGTATATACAACGAATAATGTCATGCAAAGAGAATTTAAGTATATATATTCAAAAATCAATTAATATACACAAAAAATCAAAACATACATCAAAATCATAACATAGATCGTTGGTTATCAATGTCACGAGATTACAATATTACTTCAAAAATCATCATCATCATTAGCTACAATGTCATCATCAATGTCATTATATAATAAAAAACTATCATCATCCGCCTCCACTTCAAAATTATCATCCTCGTTTTCAGCATTGAAATCGACTTCATTAGCTTCCTCTTCAATTATGTCCTCAAGTTCATTTTCAAATCCTTCTTGGACTCCTTCGAACTCACACAAAGTAGGAGGATTTTCATTAGTATCCTCTTGGAATGCTTTGTATCATTGAGTGGTGCTTCAATGGTTGATCTTGGTTTTATCTTAATCACCGCCCACCATTGGTTTCTATCGTTCCTTATACTTGGATAAGGGGTAAAATACACTTGCATAGCTTGGGATACCAGTACAAATGGATCATACTTTGGGTACTTCTTTGTATGGTTGACATCCACTAATTTATATTGTTTGTGTATATTAATACCCCTTATAGAATCAAACCATTCACATTTGAACAAAACTGTCTTGTAAGAGCGAGAATCCCCAACATACTCTAACTCAATCACCTCTTGAAGAATGCCATAATAATGAATGTCATCTACCCCTTTCACGGATACCCCATAGCTCATACTGGCCTTGTTTTGACCGTATTTATAGGTGTGAAAGTTGTAATTATTTATGTAATAATGGTTAAAACTACGCACATTCTTCTTTGGACCAAGTGCCAAACTTTTAATTACTCCATTGTTCTCGTTCAAATGAAAAACCTACGCCATTAAAATATAAGTTAATGAAAATGTAATACATATTTAAACCACTCGCAACACAACATCAATATACTAACCTTCTCTCGAAACCATTTTGGGAATTCTTTATCAAACTTACTCCATACTTCATCTTTCTTAATACGTGGATGTAGTGTAATCATTTCATCTTCAAATTGCCTTAGTTGGGGAAAATGCTTATTATTAGGTCGTTATCATTAAAAGATAATATATGACAAAATTATTCAAGTTGATAGTCGTACCGTTCATAATCCTCTAATATTTCACAATTCTGAAGAATGTATGCATGAGCTGCATCATACTCGCGTTGATCAAGGTATCTCATACGTCCTTCACTGGGGCATACCCGACATTAAAGGAGAAGACATCCGGAATGTGTTCACCTTGATTCTCCTCTGTATGAGGATATACATTTCGCACAAGATCTCTTGTTTTTGTGTCAACATTTTGCTCAAAGTAAGCGGCACAAAAATTTGAAATCTCCTCTGTTAGATATGCATTGCATATGGACGGTTCAACACGAGCTTTATTACGGACTTTCTTCTTTAAATGATGCAGAAATCTGCATCATAAGTATAAATATTTACTATCATCACTACAAAATATTAATTGAAAACTTGATAAAAATCACTTGATACCTTTCAAAGGGATACATCCATCTATATTGAACGGGTCCACCTACTTTAGCCTCATATGGTAAGTGGACAGGAAGATGCTCCATCACATTGAAGAAAGATGGAGGGAAGATCATCTCCATCTTACATAGTATTTCGGAGATATTTGCCTCTAATCGGAGCACATCCTCCGTTCGCAAATGAGTGGCGCATAAATCCCTGAAGAATTGGCTTAGTTCCGTAAGGACTTTCCAAACATTTGGAGGCGGTAATTCCCTCAAAGCTATGGGTAATAATCGCTCCATAAGGATGTGACAATCATGGCTTTTCAAATTATGCAACTTTGCATTTTTCCATCAACACATCGACTTAAATTACTAGCATATCCATCGGGTAACTTAAGTTGTTTTAGCCACTCACATAAAGCTTTTCTTGCCTCTTTACTCGGAACATATGGAGCGTGCGGAACAGTTTCGGTTCGTCCTCCATCGGCATGTTCGATAGTCCGAATGTTTAGTTTTTGACGCTTACAATGAGTGGCTAAATCCTTTCTTGAGTTGATGTCATCCTTAGTTTTTCCCTTCACATCCATGATTGTGTTGATTACTTGATCAAACACATTCTTTTCGACATGCATGACATCTAAATTGTGACGTATGAGAAGATTTTTCCAATACGGCAATTCCCAGAATATGCTTCGTTTTGTCCAATTGTGAGACTCGAGATAACCACCAATTGAGCCATGATAATCAACAGAGTTAGGCATTGTACATATGCGATCCCATATTTGATCACCTTTAAGACGAGGAGGAGGAGGTGAATAGTCGACCTTATTTTTCAAAAAGCACTCTTGTTAGACCTAAAACGATGACCTTCGGGAAGAAATTGTCTATGGCAATCAAACCATGTGGTCTTCTTCCCATGTTTTAGTCTGAATGCTTTCGTGTTTTCCATGCAATAAGGACAAGCTAATTTCCCGATGTCATCCAACCCGAAAGCATACCATATGCTGGAAAGTCACTTATTGTCCACATAACTGCTCCCTTCAACGTAAAGTTATTCTTTTTCGAAACATCATACGTTTGAAGCCCAACATCCCACAAGTGCTTCAATTCCTCAATGAGTGGTTGTAAATAAACATCAAGTTTCCCCTTAGGACTTTTTGGGCCAGGAATCAACAAAGTAAGAAACATGAATTGTCTCTTCATGTACAACCAAGGTGGTAAATTGTATGGAGTTGCAATTACGGGCCAACAGGAGTACGTGCGCCCAAAATTGCCAAATGGGGCGAAGCCATCGGTACATAAACCTAATCGAACATTGTGAGGTTCGGCGGAAAATTCCTTGAAAGTGACATCAAAATGCTTCCATGCTTCACTATCACATGGATGTGCCATTGAGCCACTTTCACGTGGATTTTCATAATGCCACCTCATTTGGGCCGTTGTGCCATTCGTCGCATACAATCTTTGTAATCTCGGCCCAATTGGAAAGTATATTAGTACTTTCTTTGCAATACCTTTACCCCTCAATGTCTTCTTCTCATATCTATCGACCCCACAATGCTCACATCTATCCAAATTAATTTTGTCTTTCCAATATAACATACACCCATTTGGACAAACATCAATTCTCTCATGTGGAAGTTCCAAAGCGGCAAGCGGCTTCTTTGCGAGAATAATAAGTGTCGGTCAACTCAGTATTAGGTGGACACATTTCCTTCATCAATGCCAACAAATTGTCAACAGCTCTATTTGGGAGATTAAACTCACATTTGAT
The DNA here is from genome assembly GCA_021018815.1 of Talinum fruticosum. Taxonomy (NCBI): domain Eukaryota; kingdom Viridiplantae; phylum Streptophyta; class Magnoliopsida; order Caryophyllales; family Talinaceae; genus Talinum; species Talinum fruticosum. The sequence continues at coordinate 7,377,920 of JAITYX010000011.1, forward strand.
GTTAATGAGCCGTGAGATTACCGACAATAAGGACAAATCACACCCCTCGTACAAAGGCCTCTTAGCCGCTTCCAACATTTCAAAGAATTTTTTGCATCTTCATTTGGTTCCTCATCCACACTTTCATCATCAATTCCATGTTGAGGACATAGGCCCAAATGCATCCATCAACATTTCATGCATTGATTCAACTTGTGGATTTGACGACCCTTGGTTGTTCATTTCTAAATCAGGGTAAGTCTCTCCATGGTTAACCCAATGAAAATAATTAGCGCGAAACCCATGTTTATACAAATGTAATTTCACGGTATCCTCATCTAAGAAAGGCACGTTGCCACATTTACTACAAGGGCACCTCATCTTCTTCGACCTCTTGAAGCTTTCTTCTTATTTAGCAAATGGAATAAATTCCTCTTCTATCCTACGAATGAACTCCTTATTCAAGTATTTTCCATCAAACCTTTTATACATCCACTCTCTATTTGTCTCCATTATCTGCAGATATATACGATTTTAAAATAATTTAGTATGTTCATCTTTTAAAATTAACAATCAAAAAACTTGCGTAATGTTTTACATTGTATTTTTTTAATGATAATTGCATGCCCTACATCTTTCTACGAGGGATAAGTGGTCCTATACCCATTCAAGAATAATATAATATTAGATCGTGCAGCTTACGTCCTTGCATACTTTGACAAAATTTCGGCAGCATTTCCCTTTAGTTCTCCAAGTACGATCTATAAAGATGAGATGAATAATGCCTATGGTAAAATAATTCACCCAGACATTACGCACCACATATTTATAATAGTACCTAGAGAACATATGGAAATTGTCGCCTTAAATTTGTCAAAGTGTATACAAGGATTTAGTAACTACACAACCTAATACCATATTATTCTTAAACTGTCCAACACGGACAATTCAAAAACTTGTACATAACAAAGTTTTATATCAACACCATACACATGAGAATGTGTATAACTTGCTGATATACCTTGTTATGTACAAATTTTTGAACGCGTTTTCTAAGCTTTATGAAATGCATATATATATATATATATATATATATATATATATATATATATATATATATATATATATATATATATATATATATATATATATATATATAACTAATAGCTACCTTGCATTAAAAAAACAACAAACAGAAAGATATACCTTGCATTAAAAAGATATGCCTTACATTACAAATTATAAATCTGAATGATAAATAGACATGAAGTTTGATAGTTCTAATTGCAACAAAAACACGCAGACAATTCAGTTCCTTCATAGTATAGCTAGATTGAGAGAGAGAGAGAGTACCGATAACTACCCAACTCAGTAGAGCAACTAAATTCTTGACTCCCAAATTCTCAAATCCAAATTAACGTTCGAATTAGAAAAAAATAACAAACAAATACATCGCTTCATGTTAAAATCCATATTGGCTTGTTATTATCATTGAATACCACAATATAATATTCAGTGGTTCTAATAAACAAGATTAAGCCTTTAAAACTATGCAAAGAACATGTAGCTAGCTAGACCTAGCTAGACAGAAGCAATAATTTTTGAAAGGGGGACTGGCCATGTGCATTGCAGATGGGAGATATATGTGCATTGCGAAGCAATAATTTCTAACATAAGAAAGCTACATATCCCTCCAAGGGACTAAGCGACATAATCAACATCGTCTAAGGGATGTGAGCTAATGTACACATATCGAGTGTGTAATCAAAAATCAAAAATTACATCAATCATACTTAGCGACAATTGAAAACTCCTAATAACAACATATAAGTTTTTCAAAAAATTGTAGTCTATAAAGATATTAGTTAATTCAATGATTAATATCTTCTCAAATGTCTTTTTAAAGTGATCGACAATAATTAATAATAATATTAAGTAGCTACATAAATTAAAATTTGAATTTAATAATCATACATCTTTCATAGGTCTATCATATGCTATCTTTTTTTTTTTTTTTAAAGCAATGGTGGGTTTATGGTAGTGGAAAATTATGAAAAAGGAGAATAAGTTAATAGCTCGGATCATAACAAATCACATGAAGAAAAAAAGGTATCTTTAAGCCATAAATGACCTGAATTATTACTCATCTAGAGCTCATCGAGGGTATTTGTATGTAATACAAATCATTATCGAAGTCAATCTAACCATTGTCGATCAATGGGGGCCGGAGCAAGCAATTGCACCAGCCAAGCAATTCAGGCACCAAACAATATCGAATTACACTAGAGAACAAGGAAAACATCAAAATATTGTAGATTGCCCAATTAAACATGTTTCAAATTTTTATCCTATTGTCCTCACCATGTTTCTCAATTTCATTTAATCCAAACATTTACACTTTGCTACACTTCTCCATAATTTCCAAAACTTCATGAATCTTACAAGCGTGTAAACTATAAATGGGGGTAGGCCACAGATGGCGTCAAGAAAGTCTTACGTGAGGGATGATGAGGTCTTCTTTCACATAAAGTAGATTCTCCACGAAGCTGTCCGCACTTCACGAAATTCGAGAACAAGCTGCCGCTGAACATCTCGCAGAAAGTCCCCAATAGTATCGCCTTTGCGTACATGAAGAATCAAACCCAAAAAAAGTACAAAGTAATGTTCGGATGAAAGTCGAACAGGCAACATAGATGTACTCGAATAGACGTAACTCCTAAAAGTATATCTTTTATTGACCTGGATTACTTGTCGATGGCCAGTCCCATCCCAAGATCGAATAGACATAACTCCTAAAAACAGATATTTCATCAAAACTTTCTATTTTTGCGAAAATGGGAACTTTTGTTAATTCTTCTTTTGATTTTGTAGATTTTTTGTGGATATTTTCTATTCCAACCTTTTGAGCTTAATGTATACATTTCTCTGCCCCCCCACCCCGCATATTTTAGGAACTTTTACATTTGTGACTATCCGGGCCAAAAACAAAAGGAGAAAGAGTTTTGGGTGGAGCTTGAAATAGCTTTGGTGGGAAACTTAGGAGTTGGAATCTTCAAGTCTTTCGTAAGTCCGTTGCGTAAACTCTTAATATAGAAGCAATCTTTTGAATCATACACCAAACAATGGCATTCTTAGCCTTCAAATACAACATTCGTATTGGCAAGTAAACCCAATGACTAGAGTATGTTCTTTCCAATCAAAGTCTCAAGAATGTTTGTTCCTATTGCCTCCGGCACTATTTCAATACATTGCATACTTACATGGTTGCATCTCTTTGAATTTGCCATCCTAAAAGAATGAGGAAATTGAACCTTTAGTGACTCGACCAAAGTTACAAATCAGCCCAAAAAGAGTACCTTTGAGCTATCTTCACCTCAATGCATGCTAGAACGATGTAATGGATATTACTAACCACATACAAGACTCGAAAGTGTGAATTACATAAAAGCAGGATTATGTAAGTGTGCCATACAAATTGAGCTTAGCACCTCTCGTGCTCAAAGAACCTGCATATTTGCACACTACATGGCTTAAGTGACAGAGTTATTGGGATTCTGTCCATGTAGCGAACAATGGTCGAGCACCGGCTCAATGACTAGAGCACATGGCCAGGAGATGTTGCCGACAACGGAAAAACCAAACTACACCAATAATCTCCTGCTTAGTGCCTCAGCTAAGGGCTTGTTTTTGTGGGGGTGGAGGTTGTGGGGAGGGACTAACTAGTAGGAAGTGGGGAAACTTGCAGCATTACTCCTACAATCGAATTGTAGAGAGGCGGTTTGTCTCGGACCCTAGATTCGAAGGCCTTGACAGCCTACTATTCCACAGAAAAAGAAGCAAACAAGTAGAATGAAATATTCATACTTTTAGAACTTTCAAGTTAAAATGGCATAATAATGGCTAAATCGAAGCCTCGGACAGAGAGAAATTATGGAAAATTCACTTTGGAGAACCAAATGTCAAATTTCGATAAACAAAAACATACCTGAAAATTGAAATTGCTTCCAAATGTTATGCTCGGGAGGTCGGGAATGTGAGGGAGCTCGGGGGCACGATGAACGAGAATTGGCGGCAGCAGAAACGCCGACAGAGAGTGGCGGATCGGGAGGAGGTCGGGAGGCTGGATTTCGTGGCAACGACGGCTGGGCGAGAGACTTAGAGAGAGAGAGAGTGATGAAGCACGACTTAGAGAGAGAGAGTGACGGTAAGCGGCCGCCTGAGACGAGCGAAGACGTCGCGGCGAGCGAGAGCGAACCGGAGCGAGCTTTGTGTTTAAGGCGAGGCATACGCCGGTGACCGAAGAAACCGGCGCAGGATGGGAGTGAAGACGCCTGGTCTTGGAAAGGAGAGAAGGCGTCGCTGCAGGAGAGGAGTGCAATGGTGGTTGGCGTTTAGGGGGAGGGAGGAGGCAGAGAGTTAGGGATTGAAAATTAGAGTCTCGTGAAGGGGAAAGTAGAATTAGCTCTTAGAATTAGTCAACGTTAGCGTCGGACATAACAATCGGACGCCAATTAGAGTCGGAATTTTAATCCGACTCTAAATTTGGACGCCAATTAGCGTCGGATTGTAATCCGACTCTAAAATCGAACGCTAATAGAGTCCGATTTTTTTCCGACTCAAATAGTGTCTTTTTAGAATCCGACACTAATTTCGTCACTATTAGAGTCGGATTTTGTTGTGGTCTCTAAATTGCGACGCTAATCACGAGTTTTTTGTAGTGGTACTTCCTAACCGAGGTAACCTTTACAGCTTAGGGACAATTGAGCTGAGTTAACCCTTACAACTCGGTCAAGGGACCTTACTCGAAAGTAAGAAAGAGTATGTAACTGATTACAAGACTTGACAACTCGGAAAGTATGAATTACGAGTTGGGAGTTGTAAATAGAAGATTGAGTATGAGTACAATGACTTTTGCTTAAGTAATGCGTATCAATAATAATTCCAACAATCTTCAAGTCTTGAGAGTTGACTTCTATTTATAGATGACCAAGCATATTAGCCATTGTGACTAATTTCTGAATAGAAGTCCTTTTTGATCGTTGTAACGGTTCTCTTGAGTCACTTAGAAAAGATCCGTTGGGATGTGAACGTTGTGTAACGGCTCTTGGCTCCTAAAGGTGCTCCAGTCGGCTTGGTGATGTCCGAAAAGTAAGGTGGAAACCACCGTTGAGCTTAGCGTTGAAGTTTTTCGCTTTGGAAACAGACAACCCTTACACAGCGTCTAGGCCTTGTTCGAAGTAGAAAAACCTTGTCTCGTTGGTGATTGACGACTTAGAGCCGGTTTCTTTTATAATTCAAAAATAAGATAGCCTCGTTTGGATAACCTACAAAAGTAAATCATTTTGGTTCTCAAAGTATAAAATACTTTGGTCCAAGATTAGGCACATATAATAATTTAATTAAGATAATTAAGTGCATAATTATCTCAAGCCTAGAAGAGTGGAATTTTCCGAGTTTAATATTTATTATACTCAAATTCCATCGAGTCGATCCTAAGAAAGATCAAGTTATAAGAGTGAAAATATCGAGTATAAGCACTTAATTTGGACAAATAATTCTCAAACAAACATATCGACTTAGAAAGATGAATTAACACCGTAATTCACTTTAATTCAAGATATGCGATCGAACTCGGATAAGAAGTGTTAGAGAGATTAGTTGAACATGCGATAAATCTGAGTGATGTCCGAGTGACTCGAAATGTCAATGTGAGAGGATAAACAAGAATGTGATTTCGAGTCGGTCGAATCGAATGAAAACTTATGCAGGAGTTTCTATAACACTCAAAATATCTTGTAATCAAAACTTAGGAGGGATGAAGTTTGTACCTGAATTCTTAGGTATTACTCAGAATGATCTAATTTCAGAATATGAGTCTTCAAACTATACGCTTTGTACTCCCAATTCCTCACATGCGTTTACATAGCCTAATTTTACTGTATTATATTTATTATTTCTGACAATAAGAAAGCAAAATAAGAAGAATTATGTGATGGCAAGGGCATACTTATGGAAGGTGCAGGTTAAGAGTGTGATCCCAACAAGTGCTTAGCTTTTGTTTTTTTACGTTTGAATTATCTTTATTTGTTTCTAAATTCTTTTTTTTTTTTTTTTTTGTATTTCTAGCATTTAATTATTTTCTATAAAATAATAAAATTACCTTATGATCCCTTTTGTTTTTTTGCATAATTTAGTTTGAATTATCTTTGTTTGTTTCTAGCTTCTTTTTTTTTTTTTTGTGTTTCTAACATTTAATTATTTTCTACTAAACAATAAAATTACTTTATGATCCCTTTATTTTTGCATAATTTAGTTATATTATGTTTGTGTAGAATAAGTCATTCTTTTATGAACAACACTATTATTATTTTATTATTACTAATTTTTTGTATTATTTTTTTAACAATTTTTAACTCTTAATTTAAAGTCATTTAACGTTTTGTACTTAAAATTATTTTCGTTCATTAAAGATCAGTAACTTTTCCAAAAAAAAAAAATTGAAGCGTGATGTTATAACACAGTGTATAATACTCTTTAAGATGATGTATAATAATCTTCGTTTAGTGAACAATAGTCAATCTACTAGGCAGTGTACAATACGCTTCAGGATGGTGTATAATATTCTATAATATACAATTCTCCTCATGAGGGCATAAAATAGTCTATAAAAAAAAAAAGAAACAAAAAAATATGAGTACGGACAAAAATAACAATAGTACTGCTTCTAGTGAATAATAGTCAAATAATTCGTGTACAATAATCTAAAGTACGCTAAATATACTTCTAATGTACACTAAAAATACTTCTAATGTACACTAAAAATAATTAAATCACAGAGTGAATTTTCTCAACTATAAATATGTCCACTAAACAAAAGAAAACAAATGTACAACAAAGACAAATCTAATGTACACATCGTCGTCCTTACATCGACAACAACATATATAAAAAAATAAATAAGTAAGATTATCTTTAAAACACATATATAATGTACATAAAACGCTAAAAATGAGATGTAACTAAATCAAAGCTTAATTTGAATTTCTTTACTAAACACATGTACCTTAAATATGAACTTAATATACACAAAAGAAAATCAGATCTAATTGAGAAAACTTTGCCTTCAAAACAATATTTCACTTATTTCGTTGATTATTCTTTTCAAAATCCATCTTAAACTCTAAAATCTGAACAAAAATAAAATTACACCAAAATATACACTAATTGCAACAAAATGAATGAGAAATTATCCGTCGAAAAATAAAATGAAGAAATCGAGAGAAGGAAAGAAGAAAAACACAAATAAAAATAACACTAGTATAAAACACATATCCGATGTACACTACACATTCGTCTCATCGTACACTACACATTCTTCTAATGTACACTAAAAATGAAAATACAATTAACACTACTACAACAACCATCTTTTACTACGGTTATAGGGTGTTGTGTATGCGTACGTAATAGTAGATGGACATATTTTATTTGGGTTCAAAACCGTAGTAAAAGAGAACCAATTACTATGGTTCATTTGAGGAACCGTAGTAAAAGATGACCTATTACCACAATTCCGGATAAAAAACATCGTAGTAATAGGTTCATCTATAACTATGGTTGTTCAACTACTACATGAACAACTTTTAACTATGGTTCCGAAAGACCTTTTACTACGGTTATCCGGCGTCCCGTATGTGGCCGTAATTATTTATGGACATCTTTTACTATGGTTCAAAACCGTAGTAATAGAGAACCTATTACCATGGTTCCGGATAAACAACGAGTAGTAATAGGTGCACTTATTATTACAGTTCTTAGTTAAAAACCGTACTAATAGGTCCGGGTTCAAATCCCCTTTTTTGCCAAAATTTAGGCCTAGACCTATTACTACGGTTTTTAACTAAGAACCGTAGTAATAGGTTATATTCGACTTATTACTGCAGCTTGTTCCTTAAGAACCGTAGTAATAGGTATGAACTTTGTTTTTATAATCTTTTCTTGTTTTTTCGTCCCCCTGTACAATTATTATACAAACAGAATATACACATGTACAACCATAACAATTTACACAAAGAAACCACCAACAGACCTCAATTGTTTCACAAACAAAATTTTACACATTTTGCAACCACAACAGTTCCATATTTCACAACTTTCAACAAAGAATATATTACAATGTGAGATATAATACAAAGAGTAGACTAGCAGGAGATCTCACTAGCACATTCCTTTGTCATGGTCCCATATTTATACAAAGTGATGCTTTTTAGTAAATTTAGTTATGTAATTGTCCTTATGACAATATTGCTTGCTTGGAGTTGTTGTAGCGGTAGCTTGGACAACATATATAACATCATATTTGCTGTCTACGCTACCTCCGCATGAACTCCAAGCAAGTAATATAGTCATAAAGACAGGCACATAACTCAATATTCTAAAAATATCACTTTTGGTAAATAGAGATGAACCTTTTGGTATAAATATTGAAATCATTTATACCAAAAAGTTTCAAGACAAAGAGATGAACTTTTTGAAGAGAAACTAAAATCATTAATACCGAAAAATTCTAAGACCAAGAGATGAACCTTTTGATATAAATATTGAAATCATTTATACCAAAAAGTTTCAAGATGAAGAGATGAACTTTTTGGCATAAATACTGAAAAAGGAATACACAAGCGGGAGATCTCACCAAGCATTCTTTATTTCCTTTGTCATGGTCCCATATCTTGAATACCGGATTCATAAGAAAAATCAATACTTTTACTTCCTTCTCCCCTTCCATTGGACAACTTAGTTCTTTTGATCCGCATCGAACAATGATATGTTACAAGAAAGCGTCAAGGTCAAAAATATAGAAAGAATAAGCATGAGTAACTCGGAAATACTGAAAAAGCAAGCATGGTCCCATATTTACCCAAAGTGATGCTTGTCTTATGATTATATTGCTTACTTTGAGTTCTTGCAATGGTAGCTTGGACAATATATAACTTAAAACACTTGAGTCGATTTTACACCAAAAAATTCCAAGTTGAGAAGCAGGAGTTGAGGATAGCAAAAGACAAGCATATAAATCAATTGTTCACCTGAAAAAGCTTTCTTCCCTTTCATTGGACAATTTAGTCCGTTTGATCCGCATCAACCAATAGATCCATTACAGGAAAGTGTTAAGGTCGAAATATTGAAAAAATAAGATCTAATTACTGGAGACAAGCAAAAATATGAATATCCATCAATAAAATTATTATACAATAATTTTCTTACCGAGTTGATATAATTACATGGTTTATGCCCTTTTTCCCCTTCTTTGAACTTATCTTCAATATATATGCCCTCTTGATGGTCAACCTTTAAATACAATTCTTCAAAATTGGCATCCTCATTTTTAATAGGAATTTCCAAGGAGAAGAATGGGGTTTCCTCAACAAACTTACGGACATCTTTACCATCGCCACCAACAACGTACCTCTTCCCCTGAAGAACAACGGACCACTTATCATTGGACGGGTCATCAACATAGAACACTTGTCTTGCTTGGGATGCCATAACGAATTGAACGCCTTGAGGCATTTCTCTTGTGAGATCGACCATCGTGAACCCCATCTCATCAACTCGGACATCGTTGTTACTCGTCAATCCATTTGCACTCGGAAAACGGGCTCACGGAAGTCACCATAGTCTAGCTCCCATATATCCTCAATTACTCCGTAATATGACATTTTTGCAACAACGGGATATTTGTCCTTGGAGCTTGAAAACATGAATTGCACGAGCCTCTAATGTAACCCCACTATTTTTCAGGAGTGCTCCAATTGTCCCGAGTGTTTTGTATAGAATGAGTATCCATTGATGTCATACCCACGGTAAGAAATGACATCCAACTAGGGCCCTCTAGCCAAGCTTACTAAAGTTTTACGAGATGTGTTCTCGTGATTCTTCCAATTAGATAGTGATGACTTTATCTCCGAACCAGGTGACAAATGTGCAATTATGTTGAGTCAGTACCCACGTCTCATTTTTTCCTCGATACTATCTCCTTATGAGAGATTTGTGTTCATCAATGAATGGATGTATTTCATCATCGTTTTTAAGAATATAAAGATGTGTTTGATCCCTCATATCTCGACAGATTGTTAGAATCGTCGGCCCCAATTTCCCTACCCAGACGATCTTCCCCATAAATCAATGTTTTGGAATACCAACAGACTTTCATTTAGGGGTAGTATTCACGAGTAGAAATCAACACACTCCTCAATTGTGTATATGCCTCAATAATGCACCCTTTCGGCCGATACCGATTTCTAACATATGCTTTGAGAATTTTCATAAAACGTTCAAAAGGGTACATCCATTGGTAAGAGACCGGGCCACGAGTTTCACTTCTCTCACTAAATAGACAACTAGGTGCACCATGATATCAAAAAATTAAGGTGGGAAGTACATCTCAAGTTGGCACAATGTAACGATCATACTCGCACTCAAGATCATCCAATTTCTCCAAATCAATGACTTTGCTACATATGGCATTGAAGAAAAAGCAAAGTCTTATAATTGACTGTCCGACATGTTTAAGGATCACGACTCGGATAGCAATTGACAGAATTTGTTGCATCAAAGCATGAAAATCACGAGATTTGAGACCGATTAGTCTATAATCAAATATCGAAACAAGTCTACCGATATTTGAAGAATATCCTTGTGCCACTTTGACTTTCTTTAAGGTCTCACACAAACGTTGTTTTCCCTTTTACTCAATGTGTAAGACGCCGCAGGCAAATACGTTATCTTCCCTTTTGGTTGTGGTGCTAATTCCTCCCGTATTTCCATTTCACACAAATTGAGTCTTGCTTTCTCGCTGTCCTTGGTCTTCCCTGGTATGTTCAAAAGAGTGGCAATAAGACTTTCACGAGATGTTTTTCTCTATATCCATCACATTAAGATATATATCACATATAACTATTTCCAATACGGAAGATAAAAAAATATTGATATCTTTTTCCACAAACCATTTTTGGATTGACGTCGTATGGCTTGCCGAACTCTATATCAAGATCTTTCACTTGTTCATAATTTGATGTCCTGTTAATGGAGTTGGAGCATAATCCATCTCGTTTTTACCATTGAAAGCCTTCTTTTCCCGACGATATTGATGGGAAAAGGGAAGAAACTTTCGGCGTTCGAGATAGGTTGTCTTCTTTTCGTGTTTAAGATGATAGGAGAAAGTACCATATGCACAAATGGGGCATGCCTTATGGCCTTTTACGGTGTAAGTGGACAAGTTTTCGTGTGCGGGAAGTCATTGATTGTGGTGAAGATCATAGCTCGTAATGTAAATTGCTTTTGACCGTATGCATCAAAAATTAAAACACGAAACCAAAATAGCCTTCTACGGCAGACTATGGTAACTTGTCTGCAGATCATTTACTAGGTTAAGGTTTGGGGATCGGATCACAATGGATAGCCAAGAGAGTGGGAGAGAGAGAGAATAAGGGACTCAAAGAGTCATGACTCATGAGAATCAGACCCCTTAACGTATTTTATTTCACCATATTTTTTCATGTTATTATAGTTTATTTTTTTAATTGGATCGGCTCAGACCATACATAACAAATTGCAAGTGGAAAATAAATTAAAACAAAAATAAATACGCATTTTTGTTACAAACACCTTTAAATGTCTTGTATGACTCTTCGCTTAATCGAAAAATGGTTTAACACAATAGTATAATGGCGGTACGATTTATAAATTGTGTAATATCATCTTCTTATATATAATTTCTCGTTGTTAGAAAAACACGTGTAGAATACATACTCACCGATAGGATTGATCAAATTAACGTATCATTTTGTTGTTGCAAGCAAAGTCAATAAATATTACATCTTTATAAGTGATAATTAACCATTGAAAATATAGTCGTTTAAAATGATATAACAATATATTGAAATTTAGTCATTTAAAATGAGATAACAAGATGAGCGGCTGCCAAGATCAACACTAATTCTTTTCGGTTTTGATGGTTGTTCATTTGTTGTAGATCACCAGTGTTAATGTACATTCGTTCAGCCTTTGGTCTATTTCAGGTTGTATTCTATTATCATTAGTTCTTGTGCTTTCGTGTTTGAAGTCCTAGTTCAATTCAGGTTTCGCATATCAAGCATATCGTAACTATAATTCTCATCAAGTATACGTAAAATATATCGTAATAATCCAGCTTACGTGACATAAACAATACTAGCATCTACTTGTCTTGCACCATCAACCCAAAAATAGGAAACAAGCTACCTTTTCTCGGCCCATAGGAACCGCAAAGAATATTATAATACAATATGAGTGCGACTATCCATTTGGGTATATGATCTTATGGTTTGTGGTTAATAAAGTGGAGATCGAGTCCCAATGCTAATTATGCTTTAGTTTTAGCGACATCGTTAGAAGCGATCGAAGAACCATAACCTCCGAATATACAAGACCACTACATGTTGAAGCATAAAGATGAAGAATACAAACATCTTTCGTTCAAAATAAGAGGAAAGAGATTAATACCACATGAACGTGGAAAATAAGAAAATATCCTTCTTTCAACGATGGTTTATGGACAAAACTTAGATGATTTTTACACTCTAGAATCCGGATTCATTGGTCAACCAATAAACTATAGAAGGAAAAAGAATTGTAAAGATTTATTTATAAGAAACTCACAAGGTCAAAGGTCGTGACAACTCACCTAGATATACTCGCTGTAGAAACATAACAGAAGCAGTGCTTAAATAAAAATAAGCAGATTCAAGATAATCCTTATTCTACATTAAGGAACAACATAAAAGTTGCAAGTCATGAAAACTTACATAACAACTTGGAGTCTTTATATAATCCTCTTCCTTTCCAAATTATGAGGCTGGAGACCGAGTGAAATTAAGCTCTCTACATACGGACAATAATATCTTCGATAATAACCGATGCCTCTACTCTTGGGATTAAAAGCTATTAGAAATTGTTCCCCTATCTCGAATACAACTTCATCATTCACACTAACATATTGACCATGCTGGAAGTCATCAAAATTTATTACGAGGAATTCTCACCAAGACTTCGGATTCCCATATTCCTCTATTATCCATAGGTAAGAACATGTATGATCGGAGCAACAAACACCCACAAAGTCCTTGCCATGCTCGGAATATAAGGAGAAATCAAGCTTATTTTGCATTGTCTCGATCATGGCCTCTGGAAGAGAAATTTTCGTGAATCCTTCACGAGCCGGATCGAATGTCACAATTGATTTGGAAGAAGTCCAATAAAGCAAGCCCTCCACATGTTGCCCTTTGTGGGAAATCCAAGGGGAATCAGCAGACGAGTAAAAAGTAATAGCTATAAGTTTCCAAGTGCGCACATGGAGTGAATAAACATAAACATAAAAAGAGACCCTCTCATTTTCGTAAATCGAAACAAGTTTGTAGTCGTTGATGGAAGAATCAAATCCAAACCCAACAAAGAAAGGAGGCCTCCGAGTACGATGATGAGATAAATCGAGCACCAAGGATTCTCTCCGAGACGGGTTCGGTATGTTTATATAGTTTATGGGTTCTATATAATAATGAAAAGACTCAATGCATATCATACCATCACAACAACCCATCAATTGCATCAAAGAATGAACATGGCAATCAAATTCATGAAGCTCATTCAATATGAATCCATCATCGCAATACGTATAGAATTTAAGGCACCATTTAGGTTGGGAAACGTTCCTTGATTCTTTCTCCCGGGTATACTAAACAAGACATGTTTTTTGCATAAAATTTCCCTTGCTAAGAGCCTTGTGATAATTTTGAGATGGGTGGAAACTAAATAACTAGTAGTGATTAGAGAGCACCACAATCCGCAAACCGACATGCATCGATAGAGAAATTTCGCGAGCAATCGCTTCGGGATCTCAATAAATAATTCCTCTTGTAACCTAAGCACGTTTTTTATAGCTCGTCAAATTAGAATTGAAATGATCTAATTAGAGGGAAAAAACAAAACTTGACATGTGGATCACCCAAACTGCACGAAAAATCCCGTAAAAGAGCAAACTTATTGGTTAGGGTTTAAGGGGTCAATAGGATTTGATTTAGATATAAAAGTTAGAGGTGCTCATAGGATCTCGAGATTTGCCCTACTTACAAAAACCTTATATGTAGGATACAAGATTTAATTGAGGGTCAATTTAAGGTTAAAGTTTCCGATACTTTGATCATACCCATGAACCCTTATCACAAGGCTCTAAGGTTTCCAATCCTTTGGGTTGGGAAATGTTGCTTGATTCTTCCTCCCAGGTACAATAAACAAGACAAGTTTTTGCACAAAATTTCCCTGCTAAAAGCCTTGTGATAATTTTGAGATGAGTGGAAATGAAATAATTAGTAGTGATTAGAGAGTACCATAATAAGCAAACCGACATGCATCGGTAGAGAAATTTCATGGGTAATTACTTCAGGATCTCAATAAGTAATTTCTCTTGTAACCTAAGCATGTTTTTTAAAGCTCGTCAAATTAGAATTGAGATGATCTAATTAGAGGCAAAAGAAACAAAATTTGACTCGCGGATCATCCAAACAGATAGGGAAATCCTGTAAAAGAGCCGCTATTGGTTAGCGATTATGAAGTCAATATGATCCGATTTATATATAAAAGTTAGAGGTAATCATAGGATCCGGGATCTGCCCTACTTACAAAAGCCTCATATGTAGGATATAAGATTTAATTGAGGGTCGGTTTAAGGTTAAGGTTTCCGATACTTTGATCCGACCCATGGACCCTTATCACAAGGCTCTAAGTTTTCGGATCCTTTGGGTTGGGAAACGTTCCTTAATTCTTCCTCCCAAGTACAATAAACAGGATAGGATTTTTGAACAAAATTTCCCCGCTAAAAGCCTTGTGATAATTTTAAGATGGGTAAAAATGAAATAACTAGCGGTGATTAGAGCGTACCATAATTTGCAAACCGACATGCATCGGTAGAGAAATTTCACGGGTAATTACTTCAAGATCTCAACAAGTAATTTCTATTATAACTTAAACATGTTTTTTTACAGCTCTTCAAATTAGAATTGAGATTATCTAATTAGAGGGAAAAGAAACAAAACTTGACCTACGGATCACCTAAACCGTAGGGGAAATCCTGGAAAAGAGCCGACTATCGGTTAGGGTTTAAGGGGTCAATAGGATCTGATTTAGATATAAAATTTAGAGGTGATCATAAAATCTGGGTCTGCCCTACTCACAAAAACCTCACATGTAGGGTATAAGATTTAATTGAGGGTCAAGTTAAGGTTAAGGTTTCCGATCGTTCCTACCAACGGACCCTTATCACAAGGCTCTTAAGGTTTCGATCCTTTCGATTAAGAAATGTTCCTTGATTCTTCCTCCTAAGTACAATAAATAGGACAACTTTTTTGTACAAAATTTCCCCTACTAAAAGCCTTGTGATAATTTTGAGATGGGTGGAAATGAAATAACTAGTATTGATTAGAGAGTACCATAATTTGCAAACCGACATACATCGATAGAGAAATTTCACGGGTAATCGCTTCAAGATCTCAACAAGTAATTCCTCTTGTAACGTAAGCATATTTTTTAGAGCTCATCTAGTAAGAATTGAGATGATCTAATTAGAAAAAAGAAACAAAACCCGACTCGCGGATCACCCAAACTGCAGGGAAATCCTGAAAAGAACCACCTGTTGGTTAAGGTTTAAGGGGTCAATAGGATCCGATTTAAATATAAAAGTTAGAGGTGATCATAGGATCTTAGATCTTCCCTACTCACAAAACCTCATATGTAAGGTATAAGATTTAATTAAGGGTCAAAGTTAAGGTTAAGGTTTCCGATCCTTTGATCCTACCCACGGACCCTTATCACAAGGCTCTAAGGTTTCCGATCCTTTGGGTTGGGAAACGTTCCTTGATTCTTCCTCCCATGTACAATAAATGGGACAAGTTTTTTGCACGAAATTTCCCTGTTAAGAGCTTTGTGATAATTTTGAGATGGGAGGAAATGAAATAACTAATAGTGATTAGAGAGTATCATAATTTTGCAAACTAATATGCATTGGTAGATAAATTTCACGGATAATCGTTTTAGGATCTCAAAAAGTAATTTCTTTTGTAACCAAAGTATGTTTTTTACAGCTCATCAAATTAGAATTGAGATGATCTAATTAGAGGAAAAAGAAACAAAACTCGACCTGTGAATCTCTCAAAGTGCAAGGGAAGTCCTGAGAAAAGAGCCACCTATCGGTTAGGGTTTAAGGGGTAATTAGGATTTGATTTAGATATAAAAGTTAGAGGTGATCATAAAATCTGGGATATGCCCTTCTCACCAAAACCTCATATGTAGGGTATAAGATTTAATTGAGGGTCACGTTAAGGTTAAGGTTTCCGATCCTTTAATCATACCCACGGACCCTTATCACAAGGTCAGTTAAGGTTTCCGATCCTTTGGGTTGGGAAATATTCCTTGATTCTTCTTCCCGGAGTAATAAACAGGACAAGTTTTTGCACAAACTTTCCCCTACTAAGAGCCTTGTGATAATTTTGAGATGGGTGGAAATGAAATAACTAGTAGTTATTAGAGAGTACCATACTATGCAACCGACATGCATTGGTAGAGAAATTTCATGAGTAATCGCTTTAGGATCTCAACAAGTAATTACTCTTGTAACCTAAGCATGTTTTTTACAGCTCGTTAAATTAAAATTAAGATGATCTAATTAGAGGGAAAGAAACAAAACTTGACTTGTCGATCACCGAAATTGCAGGGGAAATCCCATAAAAGAGTCACTTATCGGTTAGGGTTTAAGGGGTCAATAAGATCTTATTTAGATATAAAAGTTAGAAGTGATAATAGGATCCGGGATCTGCCCTACTTACAAAAACCTCATATGTAGGATATAAGATTTAATTGAGGGTCAGAGTTAAGGTTAAGGTTTCGATCCTTTGATCCTACCCACGGACCCTTATCACAAGGCTCTAAGGTTTCCGATCCTTTGGGTTGGGAAACGTTCCTTCATTTCTTCCTCCCAGGTATAATAAACATGACAAGTTTTTGCACAAAATTTCCCGCTAAGAGCCTTGTGATAATTTTGAGATGGGTGGAAATGAATTAACTAGTAGTGCTTAAAGAGTACCATAATTTGTAAATCGACACTCATCGGTAGAGAAATTGTTGTTGGGTTGTTGCTTTAGTCGCTTCTTCTAGCCCTTCTTCTAGTCCAGGCACACGTTCCGGGCTGGGCATGGCTACTCGGTTAAGTCAAATCCTGTCCAAGTGCCCAGCTGCCACGACTCAACCGGTTCATGTGGCCCGGTCGGACTTTGTTCGATCCCCGTCGTTATGGCCCGACCGGCCCCTATCTAGTGCCCTCGTTGTTGTTGCCTAGCCCCTCCTAGCGCCCCATTACTACTCCCGCTTAGCCCTTCATCCTCCAAAATAGGTGGGCTGTCATAGAATTTTGAGGTTTCTAGGTTGGCCCAAGAGAAGAGATTAGAGTTTCTTTTCTCTTTTTCTAAACTTTTTATTGGCAAAAGGGAAAACTTCTTCTAAAAACACGTCCCTACTATCAAAAAAATTGTGGGTTTCCAAATCGTACAATCTCCAAGCCTTTTTCCCATAGAGGTAAGCCACAAAAATGCACTTTCGGCTTCTAGTAGAAAATTTATCGTGTCCTAAAGTCTTGGCAAAACTCAAACACCCAAAGGTCCTAACATGATCATAAGAAGGTATCTTGTTAAAGATCAACTTATGTGGGGTTTTTCCATTTAGGAGTCTATTTGGTGTTCTATTTATCAAATATGTTGTCTGTCAAAATACACTATCCACAAAAACTCAAAGGTAAATTTGCTTGGAACCTCAAGCCTCGAGCCATATTTAAAAGATGCTTATGCTTCCATTCTACTCTCCCATTTTTGTTGGGGTGTTCCTATGCAACGAGTTTGGTGCATTATTCCTTGGCCGGCGTAAAAACTTTTCATGGGCCCAAATTTGAATTCAAGCCAATTCTCGCTTCTTACCGCCTTGACAAGCGTATTAAAATGGGTTTTTACCATGGTCACAAAACCCTTGAGAAGTTTTTCGGCTTCACTATTTTCCTTCATCAAGTAAATCCATACCCCTCTACTAAAACCATTAACTATCTAAAAGAAATAATGGGCACCGCATGAGGATGGTACTTTATAGGGACCCCAAATATCACAATGAATGATATCAAACAAGTTTCAACTTTATTTTTGTTTAAAGAAAATTTATTTCTTGTTTGTTTTGCATGAAGACAAATCTTACACACATCATCTAATTTTTGTGTACTAGAACAATCTAAAAATCTAGAAAACAAATTCATGACTCCGGAGGTAGGATGACCCATTTTCTTATACCACAGCTTGTCCGGTGTTGACTGCATTTGCTTAAAATTTTTCCTTTCTTTTTCTTCGTAATAATAAACCCTGTCTCGCTCTTCACCCGTACCAATCGAAATCTTTGTAGTGTGGTCTTGTATAACACAAGAATTTTTTTCAAATATTATTGTACAATTTGAGTCCTTACACATACGAGCTACCGAGGCAAGATTGCAATTTAAAGAGGGAACAAGCAAAGTGTTATGTAAAGTAAGTTCGTTTGTCAAATCCATTGTCCCTCTTCTTGTGGCTATGGTTGTCTCCCCATTAGGGAAATCGATTATCACTAGATAAATTGGCTCCAAATTCCTCATTAAATTCACTTTACTCGTCATGTGGGTCGATGCCCCACTATTAATCAGCCAACGTGATACCCGTGAGGCTTTCTCCGGTCTTGGGCATTTCAATTAGAGACGAAGTTTTTGGATCCGCTCGATGGTGAACCCCGGTGGTGGTCCGACGATGTCCGGGCTTGTTCGGCCCACACCAATGGGTTCGAGCAAGTGTGGCAACGACAACGTGAGCCCCTTCTCTACCTCCTTCTCACCCCTATTGTAACCACCATGACTTCCTCGTCTACCACGGCCTTTTCTTTCACCCTTGGCTCGACCACGTATACCCCAATTTGTTGGGTATCCCGCGATTTCAAAGCAAGTGGACTCTTCATGTCCGAATTTTCCACAGTGGTTACACGAGCTTTTCCGGCATATCTTTCCATTTTGGCTCGTTGTTGGTCTTGTGTTCACGACAAAGGTGACAACTTCGTGCTTCACTTCACGCTCTGTCATGAATTTCTTGTGATGCTCTTCTTGTCGGACAATGTTGAAGATCTTCTCAAGAGATGGGAGGGGATCCATGATCATCATGGCCTCGGATGGTCGAATATTTTTCGTCACACAAACCCATCAAAAATTGATGGCTTTCTCCTCCTCGGCATCCTTTGAGAGCATCTTTCCGAGATCACACATGCACTTTCCGCAGTACATTGACGTTGAGTAATCACATTGTCTAGTTCACTCCATAATTCCATGAGTTTTTAATAGTATTCCACGACTCGTCCTCGTATCTTGTTTGCTATTTGTAATCTTTATTTTCATATCGTACTTCTTTGGTATACCGGATGTACCGTATCTCTTTTTGAGGTCCTCCTACATTACTTTGGCCACATTAGCATAATTAATTGATGGGTGTATTTTAAGATCGACTATGATTAATAGCCAGGAGCATATGTTGGAGTTACCATATCCCATGCATCTTTTTTCAGCTTATTCGGCTTCATTTGGTAATGTGATTTTACCATTAACAATGCCGAGTTTATTTTTTGATCTTAATTGTCTCCATTGAAGACTACGATAGTGATTGATATTCCGGATCCATCATATAGATGGAGATAGTAAGGTGATGTATTGTCGATCACAAATTTCTTTGACATGTTGATTTGTGATTACAATCTTAAGGTATCGATACCATGATAAGATTTGAAGGGGAATGTATGATTTTGAGAAAATAACTTTCTATTTGTTTATTTTCCGATCATTTGTGAGTGTCACTTGATGCATATTTATACATAGAGGATGAGTACTCGATTCAAACTTTTGATCTCAATTTGAGTCTGTCTCAAACTAGATCTCCTAATGCCGACCAACCACTACCTAACTATTTTCCTAATAACAATCAAACACAACTTACTAACAACTTTCCTAATAACAATCAAATACTTGTTAACATTGTTCGAATTTGTTCTCCCGCCCGATTTTTTGTTCGAATTATTTTGGTGGAGATTGAATGAATTTGGATTAACAGTTTCGTCGTGTTCAAATTTGGAGTTTGATTGTTAGCCTAGTTCTAGTTTTTGTTGTGTGACTAGCAGACGAAGACCATGGTTTTAATCTGTTCATCTTGTTTCACTTAGATATAAACCTTTTAATTCCAAGCATCTTAATTTCTGAATTTCGATTGCACTTTGTTTTGGATTATTAATTGTTTGGGATTTCGTTTTTTATTTTAGTTTTAAATTTTGGATTCATAATTTCTCTATCGTTTAGCTTTGTGGTAATTTAGTTTCATTCATAATTGGTTTAGTTTAGGTCAGTAGTCAAGTTTCAATTTCAGTTTATTAAGTTAGTTTTAGTCGTTAGTCTCGTTTAGCAATCTGATTTTAATTTAGTTCCATATATGTGGATCGATAAACACCTTGTACTCTCAATTTTCACTTCAACACAAACGAGTTATGAGCTTTCTCGAGCATATACTTCGCGTGTTCTCACTAGATATTGTTACGAAACCAAATCATCAAAATCGAATTCAAATCCTTGACATTGAAGAAAAAAATGTATCTTAACCAATAATAATACAAAGATTGAAAAGTAACTAGGATTAGAGAATGATAATAATGAGAAATAAGATAGTTCATAATCGCAATAATATCATTTTGACTTTATAATATGTAATAGGAAAAAAGTGAAATAGGTTCCTAATTTTATTAATCAAATATATAATTTAATTTTTTAAATTGTATCATAGGTCGAGCCTAATATGTACTCCCTCCTCCTCTTTATGAGTCTCACAAGCATAGCGAGTTTAGCTTCCTCATGTTCAGCTCGACTCATTTATATGACGAGCTCGAGCCCGAGTTTGCTCGAGCTTTTTTGAGCCGAGATTTTCCAAGTTTCCTACCGAGCCAGCTCACGAGTCCTCACGAATGGGCTCGGCTCATTTCCATCCCTAGCTCAAAAAGAAGGAAGAAATATTTTGGGTTTTTGCTGGTTGATTGTTCGTGGTTTCTCTCATATGTGTAAATTCTTGTGTCGTACAATTGATTGTAATTTTCGGTTTTTGGTGAATACAACCATGGTTGGATTTAGCATTGGCAAAAATTTAGGTTCAGTTTAATTCGGGTTCGGACAATTTGGATATTTGGACAAAAACACTAGACCCCGATTTTGTATGAATTGCATATTTGGACACCCTTACCAAACTCAAACTCAAACCCAAATATCTTAATTTGTGATACGAATTTTTAAAAATTGGACTAAAATTATGCATGTGACCAAATCCGGACCAGGATTTTTTTATGTCAACTCGAATGTCCGAATTTTCTTATAGAAAATTATGTAGATTTTAGACTTAATTATACTTAAACCTACATATATGATTTTTTTATAGAAAAATGTGTAGATTTTATATTGAATTATACCTAAACCTCGAATGATTGAATGTCCGAATCCGATTGTCTCGAATTTTTGTTGGATAGGAAAAACTATTAATCCAAGATCTATAGATTTTTATTTCTTGTGGATTTGTTTTGATTCTTTTGATTGTCTCGCTAAGGGTAGGACACTCAAACTTCTCTCGCTTCTATCATTGTTACCTTAGTTTTGGGATCTATAGTATTGTCCAATTTATAAATGATTTTCCGTAATATTTTTAAAGGATAAACACCTTTTTCATATATATTCCTAATGTCTTTATTTTGAGATGATAAGACATTCTTAGTAAATTCATCATTTATTCTTACATAATATCCGGGTAGGCAATTGAAACCAACGGAACCATTGCACAAATTGATTTTTATTCTTGTGATTATTTGATTATTAAACTTGGTCCGCCTAATATCACGTAGTAAAGCGTAAAGGTCAATATCTATACCATAATATTGTAATGGTGTGATATGTACCTAGATACTCCCAACATGGATATAACTACATCTTTTGTCCTTATTATGCTTAAGGAAATCATCTCAATTAACGAGTTTAACTTCGCCAACGTCATACTTACTGGTCTTTAATTTCAATATCGCCTTCCATCATTTCACACACATATTTGCCCGTAAGTTCAAATAAATATTTCTTATCTTTAGAGCTAATTAGGATCATCCAATCTTCTTTAACTTCTTCATTTTCATTTTTATTATCTATGATAATGTCTTCACCATGCAAATCTCGTAGGGTAATTTCATTACTTTCTATCATGAAACTATTTTCTTTATATTCATTGTCTATATATTCATCTTTCATGACAATTTCAACGATTCCTTTATTCTTTTTTTAACGTAAGGTCGAGTCCTTTATCTTCGCTAAGCTCAACATAGTCTAAGCTTCCTAAGGTTTCGATGAGCTTGTTTTTTCTAATTATTATTTTTACATTCGTTGGCATAATGCCCTATTTCTCCATATGCCTAACACTTACAATTGTTTTTCACGTCGGAAAATAAGCAACCTTTTTAAAAACCGTCTTGATTTAGGATTTTCAACAATTTTGTTACAATACTTTTCCGTGTACTTTTCGCCTCTTTGTTTATTAAAACTCTTTTTCTTATAGAATTTCTCTTTCTTCTTCTTTGAGGTTTTTTCCCCGTTGATAATGTGGAGCATCCCAACATGTAAGAAATTGTTTCTTCATCTTATTTTGTTTTTGGATATCTAGGCATGATCATTGACCCATTTTCTTCAAAAGTATATTCTTGTTCCTAGAGTATCTATGAATTTGCCTTTTCGGACCACATAACATATTTCTCATTAATTATTGAATTAATGGGGTATGAAAGTTTATTGTAAAACGTCCCTAAATTAGTGTCGATGTGATCGATTTTGTAGCAATATAGGCTAAATTCAATTATGTAATTTTCCAAGTACTTCATACCCCATAGTTCTATGTTATTTATTTTTCTCTGCCACTCTCTAGCCTTTTCTTTAAAATCAATTCTAGCGTCTATGAATTTATTTTTAACTTACATAAAGCTTTAAACATAGCAAGTAGGGAATTCGTTACTCTCAATTCCCCTTTTCCTTCTTATTTAATGAATCATACCAGATTGACAATAGCACTAAAAAAATTTTGTTCAATATAATTAAGGAAATTTACAACTATCCATGTTGTACTAAGGTTTAAGACGCTATTCACTCCATGTTTCTAATGTTTGAATTACGGGTTTCATCTATGTTTAACATGTAGCCAGTTTGGCTTATAGGAGTGAGGCTAAGTTCTTCAAGTGAAGTTATTTTTTAAAAATGAATTCAAAAGTGAAATTTGTTGTCTTTTAAGCTGGGACATACCTTGGTCTAAGGAAATTTGTATTACTTCTAGATAATTGTCCAAAGCCTTTTAGCTTAGGAACTACTTATTCACCAAATTGGATCCAAATCCTCATCATTAAGATCTTATCTAATCTTACTAAACTCACCGTTTCTGTCATTCTTACATACTTCTTATCTATTTTTTTACTTCTCCTAATAGTAGGGTGTTAATTTCATTCAGTTTAATAAGATTCATTTGTTGATAGATTTCTTCATCAAATAGAGATAATTTGTTTCTTGTTAAGAGATATTAAGTATTTCTTATTTATCAACAATAACGCCCATTATCTTATTTAATACTTGTGGATCTTGTTCATTATCAAGCATATTGTGAAGTTTATCCACGTTATGCTCTTTAAATTTCATCTTCTTTTTCCGATGTTTCTTCAATAGTTGGCTTTTCTTTAATTTTTAGGGTTTTAAACTCTTGTAGAGGGAATCTTATTTCGTTTTTTAGGATTTTAAAATGGGGTATTTATGCTGAAAAGGTACACTCTTACCTAGATTAACCTTACTATCGCTATGTTCGATTTTGATAATTAAGGACGGATGTATTACGGATAATTATTTTTTAATTTTCTTAACTTCAACCTTAATATTCTCTAATTCAATCTTTAAATCCAAAACTATATCAATAATATAGTTTAATTGTGGTGCTATAGATGTAGATCATTTAGGAGTATGTTCAATATGAGGAAAATTTGGAATTGGACAAGTAAATGATGATTCAAGCATTAATTATACTAATTATGAACATTAATTATCACTAATTATAATTACTTATATGATAACTTAGGCTCTGATCTATACTATATATAATAGTAATTTTTTCAAAATTATGAAATGGTGGCATGGGAGTGAATTTATGAGCTTTATCTAATATAAAAATAACAATTTATCCTTGAAAAAAATAGGTTTCCACTCATCTATGGACTCTCTAAGTCTCACTTGCCACAATAAATCAAACAATAATCTATACTATTATATAATAGCATTCTTTTTAAAATTATAAAATGGTGGTATGAGATTGAATGTTTCAAATTATGAGTATAATCTTAAAACATTGATGATATTTTTCTAAATGTTTTTTCCTTTAGTTTTTTAGATTCTTTGTTTGTTCTTTAGAAATTTACGCTCCGATGATATTTATGTGTTGGGCTCTAATAAATTTAATATCAGGAAAACGTTTTTCGTATGAGGGGATAACATGTAAAAAAGGTTATTGAAGGTTAAATCATTTAATAAGATCAAGTGATAGAGGAAAGAGAACTCATTATGCAACATCAATACATGATTCGATAATTTCTTAAGATGTACATTATACAACATTACTCCGTGCATAACACGGGTCCGAGCTAGTACTAGATAAAGCAAATCTCTCAATAATTTTAAGACATAATATAACAATAATAATACATATAATATAACATATACAATTAACATAACATTGGTATAAAACATGAAAAAACTAAAAAGTTAGGGGTACCAAATAAAAATTTTAAAAACTTAGGGGCATAAGATGTAAATAGAAATAGTGATTTTGGGTCCGTTTTATAGTTTACATAAAAAGATATGAGATTTTAAGTTGTTTTTAAAAATTATAAGTCTATTAAATATATGATACTCTATAACTAAGGGTCCTTTTTGTTATTTTGCCTATAAACCATAATAATAAAGGGTTGACAAAAGGGAAAAATGCTGAAGGAAATAGTTAAATCAAAGACCTCAGACAATGTATTATTATGTATATGAGCCTATACTATACCTTTATCAAATTACAAAAATTTGTTTCTTCTTCTTCTTCTTTGTTTCTACTTTCTCATATACGAAACAAGCATTCATAATAATATTAGCTTCTCAAATTTAGGTTCTAAAACTCGACAATATCCAAATTATATCGTGTTTGATACAATTATCAAAATTTTTCCGAAATTCGACCAATTAATCACAAAATTAGGATTCATGAATAAGGAAGCCAACTAAATGAACACACCATATTTTTAAAGAGATAGTGCTCAAAATTGGAGAACTAACTACAAAAATTATGACGAAATTCTCATCAAATTGTTGTTTAGTGACCATTGCCTTCTAATAACGCACCCAAAATGCCTTCTAACAAATGTTTATTCAAAATTGAAGAACAAATAGGCACAAAAACCCTTCAAAAATTGAAGAAAAAAAAATCAAAGGGTTTGAATTCAAAGAAAGAACTTGAAAGGGAAAAGACACAAGGTTGCAATTAGAAGATGCATGACAAAAAAATGTGATTTAGGCTTTGATCTTCTAGAGAGGGGAGACACGAGAATTCATGGTTTCTGAGAATTGAAAAAATTAATTTTTCAATTGAGGAGGGTTGGTTATCCATGCTAAATATGAACAATTAGATAGTATGAGTCGACCTCTATATTGATTAAAAAAAAAAAAAGAAAAGAAAGAGTAACCGCTATTTAGCTGTTGAAATTACATCAATGCCTTTAACATTTTAATTAAGAGTAACTTAATTAAATAATTTTTAAATCTCTTAAGGATTAAGG
The DNA here is from genome assembly GCA_021018815.1 of Talinum fruticosum. Lineage (NCBI taxonomy): Eukaryota > Viridiplantae > Streptophyta > Magnoliopsida > Caryophyllales > Talinaceae > Talinum > Talinum fruticosum. The sequence goes on from JAITYX010000011.1 coordinate 7,403,942, forward strand.
ATTTATCGTTTTAGGTGACATAAGCACATATATATGTTAAATATTAGCCAATATATTTCTTATGGCCGTAAATATTAGTTTAATAAATAAAATTTCTCTAAATTATTGTTGAAGACTTAAGATTTAAATTCGTTAATATTGACTTTTGCACCTCTTATTAACATTTGCATGGTAAAAAGAGAAATTTTGTAAAACCCCTTTCTTGTCAGTTTTTCTTTTGATAAAATTCTTCCAAAAAGTAGACAAAAAAAAAAAAAAAAAAAACCAGCGGAACAACTCAAACCAGCTATAAACAGCAGCTCTGCAATAAAAAGATAGAAGGTCAACTCAACTCCAACTCCACTCGAGTTGAGCATAATCAACGCTTCTTTCTCTCCTTCTCTCGGCCTGTGATTGCCAAGTGAAAACGAGAATCAATGGCGAACTCATCCAAGGGTTGGACCAGCGCCAGAATTTCCTCTATCGCTTCTCGTCTCTTTTTTCTCCTCATCCTCCTCCAGATCCCTCTCTTCAGGTTCTCTCTCTATTTCTCCATTGATTTTAGCTTTAATTCGCTAATTTCTGCTGGTAGTTTGAAGCTTGAAGGCTTTCTATGACACATCAAAAGTCAATTTCGACTAAATCAGATCTTTAGATATTGTTATTCGAAATATACATTTAGTTCGCCTTATGTTGCTGCAGTCCGAGAAATTTCAGCCAAATGAGCGTAAAGTCACTCTTGTACGCGTTAAATTGTGTTATTCTTTCATCTTGCTTGGCTGTTTTGGATAATTTTTGTTACAAAGATAAGGAGATTCAGTGATTTACAGTGTGTAATCCGTTTTGTTGACATTGGAAGGAGAAGTTGAGTTCATTGAATTCAGGGTCATATGGTGCCTAAAACTTTTATTGAGGTCGAATTTTGTGGGGCGAGTTAGATCTAGGTTCAGGGTGGGCTGGGCTTTATCAGTTATTCAACTAGGGATATCATGGATTTAAATACTAATCTTGTCATATATTTAATTAGTAATCTTATCATAGATTTGGTTAGGCAGCCAGATGTCGACTGCGGATGTATTAATGGAACTTGGGTTGTTAATAAGTATATGATGGTGATGATGTTGGTTGAAGAAGATATGTGGAGTTTTTATTGATTGATCATTGTAGTTCAATTGATAAGAGTTAGCAATTCATGATGAAGTAGCAGGCAAGAGTGAAATCTGGGAAGATAGGCATGATACTGATATCATGTCAATGCTATCACTTTGATTATAATTTGCTTACATGCCATTACAAATCAGTTCCCCCTTTTTGTGGTAGATGGGTGGTGGTGGACTTAAAATAATTTTATTTTACAGCCACATCATTCTTATTCTTTCTTATTTTGTGTTGATTAGATTTTATTATTCAATTAATTGGCCTTTCCATCTTCCAAGGAAAGATTTTTCCTAGATTACTGATTTCTATTTTGTATTCATTTTTGTACTGTGGTAGTTGTCTACATGTGCTGCAACAATAAATATTAAGTTTTTCCTAGTTGAATGCTTAGAATATCTTCTGAAAGGGCTTCTTCATGAAGAATGATTGATCTTTTGGTTTTTTTGTTTTGGGGATATGGGGATGATTTTAATTACTAACTTCTGGGATCAACAAAAGAAAGCGCAAATCTGCAATTTAATTATTTTTCTGATGTGTAATTAGGGATTGAAAATATGTTTATTTTGTTGAATGAATATGACCCTTTTATTTTAGAATATCAGACACTGTCATCTTGGGAGTATAATTTGCTGTAGCCTAGTTGAAGCAATTTTTTGCGAGTCTAATGTGCTGCTAGGAAATCATAGCTTCCAAACTAGGCTTATATTAGTATTTTGATGTTGTTTGGTTCTTTATTCATCTGAAACATGCTATGCTTCTGCTATCAGTGGGTGCATTTATTGCCAGTATGTTTGCCTAATCTCGATGGTTCTTTATAAATATGGTTACCCTCTTCCACATGAAGGTTATTGAGTGGATTCGAGCATGCTAAATCATTATTGATTTGGCTTCTCGAATTGGTAATCATATATGCGGGGGTGTTTCTGTATGAAGTGCCTGAACATGTGAAGTGAAAGGTTACATCACTTATAACTCAAAAATATCACATTTGCAAGCATATTCTTTAAATTTACTGATTCACCGCTTCCAAAGAATTTTGAACAGAACTGTGTGTACTACATTGAAAATAAAAAATCATAAAGTAAACAATAGCAGGTTAGGTTTTGGAAATCATGTAGCCCTTTTTCTGTACCCTTCTATTTCATCTTGTGCCTGCCTTAGGCCCTTCTTAAAATTCTGTAAATTATGTTATCTTAATGTTCTGATTTCATTTTTTGTGAGAATTTTGGTTGGCTTTTATGTGGCATTTAATTAAAAAATAGAAGGCACAATGATACTGAAGTTGGGCGTTAAAATTGGGCATGTTGAAACTATCATTTTCATTTAGTTTTAGTCGCATTTTCTGATTTGCTGCTGTTAATAGAAGCTCAGTTGGTTTCCGCCCATGTTGATCTATCTTCAGTTATAAGCTTTAACAATGTACGTAACTGGCTGGGGAATGGTGGGGAGAAACAAGTGAGTAGGATAAAGGTTTAGGCAGTGAAGGTAGTATTGTATGATTGGGCATAAAATGTGTCATGTGCAATTTATGAAGAATTGGGTGTGGAAAAATTGTTTGATTTGAGCTCTTTGATCTTTATCCATTGGATAATATTCACTTCACATGCTTCAGACGAACGAAACATTTCACACTGGAGACATGTGGCTGCACAAGATTATAGTTACTGCTATATTACAGAACTTATGATGTGATTATCAATTTTACTTTAAATTTTTGGTCAAGCAAATTTCTGAGATAAGTCATCTCTTCTGTATAGTTTGAGAAAAGGCAATAATAAAATTTCATTTGTCGTTTGTATATTAGATTGCATCATTCTCTTCATTTCCATGTAAATTCTTGGTGCAATTTCTTTAATTGGCTGGGTAAGCAAAGCTAGTGTGGTGCTCTTATCTATTTCATAATTTGCATATAAACTTGGGTCCTTTTCTGATCTTTTGCTTTGTGTTTGACAGAGTCCCTTGCAGGTCTGGTACGTGCACAACCCCAGTGCATGTTACATCTTCCCAATTGGTCGCTAGTGATATTGTTCCTGTGGCTGCTGTTAAGGCCCTTCTTTTTCCTGGAGCAATAGCACGTGGACTTGTTCAGAACATGACTGTTCCCAGTTGGGGTAGTCTGCTGGATATGTACAATTTAACGGCTGTGAAGGAGGCTCCAGTAGTGAATGATCTGAAGCGTTTGGAGGTACTGTTATTTCTGCCACACACCCTGTGTTCTATGATTTTTTCAGTTTATGGTTTTCATCTGAGTGCGAATTCAGCTCCATCTTTCTTATGTTTAAATTGTTCACTTGAGAACATGGGTTGCTGTTTAATGCTGCTCAGTTCCCTTTCATGCTTGTGTTCCAACTAGTTTCATCATGCACCTTGGATGTTTTTGTCTCATTTCATTTTCTTCCCTTTTATGCTTATGCACCTAGTCACCAACTGCTTTCTTAATGTGCTTTGAGCATTTTAATTTCATATGTTCTCTCTCCTGCAGTTCTCACTATAGGCAGGATTGGTTTGGGTTGTTATTGCTGTCTCTTGCACATTCACACTTTAGTCCACATGAGACATTTATAACTGATTCTTGAAATCAAAGGTATCAACTGTGTTGGGTGATCCTGTAGTATTTATTCCAGCAGTGGCGGTGCTCCTGGCTGACATGTTTGGCTGTTAATTTCTTAAGTCTGTTGTTTTTGCTGCAAATATCGAATTCTTGACACTTGAATGAACTTGCATGAAAATTTTCCTTTTTTGTGCTCTGTTCTAGTAAGCTCTATTATCAGTCATGAAGAGCTGTCTATCTTGTGCATAAACAAAGATACCTCATTTAATGTCCTCCGCTTTCATGGATGTGTACCAATTGAACTATGGTTGTTTTGACTGGTTTAATCCTGCTGCTTATCATACTGAGCCAGAAAGGATGACTAGTCTCTAGCACGCAATGGTTCTTTGGTAGCGCGAGACTCTAGAAGTACATCGAGCGGGGAATGCAGATCTTTGCAACAGAGTATCTGAGTATCTGATGTCAAGTGATTAACTGATAGGGTCATGGGTTTCAAGTTGCTTCTAAGGAGTTTCCTTTAGCTACCTTCCATCTGTGTTCTTATGGTCTGCTTCTTAGCTTTATCATAAATTTCTTTTCTTTTCTTTTTTCCCTTCAATACTCATACCCTGATTCATCTTCCCCCTCTTATTGTAGAATGCAGATGTCATACCTCGTCCTTTGGCATGCATTTACTTTCCCATTCTATTGGCTAGCTCCCGTTTTTAATTGGTATTCAATCCAGGTCTCACTTTATTTAATACTTCTAAAATTGTGTTTAAGGGTCTTAGGACACATCCTTTGTGGCTGTGGCTGTTCATGTTGAGGCTGGTTATGAGTTATATCATAGAGTTGGTTATGAGTTATACCATAAAAAACCTCCTAAAACATCTGCTAGCAACTGAACGTTATCCACTTGTCCAACAGTAAGGATAAAAGCTTTTTGCTAAGTTGGGTGTCACTTGTGAAGTACCATACAAACTCAAAAGTAGTATTGTAGAAAACCTCTTAAAATACTATCGGGTTTTTAACTTGTTTCTAATTATTAGAATTAAGAGATATGTCGATCTTAGTCATATTTTTGCAAATCCACTTTTTATAAAGTTCTCTTGCTGCTTCCATCTTGTGGGATCATCAAGCACATGTTTTGCTCTCTTTTCTCCCCCTGCTTACACGTTCCAGAAATCTTTGCAACCTACCAGAAGGTAGCCTAATAACTTAATAAGCCTCACAACAACTCAAATATGCTTAAGTGGCTCTTAAATACAAAGATGAGAGGCAGAGGCTAGAGAGAAAAAGTTTGGGTAGTAGGGAGGGGGAGGGGGAGTGAAAGAATGAAAGAACTGCAAAGCCTATTTCTTGTTAAGAAAATCTGTTCCAGTAAGCCCAACCGATACAGACCATGACTGGACAAAAGATTGACTGGAGGCACAAAATTAAACTTCATATGAAGATTGGCCTCCCTATGGAAGAATTTATTATGACAACCTCTTGCTCTAAACCATAAAGTCCTAGATTTTGTCTCCGAGAGATTTCCTTCAAAATAATCTTTGCAGTCTTCTCTTGAATTTTTTGCTATTAAGACTAGATGATTTTTCTTTCACATCCCAAGAATTAATAATTCCCATTAGATTATACTTTTGAGTATTGGTGTTTCAAAAACATCTCTATTCACTTCTTGAGCTTTTCTTTGGCAAACTTAAGTCTACTAACAGCAATGAGTCAATGACGCAACCTTTGCCCCCTCCCACATTCTTTGATAAGATAAGAGCAACACCAAATTCTGGCCTCATATTCTCAAACTCTCAAACCTATAAGGGGGCTTTTCTCTATCCAATTTCGTCAGCTTCATCATCTCATTACAAGCAGTGATGCATTATTTTGGAAATATCTACTCCATGAAAAATAGAAAATTTAGAAATTTAGGAATTGATCTGAGAGTGTCCTACATCAAACATGGTATCAGAGATTTTTGATCCTAGCTGCTGACTATATCTTTTCCTTTGCCTTGTGTTTCTTCCTGAATCAGACCAAAAAAAAAAAAACCCTAACCACGCAATAGCAGGCTACCATCTGCCATCAATTCCGCCACATATCCAGCCACTCACAATTCCGCCATATATCCCACCACTCACAATTCCGCTACATATCCCACCACCCACAGCTCATCCACCCTCCACCAGACGACCACCTGTCGGAACCCTAAATTCCCAAGTTCGCGAACCTAATTTGTGAATTTGCCCAATTTTGGAAATGTAATTCCCAACTTCATCCAGGATTCTTCAAGATTGCCTTAGTTTGATTTCATCTGAGTATTACCCATCAAATTTCATCCCTTACCCCTCGATTAAATTGAAGGATATCGAATCCAATCGAGCTTCAATTGACAGCTCCTTTTGCGCAAAACCCTTATTCGCAGAAAACTTAATACTTAACCCTTTGGTCCCCCAACAGGGGGTTAACTGCCCTCGCCGATGACTCCATCTTCAGCGGCTGGTGCTCACTGGAATCTCTCGCCGGACCCAGAACCACTTGGTGCTGTTTGCGTCTTGTTGTTGATGTGCTACTGTGTTGCTGTCTCGAAGTTTTTCGTGGAAGTGGATTATGGAAGTGGTTCATGGACTGACCATGTCAAGTTCGCAACCTACTACTTGGAAGATTGTTGGCCCAACTCCATTTACCTCAGTCAGTTCAGGCAGTGGGAAACTTAGACGAGTTAACATGGACCACTAGAAGGTACGAGGATCTCGATTTGCTTTGGTGATGGTTTCATTTTCAACTGGGAAATTGGACTAATATTTGACTAATTAGGTTTTTCAAGTACTTGCTTAGATCCTGATTATTCTCTACTTTACATTCCTTGGGTCATTGTCACAATAATCCATATCAACTTTCTGTGCTATGCTGTGCGTGTAGTGATTTTTTGTTGCTGTTTTACTCATGCAATTTGATTAATCTCAGCAGTAGCATTTTGCATCCAACATGTCATCATCACCTAAGCAGCCTTACCTCCTAAAAAGCCTTACCAGTCTCAACGTGACACTCTTTAGCCTTACCAATTCCAACTTGACACTCTCTTCTAAAAGACCTGACCATCACAATGAAAGGTTTGACAACCTTGAGTCTAAAATTTACCTCCTCACATGGCTGGCATCCTTTAAAAAGTATGTATGATCGACCCACGACCCCACCATAAGTTTTTGTAGACTTAGAGAGTGGTAGGAGGGGTATGAATGGGCCATTTATAAGTCAGGGCAAGCAGAGAGTGAACATTTGTCCCACTCTAACCCTCACAAGTAGGAGCGCGGGATTGACTCTAGGATTAATCAATGGAATAGTTTGGGGTATAGACGGCGACAAAAAGGGGATAGAGACGATGTCGTTACAATCGACAAACTTGATGCTCATTAGGATGGTTGATGGGATGATGACTTTAGAGACCCTAGGTTTGTCGATCCTAGGGACAATAGAAGGCTTGGCAACTAAAAGGGTCCCTAGATATGTGGACGAAGAGTTTGATTGAAGAAACCACATGCCTCTCTAACCGGGAGAGGTTTGTAAATAAAGATGAAGTCGTTCATGATAGAAGAGTCGGTAGGAATATGCATGAGCGTTATTTTGACATTACCCAAAAGGTTAAGGTTGATGTACCCACATATGATGGTAAGATGTCACCACTTTTTCTGATTGGATAGTGGCCATAGAGGATTACTTTAACCGGTATGGGATGTTTGATATCGAGTGCATTAGGTTTGCTAAGATGAAACTAATTTGGTAGACGAGCATATGCAACAAACTCCCATCACTCAATGGACAATTATGAGTTGTGAGAGATAGATTGAAAGAGAATTATTTTCCTTCTTTCCTTGAAGGGCACCTTGTTGACTAGATGCTTGACCTTAGCAATCCAACTCTAGTGTGGCATATTACATCGGTAACTTTAAGGAGTTGATTCAACGTTGTGACTTGATAGAGGATCCTTCCATTACTATAACTCGATTTAACCGCATCACTCAATGGACAATTATGAGTTATGAGAGATACGCTGAAGAGAAGTATCTTCCTTCTTTCCATGAAGCCCACCTTGTTCAGTAGATGCTTGACCTTAGCAATCTACATCTAGTGTGGCGGATTACATTAGTAACTTTGAGGAGAGTTGATTCAATGTTGTGAGTTGATTCAACGTTATGATTTGGTAGAGGACCCTTCCATTACCATAACTCGGATTTATTCGAGGCCTATGTAGTGACCTTAAGAGGGAGGTAACCTTGTCGTCTCCTTATACCCTAAATGAAACCTACACAAGGCTTTAGAGGTTGAAAAACTTATGTGTTGGTCTGCTCCTTTGTCTAGGGTCTAGCCTTAGTCTATCTCCAAGGCATCTTCGAGTTTTGAACTCTGTAAGTGTTTCTAATTCAAAGACCTCTAACCTTCTTGTCTCCTTTCGGTTACCTATGCCTATGCCTATAAACTCTACTGCATCCCATCCCTAGTGCCATGCAATGTTTTAGTTGTCGTTGGAGAGAACATTATGCTTGTGAATGTCCCTATTGCACCCTTGCTTTAGAACATGATTCCAATGAGCCCTTCGCTTTGTGGAAGATATTGTTGTGTCCGATGCCAATTATGAGGACCTCATTGATGTTGTAAACAACCTTCCTCGGCTCGGTGATGTTAGGTGCCTCTTGTCAAAGACAATTTCCTTCCTTGCCAAAACTAGCTCTTTATCTAGTGGGCCACCTTTTTAAGCCCTCCCAACGGAGATAGAGGAGCTATTTAAGGTATATGTTGATGTTATTCCTCAGGAAGTTCCTAGTGAGCCACCTCCCCTTCTTTCCGAGTGCAACGCCCTAACCTTCCCCATTATAGGTTGAACCCTACTAAAAGAGTGAAATTAACGGACATGTTTAAGTGCTATTGTTTAAGGGTTTTGTTTGACGAGTATGAGTCCTTGTGCTGCCCTTCTTACGCTAAAAAAGATGGCTCTTGCTGGATGTGTCTTGATAGTAGAGGCATCAATAAGATAACTCGTTAAGTATAAGAAGTATAGGTTTCCTGGTTCGAGGTTAGAGGATACGCTAGATTGTCTTGTAGGGGCTAATTGGTTCTCTAAGAGAGACTTGTGTAGCGGTTATATCATCAGGTTTGTATTAGTCCTGGGATTGAATGGAAGTCATTCTTTAAGACACAAGACGACCTATTTGAGTGGCCGGAAATGTCTAGGCTATCTAATGCTCCCAATACTTTTATGAGACTCATGACCCATGTCTTGGAGCCATATTTAGGGAAGCTTTTGATTATTTATTTTGATGATATCCTAGTGTATAGCAAGTCTAAAGAAGAATACATTGAGCATCTTACGTAGCTTGTCACCACTTTTAAGGAAGCTAAACTCTTTGTTGACCTTAAAAAGTGTGTCTTCTTACAATCTTAAGTTCTCTTCCCCTTCCTAGGATACATTGTGTCTTTCCAAGGTATATGTGGTGGTCTTGGCAAAGTTAGAGCCATTAGGGGATTGCCGGAACCCATATCTCTCATTGAAGCAGGGAGTTGTCATGGTTTTGTCTCCTCTTATAGGAGATTCATCAAAATTTCAGCTCTATGATGTCTCCTATTATAGACTGGTTGAAGAAAGGACCATTTCAATGGACTTCCAAAGCAACCTCTGCCGTAGGAGATAAAAGAGAATGACCTTGATCTTCCACCCTGTTTTTAGCAAAGTCTTTGAAGTCGCTTGTGATGCCTCTAACCAGGATGGTCACCCTATCGCTTTTTTAGTGAAAAACTCGATGACTCCCGAAGAGTCAATTACACCACCTTAAAAAAGTTGTAAGCCTTCCTAGGTAATTTCGAGCATGAAGCTGAAGTCTTAGGATAATGTTAATCCTAAGCCTGCTAGGTGAGTTGAGTACATTAGTGAGTATTCCTTTGTGCTTAAGCTCAAATTTGGTGTGGAGAACAAGGTTGCTAATGCCCTAAGTCATATTTAAAACCTATTCAGACCATGATGGTGGAGGTTCTTGGTTTTGAGAAGCTAAAAGACGCTTATCTTGTCTCGACTTTTGCTCTCATTTGCACAGAACTCTTGGCAAGAAACCATAGAGACTATGTTGACTTTTTCATCCATGATGGGTACTTGTTTAGGGGTACTAAGTTGTGCATCTCTAGGACTTTATTTCAAGATTTCTTGGTTTGGGAGATGCATGTCAGGGATTTAGTTGGTCATTTGGGCAAGGATAAAACCATAGCACTTATAGAGGATCACTTCTATTGTCCCTCTTTGAAGAGGAATGTTTCTCGCATTGTGTCCATTTGCTAGTTAGCCAAAACCAACAAGCATAGCACTGGACTTTACGCTCTTCCTATCCCACATGCTCCTGGGAAAGACATTAGTGTGGATTCTGTACTAGGTCTGTCTAGAACATCTCTTAGTCATGATTCAATTCTAGCTGTGGTCATTAGATTTTCTAAAATGGCCCATTTTATTTGTGAGATTGTTCATATGTTGCTAAGTTAGTCTTTCATGAGATTGTTCAGTTAATGGTCTTCCCTAATCGATTGTGCTGGTTAGGGATGTCAAGTCTATGAGCTATTTCTGAGCTATTTCTGGATGTGGAGGTTCTGTGGTACTGCTCTAAAGTTTTGTGCAACCTTTCATCCTCAAATACATGGCCAAACAGCCTTGGTGAGATACCTTGGTGAGATACTTACATGTGTCGTAGGGGAAAAAGTGACCTTACCCATTGTTGAGTTTGCATATAACAATGGAGTAAATCAGTCCGCAGTCCCAGTCCACACGTAAGAGTCCTTTCGAGGTTGTCCATGGTTATTCTCCATGCACCCCCAATGACCTTATTCCTCTTTCCCCTATGTATGTGTCTCAAAGTCTGCAGCCACCTTTGTACAACATATTCATGACTTGCATGAGATTCGACGTAAAATTGCTTTGAGTAATGGGAGTTATAAGCTGATTCATGCACACCATCGTACCGTCATAGGGCTGTGAGTTTTGTGGTGGCTGATTTTGTTATGGCTCGTATTTGACTTGAATGTCTCCCCAAGCACTTCCTTAAAAGCTTTCATGCTGGAGCCATGGGACTTTACCGGACTGTTCGAAAATTGGGATCTAATACATATGTACTTGATGTTCAGGAGAATTTAGGAAAATTTAGGTATTAGTCTTGTTTTCAATGCGGAGGATCTTACTCTTCACCGAGGTACCTTGAGCCTCGTCTTCTTTACGGTGCTTCTTGAGGTACTGAGGTCCCTAGGCTCCCTGCTTTCCCACAGTAACATAATAGTATTAGTAGCATAATGATATTGAGGCTATGCTGTATGATGAGATTGTGTCATCTTCTCATGGTGGATTTGGTCGTTACTCATGGTGTGACTGTCCACAATCCGATGCCACTTGGATTACAGAAGAAGAGTTTCGCTATCACAATACTCTCCTGGAGTGGTACGTTCAAGACAACTCGCAGGAGTCGAGTTTTTTTTTTTTTGGGTGGGGGAGAATTCTCCCAAAAGATATTATGGAAATATTTGCTCCAGGAAATATGGGAAATTTAGAAATTTAGGAATTTTTATTTAGGAATATTTATCTTCTAGTTATTTTCTTTCATCATCTTAGTTAGCAAATATTATCTCGTTGATTACATTATCTTTTAGTTTCCTTATTGTTTTAGGGATATTCTCTATTTAAACTCCCTATTATGTAGGGAGTCAGACTTAGATTAATAATTGAATTGATTTCCTGAATTTGTGAGAATTCTTAGTTGTCTGTGAGTTTTCATCGGTGTAGGAATTGCTCTCTGAACATCCTACATCAAGCAGGAAAGTGATCAGATATAGGTGTTGGTAGTATTTTCTGAATCATGTCTGGGAATTGGGCCACCCAATCTGCTGACACAATAATGGTCCAACCTTGAACACCTTGAATCATTCCGCTCATGGATCCTGTGAAATGTCCCCTTTAATGTCAGATCCATCAAGACATAGTAATTGTGAAATCATGGAACTCCGACATTACATTAGGACATTCACCTGTGCTCCATTCTTATCAATGAAGAACTTTATTGAAACCCCCTACGCACCAAGGACCAGACCACGCATCTTTCATACGACATAGCTTGTCCCACATCCTTAATTTGTTAATTCTGGCTTCAGGACCATTAACACCTGTGAATGCTTTGCAGGGTTCAGTGATAAAATTTTTTCCCCTAGAACAGGAAACCAGGAAAGTGTTTTTATTCCACATTACTAATATACTACCAGTTGACCCTATCGTATTAAGAACAACAAAATCAACATGGTTGTTGCCCCAAATGCTAAGATATCATAAAGCTCAACATGCTCGAGTTTTGTCTCTTGGATAATGAGATCACATTTCTAGTCCCATAAAAAGTTCTTTTTAAAATCTTTTTTCATTTTATAGCAGAAATTGTATATCATGATCATTAGTTCCCCTCACGTTATGAGAGAGAAACCTAGACATTAATTCCTCGCACATTCCAACATGCTGGTTTTACCGCATGGTTTTAAATATCAATATCTTGCTCTTGCACACTGAACTATAATCCAATGTCTTGTGTATTGTTATTATTTTGAGGGATGCTTTCCTTAAATATCAACTTCTATGTACAATAGTTGATGGATATTCCAATGTGCCCTGTAGCAGTTGTAGTTCTGTGTAAACTAAAATGATCTGTTTGTACCTAATGGAATAAGTTTTCAATTTGTGCCTCCCCCTCCCCCAGCATCGCCCGGGGTGTCTTAGATCTGTATTACTCAAGACACTGTTACAAGTGTCTTAACATTTGACATTGTCAGGTGCAAGACTCTGCCCATTTTCTGAAAACTTGGATTTTTGGATCTAAAATGAAGTTTCAGCTATTCATGTCTATATCAGGAGTACACAATCTGGAATGTTTGAGGTGAAATGAAGAGTCCGAGTCACAGTTAATCTCCTTTTTTTTTTGTTGGGGGGGAGCCTCTAAGTAACAGCTAACTTCCTATTTCCTTCCCCTTTTCTCTAAATTTTATTTTACTTTATTTTAACCCTCATTTTGAAATTCTGAACTAGGATTCCAACTTTTGTTTTCATGCTTGCTTAGTATTCTCTCATCTGCTATGTCTTTCTGACCGTTGTATCCTCAATCTCAATTAAACAGGTTCTTGCTGGTAGCTACTTCTGTGTAGCAGGAGCTGTAATTGGCATTCTGAAACCTGGAAGGATGAGCATGTTTGGTACCCTCCTGGTAGTCTGGGGCCTTGTCAAGGAAGGATTCCTAGCACGGCCAACAAACACGGATCCTGCCCAATCGGTTTATGTCTACCCAACAATGTTGCTTGCCCTTGTATGTGCATTTGCATCTGTGAAGTACGACATAAAGAAAGTTATGAGGGGTGCCCCTCCTCGGCCCATAGCGAAACCTTTGCAGAGCTCTTCAAAATCCAAGCTGAAATGAGCTGCAACGTTAACCCTACTTGATGGTGCTTGCTTGTGTCTTTGCGTTTTGCCCTCTTGAGCTTGAATTTGCCCCCTTCCTTTTCACAAGAGCGAAACGTAAAGTACCAATGGGTTCACTTTTTGCTTGCTTGTGCCGCTTCACTCTGGAAGATGATTGAGGGAGGGATCTACAATTTCAAGCAACTATAATGCCGAAGTTTTGCGAATTGTAGTAAAAAGCCTTTTTTGGGTTGGGGGGTTTGGGGGTTGCTTGTGCTCAATGATGGGGAAAAGAGTACTGTTTTATTTTCTTTGTTTGTGTTCTCTTTTGTGGCACTTGAGACTACGGTATTTGTTTCAGGAAAAATATGTTTTTTTGAAGGGAAAGTAGGTGTCTATAGAGAAATTCTCTTTTGTGGCACTTGAGACTACGGTATTTGTTTCAGGAAAAAGTATGTATTTTTAAGGGAAAGTAGGTGTCTTTCATAGAGAATCCATGTGTCATTCGACTCAATCTGACTAGGACAGACACCTAGCCATATCTGCTCAACTCTTTGGTCTAAGTGATGGACTACTTATTATATTTCTTTTAACATGATTTCAATTGCAAAACGAAAAATTACTATTAACAAAATGCAAATAGTTGCTAACAAAAGATAGAGGGTTTTTCACTCTTTGAATTAAGGAAAGACCGTTGGACTCCAAGATGACTTTTTGATAGTATAATGTCTTTGCTAGTTGAACTTCATAACATGCTATCTTTGAATCATATTCACTGGCTAGGTTGCTCTGATTTATTTGATTGCTGCAAGCATTACCTCCCTTTTAGCATCCCTTGCAACCACCTCAAACCAATCGATCCCTCATTTTGTGTGGGTAAATTCACATAAACCTTAATCTCCCCAATGGGGGCTATGTTAAGAGAATCGAACTGCACTGGCCGGTCGAACTAGTCGGACCGAGAATCGGTCTCTCGACGGCCGAGTTAATAGTTTGGCTCGTTCGGACAATTAAATCGGAAAAATTGGTGTGAATTAGTCAACTCGCTCGACCCACTTAACCGCGGTTCAATCGGTCGGTTTTGTCTACCTCTCTCTCTTCTCTATTGAGCCTTCTTCCTCGCGCCCTCCATTGCTACTCACTCTCGGCCGGTGACCGGGTGCCGGTCGGTGGTGCTCGTCTGTGAGGATCTAGCGGTGATGATACTTAGAGAGAGGCAAGTGGAGAGATATGTGATGATAAAGAGGATAGAGAGGGAGTTTTAGAGGAGAGAGAGAGAGAGAGAGGAGAATTTTAGAGCGAGAGGGAGATGCGTGAGAGGAGAGAGCGGACACAGTGCTGCGGTTAGAGGAGAGAGAGAGAGAAGTGTGATAAGATTTAAAGTAGGGAGAGGGAGAGAGGGGCTATTAATGGGATGCATTTAAAGTAATTAAGGTTTTTGTTTTTTAAGAGATAAAAAATATTAAAAAATATTAAGAGTATAGATGAGCTTTTAAGACAAGGTTTATAATTCTTTTTATAAATACTTACCGAGGTGATTTTATTTTTTACTCAAATATATAATGGGTTTGACCAGGTCTAATCTGATTCAACCATAAATCGCGCCAACTGGTTCAATCTAAGCTAAACGGTTCAATTGATTGAACTATTGATCCACTTTATTGATTGGTCGATCACCGAACCAGGTTCTCTCAACATAGATGGCGGTGGGACCTACGCAACACTAAAACCAGGTCACTTGCTTTTGCGCCCTTGATAGCCACATTATTCAATTTCTTATTGTTCATAGCCTTGTGCTTAACCCTTTGCTCAACTATCGTCGACAATGTGTCTTTATTGTCGTTTCGGCATACAAACTTGCCAACCAAGCATGAGACATACTAAGAAAGAGTCATCATTTAATTCTTGGTGCCACGAGAGAATAAGTTCCCTAGGTGATTGAACTCTTTGCTTGATCAATAGAACTTTATATTCCAGTCCCTTCTACACATTCTTAATCACACGACAATTAAAGATAGTATGTCAAGGGTCTTCACTAACCATTTAATACCTTGGACAAGTTTCCTCCTGAGTGGTATAATGATGGAAGAGAGGAGACATGGTCGGTAAGATGCTAGCACACCTAGTACTTGTCAAAATCATTCAAATTCAGCGATGAACCAAGCAAGTATGCTGATTTTACTCGAGATACACTCCACATTAAAGCACCATACTCGAGAGTCCGGAGGTAGGCGAGAGCTAATAATAGGTATGGACAAAATAAATTGGTTGTCCCGTTTGTTGAAGACATGGCAAACAAGCTCAACGTCCCATGCGACCAAATCAAAATTAATTAATTCACATGCCTTGGTTATATCTAAATTGGTGAGTTTGATACTTGTAATTAATTTTCCTTTCCCATCCACAAGCCATGCGTCCTCCACACATCAATTTTGCTGTCAACCCTTCACTCCAAGCTAATCTCTCTTTGATTGAGGAGAGCTTTTAAAGACCAAATACCGCCATGACAAAATAGGTGCATGACCAAGAGGGGCATTCAAAGAGTCACTTTAAGCAAAATATTTTGCCTTGAGGATTTTGCAAGCGAGTGAGTCACTATTTTGGATGATCTGTCAACCTTATAAAGCTGGAAGATCATCGTTGAAAGCATCCAATTTTTGAAAACCCATTTCACCCAAGCACTTTGGTTTAAATAAGTCCCCAAGCTTTCTAGTGCATCCTCTTCGTTCCTTCACTGGAAACCTACCAAAATCTTGCACAAAATCTATGGAATTCATCAACAAGATTGGTTGGGAGCTTAAAAACACTCATAAGATAAGTAGGCATAGCTTGGATGAATGCTTTTAGAAGAATCTCTTTGGTTGGGAGCTTAAAAACACTCATAAGATAAGTAGGCATAGCTTGGATGAATGCTTTTAGAAGAATCTCTTTCCATCCATTCAATTTTTTCCACATACCATCTTTAACATTATTAAACACCTCCTTCTTCTTGCGTCCAATAAAAGGGGAACACCCAAATACTTACTATGTTTGTCGACTAGCTTTATTGGTAAGAGACCGGATAATTCCTCTCCTTTTATGGAGATGACGCCTTATTGAAGGAAACATCCGAGTTATTGAAATCAACGCCTTTTCATACCATTTGAGAATCTTGACTAACTTCAAACATTCTTGTTAAGTGGCCCTAGTGAAGAGCAAACTATCACTTGCAAAAAACAAGTTAGAAATAGTTGGCCTCTTTCCGCTTGCTTTAGCCCCATGTATATAGCCATCGGACACAACCGTCCCCATTAGCCCTCAAGAGTGCTTCGCAACTAGAATAAAAAGATAAGAAGAGATAAAATCACCTTGGCTGAGTCGTCTAGTAGGTGTCACATTACCTTAAATTGCTCACTTGATAACAAAATTGTATGAGACTAAAAAGACACAATTCATACTACCTAAATCCAATTTTGCTTAAAACCCATTTTACTTAGCAAAACCTCCGGAAAACTCTACTTAACCTCATAAGCCTTACTCGATATCAAGTCCGACAACCATAATTTTTTTCCTACCTTTAGACTTGTTCTTTATAGAATGAAAAAGTTCTAGCATTACCAAGACATTATTACTAATCAAATGCCCTAGAACAAATCCGTTTTAATTATGAGAAACAATACCGCTAAGAGAATTTTTAGTCTATTAGAAACGAGTTTTTGATGCTATTTTATAGAAGACATTGTAGAGACTAATTGGACTAAAATTCGATATCGAAACTTAACTTTAGTGATTAAGGTAATTAGGGTTCTGTTTACATCATAAGGATCATGTGGCCCATTAGGAAATTAAACCCCACTCTAAAACTCACTTGTGAGGTGAAATGAGAGCAATGATGCGGAAGTGATTTAGGATGACATAAACAATATGAAGAATTGAATGAAAATTGACAAACGAGTAAAGAGACAAGAATTTAACATAGAAAACCCAACTTGGGGAAAACCATAAGCGACATAAGCACAAACAAATCCAAAATTATGAGAGACTGGAGCAATGATCTCAAACCTTGAGACCTCCCAAACCCGAGATATCCCAATCTCACACCATTCTTCTCACAATAGTGCTCTTCAATTGGATTCTCTCGCCATTGGCTCTCCCTAATTAAAATCCCCTCTAATTAAAACTCACTCTTTAATGGGATTTAACATCTAGCTAGGCTTACAATGAGACGCCTATCATCTAGCTAGGCTTACAATGAGATGTCCTCCAAGAGCTCTCACCCAGGTGATCCTCTCACCCCGCTTCGTTCGCCCACACTCAAATTTTTCACACACTCAAGATGTACATATGAGTGGATGTCAAATGAACCACAAGAGTATTGGGCATGGTACACCTTTGACTTAGAAACCAAGTTCACTGATAATACCATAAACTTTGTGGAAAGTTTCAATGGAAAAATTGTTAAAATCAGGTATAAACCTGTTTTTACATTGTTGGAGGTGGTTAGGAAATATTTTATGCAAAAATTTTCCAACAAGGTCAACATTGCTCTGGTCCGGTAAGTTGTGTCCTATAGTGACTTTCCTTATTAAAGATATTAAAATAGGAAGTAGGCAATGTACAATAGTCTCAGTTGGTGGAGGGATATTTGAGGTTATGGAGGAAAATACCTAATTCAAAGTGAACTTAGATTTGATTCAACTTGTGATTGTAAGATTTGGGATATCACAAGGATACCTTACAAACATGTTACCGATGTATTCTTAGGGAGATGAAGGACATTGAGTCATTTAAGTATGAATCATAATTTGTTGAGAAATATAAGGCATCATATGATGTGATCATGAATCCTATCTCCGACCCAAAATTCGGGAAGACAAAAACTGCCCTAGGTTAGACCCTCTTCAAGTTGAAATCAAGATAGGAAGACCTAAATCTTAAAGGAGAAGAGACATAATTAAACAGAGGAAAAAGTTCACTAGAAGCTGCACTCTAAGGTGCAGTACTTGCAACCAATATGGGCACAACAAAAGGAGTCATAGTGATGATGGTAAATTGGTCATTCTAAAAGGGACAAGCAAGTCATGCTATCGAGAGAAAAGATGAAAAAGAAAGGTTGGAAGATTACCCAAAGGGGGATCCCAATCCAAGAAGGCTAAGACTAGCCATCCAACCACTTCCATGTTTAGAAGCTAACGTTTCACATCAAAGAAATCTAAGTCTACAAGTCATCCCTCCACATCAAGAAGGCTAAGACAATCCAATCTACGACATCCAAAAAGGCTAAGAGAAGCCTATCCTCCATATCAAAATCCCCTGCATCCTAAGGTAACATGTATATTCTGTTTGTTTTTCCCTCCTCATATTATGTTGTTGTTGCCATTCTAAGGTAACAGACTTTTCATTTTTTAAAATTTTGTTTTGCTTATGTAGCCATGGTGATGAACTTGGAATGGGTGTGATTTTGCTTGTCACAGTTCCTCTGCTGCCGTTGTTGCTAATTTTATATTGATTAAGGCAACTATGTAGGCAACTCTGTTTTTGTAATGAACAAAACTTTGTTTTGAACAATGATCATTGTTGTATTACAAAACTCCTTTTCTTTTGTTTTTTTTTGTTATTGTTATGTTTAGAACAATGGTGATGAAATCCTTTTGTTGCAATACTCGGTTCTATGACAGTTGCTCTTACCATGTTTATTGTTATGCCCCTTCGTTTGACCAAAAAAGGTTCAGTTTCTCTTACTTCAATTTCAAAACACAACATAGTTGATAAATTTCTTTCATTTCAATCAAAATATTACATAACTAATATTTTACCACTAAATGTTTCTCCGATTTTTCACTTCATGGCAACAATGACAAGCACTACCGCAATCAATATAAACACAATACCAATCCTTCCTTTAATATCCTTAACTATCTTTTTAATCTCCTTTAGTTGATGAATTACCAACACCATGGTACCCTCTCTCTCTGCTTCATCAAAAGACTTTGCTCATATTTAACAAACTTACTACATTTTCAACATTTAGAGAATAAAGTTCTCGGATTTTCATGAGACCTTGAAAATTTTCTATCGGCAATGCTCTCACCTCCATCTCATAATGAACATAATTTTCTCTTGGTCTTCCATAATTAGATGATGAGTACATATCTTTCACCATAAGAAAATTAAATTGCAACAAATTATTAACAAAAAAATATATTCACCACTTGTTTACTTAGAAAAATTACTCAAGAAAATTAAAATCGGGAACACTAATTTACTTGTTGATGACGAAGAAGAAGCAGATATGAAATGAGAGGAGAGAGAGAAAACCACATAACAAATGAAAGAGGGAAAGTGCAAGATAAAAAATAGAGATAAAATGAGAGGAGAGATATTAACCGAGAGAACAAATGAAAATGAAGTGAAAGAGAAATGAAGGAAAGAGAGAATGGAGGATGAGGTCTTAAATAAAGCAACAAGTGGGGCTTAAATAAAGAAAACTAAATACAACGGTCATAAAGGTGGTAGTTACAAGCGGGGTTGACTTTGTAATTTACAGTTGTTACATTAGTTTTTTAACTAAAAAATAAAGTTTGTCCCCACAATTGGTTATCGTTGATATTTAACCAAGCCTCAAACGTATCATATTATTTATCTATAATTGTGGCTTCCATCAATTATTATACCTAACCACCATGGAATCATATGTAGTTTTTTTAGGTAGTGAGGGTTTTATTTAAGTTATAGGGAATCATGTGGTCTAATAAAATGGATCGAATATAAGAAAGTACATCATCACCAACAATATGACATATTTTTTGAAAAAAAAAAATTAAGCATGCATACAATCGGGGCCTAAAGCCTTATTTAAGATGAATTTGGAAGAAGGACTTTTGTATCTCATATGCCGTGTAAGGTGGCAAAAGGGAAGAGTTCGTTTTGTCCGTCATCGCAGCAAATATTCTCAAAAGTGCTATTTCAAAGTTCGAAGGGTCGACCGACTCAAAAAGATTGGTAAAATATGTTAATTTTGGCTTTTAGTTTCACTTTTTTAGCCTTGGTCGCCCATTTCCTTTTATTTCGATTTTCATGCATCTATAAAAGATAAATATTCTTAATTTATAATACAGAAAATAAAAAAGTTCAATAAAAGTTTAATAATTGTTTAAGTGTGCGAATATGAAGAAATATAATAGTCCTTATCAAGCTAGTGGGGATTTGCAAAGGGAAAGCTCCTCTTACTAGACCTTGCAAAAGTCATCCGAAATTTGAACTTGATTTGAATTCATACCGGACTCAACTCATGAATCAACTAATCGAAACGAATCCCGAAACTCGAATAGACTTGAGCATAATACGAAATGAATCTTGCAACTCGAATTGACCCCGGGCATAATACAACCTTGGCCTTGTTTGGCAACCACCTATTAGTTGTTTATATTAGTTCCAACTGTTAGTTGTTTGTATTAGTTATTTAAATTATCTATTTGCATTAGTTGTTTGTTTAAAAAGTGTTCAGTAAAAGTTATTTCTAACAAAATTGTTTGGTGAAATTCTACTTATATCCATAACTCAATTTTAGTAACTGTTTTATACATTACAATTGTTTTTATTCCATACTCATATTTATTCTCAAGATTAGTTAAGAATTATGTAATATATAAAATTACTTCTACATAATTTTAGTTATTTATATTTTTTAAAATTTATTTTTAATAATATATTTGACATTTATGTGACAAAACTATTTATTTATTACAATAGACTAAATTATTTGTTAAAATATAGAAACTATTAAAATAGAAAAACACTAACTTAAATATTCATAATCATACACTACTCTTGTTCCAAAAGTGGAAAAGTATGAACTAAAAGAAATCTTAAACATAAGCATGCGATGTTTGATAACATTATTTACAACATTCTAATTTGCAATGACAATTAGCGTGATTTCGATAAAATGTGAACGATAATATGATAACTTTAAGTATCAATTATAAATAGCTCTCCCAAAAGGTATTCTAAAGATCTTTTTGTGTATAAAAAGTTAATACAACTAATTCTTTATCAAATAGTCCAATTAGATTTTTGACCTAAGTCAACAGACTAATTGCCACAAAACAAAGCTTTTTGGGAATAAAAAGTTATTTGTCAAACACCTCACCCCCTATCTAAAATGCCATCTATCTTTACAATATAAGCTTATTCAAGCAATTATTAACCGCCCCAAAGGTCAATCCGCATCGAAAATAATTTGCAGCGAAAGTAAAACTGAATTGAATCTTATATCTAAACATGTCGACCTAATATATATATCCCTCCACTATTTGGAAATATTTTTATAGACTTTCACTTTTTTATAATTCCATATTTCCATATTAAAAACAAGAAAAACAAATGCTTTTTATTTAGAACAGCTTCCCCTTAATTTCGTACTCATCCTTTTCTCGTGAATTCTATTTGTGTCTAATTAGGGCTGATTGAATCCTTGAATTTGTCTTTTATTAAATTTCCATATTTGAAGCCGTACAATGTTGTTTTTACTCATGACAATTTACTAGGAATGTAATTTGTTGCAATTGGTGTACAATGAGAAGCATAGACATTCAAATCATAGATATGATGCTACTAGGAAGAAATTCAACTTTCTAAGATGTAGTATGTGAATAGTTATGATGTTGGGTTTGAATTTGTACAAAGGGTCAAAATTGGCAAATAGGTGAAGGGGGCGAAATGGAAAGAGTTAAATTTTTTAAAAAATTATTTACCCTTCATATTCTCGGAAATATTTTTTCTAACCTTTATTTTCAAATTATTATTTATCTTCCTTTACCTTTGTGTCAAATTATCATAAATCTCCAAAATTTCTCTTTGTGACAATAAGTAGTTATTTGGAGATAGTATTGATGATTTATGGTTATAATGATGATAATTTGTGGTCATAATCTCACCAAAAATGACAAATTAAAAATTTTTAAGAGACAAGAGAGAGAGAGAGAGAGAGAGAGAGAGAGAGAGAGAGAGAGAGAGAGATGCTGATCATTAGTTGTGAGCGAAGAAGAGTTGAATAATGGACAAAGTAGAGCTATCGGATGACAATCGATCCCTTGAGTCAAGTTTTCACAAGGGGAAAGGTTTGTGGGTTGGCCGAGTTTAGGTAATGGGGAAAAGGTGAGAGAAGATGGATATTTTTATAATTTTAGTTTTTATGATAACTGAGTGAAAATGTCAAGGGATGTAAAAATAATTTGAGAGTTTCGGGGATAAAAAAAATTTACCGAAACTCGAAGAAGCATAAATGAAAATTGTTTATTGAATTTATACAATAATATGCGTTTTCATAAAGGGAAAGGTTTGTGGGCTTCCGTAGTTTGGGCCGGAAGACCCACGCCAATCACCTCTTTAGGTAATCCATGTCGGTTGTCATGGTGGACCCCGCACTTGATTCTTGACCCAATTAGTCCCTGTTATTTGGCCTAGTGAGTCTCATTGCAAGTATCTATCCAAAATGTTTTACTTTTATGTCACCTATCCCAATAATTCTAAATGTATTTTCGAAAATAAAATGGTTCCTAAAAGCTGTCACTCAACTTCCAAAAACCTAAAGCCTTATTTTTTTTAATAAGCACACCTCTCTTGAAATTGACATCCGTGAGGAACACGATTTGACCCGCCTTTCGGCGTGACAGAGGTTGTTGTTCTTACACATATGTGGACGAAAGATATAGAATCTTCGGAAACTAGGAGATACATATTCGACGCGACACAAGTTGTTGTTCTTACCATACTTGCAGAGCAAAATACCACAAGAATAGACCTGTCAATTTAGGTGGACGGGTTAAATACGGGTCGGGTGTATTCGGGTTCGGGTAAAACATGGGTCGGGTATATTCGGGGTTCGGGTAAAATACGGTCGGTCAGGTTATACGGGGTTTCGGGCTGACCCAACGAGTTGAGACCGCCTTTTTTTATTAGTTAGTTTTCTTCTTTTAATTATAAAACTCAATATATATTTTTGCTTAAAATTGCCCATAAGTCTTCGAAAAAGTATAGTATTTGTATTTTCTAATAAAAATATTCAAAAGTATTCAAAACTTTCATTATGATATTTGTTTAAAAACCCCATTGAGTCGAGCGGCCTGACCGCTTGACCCGATTAAATAAGGCAAATGGAAGGTTGGGTCAATAATGAGTTGAATAATAATGACTTGTTACGTTACTATTGGTTTAAAATTTCAATATTTATTTCACCTCTTCTATTATACTAAGGAGGTTTATATGCATATTTAGTACATTTTAAAATATATTGAAAAAAGGTTAACCTTGGTAGGCGCAACCAACCCATTTTATTCACTATCAAAAATTTGACTTTATTTTAACCCGGCCCATCACGTATCCTAGACGTTATGTTTCAGGTACAATTAGAACAATTTCAAATAAAATAAGAATTAGAGATTTATAATAAAATAAAATTATTATTTTTAAGTATAATATCAAATTTTACATCATTATAGTACTATTATTTCTATAAAATAAAAGTATATTATTTAAGATGTGACTCAAGTATGTGCATTTCACAAAAAATACAACAAGTATAACTTGTGCACTTTTAGTAATTTTAATATATTAGACCATTCGAATCCAAACATATTTTTATTGAAATTAACTATGTTTAATTTTTGTACATAATGCTTTTTTTTTTTTTATGAGAAAGAAGTTGAGAAATGAAATAATATTAGTTTTCGTTTGTAAATGATTGCGATAAATATGTAATGTCTCACCAAATGATGTGATATGATGAATAATCATTATTAAAAGAGTGATAAAGTAAAGAAAAATCATATGATGTGCATAAAACATTCAATCAACAAGTAACAAAGCTAAAATTGTTATTTTTATTGCCTTGGCCTAATGAGTCAAACGGGTTCGGGTCGAGTTTGACCCGTTAATTTGCGGATTTTTCGGATTCGAGTCGAGAAAACGTATCCAAAACCCAAAAATTTCAGGTAGATTCGGGTCGGATCGGGTCAATTTTTGTCGGGTTTACATAACAAGCAAGATTGTGTATAAAACATATTAGTATTTAAGTTTCACTTTAGGAATACCTGAGAAGGAAACCTTCCTACAAGGTGGGTTTTCTATTGTATTTATTGAGCAATTTTGATTGTATATATCTACAATTGTTATATCTTGATGATAAATTAAATCTGTTTTTCATCCAAACAAAAAGGATGAATGAAGGGTGTTAAGGATGAAATGGTTAGATCGAAGTGTTATAAGAATCTGAAAATAAAAGTTCTCTTTATCCAACCTAGAATTTCATATCAAGATTAACTCATATTTGTGAGATCAATTTTTCCATGGTTAGTTGGTCATCAACAATGGTATTCTTATACAATGAACCTTATAAAAAGATGAAGGACTTGGACAAGAGTATTGAAACATACTAGCTTACATTGAATATTCTTATATTCCTGCATTGTCCTTAAATTTCTTACCTATATTTTTTGTGGGAAAAAGTTTGAGTGTAGATTTTTATGAGTGTACTACATGTGGTGAGATGTGAGAAGAGATACAAGAGTAAATGTACTTGAGCGGTTAGCTAGAAAACTAAGTAAAGAGTTCTTCGACTTGTACTCATACTGAGTAAGAGAATAAACATTAATCCTAAGAAAAGGATTTTTAAGCGATTAATAACCTAAAATTTGAAATTGGACCAAGATCGTTACAAATTAATTATGTTGTCTTTATTTATATTTCATATTTTTTAATCTAATTTGTTAGTTCAAGGTCACTCTAGAATCATATTTATTCAAACTCAGAAAAATTTTCATCCGATATTATATTTTGAGTCCTCTTAAACCTTCAATTCGATATCCAATCAAGTCTCTCGTAGTAATGAAATCTTGTTACTCTAAACTAAAGGTATGTGGCATAATTTGGAAGGGACACTAATTCTCGGGCACAAATCGAGTGAATATATATATATATATATATATATATATATATATTATGACTAGACCTTGGCAACGGGCAAGGTCGAGCAGGGTCGGGCCCGCCCACTTACTTAACGGGTCGGGTTGGGTAGCAACTTTTTTAAATGGGTCGGGCTGGGTCATGGGTCAAATGACCTTGACCACCCAAGGCCCACCCAATTTGAGTAATTGAAGCAAATGTTAAACTTTAATGCATAATGTGAAAGGTCTATGCATCGAAATCCACACAATTTATCATGTCATACACTTGCAAAGAGCACCATCGAGTGACTCATTTAGCGCTCGTCTTCAACAACAATAGTACTTTTCTCTCAACCTCCCCCCAAATACCAATAATGGAAGCACGGTTCCTTGGTTGAGAACAGAGCTAAAGTCTTAATTAAATGAATCGAGTATACCACAAACTAGCGGGAACCAAGCCACATACCACACAAGTCCTGCCATCCTTCAAAAACCCTTGTGTTCCAACTATACAATCTATTACGTCTAGAGTCATGTGCAACTTTCAATTAGTCTCCCAAAGTGAATCATAAGATTTTTAGCAAAATTATCAATGTAATAGTCGAAATGAATGGCACCAATAAGAATTGATATAACAGTGCGATTTCATAATGGCAAAACATGCAGAGAATTGGCCTTATGACCAAGGCTCAATCACAAGAGTTAGTAAAGGTAGCGGTCCAAACTACAAGGAGCAAATGAAGACCTCCAAAGTGACGAAAAATGGTAGATGTGTACAAGTAAAATAAACAATAACCCACATATGTCGACTGTCGCGACAAAATGTAACATCTATGTGTAGGAGAGACATTCGAAGGTCTATCCGAAGAGACAATCAAAATGGAATGTATTTCTAACAAGATTGAAGGTCTATCTCGAAGAAGCCACTGTAGGAGAAGAATTATCCACAACATTAATATCGGAACTTCCATCCGAGAGTGAAACTCCTGTATCGGTTTCTTCAATTGGATCCGCAACACTCCGCAATGCCCATATAAAACAAAATGACTAGGCGCCGGCGAGGGCGTAAGATCCCCGCCCCCTTCAAATGGTAGCAAAGGTAAACATACTTGTGAGTCTTCGGTTTTAGCTAGCCAAATGCTAGCACAAACCACATATTATTCACATACGGATACAAATTTAAATGAAAGCATATGCATACGGATACAATCACAGCGAGCAAACACAGGCACCATTCGGAGAAGCCTCAAATACCGTAAATAGCCTCAAATACATCTAAGTCGGATTTATCAAGAGTTGCAACAAATAATTCGAGTCGGTTAATAACATGCATAATTAGATCACCATCAAGGGTCTAGTATGATTACCTAAAAGAAGAGACTTGTATCATCCTCCTCATCCCCATTCACTTCATCCTCATCCGATTCAAAATCATTGTCAATACCAAAGCCAACGCCATACTCCGTGCGTCGCCAATCTTGAAGACATATCAATGCTTGTACTTGTCTTGAGTTTCAAAGCACTATGAGTTAGGGAGATGGTTTTTCCTCCTAGGCTAAACGTAGACTCGATGCAACGGTACTTACTGGGATTGTTAGTAAATCTTGTGCCATCATTGAAAGATCCGGGTGTCTCCCCGAACTCTTGTGCCAAAAATCTAGAACATCTAACTCCATATTTAACTCAACAGCCGGTTCCTCCAAATATATACCAAGTTGTGACTTCGCCAATTGTAACCTTGAACATCTACCACTAAAGCGATTGTAGTCATCAAAATAATTATCTACGAGACCCACTAGCAATAGGAGAAGAGCCGATAACTGGGGAAGTTGACGAACGTAGCTTATACTCATTAAATAAGGACCGTAAAGTTGACAACACATTATCCACCTTTTCCACAGACTTCATCAAACCCAAACAATTTGCTAAAACAATACTTAATGAATTTGACTTTAAATCTAGTATCAAGAATTGCAGCACATGATAAATGTAAGTTATACTCGACCAATATTTGTCAAACTTGTCGAGCATGTTTTTGCCATGTTAACTAGGTAGTGATAAGGACCTTCGACCGTCTCAAGCAAACGACGATGAACCATCCATGCCCCCTTGAAATACAAATTGGATGTAGGAGTCTTAATCGCACTAAACATGCAAGTTACATCGGAAAATAACTTCAAAAACTTATGTATCATAATGACTTTTTCCACTCCTCCTCTAAAGAAACATATGGCTTCAATGGTGAACACCAAGTAAACAAACACATTCTTATAATATAAAACATTATCCATCATCTTATAAGTTGAATTCCAGCGAACTTGCATATCCAAATTCAGTTTCCTTTTCACATCTCAATGAAATTTTTTTGAGCACATTCATAGAAATCTTTGCCTCTATGAGTAGATCTAGTTATCAACTTTATCAAACTTCGAATCTTCTCTAGAATTTCACCAATAAAATGGGGACCATCTTGCACAATTAAATTTAGAATATGTGCACAAGACCTAACATGGAAGAAAACACCATTACTAAGCAACCCACTCCGGGGAACAAGATGCCTTTTCAAATTAGACATCATCGCATCATTGTACTTAGCATTATCTACGGTAATGGTGAGTATCTTATCCTCAATGTTCCATTGACAAAGAAATATAAGTATTTCATTCGCGATACTTTCACCATCATAAAGAGGTGTTAATGCTCTAAATCTAAGAATCCTTTTGTGCAACTTCCAAGCATTATCAAGCAAAGTGGGCTGTAAAGCAAATATAATGTTGATAAGTGTAATTTAACTTTCAATTATCCGTAGTCAAATAAATCCTACCCGGAGCTTTCAATAGCATGTCTTTCACCTTATCTCTATCTCCCACATACATGGATAATAAATTTCTCTTAGCCGTTGAACGACTAAATAGCACAAAGTTCGGATTACCTTTTGACATCATCCGTCTAAAAGCTTTTTCTTCAACGATTGCAAATGAGTGAGCTCCTTCCACAATATAGAGCACAATTTCCTTACGAAGTTCATTCATATTGAAAGCAAATTCCTCACCATCATCACTACCCAACTCCCCAACTTCCACTCCACTAGGACGATTTGGACATTTATCTAAGTGATGCTTCAAGTGAGAAGTGTCACTATTTGGATTGACAGACATGACTACTTTACAATGCTTACATGTTGCGATTTTCTCACCTTGCGCATTATTGCCTTCTACAAGCTCTTTCCATAATTTAGACATCTTCTTCCTTTTACGTTGTTGAGTGCTATATTCACTATATCCATCTTCGAGTGGGATTGATGAAGTTGCCGCTTCACTTTCCATGTCTAAAATGTAAATTATGACCAAAAAAAAATGATTAGCAATGCTATCATTTGTATTTGTATGTGACATAAATTGTATAAATCACGAGTATGCGCAGATGTCATTACACGTCTAGGCTGATAATAATCATTACTTGTTTCTTTTATTTTTAGCGAGAGGATCACCAAAAGCATAAAAATAATCACAACAACTACCTTTTTCTTTCATATTATATATATATATATATATATATATATATATATATATATATACACACACCTTTTTTCCAGTTCATATGTGAAAAAGAATGGTCTGTCTTTACTTGCTGCTGAGGGCATTTAGTCATTCTTTCGAGTTAATTAGGTAGATAAATGAACAAGCTATTTAGTCATTTTGTAAGGCGGTGAGGAGAATTCACTATACATCAATACAAAGAGCACCAAAACCATTATGAAGACGTGCAAATTTCTCTCGGAAAAGAGGATCACAAAAAGACACAAACCGTAACAACAATTTACGAAGCTTAGAGTGTTTGAAGGACTACTATTATAGTAAATTTAGGGAGTATGGGATTTATATCGAACCATAGCGATGGACTAAATTAAAATCAGGTTGCGAATGCAAGTAGAAGGTTTAAATCTTGAAACTCAAACTAACCTAAACTAAAAACAATTCGGAATTGACCATCAGCCATTAAACTAGACATCGAAGAGCAGAGTGCAAGAAATTATTGCTTAAATCAAAAACAGAAAATTGAAACCTTCAAGAGCAATTCAACTAATCTAAACTAAAATCTCAAACTGAAAATTGAAACCTAAACCCGAAATCTCCCTCCCGGCACCCCCACCGCAACCCACCAAAAAACAAAAATTACCAAGACCTTAAGTTTAGAAATTTCTAGACCCGAAAACCAATCAAGCATCAAAGTTGAGAGAAAGAATTCCAGTACCTCTTTGTGGATAACTAGCTAAGAATCAGTCGAGCAAATGCCAAATTAGGTTTCGACGGAAGCGAAAGAGAGAGAGAGAGCGCCGATTCACCGGCGACGGAAGAAGAGCGACGGTGACGGAAAGGCTTTCGGCTTCGGTTCACCGGTGAGATGGTGGAAGACGATGGCGAGAGAGAGAGAGAGAGAGTGAGGGAGGAGGGGACGGTGGAGCAACAAAACACGATGGACGAGAGAGAGACAGAGCGTGTGAGAGTGTGAGAGCTAGGGGAGCAGCAAAAACACGATGGCCCGGTACCCGCCCAATCCAAGCCCGAAAATTCACTTTAATTGGAGGCCCATGTCATGCCCGATCCATTAAAGTTATCAAATGGGTTTTGACCCTTTTTTCAACTTCACCCAATTAAACCCATTGGACACCCTCGTCCAATGTCCGAGTCTATTGGTAGCCCATTTCATGCACAATTCATTTAAGTTATCAAATGGGTTTCGACCCTATTTTTTCAGCCCATCCAATTAAACCCATTAGACACCTCCGTCCAATGCCCGGATCTTGTTATGCCACATACCCTCAGTACATTCATTATGCCCCATCTTGCTCACCAATTACTGAGAGAATTTTAATCAGTCAGAAAAAAAAATTAGTGAGAGAATTTGCTCCTATCATTTCACAAATAAGTAGCTTGTACAAAGTTTTCCGTTTTACATAAATCAAACCACACCAGTAAATTAGAGTCTTCACTCATATTAAGTTTAAATAAAGTTCAAGTGAATTTAATAGAAAAAAATTACTATTAAAACATTAAATTTAAATTGATTTTGTTTCTTTCAAAAAATTTTAAATACATAAATTCATCAATATTATTATAAAATTTTTTTAAGGAAATATTATTATAAAATCAATCGAAACTCAAAAATTCAATTCAATAAAAACCCTTCAATATTTTATTGTTAAAATTTATCATTTTGTTAAAAAAATCAACAATTGATGAACCAAATTTTAAAAACCGTTCAATATATATTTTATTGTTAAAATTTATCATTTTGTTAAAAAATCAACAATTGGTGAACCAAGCTACAAACTTATTGTTAAAATTTATCATTTTGTTAAAAAATCAATAATTGATGAACCAAGCTACAAACGCTTGCATGTGGATATACTCCGTTTGAGCAAGAAGCTTCCTACTCCAGGGAGGAATGTACAATATGCGTATGCTCTTTAAGGATATTTCTATAATTTACAAAGGCATTATAATTTTAAAAGCAAAGGAATATGAAAGCTCCATTCTTTTCTTATATCTGAGCTGATCCATATTTATATATGTCCTTCTCTTGCTTACCAATTACTGAGAATTTTCTTCTATAATTTTACAAATAAGTAGCTCGAACAAAGCTTTTTGGTTTTACTAAATCAAGCCACAGCAGAATGACATTTCAAGCTGAGTGAGGAGAAGTACCAAGTGAGGGTCTTACAAATTAGATATCCACTCATCTGCCTGAATAAAGTTCTCAGCAGAGTAAGCATTCAGATGCTCCTGAGGAATCCGGCTACTCCAGCTAACCCGGTTGGACAAGTCCGCCCCGGGTCCCTTGTTCCCAAACTCTCCATAGTAAAGCGTGGATAGTGCAAAGTCATCTCGGAAGGGCATCCAACCCTCAGGTGAAATGAGCCTCTCCATAGTACACCTTATAAACACCGTCCTCGAGTACATCTTCCAAGGCCGGCCCAGGTAGTTTTTGTGCAGTTTGGGGTTGGCCTGCCAGAGCTTCATGTACTCCTTGGTCCCATTTATAAGGCAGCCTATGAGAATAAGTCCGGTCGGTTGAGCAGGGTCGGTCCTCCCTTGAGCGGTGATAGCATTGTTCTCACCCTTGGCGGGGTTGAGTTGTCGGGGAAGGACTAGGATGGTGCTGTCCTGGAAGAGGGCAGCAGCATTGCCGAAGATGAAGTCCACGTTGCCCTCAATGTGGCACGATCTGTAGACTTGGCGGAGGGAGTGCGCATAGAGAGTGTCCTGATTGCTTAGGAACTCGCAATTTTCAACGAGGGAGAAGTCGCTGTCTGATCTGAAGGCTACTGCTTGGTGTGCGGCTTGGCCAGCACTAGGCCCAGCAGTGTTCTGGAAGGTTATTCCCCTTGCTATGAATCCGTCACCCTTAACACCTGTAATCGAAATACAATCAAGATATGTCTAAGTATCTTATTATCTACAGTATAAGATAATTGTTTCATTCCACTTCAAGGATCACAGTTTCTTCATTAAGAATTTAATTCCTCTTCTTTTTGCCTTTTTAGTTTGGATTTTTGTTTCATGTGTTTTAGACGGAGATCAGTGGGATGGCAGAAAGATTATAGAAGCAGAATCTCGATCAATGCAACTACTCATTAGAAATATGCTGCAGTAGTTATTTTCTGAGCCAAATCAGCTGATCACGACAAAGAGTGTATTAGGATATGTTTGAACTCGTGCCTTCCAACTCCAAACTTGTTTCATGTCTTTCTAACTTATTTATGCTACTTTCAGTTATTTCCACGTTCCTTCTAACTTCTTGAAATTTTTTCCAACTCTTTCCCACTTATTCGATTAACCTCCATTTATTTTTCTGCATTCTTCAAGCCCAAAAGGGCAGGCCTTCAGCTGTCAATTTTTTTGGATCATTAATAAGCATCATAAAAGAGGTAAAGATATGTAAAAACGATACATTAAATAACCCAAATAAAATTTTCCTCCTAAGAACTAAAAAATTCCTCCGAAAATTGAAATCGCTGGCCCAATTTAAAAGTGATCAACCTAGTTTATTTACCCTATAGGATTAGAGACATTTAATCGCTACTCACTTTCCACGCTAGTACCAGATAGTGATGTGATCTCTTTCTCTATAATGTCAAACCTCCCTTCCCCCGGGAGCTAGCGGAAGAATACAAGTGTAAAGGAGAAAGAGATGCAACTGGACACACCGTTAATTTTAATTGATCGATGTAGACTAACATTAATCGACATTAAAATCAGACCTTTTAGATAAGCATAAGCCGGTTGCTAAAATCACCCCCACTTTGATGTTTGTACTTGAGCAGTAGTCATTTATCCAAGGCTAGAAACATACATACTCACGGTTTGTATCGTGTATGTTTTTTTCTGTTTACATATTTTGGCTTTTCGTCCAGTCTCTCGGTCCTTTCAATTGTGCAAATGCCACGTACAGTGTTAGATGGCATTTGTCTCCCAATCCCACCACCTTTTTGACCTTCCTCATCTCTTTTTCTTCTTTTCCCCTTCTTTTTTTATATACTAGGGATATATGCTATAGTTTGGTTTTAATTATAAACTCTGTAGCTAGATTCCTCACTGTTCCAGCAGTAAGCTTACTTAATGATAGGTCTTTATTTGTGTCAAGACCGACTTGATTGCTAATCAATCAGTCATCTTACAAGGATAAAATCAGACAAGCAATCAATTTCCACCTGTGATTCTTCATAATCGTAGCCAACCTACCCTACCGTCACATGTGGACCTTGGTTGTATTTGCACTCTCATTTTATCTCTAGCACCATGAATCTAATCTTCAAATTCAAGACCTACTCCATTACCTAATCAATAGTTTAGAAAATTTATCCTTATTATTTGACCCTATTTATATCAATAAAAATAAAAAATATTTTATTTATTTTATAATATTTATCTTGTAGAATTACTATGAAATAATAAAATTTATGCTAAAAAATTAAATTATTTAAAAATTTATGAAAAAAATAGGTCGTTAAAATTATAAAATAAAAAATATAATTAAAATGACTTGAAAAAAAGAGAGTATTGGTGTTAAAGAAAATCAGTTGTATCTTTTCTTTTTACTTTTGGTGCTAAAAGGATCGATTGGACTAATCTAAACCCACTGAAATGGGAGTCTAGATTGCCACCCCTAAATTTTTTCATGATACTACTAATAAAAAATAAAAGAAAAACAACCAAAGTTGGAGGCAAGAGTCATGAGTGATATTTTCTACATAAAAAGAAAATAGAATGAATCATAATATTAGCGTGGCGAAGACAATTATTTGACTTACCCACAGTGGCGGTGTTATAAGTACTGATGCCCATCACGCCGGTATTAACAGAGCCCGTAATGACAGTTTTGCCCATGCCATCTCCCAAAAATACCAAATTAGTCTTCTCCAAGGGCACCCTCACAATCTCCTCGTACACCCCAGCCTTTATGTAAATGACGAACCTGTCCTTCCCCTTCAGCCCCTCCGGCGCCGCCGCCACCGCCTCCTGCACCGTCGCGTGGCACCCACGCGCCTTCCCTCCTTGCACACTGTCGCGCCAACCTTCCCGAGCCGGACTCCCCATTCGGTTCGAACCGGAGCTGGGCCGAACCGGAGCCGGTCCGCTCCCAGAACCCCTCCCTTTCCGTCCTTGGTGGGCCCCATTTGGCGGCATTCTGCTCCCCTAAGTTGTCGAGGGAGAACATCATGCTTAGAGCGTTGCTGGTGGCGGGCATGAGAGTGTTGTCCAGAAACGACATCGTTTGGTCCACCAGGCGCGTGCCGTTAACGTACGAGAGCTCCGACCAGCAGTCGTACTGGTAAGTGAGGGCAGCCCCCGTCCAAGCACGCGCGTCCTTGAGGCGGGTACGTGAGGAGAGAGAATAGGAGGAGGAGGATGTCATTTTAAGGCGGAAGGCGGACATGGAGAAGAGGTCGAGGCAGGTTTTGGCCGCCATGGAGCGGTTGCGGTGGTGGGGGAAATTTTGGAGGATGGAATTGGCCATGGACTGGGCGGTCTGGAGGTGGCGGGAGGAGAGAGAAAGTGCTGAATTGATGATGACTGAAGCATTTGTGGGGTTGGGGAGCTTCAGATTTTGATGGGAATGGAGGAGAGAGGATTCGCAGGCCGAGGGGTAGCGGGTGGCCTTGCATGCTTGTTGGATGGTAATGGACGCCGTAGTGGTGACGGCGGCGGAGGAGAGGGAGTAGATCAGGAGGAGGAGGAAGACCGAGGAGAGAGAAATGAGGTGACTATATTCATGGTGATGGGGAGTAGGAGTGACCATATTCATGGCGATGGCAGTTAGGGAAGAGTGAACTGAAGTGAAGTAACCTCGGACTTGAAATTTTATAAGAACGAATTAAACATAATAAATAAAGAATGTGAGAATGGTGTAGAAATTGGGTCTTTGTGTAAATAAACCAGAAAGTGTGTCCGTTTCGGCTTCGTCTTCAGGGGTGTGGGGCTCGATTTAAACAGCTGTTTTCATATATTTGGTTTCCTTGCATAAATAAAAGCATGCCTGTTTTCCGTTGTGCTTCCCCTTCCCCTGGCTTCTATCATCATCTTCAGTAAATTAGGGACAGCACAATATTTTAGCTCAAATTATTAATTTCGTAATTGAAACAGCCAATTTAATTCATGATACATGCGTAAGAGTATCATCCTGAATAAACGTAAAACATCAATTCCAAATTACAGACATGACTGGCTTGTGAACTAGATTAATACTTGCTTATCCCATATTTATTTTCTTACATTGAAAAAAAAAACCCCCACTTCCCGTGGCCCCAAACATGGTGAAAATTTTGGTCGTTGTCATACCTACGTCAATCTTTCGCACCTTACTGTGCACAAAAAGAAGAAAAGAAAAGCCATACACTTGGAAAGTAATTGTTAGTACCAGCAAGTAATTGGAGGAACCATGTAGCGAGAGATTAGAGAGAAACTCTTTTCTTCACCAAAATAGGAAGGAAGGGGAAGAACAATCCATCCCCAAACACACTAACCTCAAATGCAAAGAAATCGATTGTTGATAGTGCGCAAAATCTCAATGACGAGTTACAATCAATGTCCAGGGAAGCTAGAGGGTCTTTAATCGATAAAACAGTAGCTAAAAATATCC
Source organism: Talinum fruticosum (assembly GCA_021018815.1). NCBI lineage: Eukaryota > Viridiplantae > Streptophyta > Magnoliopsida > Caryophyllales > Talinaceae > Talinum > Talinum fruticosum. The sequence continues at coordinate 7,439,124 of JAITYX010000011.1, forward strand.
AAAAGGATGTGGAAGCCTAGGTGATGGCTGAATTTGAGATGCGAGCTACATTCTTGAGCTGGATTGATGTCCTAAGATTGTGTTGTCAATCAATTTCATGGGCTGCTAAGGTAGAAGTTTAGGAAACTGAGTCAGGTACATTTCATGCCCCTAGTCTGGAATTTCAGCTTGTGTTTTTGTGCCTCAATTGGAGCATAATGGGATGAGAATAGAGTGTATTGATGAACGTGACATTTACTCTGAGATTGAAGTTTGACAATCATCTATTATTGCTTTGTCTTGGGCGTTAATCCACCTCCTCAGGTGATGGATGGGTTTTGTCATAGAATTTGGAGGTTGAAAGTTATGATCGTTTAACTGCAAAATCTATAGGGAGTGTTTACTGTGCATTTGCACTCTATTTTGGATAGAGATGAAACATGAATAAGGAAATATGTTTACTTTTGATAAGAAGCTTTGTAGTTATGAAATCTAGTTGACAAAGAGGACATTGCTAATGATTTGGATATTAAGTTCGTTATCGAGTAGGGAAGTTCTAGTTAAAATTTCTAGCTTGGTGGGAAGACCCTTAACTATAGATAAGGCCACTCAAAGTAAGGAGGAAATGAAGTTTGCTTGTGTGTTGATTGAGATAAACTTGTATAAGGAGTTTTCTAAGGCTATAAACATTCATGGATGAAAGCTGACATTGGATTGATCAAGCAGTCGATTGTGGATGGAGGCTTATAGTTTTCGGCTATTGCATGATTTATGGACATATAGTCGATGATTGAAAGAAAGAAGATAAAGAAAATGTGGGTTAGAAAGGTGGGGTCACTCCGTCAAATTGGCCAAAAATATCCTTTCCCTGTAATTGAACCTATTGTCAATGTTGGATCTCATAAACTAATGCAAGATTCTCCAATTGCTACTATATAGGTGCAGTGCTTCTTCAACAAAATGATGGTCACCTACTAGTTGGTGATATAAAATAGTTTTTAACACTTTGGCTGGAGACCACGAATAATATAGGGGTATGGAATATTAGGCGGGTATTTAACCTTTTAATACCCTCGGGTTTGTAACATTGATTTTTGTCAAAGTTTTAGGTTGTTACATTAAATTTTTAGTGACATTGATTTTTGTTAAAGTTTTAGGTTGTTACATTACGTTTTTAGTACCTTGAGGTACTCACCCTTGATTTTTAGTATATTCCTTAGTCTTAATATTTACAAATTTGACACAGAATTTTCAAATGTTTCATTTCGACCCAAAAATAGGGTAAAGATTCATATACTTTGAGATTTTTGATGAAAAGGCTTATTTTTATGATTTTGATTTCTTACAATAACGTTAGTGGTACTAGCTATACCTGGCAATCGGGTCATTCGGTTCGGATTCGGTTCGGGTTAGTTCGGTTCGGGTTAACTTCGGGTCAATCTTGTTCGGGTTCGGTTCGGGTTCGGGTTCGGGTCAACTTCGGTTCGGGTAAACTTCGGTCGATCTCGTTCGGGTTCGTTCGGTTTCGGTTCGGGTTAACTTCGGTTCGGTTCAACTTCGGGTCAATCTCGTTCGGGTTCGATTCGGGTTAATTTCGGATCTAGTCGTAATCGGATCACTTTTTGGGTCAAAATCGATTCAAAATTGTACCACTATAGGCACTAAAGTACATCCCGAGAGACCTAACAAAAAAATGTGGGTTGGGTCACTTTTATTGGGGTTAAATCGATTCGGATCCGATTCGGTTCGGGTCATTTTGGGTTCGGTTCGGTTTCGGTTCGGGTCATTTTGCATTCGGGTCGGTTTCGGTTCGGGTCATTTCGGTCGGTTCAGTTCGGGTCGGTTCATTTCGGTTTTCGGGTCAAAATCGGTTCAACTGTTTCGGATGTCGGTTCGGTTTGGGTTTCGGGTCGTTCGGGTTGACCCGTTCGGTTCGAGTCGGTTTGCCGAGTCTAGTACTAGCTAATATAATCTACTCCTTGTATCTTAAGTATTATATTTTCTATTGTTAAAGGTCAAACATGTTTAGCAAAGTCATAAAGCTTAATTAGAGAGTTTTTAGCATTACCTAAACTTAGCTGGTGTGGACCCCACTACTAGGAAATTGTCATATAATAACGGGAATAATGGCAATTAACGACGAGTTTGCGATGGAAAGATTTCGCCGTTATTTTTCGACAATCAGCAACAAATTTTTATGATTTCATCACTGATTAGGGATGGAATAGCTACAGAATTTCATTCCATTGCCAAGAAAAATCAGCAATGGAACATACAACTCCATTGTTGATGTCAGCGATCAAACACGCTATTTCCATCACTGAGGTTGTCGTAGTCAATAATGTTTAAGTCGTTATTTTGTCTTTGAGTTTACAAAAATATGTTATAATTTTGCCTGTTTTTCAGTTGCTTAGCACAAAAAATTTGGAAGGAAATACAAATACAAATCTACAACATATCTCACAATGACATGATGAACATACTTAAACCATATTCATAACAACCATGTGACAAATTTTATTGCCGTATACAATCGCAAAACTCACAAATAATCCACATACAATATATATTCTAAGCCAACCTACGTTCACCAATTACCATAACAAACTAATTGAAAAACAAGTGTATTACATCGTATATCAACACATAAGTTATGTTCACCATGAATTAGGGGTCCTCTTCCACTTGCTCATTGTCTTTATCTTCTACCTCATTTTCATTCCGACCATGACTATCAAAATGAAGATTAATTTGCATCAAATTCTCTAAAATCTTGAAGTTTATACTAAACAAACTATAATCGTAAATAGAACCAACAATGAAGGAGGATAGAGAAGCATAACTACAAGAGGTTAAAGGTGGTTAGTTGGCAGCGGGAGATGACAAGAATGACAACGGTGGTTAACAGCTGCGGCGGGGGATCTCTCCCTCTCGCTCTCTTACATTCTCACTCTCTCTTGATGTTGTCTAGCCGTCCTCACCCCAAATCTGGGATTTTAATTTTAAATAGTGATGGAATCAACAACAAACTTAGTCCGTTACTATTTTTTAAAATTTGAAAATTTTGAATACTTAAAAGTTGAAAAAATCGAATAGCCCGCTATGTAACAACCCGATCCTAAATCACATTATTTATTTTAAATCACATTATTTATTTTATTAATTACACTATTTATATAATTGAGCGCGTGCACTTCAATTCGATATCTTATATTTAAACTATTTTTATCCGTATGTTATGCGGCTAAGGCGACGAAGTGGCCCTAATAAAAATCTCATAATGAGATTTTAATTTGTGAACATCATTATTAAAAAAAATTAAAAGTAACAAAAATAAAAAATAAATAAATAAATAAATACTCAAAAATAAACATAAAAATAAAATAAAATTTAAAAACAAAAAAAAATAAAAATAATCATTAATTAGATTTTTCTCAGAAAAATCCGAGTCGAATTAATCTGGAACAAAAAAAAAAAAAAAAAAAAAGAGAGGCGGTTATGATCAATTAATCGGGCAATGCAATTTAAACCCGCTCAGCCTGCTTCTGCCATTCCCGTTCCTCCCTTCCTCCCCGCTTCCCCTTTCCTCTGCTCTTCCTTCCCCTCGCTGCTGCTACCTTCTCCGGCCACCGGCGCCTATGACGCCGGCGGGAGACCGGCGCCGGCCGCCTCTCGGCTCTCCCTGTGTCGCTTCCTCCCTATCTCGCGCCCGCTACCTCCTTCTCCCTCTCTTATCGCGCGCCTCTGCTCCTTCCCCTGCCTCCACTCGCGGCTCGCTCCCGGCCATCAGGCGCCACCAACGCCGGCCGAAGCCGACGCCGGCGTCGTCGAGGAGATGCCTACCGCCTCCCTCGCCACCGCACTCTCCCTCCCTCTCGCCCTCGCGCGCACGAGTGCACGCTCCGCCTCACCTCGCCGCGAGCCACCCGTCGACCACCCACAAACAGCGGCGGCCGTCGGAGCCAGCCGCCGTCCTCGCCTAGCGGTAGCCGGGCGGCTACTACGCACCACCGTCCCTGCCGCTCCTCCTCGGCTTCCTCAATGTGTACTTGAAGGTAAAACTCTAAACCCTAAATTATCAATTTCATTATCTATTTGAACAATTGTAATCGTAAATTGAAGTATGACTAGAAATATATTTGTGGAGTGAATTCAAAGATTAATTTGGGAAAATTCGAATTGGTGTGGAGGATTTAGGGTTGGTGTTTTGGTGAATTGATTGTACGAATGTGATTCCTTTGGGGAAATTATGAACTAGTGAATGAGATTAAGGATGTTTTATTATCGAATGGAACAATTTGGTGGAATTGTTACATTTTGCAAATAGCTAGAATTGAACACAAAGAAAGAAAAAAAATATGCGGGGAGGATGAAGTCGGATAATAGATTGTGTAAGAGGCATGAGGGACATCCGAACACTTGGTATGCTTAATTTGGTTATGAATACGAGTTACGTCGAGGAAATAACGCTTAGGCACTTAGAATGATGTATATATGAATTTTGGACGAATCGGCAAAATTATGAAACCTCCCGATGGAAGGGCATTTACCGGATTAATTAATTACGTAACGATGGGATTTGAGTGCAGAGAAGGGAGGAGTGAGGAATGAATTAAAAATAAGTGTTTGGGCATATAAATATATGTACACCATTTTCAATTCAAGTCAACTAGCAAATCGAATAACACCAACATCATTGGGTATTTAGTTAGCCTAGTCAACTTCTTTAATTAATATGAATTGTATTCAATAAACGCAGTAAAGCTGACTAATACAAACATTAGCTTAATCCATTTTCATACGAATATAGGAAATGAAATACATTGTTAAAGCTTATACAAATTCAAGCATTAAAACTCAAGAAAACATTATTAACCCTAGAAATCCATTTTAAACGGAACTAAGGCCACTTTCGTTGCCGAATAGCCGGTGACTCAAATTTCGTAAAAGGGGAGAAACAAATATTCTCGGTTCAGTACGTTCATTGCCTCGTACCTTTCGAAAATTCACATGTTTCATCAAATCTCAACATTTCTCATATATACAAATAACAATGAATCATTTACAAGGCAAGTTCTGCCACCTAATTAAGTGGTCCCCGCCCAATTACCAATTATCGGGGCTTAGGCCCACCAATTACACCGCGCGGCGTCAACTCGGGTTATCGGTCGGCCCGGGGTGACACTGTTCAACGTTCGTATCAATTATCAAGGGGTTCCACTTTCGGATAATAACCGACAAGCAAGTTTTACTTACATTCTCTCCCCCGATTTCAAGTTAAAATGAATTGAAATGCGCGCGCTCAATCAATATATTCTTCAAAGTTATTTTACGAGTGCAGGAATGTTCGTATTGAGTTTCGACTCACTCTTCCAAATATTTTACTTGTTTTTGTTTTAGGAAGAAGCATTGGTGAACAATCAACCATTTACTAAGTCCGACGAAGGCAAACCCTAGCCAGCCACGTGGCACTCGCAAATCCGAAGGTACATAGACGCTCACGGTGATTTTACCTTCAACCAGGGGTTAGGTATGGCCTTGGGAATTATTGTACATCGTATATTAATTTGTGGAATAGACAAAAGTCCAGGTTGTATAAATATTGTGTTGTTAAACCGATAGAACCGTATTTTGGGATGATCTAACTACTTGAGTAATAAGTAGTTACTCCTAACAACATTTTTGGAAATATAACAGTGGATGCACAAATCGTACTTCATTTTATTTCAAATTATTTAGCCTTGTCCTATTTTTAGGACGGCGGTAACGTCTTCAATCGGTACCTTCCGCTGCGACCTTACGTATTAGTCCCTAATGAAGGGATTATTAAGTAATGGTGATTGGGGGCGTTACACGCTAATTAAAATAATTTGAAAAAATTTGAAAGTTTTGAATGATGGCAGACTTTTGTCACTACTTAAAAAATTTGAAAAAATTTGAATAGTGACGAACTAATAAGTTTTCGCTATTTACAAACATTTTAATTTTCTTTTTCGAAGATTAATTTCAATTATTGTTTGTTAAGTGCCTTATTTCCGTTGCTAGGTTTGTGCCATGTGACTAAATAGCGATGGATTTGTCATTTGTTGCTAATTTCATCGCGTGACTGAGTTTTAGGCTGATGTTATTTATGTCAGCTACTCGTGCGATGAACTTGTATTCTGTCGCTATATAACGTTTTTATAGTAGTGCCCCGATGTTCCTCTACCTTCCAATTTACAAAGATTGTTAATCTTAATCATATCTTCCTCATATCGGGCACAATACAAATCCATTTTTTTTTTTGCCTTGGACTATAGTCACTAACCAAGTTTATATATTTTTAGGATAATGAGACTTTAATTAAGAAATTGTTATATTTAAGACAAAAGGTTTCGATTCATCAACGTGTTCTAACAGGAAATTTCTTTTTCTTAAAAGTTAAAAATGAATATATTAAGGGTGTGTTTGTTTCAGTGGAAAATATTTTCTCGGAAAATTATCATTCTATTTTCCGGCGTTTGGTAGCATAAGTGGTGGATAAATATTTTCTAGGGAAAATAATTTCCCTCAATTAAGGGAAAATAAATTTCCTTTTATGAGGAAGGAAGTTAATTTTCCTTTGTCTTAATGAAGGGAAAATAAAGTCTTATCAATGAGAGTTCAAGTTCTAAGCTTCTCTTACTTTACCACTTTGAGTTTTTTTTTTCAAGTTTTGTCCTTATTTTTTCCCTTTTTTGTTGTAAAGTTCATATATGAAATTTTTTTACAGTATTTGTTTCTTTTTTAATTTCTATTATTTTATACATGGAAAAGTTTGATCATAGGGAAATGTACAAACTTATCAAATTTAGGTGTGTGTATATATATATATATATATATTTGGGTTTTGAAATTGAATTAGTTATTTACCTTTTCTTTTCATATTTATGGGGTTTTTATGGTTGATTTTTGCGTTTAAGTAGCTATTTTAGAAAATTATTTTTCTTCTACCAAACAAAGGAAAATGTGAGTGGAAAATGGTTTTCCTTGAAAATTCATTTTCTCATGAAAAATATTTTCTTTGGAAAATATTTTCCCCCAACCAAACGCACCCTAAAATGGAAAGATTGAAGAGCAGACTTAAACTATAAAAATCATCAAATATGCTTGCTCATAGAAAAATAGAAAACCTCGATTATTTTTTGTTCAAGCTATGATCGTGTTTATTTTCAATGCTCAATTTCTCCTTATATAGAGGAGATGGGATACATAAAATGCCTTAGTAAAAAGTATACACATTATTAAAAGATGTCTTCTAACTGTTACACTTATACTCACATGTTGAAAATTAAAAACCGACTTGACAAGACTTTTAATAGTAGACTTATTTTTCAGAAGTGACATGATGATATTCCATGCTTTTCAGAATATTAGATGCTTGCAGTCTTAGTTATGAAAATTGAGATTATGTATGTCTTCATCTCAAAATACTCTTTCCAACTGGTAGTCATCAACTTCAAAATCAAGATATTCACGACTCCATTATGAAAATAAAGCATATAAATATAATTTTTTATCTTGAGAAAAGAATTTTTCCAGCTCCAATATCAACTAAATAATCGTCAATATCTTCGGAAACAGACACCATTATCTTGTAAGTATTCCTTTTACTTTATTAAATATCCAAATGTAGTATTCTAGTGCATCAATTTACGACCTCTTTCAACCATGGACCACATTTGTTGATGCATATTGAAAAATCCTATGGCTCTTGCTAAAGTAGGATAATTATTCTCCGCCTTCATAAATCTAATTATATTTTAAAAATACGTTGGATCACCAAAATCAACTATTTGAATTAAATAATTAGATGACTTAATTTATCCATTTTCAATTTCTACAACTGCACACTAAATATGAATATTAATATTAGCCTACAGAGTTGCGGTTGTTAGTCCTTTGGTTGTAGTGAAAATTCAATGGATCTTTTTAAACATGCATTTTTGAAACTTGGTTAATTTTGAGAAAAAAAGAGTTGTCATGTGTTGAAATTCCTCTAACGATCTAATATAGGATTATTAGGATTAGATTCTATTATGTATTCTTATTCCTCGCACTATAAAGTTATTTGTAAAAGTTACTTGGGATCCCCATGATTCCAGATATATCATAGGAATAATTGTTCTAATGTTCGACAATGCATGTATACCGTTCTTTGAAAAAATTTTCTCAAAATTATTCACTTATTCTTTCTTGAATGTCTAAAAAACTCTACATAAAGTAAATTTGTATTTCCAGGAGGTAGCTAAGTGGTGGAAATAAGCCATATTGAACCAACATCTTTTTGTTTGAAATTCTACTAAGGTATCAAATACAAATCTATTACAAGGTGACACTTGTTTTAGTAGTAACAACACTCCTTCATTTATTTGATTTCGGTTGGCAGGGTGTTCAATTGTGTTCAACATAGGAGCTTTCCTTAAGCTTATGTATTTAATAAGTTCTTTGTCATAAAACCAAATATTCTTTTGCAATCAATTAAAATGAGCAAAGGTTTTAAAGCTAAAAAAATTAAGAATTTTCAAATCCCCTTATCATGACAATAATCTTTTTTTTTTTTTCATTGTAGGATAATTGTATTCAACTTTAGTTAAAACTTCTATTGCAGTATTTTTAGTGTTTTTCTCCTCCTTTGATTTTGAGTACTTCACTCTAATGCTGATTGCTAACATTTGTCTCAAAAATTAGATCATCTTTATCGTTAGGCATTCAGAATAGGAAGATTTTTGAATTTTTTTTTTAAGTTCTCGCACTTGTCTTTGTATCGTTAGTAATCCAGGTCTAACTTACCTCTTTTTTAAGCTTTTGTTGTAAAGATTTTTCCCTTAACTTGGCAAGATCTTTGGTAAAATCCGAAGCATATATGCGACATCCTACAAACCTTTCTAGTTATTTTTGTCTTCGATTTTTCAAGAAAGTTATCTATTTTTTCTAAGATATGCTTCTGCAAATTACTTGTCCGACCTTGATTGCTATACCTAAAAATTCTATTTCTTGTTTTGTATAGATACATTTATTATTACCAATAATAATGTCATAATCAATGTATCTTTAGGTAACAAATAAGACATTATTTTTGTATTATTCTATTGTCTTAAGAAAAATGAGGATATCATAAATATAAACAAAGCAACACTTAAATTATTAAGATATTATTCATTTGTCTTTGAAATGTTTAAGGTATATTTTTAGACCAAATGACATTACAAGCCACTCATAATGTTATTTAGGAGGACTAAAGTCCATTAAAGGGATACTTTTTTATTTATTTTTAATCTGACAATATCCACTTTTTCAATCTATTTTTGAAAACTAAGATGCTTCTTGAATTATATTAAAAGGGCAGTCTTTATTAGAGATTAATATTCGTAAAAATAGTATTGTTATTGAGAGTTTTTTAATAATTGATTATCATTATATATTTCCCTCTATTTTCTTTAGAATGATTTATTACCATGAATGCGGAACTTGTGTGAGGACTTTTACTATTTCTAATTAACACGTTTTCTAGGAATTCTTTATTCTATTTATCAAATTCTTGAATGGTTTGATATATATACACCATTTGTTTCACTCGAATAATGGTATTAGGATTTGTTGAAATAATTTTGTCTCTATCCCAAAATTTTAAAGGGTTACAAAATAGATTTCTTTGCGCAACTCTTTTTATTGCTCAATACTTTCCATCTCACCATACTTGTCGTATATAAATTCAGTTATCCGATGAGTATAAGCCTTACTTAGCTTTTTCAATAAGAACATAATAACCATGTATGGTGATTATAATTTGGCTCGTGGTTTGTTTGCATGGAGAACATAACCTTTAAAACTTATTGATAATTATCATATTATGGGATGGTTCGTTACTTGCCCATAATACTTGGTATTATGCATTTAATACCACCTATTTGTATAGGCACTTTTTCAATTGTTCATTGTAGCTCATTATACTATTACTTGTTATTCTTACTTGCAAAGGGCTTTTTCTTGTTTCCATATAAAATCAAAAAATAATGATTTTTTCCAAAGCACACAGAGCAACCACTTAGAGCAAATTGAAAGCATGAAACAATAGATGGGAATTTGTGCTCAAATTTGGGTCAATAGATTGGAATTCGATACTAACCCAAAAATCTAACTTGAAATTAACAAAAGTCAATTACACGATTTTTGAAGCTAATACCTAGATATTAAATTCGAAAACAAAAGAAGAAAAGAGGAAAAAAAAACTTAATTTTCTCTTTGTTTGATCTTCTATTGGCCCATAATTGTCTAAAATCACAACCCATTGCCATCATCGAGTCTTAGATCAAAGCTCCGAACTAAATTTATAGTTAGGAATCAGAAAACTAGGGCTAGGGATAGAGATTTTCATTGTGCTAAGAGGAGAGAGAGAGAGATGCTACTGTGAAAGATTTGTTGAGAAGTAAGAAGAGAGAAAAAGGAGGGTATAAGAGTCGCGCCCGCACTTGCACCCTGAAGGGCCGATCGAATTGTGCTCCCTACAAATGTCGATTTCACGAGAAAGATGCTTATAAAAAATAACTCTTTTGATTTTTAATGTTGGTGACAATTTTAAGAATCATTTTATTTTCGAAATGCATTTTAGAATTCTCAAGATAGGAAGCAGAAAGCTAAAACATTCAGGACAAATTGGGGCGAGACTCACTACTAAGCGGTGGAACTACTTAGGGCAAGAGTTACACCTAGAGCTTGCCACGATGACTGGCTTGGGTCGGTTAGTGAGGGAGACTACCGTAGGTCTTTTTTGGCCTAGACTTTAGAAGCACTATTGGCCAAAAGGTCCACATTGCAAAATCTATTCAAAGTGGTTCAATTTTCCGAAAAACGGAGATGCATTATCCACAACAAACATATTAAAAAATGAGTCATTAGTATGTTTGATTAAAACTAACCAAAAAAATATTTTCTTAATTTGAGCTTAAACTGAAGGTATAATCAAAATGGATAAAAAGCTCAAACTAAGAAAGGTTTTCGAAAAGGACTCCATTGCCTAAACCAATGATCCGATGTTCGGGGTAAAGGTACAAAATGAGAAGGGTCACTCCTCATTCTACCTATTTCAAAAAACAACCTTTACTAATTGGAATGGGAATGTAAAATAATGATAAGAAAAATAGGCAAACATAATGTTAAAGGCGGAAATTAAACAAATAAAACATACGGGAAAAATGATAAAGAAAGCAAATAAAGAAAGCAATAAGTTATTATAGTGGACAGGGAGGAACATAAATGAAATTACAACTTCTCAAAACTACAATACGAAAGTAGAAATAAATGAACTGAAATGAAAGAAAGTAATAAAGTGCGGACACAAAATTGGAGATCTGCATCTTATGCCCTCAAATAGACTCGTATGTCAATCTTCGAGACTCTACTAGATCTCGGTAGTGTAATGGTAAGGAAGTTAGGGTTGAGGAGGAAGTAATGATTCCTCCTGTTGAAGGATTTCTTAGACAGTGGGAGTGGGAGTATGAGTTGAGAGAGTTAAGAGGGAGATGGAAGTGAGGATTCAACACAATGGGGGTGTTTTATTCGAGTTGAATGGTATGTGGAAATAAGGGGAAGGACCCTCCTATTTATAATAATGAAGGTAGGGTAAAGGTTTCCTCTTTAGCCTCAAAGCGACGATAAAACAACGAGTCCAACTCCTAAAAACTTGCAAAGGATAAGCTGAGAATATTCTAGAACCGAACGAGTCAAAACAACGCGTTCTAGAAGAAGAGTGACCATTTTCGGTCACTAGGAGTCCGCTTATGCTGAATGGAGTAAGACGATGGGTTTTGATAAGAATGTGACTAGTGTAGGTCACCCTACATACGGACCCATTGAAGACTCGGACTTTGCATGAAAAACATTCTAAGTACCATCAAGGAATCGGTACAAACTTCATCTCTTGTAAGTTTTGATTTCAAGTCATTCTAAGTGATATAGAAACTTTTCTAAGTGACATAGAAACTTTTCGAGTATTACGAAACTACTTGTATAATTACAACATTACTTCATCTGTTCGCATTTGTAGTTGTGAGTCACTCAAACGACACTCAGATTTATCGCATGTTCAAACACTCGCTCTAACACGCTTAAACACAAGTCCGACTTCATACTCGAAGTCTAGGTGAATTACAACATTACTTTATCTCTTCTAGTCGGCTTATCTTGTTTGAACTTTATCTGTCTAGATCAAGTATTTTTACTCGATATTCTTTATCTAACTTGATCTTTCTCCGGACATGACTCGGATGGAATTTGAGTATAATGAATATTAGAGTCGGAAAATTTCATTCCTTTCTAACTCGGATAATTATGCACTTAATTATCTTAATTAAATTATTATCCGAGTCTAATCTTGGACCAAAGTATTTTGTACTTTGAGAACCAAAATTTGATTTACTTTTGTAGGTTATCTAAACGAGGTTAACCTATTTTTTAAACTACAAAAGTAACCGGCTTCAAGATGTCAAATCACTAGCAAACAAGGCTTTTTTCTACTTCGACCAAGACTAAGACACTCGTGTCGGGGTTGTCTGTTTCCAAAGCTGGAAATCTTCAACGCTAAGCTCGACGGTTGTTTCCACCTAACTTTTCAAACAGCACCGAGTGGATTGGGACATTCTAAGGAGTCAAGAGTCGTTGCACAACGTTCACATCTCAATGAATCTTTTACGAGCGACTCGGAAGGACTGTTACAAGCTGTCACAGAGGACTTCTAATCGAAGCTAGTCACAACGGCTAATCTGCTTGGTCATCTATAAATAGAAGCCAACTCTCAAGACTTAAAGATTGCTTGGAACCATTGTCAATACACATACTTAAGCGAAAGTCTTTGTATTCATATTCAATCTTCCACTTACAACTCCAACTCTATACTTAACATCTTTCCGAGTTGTAAGGTCTTGTAATCAGTCACAAATTTCATTCTTACTTTCGAGCAAGGTCCCTTGACTGAGCTGTAAGGGTTAACTTAGTTCAATTGTCTCGTACTGTAAAGGTTACCTCGATTAGGAAGTACTAGATCAAATAAGGGAACTTCGAGTCTAGAAAAGCTTATAAGGAATTGTCTAAGGGAGAAATTCTGGTTGAGTTTGTCTACTGTATTTTGTGGATTCAAAATAGTGGATTTGACTTGGTGCTTGGATTAGCACTAGCCGTGGTTTTCTGCCCCGGGAGGGTTTCCACGTAAATTCCGAGTTCATACTTTTCGAGTCCAATCTAGACTCGGACAGTCTCAAAGTTTGTTTCAAACTTTAATCTTTCATTTATTGTTAAAATTTCCTCATCACCCTATTCACCCCCTCTAGGGTGATTAATTCTCTCCAAGAGCAAACCTTCACCCATGTCTAGTTTCCGCATAGTCCGAAGTTGAGGTTTGTGACCGTATTGATCATTGTCCATTGGGTTGACTTTTGCGTTGTTTTGTGAGGTATGGCTCAAAAAACAAGGTGGTCATAGAAAGTGAGGCAAACTAGGTGACCCACATCGATTTTGGAAGGTTCCGTGTTTGGAAATTTTCTATTTTTAGGAAATTTCCATTTTGGGAAACTAAATTTTTTTGGTTGATGGCCTTCTTTTGCCTTCGATTTTTAGGCTAGAAAAAGGGAAAATTAGGCTTCATTGATCCGATCTAACCCTAATCATATAGGTGAAACTAAGTCTTCATCATCGGGCTAACAAACAAACAAACAAATAAGTGAATAAATAATAGACGAGACACTTTTTGAGTGTCTACAAACGAGGTCGGGAGCGAGGTTGGACAATGCGTTTTCCAAATTATTCCAATATTTTTCTAAACAAAGGCAAAGTCTTCATTCAATAACAATCCCAAAAAGATGTGATATAATTACATGCTTATGAGCATTTATTTTATAAGTCACCTTCTAGGAAGGGTTTTTCTAACGGTAAGCCTCTTAGATGCAAGGTTGTTAGGATGGGGATTCTAGTTAGGATCGATAAGGCGAGTCTTAGGATCAAATCGAAGGATCGGATCGAGGATGGTAAGATTCTAAGTACGAAGCCAAATTAACATCTCGTAACTTCGTTTTCACCTAAACAGAACCGCACATAAACATAAATCTAGTAAAATCATCAACACAAGGCCACATGTCTAAGTGATAGAATGACACTAGTCTTGAAATCAACTACTAAATACTCAATTTTTAAATTTTTACCAACATAAATCTAGTAAAATCACCAACATCATTAGAATTGTAACCATAATTGTCATCCCCAATGTTATCAACCCTCGTTGTTGTATTCCTTTCCATTGTATTATCATCATCACCATCATTGTCATAATCTTCTTCTTCATCACCGCCGGTGGAAATGAAGGCATCATCGTCTAAGTCTAACTCCATAGGGTCTACATCATTTGAACCAATTCTTGTTGACCTTGGATTTGCACCAACTTCTTTAACATCATTATCATCATCACTAACTTCGTAAACACTTTCCTCACTTTAAAAATAATTAAATGTGGTAAATTAATATGTTTAAAATAACAAATCATGAATAATTTAATGTAAGTAAAGTAAGTACTACTCACATGCTTACAATATCGACATGAACTCCGCCATGATCTTCACCTTCGATGCTTGTCTAGCTTCATTATGAGTCCCCCTATGAAGCACACCTAACCAACACTACTACATGAACTACTTTTAACTACGGTTAAAAACGACATTTAACAACGGTTAATAGGCGTCATGTATGTGGGCGTTATTGTATGTACCACCTTTGACTACGGTTCAAAACCGTAGTCATAGGTCAATATATGACGACGGTTCGAGATGGAACAACCATAGTCATAGGCTTATCTATGACAACGGTTCCTTAATCCGAACTGTTGTCATAGGCCTTCATCTGTAGTTGAAAAAACTTATTACAGAGCACCTATGACGACGATTCTTTTATTTGAACCGTCGTCATGAGTGAGCCTATGACTACGGTTCTTCCTCAAGAACCGTCGTTATAAGCCTTTTTTAATAATTTTTCTCGTATTTGCTTGCCCCTCCGTACGAGTACAAAATCATATACAAACACATATACAAACCACAATCCAATACACTCTTCACCGGAATATATACAAAACCACTTACTCATCACATGTTGTATATATGGTACAAGACAGGTTGCTTGAGCACCGGAATATATACACTTCACCGGAATATATACAAAACAACATATCGATTAAGGCTTTCCTTTAGTTTGATTGCTTGTTAGTTTCGAATATTCTTTGCAAGTGTTAAAAATATATATACCTATGTACATATTATACCTATAACTGTGTATGACTACTAAAATCACAAACTTGACCTATCAAATAATGAAGAATAACTGTAATATATATACCTATTCTTTTATACGGTTATATACAAACTCTGCCCAACCTTGTTTTAACTCGTTGAGCACTTCATCCGAATAGGGAGTGGGTGGCTTATTTTCCGAAAAATATTGTAACCAATGCTGTAAAAGACATATTAATTAGGTTAGTGCAAGTGTTAATCAAGCTGAAAAAGAATATAATCAATTACAAGTGCAACTATACCTCTTTGGGACTAGCATTAAAATCGAGTTCGGTCACAACTCTTTCATGTATTGGAGAATGTAGAAGTCGCATTTCATGTTCCTCGGTTGTTTATGGCACTATAATAATAAAATAGATTCCCAACACATAGAGAATTAATTAGTACTTATGTATCTACCAATTAATATGAAATGAAAAACATCTAAAGTAGACTCTACTAACTAAGAGAACCTCACCTTAACGAGGGACAATTAGTGGTTATGCTTTCTTATTCACTCGTTTGTCCTTGATGCCTCCGCCATAATAATAATGGACTAGAGAACTATTTTTCAATCGTAAAAATAAAATTCAAGTTACACATACCATTAAACGATTACTTAACAAAACAGCGATAAAATGATTAAAAGTATGAACTCACGCCTCGACAACGTCCTTAATATCTTCCCTCATGTCACGACCTAGAGGATCAAAGTAGTAGGCCATATTAACCCTTGGATATAGGGCAACAAGCATCCAATGGTGGCTACATAACCACAAATAATCACACATTTTTATATAAGCATCTATAGCACCATATAAAAACTTCATCAATTAATTAGTTCACTATTTGTCCACTTACCTCTCATTGAACGCCGCCAAGTACAATGTTTTATCATCCGCAGCATGTTTCATGACATTGAAGATATCGGCGATTCGTTCGTCATGATTTAGCCCCAACTCCTTAAATAATGGAAGTAGTGTTCAAAAGCCGAACGAAGTCCTTCCCAATCTCGTGCGACCACTTTACACATTAATTGTACGTAGTTAGAAATTGAAATTAATACTTAAAAAACTTATTATAAATATATTAACTCACATCATGCCAAGCGTAATAGCGAGATAAGTCGATGTCCTTCATGTGCAAAAATTGCAATATGTCGTCCGGGAAGACAAAGACCGACATATCCACTTCACGTTGCCCAAATATGTGACCTGACGCGCTGCAGATGATCCGGTCCTCTATTGACGGAATCCGCACATAACTTTCCGGAATAGCACACCAATCCATGTGAGACTCCTCAATGGATTTGAGAGGAGACTTTTTGGACAACGAACGAGCACCACTTAACGTTTGCTTGTGCCATTGGCGCCCTTCATCCTACTCTCAAATCTATCCCTCATATCCTAGTTAAAAATAAGAAATATATATACGTGATAATAACAACAGACTAAATCTAATATTTTTAATAAAAATGAATTACCGTATCGAGGATTACCAAACTCTTGGGCCAACGAAGAAAAGCATTGACTGCGTTGTCAACGGTGTGGACGTCCGCTCGCCGGATCGGCAACTTAGGCTCGCCTTTCCCGTGCATGACCTCTTTGACACTCACCCTCACCTCATCAGCTGCAATGGGTGTCCCGTGAATGACAATATCCGCCCTCCACAAGAAAACAACACCCAATGCCACAACATGCTCTAGGATAGGGTGATGAGAAGAAAGCTTGCGATTCATCTACTGCAAAACAATAAGTAAACATTTGACATAGAAGTTAAATAACTTAAAAACCTTGAAAATAAACAGACAAAGTTTCCCTTAAAAGTAAATATTTTCTCGGGATAACAACTCTCATCCGAAACAACAAAAACATACTAAATAAATAATTACTCAACGACCATACGCCGAGTCACGCAATAACAAAAACATACTATAAGTAATTATTCAACAAGATTATACATTAATTAGTCAAAATATAAACATGCATGTAAATATTATTAGGTTGCAAAATCGGAATTACCTCAGCCGAACTTCGAATTGGTCGACGAGCTGAGCTCGCGTTCACGCTGGCTGGTGTGTGGGGTGAGAAAGGACGTACATCATCAAAGTTGCCAGGTAACGGCATACCCATGTTGGTGAAGTACGACCTCATTTGGGATTGCATCTCTGCCCACATCTACGCCCTCATTTCTTCCATATGTGCAGTCATCCGTGTAGCCATTTGGGACATTTGGGACTGTTGGGATCTGCATTTGAGCCATTTGGGCCTCCATATGTGCTTGGATGGAAGAGATAGGGCGCTTCTTCCTAGTCCCAAGGTGCTCAACTATCCCCACCCACCCAACGACGGCTCGAACACGGCCGGGATGCTCATCTCTTTGTACGGCCAAGGCTAGCTTGTCCCTCCTCCCGGTGGTGTCGGCGACTTCGAAATCAATGTCCGTAACAAAAACTCCTGTGAGAAGAAAAAAATTATCATTTGACAAATTCATAAAATAAACTGATAATTTCTCAAAATAAATAAAGGAAAATAGTAAAAAAACTCACAAGTCGGCGAGAAATAGCTTCTACATTGGGTCGTAGTGAAGGTTCCATCTTTCTTCTTTCTTCCTTCAACCCAAAGCTCGTCCCTATCGACAACAAGCTACGAAGTATCTATGGTGGACCTTTCACCGGATGTGGTTTGAAGTTGTTCAAACTTTTGCTTGTACAACCTCTTCTCCAACTTCGCGTATCCCCACGGAACAACACATAAGGGTACGGATTGTTCTTAATCTTTTTCCGGTTGGCTTCACCTATCGCCTACGCAAGTAATTAAGACAACGAAAATATCGGTGCATACCACTTACATTTCTTCCTTTTTATATCAATTCCACAACCAACATTACACTATTTGTATATGAGATTGAATATTGAATGAAATTACCATGTATTCTGGAGAGGTGACATGTGACTCAAACGATCTCCAATCCTCCTCGGTTATACAATTGTAGACCTCCCAAGCTCTACCTTCTTGTTTTATCTCGCCTTGTTTTGTAGACCCATATAGCGGTAATGCGATATTTGAAGTCTCTAAACTTTTCCGCTCATCGACATGAGGGTCTCGTGTTTCATGGAGTGGATATGAGATTCATTAACGTTCAAGTTGAACGTTCTCGAAACACAAGAACGATATGCATTAATACTTATATATTAACCATTTACAATATAAGTTGCAATATAAAGTTGAGATGTATTTATTTACTTGAATATCGTTCCATAGGTTGCCCTTAATGGAATCAAGGACGTCGACCCATTTTCTAAAGTTGATGTTCACGTGGCAGCGGGTTCGCTGCACCAACGTAGCTTATAAAAGTAATTTTATTGTCACCTACAGACATTTCCGTGGTTGTCAAAATCGACCCGTGTAAGGAGAGTTGGATCGTCTCTACTCCGGACCAACTTTTCCTTGTTCATCATAGTTCGCCCTATAGATTTTTTTGTACTTTTGGAAGAATCCATTTTATATCGCAAGCAATTATACAATGTTTGATAAATAAACATGTACAATAATTTTCAGACGTAAACACATAAGTTGGACCGGGCAGCGACCAATATGGGCCGACCATGTAGTCCGGCACGACTCGTGCTTGGTCGCTCATAACCCTGTTTCCTCAATTTTGGCCGTTTTTTTCTCTTATCTTATTTTCATAATTCTATCCATTCGCATTCCTCAAATATAAGATTTAATTTACAAACTTTCTCTAAAAAACGCAAAAAATAAGACTCCTAAAATACACTTTCGAGTTTATATCCGAAATAGGAAAGCACTATTTACACTTTCGAGATTCATGAAAATGCCAAAAATGACAAGGTAAACAATAACGGAATTAAAAACCCAATATGGAATTCAGGGCAAAATGATAAAGATTAAGAGAAAGAGACAAACCTGGTGGTGCCTAGAAAGAGGAGTCGGCGAGAAAGGTGCAGCCACATGGAGAGAATGAGGTCGGTCGGAGAGGTGCAGCCACTCTGCGAGAGTGACGTCGAAAAGAAAAGTCGGCAAGAAATTGTCGCACCAACAACCGAAAACGCAGAGAGTGAGTGGGGAGGAGAGTGCAACCACGACCTGAAATCGCAGAGTAGCACCGGAAACCACCACCAACCGCGGAGAGAAGAAAACCGAAGCGAGAGAGTGTGCGACTGAAAAAATGAGAAACTGTATAGACTCGGCGTTGGCTGTGAGGGTTTTGGTGCAAGTACTTTAGACGACGGTTTAATATGAACAACCGTTGTCTAAAGTACTTAGACTAAGGTTCGATAAATGAACTGTTGTCATAGATAAGTCTATGACGACAGATCCGATAAAGAACTGTACTCTAAGGTTCAGTAAAAACTTTAGACGATGGTTTTTATGTTGAACCGTCATCATATACACATTAAAAATCGTATTTTTACGAAAATTCCACCGGTCTATTTTTCATGACGGTTTGTCCTTTTAACCATCGTTAAACACTCATCGTTAAACACTCATCGTTAAAAGTGGTTTTTGTAGTAGTACAATTTGAAGTTGTTTAAATAGTCGGGTCCTCTTACTATGTGATCCATTCGTCATTTGAAGGTAAGTATCCAAGCAAATATGTGGTTGAATAGAGCTTGATCTCTTTGTATATCTTTGTCTCAATTTCAAGTTGTACATAACAAAAACAAGATCATTCATCTTTTGTTGATGAAGTACATTTCTATGCTTTGAATGTACCTATAAGGGAAAAACGAATATAAGATTACAAATCAACAATACATCTATCTAATTTATGATATCAATAGCCTTAATAAAAATGAGAAAAGTTAATTATTTTACCTCTCAAAAGCACTCCAATTACATTCGCAACTAGATGGCGAGGTACAAATTAGGTTTAAAATTTATATGACAAACCTCTTTAACTCAAGACACTCATCTCTATATGAATCCCACCAATTAGCTACAAGTCATAGTATATGTTAACAGAATTATAGGTATGAATTTTAGATTTTAAGTATTAGGATTAAGAAATATAATCAATATATCTAGACTTTTCTTGGACCTTGTCGTTATTGCTATTTACATGCCAAAAAGACCTTTTGTATTCTTAAAGGTATCCATTTGCAAGTCGATTTTCACTATCTCATCGGCATCAGGTACCATGCAATGGAGACAATTATATACTCCAATTTTTATGTCCGCATCATCTTTAAAATTTGGACTATATTGAAACCGAGAATTTCGTAAATAAGCTACAACATGTAATAGCCTATGCAGATGAGCTTCCTATCATTCATCAATGATAATCCACACTAGCTCATAACTAAAAGCATGACATTCGGAAAGGAATTTAAACACAGGAGTTGAAACAAAAAATAAAACAGGAGCTGTGATTTTTAAAAAATAGAAAAGATGGAAATAGAAAATAAAAACAGGAGATAAAATAAAAAATAAAATAAGAGCTGGAATTTCCACAAAATAAAAATTTGGAAAAAGAAAATAAAAACAATTGGAAACAAAAAATAAAAACAATTATTGTAAACAAAAAATAAAAACATAACACTAAAACAAAAAGTGAGAGTGCAGACTTACTATCTCTACATGTTGAAATTCTCTTTAGTTTGATCTTTGGCTCTATCCATAACTTTATAAATGAACCCCATGGGAGGATTTGCATTTGAATATACCATGTGAAGAACCTTTACAAGTGGAAGTGCTCTTTTCAACCATGTGACAATATTTGGCTAAAAGTAACGAGTATCCAGAACTATCCTTTCAATGCTTTTCCATCGTTTGCCTTTCCAAATTTACTATTTCTCCACTTCTTGGATGAGAACATAGACAACAAATGGCCTTTTTGCTCATTAAGCCCCATCTTAATATTAAGTATGAAGTGGAAAACGAGTAATCGCAAGCCTAATAAGTCCTTTTCCTTTTATAAATTCTCTTATCTAAGTAAGAACCAGAGTCCTTGAATAAATATAAGTAATAATCCTTCTTACCTTCACAGTGATATCACCATTAATTTTCTTACCCAAATCTTCCAACGTTAAATCACTACAATGAGCTGCACATGGTGTCCAAAATAATTTTTTGCGCTTTTCCATTAGTTTCTTGCCAGCTGCTTTATAGTTGGAAGCATTATCGATCACAACTTGCACTACATGTTCTTCACCAACCTTTTTAACAATAGCATCTAACATCACAAACACATTGTCGCGAGCTTTAGAAATATCCAAGGTATCTATCAATGAATAAAAAAATTCGAGGGCTATTAACCATGAAGCCGCATATTGACGCCTTTTCCTATCCGATTCCGTTTTATACTCCTCAAGCATTTTGTAAAGTACTTTGCACTTCTTTCTTTAAAAATATAACCCTAAGCATGAAGTAGGTTCTAACCCATGTCTAAATCGGCAACTCTATCCAACATATTAGCAAACTTAGAGTTGTTCACAACATTAAATGGAATTGCACTAGTGCAAAAAACCTACCAATTTACTTGGCAAACATCATATCTTTCACCCCTCTTAAACGTCTTATTAATTGTTACTTGCTCTCTATGTATATAAGCATCCATTGCACCTTTACCCTTTCTTTTGTTTCCGGCTATACTCTCAATTTCTTCACATGCGTTATCCCCTATATCATAAAATTTTCTCTTTTTCTTTTGAGATTTGTATGAATGAACTTTCGGAATACCCAAAAATTTCTTTTTCATATCTTCAAGAACTTGTCAACATTGCTATGAGTGCTCGCTATATGATGTTTTAATCTAAATATACCCCCAAATCGGACAACCGCATAATGACGACATCTAACTTTCTTCTAATTATTATCTACTTCATCACCATGTTCCCAACTCAGGTCTAATCTTTGGCTAGCAGCAGTTTTGTTTTGTTTTTTACTTTTCCTAGAACTAGGAGTCACTAGTACTCCCGACCAAAATATAACAAAAACACTTCAATTTTGTAACTTAGAATTTATATGTGACAAACACTTAAGTTCACATCATTGGTGGCGATGCAAATTCGAGTTAAAAATTTAAATGCATAATTTGGCAGTTCATATCAATTTCATGCCTCAAGCCTTCAACTTAAAGGAAGTTGTTGTATGTTTAGCTGCCCCTGTTTGGTTGCTCAAGACCTTCCTCTCATGAAGCTTGCTTCGCCTTCTAGTCCAGCTTTAGCCTTCCACAAATTTAGCCATGGTCATTTCTTATAAACCCATTAAAATCTCTAAACAGTTTAAAAGGTGGTCGAAACCAGAGATTAATTAATTAGTATAATATTTCAAAAAAGGATGTTTTGCCCAAATCAAGCTACGATTTAACGAATTGGAGGCATACTCATTACGACTTTTAGAGCAATTCGAACCGAAGACAGTTTCACTCTTCACTAGCTCTAGTGACTCATGGGATTTCAGTAAAGATGAGAGCAATTGAGTGAGATTTCGAAGTTGAGAATTTCAATTCAAAGCGGAACGATGCAAATCAAAATTCATGCCCATGGAAGAGAGAGAAAAAGGTAGCGTAGAGAAGTAAGAAAGAGAGGGGCTTGAACTGTTGTAAGAGAGGGAGGATCAAGCTGCTGGAGAGAGAGACAGAGAGAGTTTTGGAAACCTATTTTGACTCCTCCCAACTCAACTTTTACATTGTTAAATCAAAAAAACTTTTACTTTTTTTTTTCGTGGCTAGGAGGCAATTGGGCAAGCAAAAGCGAAAAGTAGTTTTCAAATGAGCCCAAACCCAATTAATATTATAAACACAACAAGACAAGCCAATGTTAACAAATTTGTGAGGATCATAGGAATCGGATAGAATCATCCTACGATTCTTACCGATCCTACAATGATCCTGTATCGATTCTAAAGCCCCATCGATCCTAATACGATCGGGATCATTTGGCAAAAATTGGATGTATTTTATACAATACTTTTTCCAATTTGTATGATTCTTCCTGTGCAGTCCTATAAATGTGATTTTGTAAGCAATTATATCAGCAATTATTAACCATGTTCTCCACTTCAAACTGGATTTGTTGAAATACTATTGTATTCCTATTCTTCCATAAGTAATACAAAATGACAAGCATTAAGGCAATAAATCAAGTTTTTGTAAACAAGTTTTTTCTTAACAAGTTTTTTCTTGATGTTGAGTATCTCTCTCTAGCATTGCAAAAGTAATTCTCATATTGTCTTTGCACTTTGGTGCAAGCAAACACTCTTGTTATGAATTCTTGAACATGCTTGCAATCATAAAATAAGTACTAAAAAGACTCGACCTAACTTGTACAAGTTCCATAAAATATGTCAACTTATGCCATGAATTCAACTAATCTCTGTTTAAATAATGGCCTATTTTGAAAGATTATCCAAATGTTAACTTGATGCTTTTGTAACATTACATTTATTCCAAACATAGGAACCCCATTTGTTGTTTGGTGAAAAACACAAAGCCTTAAGTATGTTGTCTAGCTGATGAATATGTCTCGTAGTGGAGACATGATGAACTTGACTCCTTATTTTACTAAGTTTCTTCCAATACAGTATGTGTTTAGTCCAGGTTGGTAGTCCCATAATTTTTTTCCCAATATTTTCCATTAATTTTTTTGATAGAAGGTTAATATATATATATATATATATATATATATATATATATATATATATATATATATATATATGTGTGTGTGTGTGTGTGTGTGTGTGTGTGTGTGTGTGTGTGTGTGTGTGTGTGTGTGTGTGTGTGTGTGTGTGGAGGGGGAAGGGGGAAGGGGGTGTCTAAGTTGATAGTCCCATAAGTTTTTTTCCCAATATTTTCCTTAATTTTTTTGGGAGAATATATATATTTCATACTTAGATCAAAACATTCATAAGCTTTGACCAAGGCATACCCCGCTAAAGCTTCTATATCACTATCCCACTCTACTCATCTTGTTTTTTATTGTCCTTCCACACTTTATACTAACTGTGAACATATCCCTACTTTGCTCTATGAAGATCCTTCCATTCCTTTCTTGCCAACAAAAGTATCCGATCACATTGACAACCATATATAGTGTATTTGCTTTCTTTTTAGTACCTTTATGTTGGAATAGGGACTGTTGTCATTTCCCAAAGTTATGTTCTAAAATTATACCTACAATAATGGTTGTACAGTCTAAGTGTATACTAGTTAAGTATACCTACACTTAAAAAATAGGTGACCAAGTGATTCATTAGTATTCGAGCATAAAACACATGTTTGCTCACATCGAATGCCAAAAATCTTCAATATGTTCCTGGTCAAGAGTCATTGATGCATTACCAATCATGCTATAAATGCACATTTAGGAATTCTGTCTTTGTGCCAAATCGGAGCTTGTACTAGCTGATTTCTTCTCCTTTGTATATCAACCATTCATATCCCGATTTAGTGTTGTAGTCCCCACTAATTAAACCATTCCAAGAACTAGTATTTATATTGAAACCTTGTATCATGGTGTCTCTAACTTTCAGTAGCTTCCTTTAGTGCCAGTCATCCTTGACTCGATATTGTACATTGCCATATATTTCCTCTCTTTAAGCAATATTGGTGTATCCTTTTGATCCATAAACTGTCATACTTGTTTGCAATGTGCCGGATATGCTTGGTTAAGAGAGCATACTTCTTTGCCAACAATATTTAATTTCCATGCCTACTTTTTTTGGTAAGCAAAGTGTTTGCTAGGATATAGGTGTAGTTTTCCTTGCATTTTGTAGGCCCTAAAGAAATTGTCTGCGTACCTATTCAGCCTTTTGAATCACAGTAGAAGGCATAATAAATATTTGACACCAATATATACTCATGCTTAATGGGATAATGTTGATGAGTTGGATTGTTCTTGCATAAGTAAGTTTTTTAATAGGCCAAGCATGAATTTTTGTTGTTATTTTATCCACAAGTATCCGACAATCTATTTTCCCCAACCTTTGTGGTTTCATTGCAATTCCTATGTACTTGAATAGTAAAGTACCTTTTGGAAAACATGTATACGTCCGTAACTAAATTTTTCGTTTCTTAGGTTATTCTTGCACAAACTAGTTGAGATTTGTCTAGATTTGCTTTGGGTCTTGAGAAATACTTCAAATCACACATTAAATATTGAATATTGGTAGGTTAGATTTTCATAACAACAATAAGTCATCTACAAAGCTTAACATACACATTTATTGCCCTTTACAATTAGGATGATATTTAAAACATGGGTGCATTATGACAATCTTAATTGCTCAATTGAAGTATTTCATAGTTAGGACAAATAGTAGAAGGGAAGTGGAATCCCCTTGTCTCAATCCTCTTTTGCTGTGAAAATATCCAACGAGCTATCATGATCCATTGGATCACATAGACATGAAATCCATAACAATATAGTATATTTGTTCGAAAATCCTATATCATTATGTCATAAGGTTTCTTCAAATCAATCTTCGTTATTGTTAGGAGCGTAAATGATGTATTTTATACACGCTCTAACACTTATTTTTGGCTCGTCAACAATACAATTGTACGATTTTTACTTGTTTTATTTACTTTTGTAGAAAATAAGCGAAACCCGACAGACTTGTCGAGAATAAAGCGAAAATAATGATTAGCAAATCAAGCTTCAAAGATCCATATTCAACTTGTCGTAGCCATATTGGACCATCCGCAAGCCCATGTGAACGTTCGCAAGAGTTTCAAAAGTTCGAAATATAGTTTCGGAATCACCGTACTCAAAGTTCAAGCATTCATGGAATTTCAGGACCCAAAAAGAACCTCTCGAGTACCCTTTGGAGTGATCATAAGCCGCCAAGATCACCTCGGACCGGTCTCGGTGCTGCCCAACAAAAGTCAAAGTAAGAAAATGCCATTTGGATGGCCCACGACCTGCCCACAGGCTATGGCATAGCTCGTGGCAGCTCCCATGGTCCGGCACATGGTCGTAGGGCGGGGCATGGTGGCCTTGTTTGACACGAGTCATGCATGTGTCACTTGGCACGGCCGTGTAAGGCCCTGAGTCTCGATTTGGCTATTTTTAGGTTATTTAAACCAGTTTTTGGCTACATTTTAGGAGTGACCTTTTGGAGAGAGGCATTTCCTAGGGTTTAGGAGTTAGATTAGTTTTATGATTAGCCAAAATAAAACTCAATTGGGGAGATTAATTAGGTTAGATTAGTGTACATTTGAGTTGAAGATTGTGAACCATGTAGCTTTGGAGCTTATATGGCTAAGCTTTCTTCTTCTCTCTCTTTTATTTCTTAGTTTGTTCTTGTTAATTTCGTTAGATTAATATTAGTTTAGTTAATATTTTTTAACCGCTTGCTATTTTTGTTGTTGATTTATGTTTATTTGTTTGATTTATGCAAGTTAGTTTAGTTTTCTCTTTCCTCTTCCTACTTATTTGTTATGTTGTTAGTTTGGACTTTACCTTGAATTTTTCTCGTGTTTACTGAGTAGTTTGGTTGGCTTGTGTTGTGATTAGCCAATTAACGAGCTAATTAGCCAAGACAAGGCCCTAACCTACCCAACGTAAGCTAGCAAATTGAGATGGTCAGCTTGCATCAAGAAAGCTCACACAAGTCCACTTTCATGGGTCATGAACTAGCTTAAGTGGCCTAACCACCTATTTTCATGGAATTAGGCCAAATAGACCACAAGGTTAGCAACCGTCAGACCTAGCTTGGGTTCGGGCTATTTTCATCGCAAAATCCCGACCATTCAACTCTCCTATAATAGCAAATCAACCTCGCCTTTCGGTGTAAGTCAATCGCCCAAAAACATAGATGAAAACCCTTTCAAGCATTTCATCGAACACTTGGTAGGCATGAGTGAAAACTCAAATTTGCAAGCATAAATTGGGTATGGCTAAGCCTAATACATGACTAACTAGCCACCAAAGGGTTAATCACAACACAAGCCAACCAAACTACTCAAGTAAACATGAGAAAATTCAAGGTAAAGTCCAAACTAGCAACATAACAAATAAGCATGAAGAGGAAAAAGAAAACTAAACTAACTTGCATAAACCAAACAAATAAACATAAATCAAGAACAAAAATAGCAAGCATTTTAAAAAATATTAACTAAACTAATATTAATCAAATGAAATTATCAAGAACAAACTAAGAAATAAAGAGAGAGAAAAGAAGAAAACTTAGCCATATAACCTTCAAAGCTCCATGGTTCACAAACTTCAACCCAAATGTACACTAATCTAACCTAATTAATCTCCCTAATTAAGTTTTATTTTGGCTAACCATAAAACTAATCTAACTCCTAAACTCTAAGCAATGGCTCTCCCCAAAAGTCCTCTCTTAAAATGTAGCCAAAAACCAGTTTAAATAACCTAAAAACAACCAAAATTGAGACCTAGGGCCTTGGCACAGTCGTGCCAAGTAACATGGGCATGACCGTCTCATGACTCTAGCTGAAAAGACAGAAAAATGTCTAAAACAGGGGCACCATGTCCGGCCCCACGGCTATGGGCCAGACTGTGGGAGTTGCCACAGGCTGTGCCACGGCCTGTGGGCAGGCCGTGGGGCCTCCAAATGGCCTATTCTTGCTTTGACTTTCGTTGGGCGGCACGAGACTGGTCCGAGGTAATCTTGGCAGCTCGTAATCATTCCAAAGGGTCCTCAAGAGGTTTTTTGGGTCCCGAAATGCCACAAATGCTTGAACTTTGAGTGTGGTGATTTCGAAACTTTATTTCGAACTTTGGAACTCTTGCGAACGTTCACATGGGCTTGCAAATGGTCCAACATGGCTATGAAAAGTTGGGTATGGATCTTTGAAGCTTGATTTGCTGAAATCATCATCATTTTCGCTTTATTCTCTCGCAAGTTGCTCGGGTTTGACTTATTTCCTACAAAAGTAAATAAAACAAGTAAAAGTCATAAAATTATATTGTTTACGAGTCAAAAACAAGTGTTAGAGGGCGTATAAAATACATCATTTATACTCCAAACAGTTATGCGCCTAGGGGATATGCCTTTTCTATTGTACATTTTGACAAAGTCCTCACATAATAGATCTACCATCGATAAAAACTCCCTGTGATCGATCAACCGGATAATGCAAGACAAGTTTAATTCTTTCACAAAACAATTTGGTAATGAATTTATATATGGTGTTACGACATGCAATAGAACTTTAACTCACTTGCATTGGATGTTGATGATTTGTAAACTTTGATAGCATGCTTAAAATAGTGGCATTAACTTGCTGTAGAAGTTTACCACTTTCAAAGAAGTTTTTGATTGCTTTATAGACATCATTTCCAAGTAATGTGCCATGTAGTTTTAAAGAAATAACTTCCATATTCATCCGGGCATGAGCTCTTGTCATTACCAATGCTAAACATGGATTTTTTTATCTCATCGTTACTCGAATGGCCCGAGCATCTCCTCTCAATGTTGGGTAGTGAGTGTTTCCCATATAGAATGGTCCGACAAAAAGGTTTTGTATCCCGAAACATCATCCCCCAAGAAATCTTCAAAGTGGTTGGCAATAATGTCCCCTATTTGCTATTGTTCAAACTTTATTTCTACTTGGGCATTCTTTATGCTTCTAACACTCATATTATAATTTCTACGAGCAATTGAGGCATAAAAATATGTTGATCTCTATGCTTGAGCCATGTTTCTATGCATTTATAGCTTTAAAATCCTCTTTCACCCTTCATATTCTTATAAGTATTGAGGGATTCCTTCTTAGCATCATATAGATACATATTTTAAGGATTGCAATGTATAGCTAGTAGGGCGGAATGCAATGCATGTAATGCTTCCGCAACCTTAATTTGTATATCGCCGAATTTCCTATTATTAAGTCGTTTGAGAGGCTACTTCGAATATTTCAAGTTAGTCACTATATGATACATAGGTGTATCATTCACTTCTTATTGCCAAGTATCCATGACAACTTTTTGGAAATCATCACACAAAGTCCACATATTATAAACTTAAAAGAGGTTTTCCCTTTAATTTTGAAAAGGAAGTTATATTTACTTATATTCAGGTAATTTTCCACCCCATTACTTTTTCCTTAGTTATTTTCCTTAAAGCATAAGGGAAAAAATGACTTTATTCTTTTGTCCATCTAATTTTTCTAAAATCAAATGGAATTTGAAAGAAAAAACTCCTTACACTTATTAAAATATTTGAACCATTTAATTAATAAATAAGATAACAAATAAAGTCCGGCACATAAAATTTGCACGGGATTTAAACTATTTTTATGAAAATGTACAACTAATTCTGTCTTTGTGCCAAATCAAGTTGTACCAACTGACCTCCTTTCCTTTGTATCTCAGCCATTCATACCTTGATTTAGTATTATATTCCCCATTAGTTGAACCATTCCAAGAACCATTGTTTGTATTGAAACCTTGTATTATGGTGTCTCTAACTTTTAGTAGCTTCCTCCAGTACCAACAATCCTTGACTAATATTGTACATTGCCATATATTTCCTCTCTTTAAGTAATATTGGTGTGTCTATTTGATCCATATATTGTCGGACTTGTCCGCAATGTGCCGGATATGCTTAGTTAATGGAGCCATATTTAATAGTATTTAATTCTCATGCCTCTTTGTTTTGGTAAGCAAAGTATTTGCTAGGATATAGGAGCAGTTTTCCTTGCATTCTCTAGGCCCTAAAGAAATTGTCTCGCGTATCTATTCAACCTTTTGAATCACAATAGAAGGCATAATAAATATTTGACACCAATATATACTCATGCTCAACGGGATAATGTTGATGAGTTTGATTTTTCTTGCATAAGTAAGTTTTCTAGCGGACTGGACATGGATTTTTGTTGTTATTCTATCAACAAGTATTTGACAATTTGTTTTCCGTAATGTTTGTGGTTTCATTGCAACCCATAGGTACTTGACTTTTAGAAAACATGTATACTGCTACAACTTAATTTTCATTTCTTGGGTTATTCCAAGACAAACCAGTTGAGATTTGTCTAAATTTACTTCAAGTCTTGAAAAGCTTGAGAAATTCTTAAAAACACATATTAAATACCGAATGTTGGTAGGTTCAGCTTTACAAAATAATAATAAGTCATCTCGCAAAGCTTAGTGTACACATTTATAGCCCTTTGCAGCTGGGGTGATATTTAAAATTTGGTTGCATTACGACAATCTTAATTGCTCTATTGAGGTATTCTATAGTTAGGATAAATAGTAGACGAGAAATGGGATCCCCTTGCCTCAATCCTTTTTTGTTTTGAAAATATCCAAAGAGCTATCGATTAAGTTTCATAGAAAAACTAGCAACAGAAATGCAAGTCATGATCCATTGGACCATAAAAGCAGGAAATCCATAGCAATGTAGTATAAATCTCATCTCATTGTGTCATACTGGTTTCTTCCAATCAATCTTCATTATGCACCTAGGGGATAATACCCTTTCTATTGTACATTTTAACCAAGTCAATCACAGCATCATAATGTTGTCTAGAATAGATCTACCACGGATAAAAGCTCTATGTGACTCGATCAATAAGATAATGTAAGATATGTTTAATGCTTTCACAAAGCAATTTGGTAATGCATTTATATATGGTGTTGCAACATGCAATGGATCTTAAGTCACTTGGATGTTGAGGATTTATTACCTTTGGTAGCATGGTTAAAATAGTGGCATTAACGTGCTTTAGGAGTTTACCACTTTCAAAGAAGTTTTTGATTGCTTTACGTACATCATTTCCAGTATTTGTTTTAATGAAATACTTCCATATCTATCTAGGCTTGGGTTCTTGTCACTACTAATGCTAAACATGACTTTTTCTTTTTTTAATCTCGTCATCGGTGAATTCCCGAGCATCTCCTCTTTGTGTTGGGTAGTGAGTTTTGGCACCTGTAGAATGGTCTCAAAGGAAGGCTTGTCTCCTGAAACATCACCCCTAAGAAATCTTGAAAGTGTTTGGCAATAATGTCCCCCATTTCCTGTTGTTCAAACTTTGTTTCTCCTCGGGCATTCTTCATGCTCTAACGCTCATATTGTAATTCCCATAAGCAATTGAGTGAGCAATTAAGTCATGTAAATATGTTGATCTCCATGCTTGAGCCATGTTTCTTTATTTTGGCTTAAAAATCCCCTTTCATCCTTAACCAGGTTCTTATAAGTATTGAGGGCTTTCCTTTTAGCATTATATAGATTCACATTATAAGGATTGCATTGTGTAGGGTAGAATGCAATGCATGTGATGCTTTTACAATCTTGATTTTTATATTACTGCATTTCCTTGTATTAAGCTATTTGAGATACTGCTTCAAATATTTCAACGTAGTCACTATAGATGTACCCTTCACTTCTTTTTGCCAAGTATCCATAACAATTTTTTGAAAATCATCGCACAAAGTCCACATAGTATAAAACTTAAAAGAGATTTTCCTTTCAATTTTAAAAGGAAATTTATATTTACTTAATTTCAGATAAATTTCCACCATATTTTCTCCGTTACTTTTTTCCTTAAAACATAGAAAAAAAGACTTTTTAATTGTTTTTCCATCTAATTTTTCTAGAATCAAACAGTAATCTAAATGAAGAACTTCTTATGCTTAAACAATATTTCGAATACATAAAATTCGTACGGAATTTAAATTATTTTATTGAAAATGTACAACTAACTAAGACAGATGGGCTAGCACCAAAAAAAAAAAAAAAAGGGAGATGGGTTGGATTTTAGGCTTAATGTGGTGACTTGGGCCACAAGTAAATGAAGTGGCTATTTAGAAGAAAAAACTGCCATACTTCATAAAGCCCAACATGCAAAACCTTTTCCCTCCCTCCATTTATTATTTAAAAAGGAAAAAACCTCAACATTAACGTGCGCGTTGAGTATTTTCGCTCGGCCTCTGTCGGCCTCATTCCTCTTCCTCTCTCCTCTCCATTTATCCCTCAGATACTATTCGGTTTCACTCTTTCAGGCAATGAGGTTTCTTTTGGAGAGTTTACAATCCGAATATCTCGTCATCGGAGTTAGGGTTTTAGCAAACTATGGATACCCCTGATTCTAAAACCCCTTCTACTTCTAACAATAATAAGAACAGCAAGAACAACAGCAAATTAATCAATCCGTCTTCCTCAGATTCCGCTTTCCAAGTATCGATTCCTCCCTCTATCTCTCTGCTCTATCTATCGGTTTACTTTTCGATTCTTCTTATATTACATTTCGGGCCTAATTTGAAGGAAATTTAGCTCGTTAATTCGTGGGTTTTGTGTTGGTTTTAAGTCTTTGGCGTCGGATCTCTTCATATATCTTTGCACTTGCCTTATGCCCATTTCTTCTGAGTTCCGTTTAATGCTGTTGTTGTTCTTTTATCCGGATGCTTCTCTGGTCGTAATTTGAGAGGATGGGTTGAATTTAGGTCTTTGTTGCAAATTTGAGAGGATGGGTTTGTTAGGAGTTCTTATTGCTGAATATGCAGCCCTTTGTTTGATTGTATTACTTGAACAAAAAACAGCTGCAACATCAACCAGGTGCATGTGGCTTCTGCCTAATGTGGGATTCGGGAGGGTTTGAAACCTGTAGCCTTACCCCTGAGCCCGTTTCTCCTTGGAACTTTGAGTAGAATTCTGGTTGTTTAAAAACTTGCCTATCCATTATAAAGGTTCATATAAATAGATTTATAATCCTGATTAGCTTTACTCAACAAGGTCTTCATCACCGATGATGGAGCAAGAGTTACTGGCATTGTGTTTCCGGTCAGAAGCAACATTTTTTTTATTGACCGTAGACATGAAGTATCGTTGTTACTTGCAATTTTGAGGAAGAGTTTATGCCATCAACACATTCAATCAGGATTTTGTAAATTAGATACAAAAAGATGTGTCCACTACCCAGTTTTGTTTTGAGTTGCAATTTCCCTGCTCTTGTGTTACTAACGTGGTGACAAGTGATGGCTTCCTATCTAGCATTGTCTAGTGCGGGCCAAGGCTGCTTACATTTTGTTTTTCCTTGCATCTTGTCAAACCCTACTTCAATGCGTTCTACGTCGGTTGTTGTTGATCCAATATATGTTTCTTCTTCTGCCATTTAGGGTACAACATTAGCATATTAACTTGAATATTGTTGTTTGAAGTTTTGGAACTTTCAAGCATTGAAGAGTAGAAAGGTGCTAGATGAGCCACATTTGAAATATGAATTTGACATCTTTCTTTTGGTTCCAAATTGCCATTGGTCAAATTCATGCTAGTTATCATTGTTGTAACGTTGAATGCAGAGGTAGTTTGCAGTAACTTGAAACTTTGTATGTTTTTGAGGTTTTCATGAATCTAATGATATAAAACTTCACAATGAAGGATTATAATAATTAGGGCTATGGATAATAGCATAAAAAATGGCGTGCTGATTGTTTTCCTAGGTTAGAGTGTCCTCAACATTGTGATGGTGTTGGAAGGGCATTCTGTTTTTGGCTGATATTCTAGTATCATTTTCATCGAGGTAAGGTGATACAGCCAAGGGTCCTAGTAGTCATAATCCCTTCTTTATGGGAATGTTGTTGACTGAAAAAGCTGGGTCACTTGAACTGTTTTAAGTTGGATATCTCATTTTCCATCATTTGCTTTTGCACAGGACTCACCAGTTTTTAACTTCATTAGCAATCTGTCCCCCATACAGCCTGTCAAGGCTGCACCTGTTGCTCAAGGATTCCCAGGGCTTGCTTCACCACCTCTTATATTTGCCTCACCGCGAATAAATTTGCAAACAAGCTTTCTTACTAGGTATGGCAATGTGTTGTATAGTACTGATGGAATTTCTATTTACTGGAAAATGTTTTGATTAAAGTAGCAATAACATCTTCATCCCCTTCAGGCAGCTACAATCTTCTACATCCAATTCAGAGTTTTCTGAAGAAAATGATAAGTGCCAGAAAAATGGAGGGCATTCTGATGATTGTACAAAAATAGATCTGAGTTTGAAGATTCCATCTATCTGTGGTGATGAAACTGGCTGCAATAGAAAAACTCAGTACAAGTGGCACATGACAGGGCACCCTTCCTTGATAAATACTTAGCTGACCCAGAATGTACAGATTCGTCAAATAAAAGACTACTTGTTGATTCTCCACGATCTTTTGGAGGTGCTTGTTTGGTGCAAAAAGATAATGTTACTATTGAAAATAAGGTACTTGATGGTTCCACATTGCCAAAAGTCACAGAAGGTGTACAAGCACAACCAAGAGCCCATTTTAAGCTAGTTAAACTTCAACCAAAACGTTTGATTTCAGCATCATCTAAATGCTCTAGTATTTTCCCTGGGTTATCATCAGGTCATACCGGTGAGGTAATTCCTTGTACTTGCTTTCTGAAGTGCTAGTGATAACCACAGTTATCTTTTGTTGTATATGTGATAGAGAACACGATGCTCTGATAACAAACTAATAGAGATTGGGAAAGGGGAAAAGGAATTTAGAGAAGAAGAAAGGAAAAATAGGTGTTCTTATGTTGGAAAACTAGCATCTCCGTGCATACCAATGATAATGCAATATTCAACATTATAAATTGGTAATAGATGATTAACAAGATTCATAAACCCCTTATTTATAGGCATGCAACCTTACTGTAATATTCCTAATAAGAATAGGACACTATACTTCAAAATTTTCATTTCAGGTGATTACATCGAGGGACGTCAACTGTCCGTCAGATATGTATGTACTATTATTATTGAATGAGTGGTTGCATAGATGCACCGATTCCTACTCTCCATCTTCTCCCCTGGGTTCGAACCTTCGGGAAGACAATTTCCTTACCTTGTGCAAAGAGCAGTTGTGGTGGCGGGCTTTGGTTTTTAACTTGGGCTCGATATATCCCCTCCCCTTGGGCTTGCACTTACCACTGGAAAAAAGTACTATCATCTGATAATACTTGTTTAGTGTGTCGCTTATGTGTTTAGACTTTTCAAGCTAATTCTCAAATGTTGGTTGAGGCCATAAGGAACACTCTCTCCTCTCTCTCTCTCTCTCTCTCTCTCTCTCTCTCTGTGTGTGTGCGCGCGCCGCACACCCTCTCTCTCTCTGTGCGTGTGCACGCGCACGCGCTCATGCCCGGGGAGGGGGCAGGATTGCAGATCTTTATGTGTTGTATATTATTGTGAAACTGGAACAGGCTGTCACACACCTTGGTCAATTTGATTACTTACGGGATCATTTGTCTGAGCATATACACTTCCAATGTTGTTGTCATCTAAAATTCTCATAGAATATACATAAATGGGTTTCATCCTTATATTTGATGTTTTTTTCAATAATGCCATTGATTCCATAGGACATCTTTTTCCTATCATTTCTTGTTAATGGGGCCTTTCTGCTTAGAGTAATTGCTGTACGCAATGTAGGTTGGTCATCTTGAATGTGGCTCACTCAGACGCTGCCTCTTTGATGAGAATCAAAGAAATGATTCATCTGATGGATTTGTTTCTCAGAAAGCCAATGATAATCTAACAACAATTCAGGATGTAGTCAACACTTCATCATCTGGAACAGTTGAGGGTGGGCAAATGATCAACCTTTCAAAACCCATAACTGGCGTGTGCTCTTCTCCAAATGCCAGAAACTATCCTGCTGCCATTTCCAAGCCATTAGCTATAGGATTGCACTTAAACAGTGTAGTCTACCCCAGATCAACAGATACTGCAGCTAGTGGTCAGCAATCATCTGAAAAGGTGGCGCGGATGATAAAGAAGACTTCAGTGTTTGTTGCGAGCAATCAGTCAACTGCAAAGCTCAATGCCAGCTCAATCACCACAACTTTAATTGGGAGAGTCTCAGCTTGCTCTGAAGAAAATCGTGAAAATGAAGCCTCATTGGTGGCTACATCTGGCAATTCGTCAGTTTCAGATGCTGCAGAACATTTTGAGGACCCCATTCTGTCGAAGCGAGATGATCCTTCTGCAACTGTACATGACAAGAGAAAATTCAATTCAGAACCAGTTGAAACTAACAAAAACTTATGTCTAGGTAGCCCAATGAAGAAAAGGCGAGCAACAAATCTTTTTTTTTTAATGCACAAGTCAGACTTGGTCCATCCTTTTACTGGCGTGCTAAATTGTTTCCTTATCCAGGAAGAAGTCCTCAAGCACCCCCAATGATGATACTTCTAAGCGCTGTAACTGCAAAAGGACCAAATGTTTAAAACTGTTCGTATACTTAACCTTTGTCTTGTTATTACATAGCCTTCTGCTATCTCCTTGATGCCAACTGCTTTCTTGCAGTTACTGTGATTGTTTTGCTGCCGGTTTGTACTGCGCCGAGTCTTGTGCTTGCCAAGGGTGCTCTAACCGGGCTGAACACGAAGATACAGTTTTAGAGACACGGAAACAAATTGAATCCAAAAATCCACTTGCATTTACGCCAAAAGTTGTGCAGCTGGTGACTGATTCTCCTGCTAGTGGCAAGGTATTCTCTTTCTTGGGATCTATTTGACGAGTATTATTTGGAACCAACTTCTTATTGTGCGAAAATTGCAGGAGGTGGGGAATTTGTCGACTCCATCCTCTGCCAGGCATAAAAGAGGGTGCAATTGCAGGAGATCGATGTGTCTTAAAAAGTACTGCGAGTGCTATCAGGTCTTCCATTTTGGATTTTCATGATCTTAAAAATCTTAGTTCACTTGTCTTTAAGTTATAACTTTGGCTGGTGACATATATTGAGTCCATTGACCAGTTTGATACCTTTTGTTTTAATTGAATAGTCAAATGTTGGATGCTCTGATGGTTGCCGGTGCGAAGGTTGTAAAAATGTATTTGGTAAAAGAGAAGGTAAATCCCTCCTGCCCTTTCCTAGACAATAGTTGATTTTGCTGCCTGCTTCTGTTTTCCTTTGTTAGATTTAAATCATATTGGAAGCAAGCAATAAGGTAGTCCGAATGTTGACACTTCCCTAACCATGTCTTTTTCCATCTGAAGAAGAAGGATTCATTAATTAACTGTGTTCTATTATTTCAAATCAGATACCTCTGTCAGTTTTATCTAGAAAAAAAGTGTTCTCAAATTGTCCATATGAGAGGCTCTCTTGTAAAGTTTTTCACAATCCATCTACTGTGAGACAACCAAACTAATCCAAGAACTAGATACTAAGAGTTTTGGACATTATTATAATGTGCTAGGTTGTGGAACTTTTAAGTCCAAATCAAAAAGATAAAGAGTTTGGGTTGAGTGTTTGGTCTTTTTGACAGGATTGTAACAAAAATATTGGCCTCTCATCATCTAATTACTTTTCTGCCATCTTGCATGTCATTTGTATAAAGGTAAGGTTAAACCTTTGCGTTCAATCAACTTGATCCTTCAACCTTTCATCCCCAGTGTGTTATCTTTTGCTTAAGAGAGAAAAGTATACTATGTAATGTAGACAAAGAGAAAGATATGGAGGAGAAACTGTTAATGGAAACCTTGTTGCTTTTTAAGCTGTGGTCCATCAACTTATTCTTCAAGTACCAACCTTCCAGAGGTTTGTGCTATCAATGTGTTCTCATCTTGAACACTCGCCATTGTTAATTTGTCTTCCCTATCATTTTTTTTAGTTTATGCAACATTGCCCTAGAGAAAGAACTGAATAACTGCTTTTATCTGAATTTGGTTACCTATACAGTTTGTACGTTGCTTGTGATACCGCCCAGATTTGAAGGCCTGTCATTGTATGATGACATCAACGATAATGACAACAACAATGAACTTGTTTAACAAGATTTACACGCCATCTATCTTGATAGGAAGATCAATGTCCTAGTGTGACTAAGGAGTTTTATACCTATAACACTGCTTAGTCAAACTACGAAGCTTTGGAAGAGGGTGATTGAGAGGAGCTTGAGGAATGATATCACAATTTCCAAGAACCCGTTTATCCATCTTATATGTAGGCTCGTGGAACTTTTATAAGGATTGGAAAAATGATCTCCATATGGTGTTCATTTACTTTGAAAAGGCTTATGATCAATGTACTGCTGGAGGTGTTGTGGAGGTGCTTGATGAAAAAGGATGTGCCGGTTGCATATACCCAAGCTCAAGGTAGGAAGGACGAGTGTTAGGACCTTAGGAGGGGATACGCATGACTGGCCTATTGATATAGGGCTTCATCAAGGATCAACATTAAGTCCTTTTATTTTCGCTATTACTTTGGATGGCTTACTAAAGGGATTCAAGATGAGGTATCATGGTGTATATTTGTTGATGATATTGTTTTCATTGATGTGACTAGGGTGGTTCGAGTATTGGAGAGAGATCCCGGAGTCTAAAGGTTTTAGGCCAAAGATTGAATACTTGAGATGTTGATCCAATTGGGGGGACGAGATATCTTAGTTTAAATAAGCATGCTTAGGGCTCGCCTAGGCGC
The DNA here is from genome assembly GCA_021018815.1 of Talinum fruticosum. Lineage (NCBI taxonomy): Eukaryota > Viridiplantae > Streptophyta > Magnoliopsida > Caryophyllales > Talinaceae > Talinum > Talinum fruticosum. The sequence goes on from JAITYX010000011.1 coordinate 7,477,770, forward strand.
CCAAAAGCGTGAAGCCTACCCACTTAGGCCTTGCTAAAGGTCAAGCGCAACCCTCCCGAAAGCCTAGTGCCTCATCCAAGGCGCTGTTGCGCCTCGTGCGCCTTGCAGCTGTAGCTGTGAGAGATTCACTAAAGTGTAGAAATTCATCAAACTTGTATATAAAGATAATTGCCATTTCTCATGAATTTTTGTGTTGATTGTGTCTCAAACTGTCAAATGACTATTTTTTAGATCCCGAGTGTTAATTAAGTAAGCACTATATTTTAATTGTTTCAGTTGTGCTCTTTTGGTGAAAAATTCAGTGAATTTACTGTATTATCATAATTTAAGACTGTTGGTGGTATTGTTTGTAGTTATAATGATATCTAATCACTTGTTTGATGTCACCGTCTAATTGATTTTCAAAAGAAATATTGTTTGGTAATGTTGTCGAGCATCTTTTAATAAAAGTGTGCCTTGTGTTCGAAAAGCCCAAACTCTAGTCTTGAAGCTTGTGCCTTGGGCCCATTACCTTTTGCAATTTTGTGCACCTTGAGCTTTTTAAACTAAGGGAGATTTTGAAGAAAAAGTCACTAGTTGGGGGCAATATTAAGATTAGAGAAGTTCGAATACTTGGGCTCGATCATTAAAGAGAGCGAGAATCCTTTTGAAGATATTAACTAGTGCATAAAGGCGAGGTAACAAAATTGGAGGAATGCTTCAAGAGTGTTGTGTGATAAGAAGAGAGTTTATTTTATAGTGGTAAGGCCAACAATATTATAGGATAGATTAGAGTATTAGCCAATTAAGAAGACCCAAGTCTAGATGTTTTCTCGTCACAGAGATAAGGATGATTCGGTAGATGTCCGGCTATTAGAGATTGGATAGGATTAAGAATGAAGTGAAGTGATTATAGCCAAAGTAGGAGGTGCATCCATAGAAGACAAGATGAGAGAAACTATACTTAAGCTATTTCGTCATGTTAAAAGGAGTTTAGATGCATCAGTGAGATGATGTGAAAGGATCAAAATTTTGGGGGTTAGAAGTAGGGATAGGAGTATAACCTAGACCGGAACAACCCGCCCGAACCTGCCCTGATTTTTGTGGGTATGGGTATAAAAAAATTGAAATTTTCGGTACGGGTTAAACGGGTTCGGGTATGGGCGGGTACGGGTATAGGGTTCACCCGCTCCGAACCCATACCCGAATGTTTTGTTTTTTAAAATAAAATTTGCTGTTACGCCAATTAAATATGTTTTATCATTTTATTTGTGTTATCGATGTATAATTACAATTTTATGATAGAGGTAAGAGAGTTTTGTAGCGTATAATTACAATTTTATGATAGAGGTAAGAGATTTTTGTAGCTATTCATCACTAATGCCAAATTACGGTAGTATAAAACTCGATAGGTATTACCCGATGGGTATTATTGTTTAACATTTGTACATACCCAAATAATACCCCATACATCCGAAATACCCTATTGGGTATGGGTATGGGTATGGGTATGGGTATGAGGATAGATTTTGAAAACCCGATGGATATGGGTAATGGGTATGGAGATGATTTTCGAAAATGGATATGGATGCGGGTATAGCCGTACGGCCTTGTACCTGCCCCACACCGATGCCTAGTTAGAAGAAGTCAAGGAAGACGAAAGAAAAGTTGGACAAAGTGATTAAACATGATCCGAAGCATTTTAGAGCTAATGGAGGACATGGCTCAGGATAGAAGTAGGTGGAGGTTTGGATTATAGTTATGGATCTAAGGTAGGTTGGTTCTTGTTGGAACCGTTTGTGTAAGGACTGCGTATTGTTTAGGTTAGTTGTTTCTTTGTGAATATTATTATGGTCGAGGAGTTTTAATGCTTCTGTTAATGATTGTTTTTAATGCTTATGCTACCTTGAGTGTTCTAATTTATTCTTATTTTTTTAATAAAACTCTGAAAATATTTTCTCAATTTTTTTAAGGTGCGTGTTTTGGAATAAGTCTCTATAAAGATTGCTTACATTTGGCTCTTCTCAGACAACGCGCAAACAGGACCTGCATTGGGAGAAGGAGTTGTATATTCATAGGAAAGTTACAAGATGGACAGTTTCCTGTAATGTAATCTAAAAGAACAGGAGGAGTTGTATCTTGATAGGAAAGTTACAAGATGGACAGTTTCCTGTACTGTAATCTAAACGGACATTTTGTGGGGAAGAAATGAAAGTTATTTGGATTATTGGCACTAGTACAATAAGATCGAAAATTCCCCGCCCATTTTCTAGGGACTGCCAAGCCTAAATTTAGGGAAATTATACAAGCTATCTTAGGCCCTGTTCTGTTTTATTATTGCCTAAATCTGCTTCATTAGAAAAGAGAATCTCTTGTGTCCTCAATTGAGCTAACGTACTATCAGAGAGTCAAAACAACCCTGCATTTCTAGCGTGGCAAAAACCAGTACACCAAAGTCCCACTAAGATGTGTTGTTTTTTTTTTTTTTTTGGGGGCCGGGGGAGACTTCTAACTCGAATTGCAGAAAATTCGTGCTTGGTGCCCCTAATCACTATTGTTTTATTTGGATTTGGATCTATCTCCATGTGCAAATATCAGGGAACTGACTCATAAGTGGGTGAAATGGATGGATGAATAGGGCATGTGGGTTCAGCAGATTGTTGTTTTTCCCATTCCAGAAGCTTGAAACTACAGAAGTATTTATGGTTACAACTCTACTTCTGCATATGTGTGATCTGCAAACAGCTGAATATTGTTTTTTCTGTACTGATTTGACATCATTCTGACTCAAGTATGACGCGGCCTAGGAAGTTGTGAATAGTTTCCATCATAATACATTCACTAGGGCTTGCTCTCAACACAAGCGTATAGGCAAAGCTACAACTAGAAAAAAAAAAATCATCTTGACGGGGTAATTCATTTTTGCTATGTTACTGTAATTAATTTTGATTGATGACTCACTGAATGTGCAATGATATGTTGGTGCAGTTAAGGTTTCCTGGGAAATCTGTTGTTTTTACAACCCCTCCCCCCAGTTATGATTTTGATTGATTGATTGATTGCTATCACTGAACATGGCATGATATGTTGATGCTCTTAGTGCATATTATTCAATGTGTGTTAACAACTCAAGTCTGTTATAATGATGTTATTTGGATTCATGACTAATGCCATGAACTGAAATTTTACTTCCTCTTGTGATGGCTGTTTAATACGTATACTCTCCAACACAGATCATAGTTTTGCCCGAGAATTTATGATGAAGAAAGTAACTAATGAAGCATCAGGGAGTATACTTGATGAGAAGGATGAGGGCTTGAGTGGCAGTAGCGACAGCGTGAAGAATAGGTTGCACAGTTCACCTCATGTGACACCTGTTACACCTGTATTGCAGTTCTCAGAGTAAGATTATCTTAGTTAAATTCACCTTAAGGTGCCTATATGGATTATTGGATTCATTTTACTAATTTGATGACCCGATTTTCTGTTGCAAAATGCAGTGAAAGAAAGAATGCACTCAAATCTCGGCTACCCTTCAGGAGATTTTTGCAGTCTCTAGATTCTGATCATGATATAATGCGCTCGGAGGACTCCTTGGCCTGTCCTGGAAACTCGTCAAGTCATAGTGTGGTGTTTGAAGAAACTGAAAGATCAGTGGATGTATCTTCATCAAAAGCAATGGAACTGAGAAATGTCTCAGAACCTCAGACCTCCTGTGGAAGTGTTCTTCCACCTCCCAGCAGTCACCTTCGTTGGCGAAGTTCACCCATGACTACAATCCCAGAGTCAGCCAGATCTGAATATGTTCAGGATTTTGATCCAGTCTGCAAGAACTCGAACATGTTGGAAGATGACACCCCGAAATACTCAAGGACTCCGCAATCCTTTCTGATTCTGTAAAAGTGAGATCCCCAAATAAGAAACGTGTCTCTCCTCCTCACCATCACATGGCTTCCTCCAATTCCTTAAAAATTTGCCACAAGTATGTTTTACGGGCTATCCCTCAATTTCCACCACTGACCCCTTATTCCAGAAACAATGGCAATGACAATACAAGTGGATCTTTAGACTAGCTACCAGATTAAGCCTCTCAGCATCATGTTTGAGGTGATTACCGCTTCCCCTTTATTTCGTTAGCATTTTTGAAAACATGATTATTAAAGCTGATTCTGACGACTTGATGGTTCTGCTTTGCTTCTTCAGGTATCCTATGGCTTCTTTTGAACGTCGTTTGTGAATGCCAGGATTTGTGTGTCCAACCTTGGTTACCCGGTGGTGATTCTCGTTCCAGTTGGATTGGATGATCAGATTTCCTGGTAGCTCTCAGCTCAAGAAAGGAATTTGTTCTGTGTTGTATTGGCGATATATCTGTGAGATGCACACTAGTTTCAGTTTCTGCTTCACCTGTAAACACAAGCATTACCAGTGTTTGCTTGCTCTCCATTTGAATATTTTTAGTTGTTTAAAAGGAGAGCAGTTGCATAAATTTTGACCTTTTACCTAAATAAAGGGATTGGTACAGGCTCAGCAACACTCTGTATCCGGACACTTGTTCTTCCATCATTGCCGAACGACAAACTTGTATTTTCATGGGAAGGCTTCTTTCCTTTGCCCTATCTTTGATCCCTAGCGGAATGAAAAAATAGTTGTTTTTATGTTGGAAGGCTTTTTCCCCCTTACCCATATGTAGTCAATGATTTCAATGGTTTTAGTGCTAGGAATTCGTGACAATAACCTATGCTGAGGTGTTTTAAATTCTTGGATAACTATTATTTAGACCCAATGTACTCAAAAATGATTTTGAATTACCTTAAATTATGGGGTAAATTATATTTAAGGTCTAATTTCGGCCAATGATATCAAAAAATCGGATGTTTAGTCGGGGATTTTTGAAAATTACACTTAAAATTCCCAAGTTACTCTTAATATGTTTGGAAAGTTGAAATTAATTCCCTCAAGTCCGGCCAAGTCATGGAGGTTGGGGTTGCTTCGGCGAGTGTTTCCGGTCGGGGAGAGGCACTGCGATAAGCGAGAGCAACAAAAAGGGGGAAAGAGGGAGGACGAAGAGGTAGAAATAGGAGGGAGCGTGTGAGAGCAGCGACAGAGAGAGAAAGAGCGAGAATAGGGAGCGACGAGGGACAGAGAGAGAAAAGTGAATAGTACTCGTAACGAGACGAGAGGTCAAGAGAACAAGAGAACAGAGAGCAGGGGACGAGAGAGGGGAGAAGAAGAAATAGAGAAGATGAACAAAGAGAGCGAGAGGCCATTAGAGACAGCCAACAAAGAGAGAGAGAGAGAAACGATGGGTATTATAGACATTTTACACCTCCACTCATCCCTACGGGTCGATCTTGGGCCTTAAATATAGTTTACCCTATAATTTAAGGTAATTTAAAATCATTTTTGAGAACCTTAGGTCTAACAAATAGTTGCCCAAGAACTTGAGATAACTCAGCGTAGTTTTTGAATTTCTTGAAATATTTGCATCATGTCGGTGGTTGGTATTGCTGATATGGGGAGTTTACGAACAAGTTGGGAGTTTGTATGCACACGAGCTACCCATAAACAACCAATTTTCTTATGGGGAGTGGTTCACTAGTAAGTTGTGTTAAGAAAACTGGTCTAATGATCGACTCGTTCGAAGAAAGCGGGTCAATGGTTCGACCGATCGGGTCTTTTAAGTCGAATTAAACTGGTTGACCAAATTGATAATTGAATCGGGTTGGACCGCTCAAACCCGATATATATATATATATATTGCAAAACAAAAGATGAAAACCGTAAATTAAATAAAGCGTAATTGAAATAAAGAAGATGATGAATCAAAACTTACTTTGATTAATAAAATGAAACTTGTACAAGAGATTGATAAAAGACTCTCGGGAGAGAGATTGGAGAAAAGTAGTGGGGATGATTACAAGTGATTTTTTTTGGGGTAAGCGGGCCACTGTTGGGCCCCTATCTCGAGGAAGCCCAACGAGCTTAACCGACTGGGGATAGGGAGTATCAAACCCATTAACCTCCACCACACAATATCCTCACAAATGAGGAATATTGCTCCCACCCGATTCGAACCTGGGTGGGGTGGGTGGAGGATAGAGCAAGTGGCCATCATGCCACAAGCCACCCGGATTACAAGTGATTTGTAAGAGGCAAGTGGGGAATTGGCGATGCCTCAACTATGCTAAAGGAGTACATATTTATAAAATACAATAATAAATTAATGTCGAACACTTGGACGGTTGAGAATTTTGATTGGAATGGAAACTTGAAAAAATATCTTCCAATAATGTTGAATTATTGAAACGAGTGTTGATTGGATCGAAAGTATGAATAGTAGTTGCTCGATTAATGTCCACTTTTTGAACAGTCTTGAACAAGTGCTTGACAGATGGAAAGTTAGTAAACATGTAGTATCCATGAGTGAATAGTGTTTGAATTATTTGGCCGGCACTATAACCATGGAAAGTAGTATTTCATCCCATGGGCATTTGAGTAATGACATCCCATCACCTTGAGTAATGACATCTCATCACCTTTGAATATCACTTTGAATATCACTTTGAATATCATTTCACGGATGAATAGTAAGTCCATTAATAAGTGCCCTTATGAATATCTTCCATGAATAGTAAGTGAACAAGTAACATACACTTCCTTCTCGGGGCATTTTGAGAAGTAAAATATGGAATTTTACTCGAAACAAAACCCGCATAAAAACGTTAGAAAATAATTTTTTTAAATACCCTTTGAGGGCTAAATGCTATATGGATCCCGGGCGCAAGGGCCATCAAAAGGATCATAATCCGATTGAATCGAGGAATCAGATGAATTGGTGCTAGTTTTGAGGAGTAATTGTTGTTGCTTGTTTCTTGAGTAACTTGATCTCCTGCTGAGCAGTTGAATTTCTTCATCTTGAACTTTCTCATTTCCTTTGGAATTCTTTTCTTGCTTATGTGGAGTAGGGTGTGCTTGTTGAGTTGATGGAGCTATCTTAATTCCTAAGGCAGCTTGAATATTGAACTTGTCCCACCATTTGATCTTGAATTCTCTTACCAATGAATATGATGCTGGAAGCTTATAATATTGATTAATGGAAAATGACCAAGCATAGGATCCAAGGAAATCCATATTTCTTATGGAATGATATCTCTTTGAGATCTAGACTATTAATTGAAGTGTTTGAATAACTATTGTAATGTTTTTTGACTTCTTCGGGCCATATGTCTTGAGTAGATCCCATGGTTAACCACCATTCGTAGAACCATATGGGAAATTGGAATTCGTTCTTGTATCAAACCGATAAACCAAGAATGATTGAATGGCTCGTATAGAAATGTATAATATCGGGCATTTTCGTAATCAATATAATTGTAGCCTGGTGGATTGAATGGTTGAGAAAATGGTTTATTTGTATATCTATTGGAAAAATCTTTTGCAGTAAATACTTTGAAGATTCTCGCTTTGAATAGGCAATTTGATTGGGATTTGTGCCGTTTGGAATATGCTCGAATTTCAGCAGATTTTGAATCAACTAGAATAAACTCATAAAAGGTTCTGGTTTTGAGAGGGTTGTCATTAATAAAGTAGAATTCTGGAGTGAATATGGTTTTGACAAATTCATTGAGTTGACGGTGGCTTTGAGGTGTTCTATACTTGGTATAGACAACGTGTTCTTCGATAGGTTTAGTAAAATATTTGGAATCAAAGGAAGAATTTAATACTCGTAGGGTTCTGAAATTTTGAAGAGGCTTGAGCATAAGTTAAAGGAGGAAAATCTTGACCATGTAGAGCTTGAAATGAGTTTGTCATAGGGATTGAAAATTGAGGAGTAATTGGCTTGACAAAGATAATGTTGAGGAGTTTGAATATTTCTTTTTTCTTTTCTTCTTGATTCATATTGAAAGCTGAAAAGAAACAATTGTTGTTAAAAATAACATTGATAAAAGGATGCTTTTTAAAAGATGAATCTTTTGAAAGTATTGAAGATATAAATTTGAAAGCAATACCTTTATCATGGATTTGTGTATGAATACCAAATTGATCAACTCTAAAAGGATAAATTTGGGTGATAAAAGGAGTAACTAAAATGACTTCTTGTCCTATATCCCGACAAGGACAAAGGTGTTCTTGAAACAATAACCTTGATTACAAATATAAGCATTTGATAATTTGTATTTGATTTGTAATGCTATTCCATTAGCACTATGGAGAAGTTCTTTAGTTTTCTCATAATATATAGAAGGAATTAATCCTTCTTTAATACAATTTTGATCTCGCACCACTATCAAGTAGAGCAATAGTATTGAATTCAAAGTCATCATTAATCTTTAAAGTAATATAAATGTACCATTTTTGATAATTAATATGATTAATTGTAGAAATAAATTGTTGATTAGAAGAACTTGGAGTGTCTTCATCAACATTTGAAGAACTTGATTTATTTTCAATTAATGATAATCTTGTTTCTAATTCTAAATCTTTAGTCTTGAGAGAACATAAATTTTGATTAATTTCTTTAATTTGTTCTTGAAGATTATTAACTTCCATTTTTAAGTCTTGAGTGTTAACTACTTCTAAATTATTTGGAGTATCGTATTTTTCAAATATTTTATTAATACTCGTAGTTAGGAGGAGTAACTTTTAATAAATCTTCTTCTATTAAAATTCTTTTGAGTTTTTCTAAATACTCTTTTCTTAGGTTTGGATCTTGAATTTGTTCAATTAAGTCTAATAAATTTTTTTTCATTTTTAGTAGTATTAATCATATTAATACATTTGTAATGCATTCTGGATGATTCATTTCCCGATGAATAATCACTTGAATTACTTTCTAATTCATAAAGACCATTGTCTTCATAATCGGAGGATGAATTTTTTGAATTAACTCGGAGTATCTTTGAGTTCAAACAAAGAAATAATCTTTTCTTGAATTTCTTGATTATCACCACAAATTTAATTTAATTTTTCTTTAATCTTGCAATTTTTTGCATAATGTCCTGGTTTGCCGCATTTGAAACAAGTAGTTTTATTAGTGGTTTTCTTTTTTGGAGTATTTTTCTTAGGAGTTGTACTAGAAGTATTTGCTTTATTATTATTAGTACGATTAAACTGTTTCTTTTTATTAATTTGATTTGTTCTTCTTTTTTGAATAGAAGGAGCTTCAACTTTTGGAAGACAAAAGGCTTCACAAAAAGAACCTAACTCTTTTCGTGTAGCGACTTTATCTCGTTGAATATCTTGCTTGTAATTGTAATTCATTGCATAAAGATATACCTTCTTTTTAATAAATCCTAATAATTGACCAAAAGTAATTTGATCATATGGAATTGGGTCTTCACCTGTAACTTCTTTTAATTTATTAAATATCCTTTAAGAAAATAAATTTGGTAATCCCGAGATGAATTTTTCCTTCCAATAAGATTGACGACAATCTTGTCTTTATAATAAATATGTAAAATATGTATCTTTATACCAATTGTAATCTTCTAGAGTAGGACACCTTAGATTTGTTAATAGAATTTCTTGACCACTTAACCTATCTTTTGGAGTGCCTATAAGATTGACAACTATTGTATGAACTAAAGTATAAACGGCTTCTTTATGATTTTTAATACTCGGACGTTCTTCGTCCTGTCATGTAATTTTCCCACCAAGACTTTAAAGATCCGGTGAATCCTGAAATTAGTAAATCAAAAGCTTGAATCTTTGGAGCACCTTTGGATGTGTAGGCAGCATATACCATCATCATCCTATGAAAAATAATTAATGCTTCATGTTCGGATTTTCCATCTAAATTCCATTCATAGATGGATCCACCGTCAAAAGCTTCGTAACTATTGACTTTATTGATTCAAGTTGAAGATCCGAAGGAGTACTTCTAGAGTAATAAGGAATTTCTTTTTGTTGAAGATTTTATTAATATTATTTATTTCTTGATCTTCTTGAGAAATATCTAAAACATTAAGAGTATTACTTGAACTAGCTGCTTGCTTTAGTTTTTCATCTATCTTTTTAATTAATGGGCTATCTGGAATTTCTAAATTTTTATTCTTATTGAATTTAATTAGAGGAGATGAAATATCATTTAGGAATCCTGGTTTTGTTGAATCTCTATTTAAATCTAAATTTTCTAATTTTTTGGATAATTGATCAACATCTTCTTTTTAGACATTGCTTCTATTTGAGTAGAAACCATATTAACTTGTTGAGAAACCGTATGTAAAACTTGATTAGTATAATTATTTTGATGATAAACCTTTTTAATATCTTCTAATTCCACTTGAGAATTATCTCGGATCTTTTCTTCCTATTTTGAATGGAGCAACAGGAATATGACCTTGATCTCGTAGGGATCAAAATCTCTTGTAAAGGAGGAGTTATAGAGTGAAATATATTTCCATCTAATAACGTCCATTTTTTGGTAAGATTTTGATTAGTATTAATTTCTTTAATACCATGAGGATCTCGGTAAATTATTTTCTTGAGCAAACATGGTCCACCATGTAAAGGATAGAATATTGCATTCAAATCTTTCCATTAATGAATACCATTCTTGTCTTATGAATGCTTGAGCTTTAAGATCGAAATGAGATAAAAATCATTCCTTTTTATCTCTATTCTCAATTGAATCGAAATCTTTTCTTAAATAATCTTTATTAATTTCAAAGGGTTTTGAAATAACATTAATAGAGGAATATGAAGGAGGTTGCATAGCTGAATGAGTAGGTGAACCTATTGATGAATTATCTTCGTCAATTGGTTCCGCTATTGGTGATTTGTAATAGATTTTTGAGGAAGAAGCAGTAATCTTCTACTTGATTATCTTTTAAATAATCATAATTAGTAGACCTTGAAGGCATAGAAAAAGGATCTTTCATTAATAGACTTAAATCTTATTAATATTCTACCATCGGGCTCTTCAATCACTTGTTGAATATTCTTTTGAGCAATATTCCTAGGAGGCTTAATATTTTGAATAATAAATTCTTGAGGAATAGTTATTTCATTCCATTTTAATAATTTAGGAGTAAAAATTGAAATATTTTCAGATTCAATTTTTAATAAAATTGTTTCATCTAGAGATGGCCTTAATAAACACTTTGGATTAAGTTGAGAAGATAATAACTTGAAATAGATTCTATAAGTAATAGCGAAATTTCTTGAAAGTTCTCTAAATTGTACTTTTGAATCATTTTGTAGATGAATATCTAAAATTAATGTATCTAGGATCCAAGGATCATTCAAATCTACTGAATAATTTGGACAACAATTGAAATAAATAGGACCATTACATATATTAGTTTGAATCATAGCTAATAATGAATCTTTATATCTAATTAATCTATTGTCTCTAAGGGGCATGAATATAGGACAATCTAATCCTAATCTTGTTAATGGCTTGAGAGCTATTTGAATCATACCAAAATGAATATATCTCGTATTTTTCTTTATATTTTTTAATAGAGATATTTGATAATAACTTAATAGTTTGGAATTCTTTATCTAAACTAAAAGTTTCTTCATGATCTTTTATTGAAAAAGCAGTATTGAAATCAAACTTGCCTATTTGATAGATAGTTTCTATCTTTTGTTTTGGAATAGACCAATTTGAAAAATCAACTTGACAGACTAACTTCTTCACTATTGACCACATTAGTACTCTTACTACTACCTAAACTTAGATGATCTCGAAGCCAAGAGGCCATCCGAGTTACACTTGAATATCTAGTTGGGAATTATGCACATACTACCGGGACCACCGGGACCGCTCTCACCGGGACCACCTCACACGATTGACCAACGGATAACATGGGGCCGACCAACGGCTGACCAACACTAGCTATGGCGTAACAACCGACTAAAAAGACAAACTTGGCTCGATACCAATGGGAGACAGGACCGATCTAGAGCTCAGAGATGAAGCTCGAGAACGGGTGTGGTTGAGTAGCGGGGAAGCAGGATGACAAATTAATTTAACAAATTAATTTTGCAAAACAAAAGATGAAAATCGTAAATTAAATAAAGCGTAATTGAAATGAAGAAGATGATGAATCAAAACTTACTTTGATTAATAAAATGAAACTTGTACAGGAGATTGATAAAAAGGTTCTCGGGAGAGAAATTGGAGAAAAATGTGGGGATGATTACAAGTGATTTGTAAAGGCAAGTGGGAATTGGCGATGCCTCAACTATGCTAAAGGAGTACATATTTATATAATACAATAATAAATTAATGCCAAACACTTGGACGGTTAAGGATCTTGATTGGAATGGAATCTTGAAAATATCTTCCGATAATGTTGAATTATTGAAACAGATGTTGATTGGATCGAAAGTATGAATAGTAGTTGCTGATTAATGTCCACTTTTTGAACAGTCTTGAACAGTGCTTGACAGATAGAAAGTTAGTAAAAGTAGTATCCATGAGTGAATAGTGTTTGAATTATTTGGCAGGCACTATAACCATGGAAAGTAGTATTTCATCCCATGGGCATTTGAGTAATGGCATTCCATCACCTTGAATAATGTCATCTCATCACCTTTGAATATCACTTTGAATATCATTTCGTGGATGAATAGTAAGTCCATTAATAAGTGCCCTTATGAAGTGGACGTTATCGTTCACTTACTATTCATAGAGGATATTCATAATTGCGCTTATTAATGGACTTACTATTCATCCGTGAAATGATATTCAAAGTGATATTCAAAGGTGATGAGATGACATTACTCAAGGTGATGGGATGCCATTATTCAAATGCCCATGGGATGAAATACTACTTTCCATGGTTATAGTGCCGACTAATACTTCAAACACTATTCACTCATGGATACTACTGTTTACTAACTTTCCATCTGTCAAGCATTGTTTAAGACTGTTCAAAAAAGTGGACATTAATCAGCAACTACTATTCATGCTTTCAATCCAATCAACACTGTTTCAATAATTCAACATTATTGGAAGATATTTTTAAGATTCCATTCCAATCAAGATCCTCAACCGTCCAAATGTTCGACATTAATTTATTATTGTATTCTATAAATATGTACTCCTTTAGCATAGTTGAGGCATCGCCAATTCCCCACTTGCCTCTTACAAATCACTTGTAATCATCCCCACTACTTTTCTCCAATCTCTCTCCCGAGAGTCTTTTATCGGTCTTCTCGTACAAGTTTCATTTTATTAATCAAAGTAAGTTTTGATTCATCATCTTCTTCTTCATTTCAATTACGCTTTATTTGATTATTTCAATTTACAGCTTTCGTCTTTTGTTTTGCAAAATCAATTTGTTAAATTAATTTATCACCCTACTTCCCCGCTACTCAACCATACCCACCCTCGAGCTTCATCCCTAAGCTCCAGATCGGTCGATATATATATATATATATATATATATATATATATATATATATATATATATATATATATATATATATATATATATATATATATATATATATATATATGTATGTATGTATATATATATATGTATGTATGTATATATATATATGTATGTATGTATATATATGATTCGGGTATTTCCTGGATGGTTCCAGCTCAACCGACACGTCATCGACCGACTGGGCCCAATCAGTTGGATAAGGGTGGAATCGGCCCAAGGCGATCCTTAATGGGCCAGCTAAAGCCCCAAAGCCCACTAGGGCTAAGGTTTCCCTAACATATGGTAAAAGTACCGTTTTACCCCTTTCAAACCTCCTATAAATACTCATCTTTGACACATTCCAAGGGAGGGCTTTATGCTCACTTGAGAAGAAATCGGATCTTTGGGATAATCACTTAAGCTTCCTAAAAGCTCTCAACATTCACCCACATTCATCCAAGTTCATCGGTGTTCATCCACATTCATCCCGAGAATCTTCCTTATTTGGAAAACCTCTCGATTCCCAAGGAACCCCCACGCACATCGAGGAAGATCTCCTCGATCTATTCAACTTGGATCGGATACTAACTTGAGCGTCGGAGGGCGTTCCCGGGACCCACCACCCGGGGCTTCGCCTTTTGCAGGTTCGGACGGTCATCACTCGGCTCGGATCGCTCGTGCCACGTCCTCGGAACCATAGCAGTAAATCCTTCCTCTCTCCGAATCATCATCCACCTCATCAACTCGCATTTCTCCGGAAACGAGTTTGGCGCCGTCTCGTGGGGAGGAAGGTAGCATATGGTCGCCAGTGGCACTCGATCTCGATCCAAGATGACTCGCGACACAAACAACCCACCAGCCCCACACCCTAATCGCTCAATGCCTACGGGGGCCAATCCCGAGACGCTCCTCAAGCCGAGGACGCGGAATCGTCTCACCGAACCGCCGGCAACCGTCACGCCCAGCCGGAGGGGTACGTCACCCTAGGGGCTCTCCAAAACCTAATTGAGACCCTCAAACGATCGTTGCACAACAAGTGCAAGAACAAGTACGAGCCACTATGGAACAGACGCATGCCAATCATGCCCTTCCATTATACTCCAACTCCCGGTACGGCGCAACCCCCAGGGAGGTCGCCTGTTGGCCACTTCTCGTGTGGGATGCCTTCCCACGTGGCTCCAAAGCACAGCCCACCGAGGCCCCGACGACATTTATTCCCGAACAGCCCTAACGTCCCGCCCACGAGGCACTATGAGGAGGGAGACGCTAGGGGCATCATCGAAGCCAAGAGAGCTCTTCATAGAGCCAACGAAAATGTCGCAACATCCCATACGACTTCAACCCCTACGCCACTCACAGCAGGCGTTCCGCCCGGTTTGAAGACCATGCTCCGGCACCGAGAGCAGGGGCCGAGCCCCAAGGGAGCCGAAGGACGGCCAACCCCGGACGATCGGCTACCCATGGTCGTGAATCCCAACGAGCCTATGACGCTCACAAACACGACCAAGGACGATCCGTCGCTCGAGAGCGCGAGCGCCGAGGGAAAGGCACCTGTGGCAATCGGCTATGAGAGGTCCCGAGAAATCGGAGAGGACCAGGCGCACCCCACCCCGATCCGAGAGAAGGAAGAGCCCTTCCCCGGTGGAGGTTCCGCGTCATCAACCCCGCACCATCCCAATTTCGGCTCCGACTCAAGGCCGACCCAACGATACTTTCAACACTCCCTTCTCCAAGAAAATCATGAAGGCGCCTAGGATGAAGAAAGTAAAGGTCCCGAGTGTCGAACCGTACGACGGCACTACCGATCCCGAGGACCACCTGGCTCGCTACAAGTCTCACATGTATGTGCGGGACGGAGACGATGCAACCTACCGCCGATTCTTCCCCGCCACATTAAAGGGGGTCGCGCAGAAATGGTTCAACGGCCTCCCTCAAGGAAGCATTTCTTCCTTCGAAGAACTTTGTGAGAAGTTTGTGGCGCAATTCATCGCCGGTTGCAAACAAAAGAGGACTAGCATCCACCTCTCCAAGATCAAGCAGGGAGGAATGAAACTCTTAAGGATTACGTGCGGCGGTTCCACTGGGAAGCCGTCCTCATCCCCGACCTCCAAGACGGAGTTGCCTACGCCTCCTTCTTAAATGGACTTAGGAGCGGAAGATTCAAATTTTCCCTCGCCGAGCAAAAGGTGACCACCCTTGCGAAGCTTCTCCGGAAGGCGGCCGATTTCATCCAGGCCACGGAGATCTCGCGCAGAGGAGGGGGATGAGGCAAGGAGAAAAGGAGGGGAAGGAAAGTTCAATCCCCGAAATGAAAAGAAGCCCCGCGAGAATGAGGTGAACCACCGCTTCAACACCGATCCCCGGAGCATTTTGATGGAGATCAAGGGGCACCCTATGCTCAAGAAGCCACCTCCCATGTCCACTCCCGCCAAGGCACGAGCCTCGAACAAATATTGCGAGTTCCATGAACAAACGGGGCACAACACCGCCGAGTGCTCGGGCCTTGAAGAAAGCACTCGGGGAGTTGGCCGACAATGGGCGGATAGACCGTTTCCTTAAAAAGGATGTCCATGGGATTAAGGGAGGCTCTTCAAGACAAGGGGAAAAGAGCTACGAGGATGATGAGACTACCGGAATCGTAGCCACCATCGGCTGGGGCTTGGCCGGGGCATGACCCCCTCCTCTTGGAAAGCTCACTTGAGGAGTGCGCGACAAGTGCCGATCACCGGCAACCTCCACCCCCGAAGGTACCCGCGATGACCTTTGGGGAGAAGGACCCGAGAGGACTGGCCACCCCGCATGACGACCCCATGGTCATCACGCCGAAAGTCTCGGACGCTATCGTCCGGAGGGTCCTAGTAGATACGGGCAGCTCGGTGGACATCATCACCACGTGAATGTTTGAACCAGTTGAAGTACAACCCCGTAACCTCATCCCCCTTGTAAATCCAATCCTCGGATTTGGGGGCAGACAGCTGCATCCCCTTGGCATGATCCGCCCGCCAATCGAGATCGGGGACAAGGCCCGAGGACGGAACATGGAAGTAAACTTTTGGTGGTCGACGTGCCCTCCGCCTACAACGTCATCATCGGACGTCCCACCCTCAACCAAAGCAAAGCAGTCATCGCTCCATATCTTCTTCTCATGAAGTATGAGCTTGATGACGGATCCGTAGGCGAGATCTACTGGAGATCGAAAAACAGCAAGGGAGTGTTATGTCGTAAGCCTTCGACCCCTAATGACGAAGCTGCATCAAGAAGAAAAGACCAAGGATGACCCCAAGGGCAAGAAACCGAAAGTGGAACTCCCCGCCAAGATTCCCGAAACGATGATGGTTTGCTTTGCCACCACCGAGGACCATGGCAGGGACCGACCTACACCCTCGTAAGATGTCGAACTCATCCCTCTCGGAGGAAACCCGCCCCGATCGTTCCGTACAAGTGGGCAGGAACCTTCGTAAAGGGATCAAGGACGGCCTTATCGGACTCTTGAGAGAATTCAAAGATGTCTTCGCCTTTGGACCCAAAGAAATGCCCGGGTTGAGCCCTAAGGTCATCGAGCACAAGTTGAATGTCGACCCCTCCTACAAGCCCGTCATCCAAAAACGACGACATCTCGGGGCGTAACGCAGCAAAGCAAGTAGCCGAGGAGGTCAAGAAGTTACTAGAGGCAGGATTTATCCGGGAATGCCACTACCCCAAGTGGATTGCCAATGTCGTTTTGGTGAAAAAATCGAACGGTACATGGAGAATGTGCGTCGATTTCACCGACCTCAACAAAGCGTGCCCAAAAGACAGCCTATCCTTCGCCAAAATCGACAAACTTGTCGATGCTACGGCCGGCCACGCCCTCCTTAGTTTCATGGACGCTTTTCGTGGTACCATCGGATACCATTGTGCAAGGAAGACCAGGAGAGAACCGCCTTCATCACCGACCAAGGGCCGTATTGTTACAACGTGATGCCCTTCGGATTGAAAAACGCTCGGAGCCACCTACCAAAGGCTGGTCAACATGGTCTTCACCCACCTCATTGGGAAGACCATGGAGGTATATGTGGACGACATGATCGTCAAGAGCAAGCAGGACTTCGATCACATCTCCAACCTTCGGAGGACGTTCGAAGTCCTACGAAAGTATGGGATGAAGTCGAATCCCAAGAAGTGCACATTTGGAGTCAAGGCTGGAAAATTTCTAGGCTTCATGATCAATCGCAGAGGGATAGAAGCAAACCCCGATAAAGTGCAAGTCGTGCTCGACATGAAGTCCCCGAGGACTATTAAGGAGGTTCAAAATTAACAGGTGCGTGGCCGCCTCGGACGATTCATGTCAAGGTCCGCAGACAAATGCCAACCCTTTTTTAAGGTGCTCAAAAAGAGAGTCAAGTTCGAGTGGGACGTCGAAGCGTAAGAAGCATTCTCCCAATTGAAGACGTATTTGGCCCAGCCTTCCAAAAATCGCCAGCCCCACTCCGGGAGCCCCTACTCATTTACCTTGCCGTCTCGCATCAAGCAATAAGTGCAGTCCTCCTTGTGGAGCGAAAGAACGAGCAAATACCGGTGTATTATGTCAGCCTATGCACTCACCGGCGCCGAGCTTCGCTACCCTGTGATTGAAAAATTTGCATATGCACTCCTCTTGGCCAGCAGAAAGCTACGCCCTTACTTTGAGGCACATAAAGTGATGGTCCTTACCGACCAGCCGTTAAAGAACGTGTTACGTAAGCTCGAAAGCTCCGGAAGAATGCTGAAGTGGGCCGTTGAACTAACCCCATATGGCCTGGAATTCGAACCCCGAAGAGCTATCAAAGCACAAGCATTGGCGGACTTTATAGCAGTAATGCTCACACCCAAGCCACCCCTACCGTCCCAAGATGAATGTTGGACCCTCTATGTAGACGGTTCCGCAACCAAAGACGGGAGTGGGGCGGGGCTGGTCATCACTTCGCCAACGGGGAACAATTCGAACACGCACTTAAGTTCATGTTCGGTGGCCTCCAACAATGAAGCGTAATATGAGGCCCTCCTAGCAGGCATAGACCTTTGTTATGCGGCAGAGCAAGCTCCGTGAAGGCCTACTCCGACTCCCAACTTGTAGTCTCCCAGCTGAATGGAGAATACGAGGCACGGGACGAGGACATGATAGCATATCGTCGAAAGGTCAAAGAAGCGGCAGGATCGGCTCCAAAGACTTCGAAATCCTCCATGTGCCCCGCTCGAGAGAATAGGCAAGCCGATGCCCTCTCCAAACTCGCCAGCTCTTCGGCTGACGGGCAGCCAAAGAAGATCCAATGGGAGATACTTGGAGAGAGAAGCATTGATGTCAAAGAAACCATGTGGCTGGATAGGAGCAACACTTGGATGGATCCCCTTATCAACTACCTATCAAAGGGAGAACTTCCGCAAGACACCAAAGAAGCGTAACATGTCAAGAAAAGAGCTGAATGGTTCGTTTACTACGAAGGGACACTTTATAAGAAGGCATACTCCCAACCCTCGCTCCGTTGCATTCCGCCGGAAATGGGTCGAAAGTTCTCGAAGAAATCCATGAAGGGGTGTGTAGCTCGCATATAGGCGGAAGGGCGCTCGCAGCAAAGGTCCTACGAACCGGATACTATTGGCCATCCTTGCGAGAAGACTCGATGGACTTGGTGAGAAAATGCGACAAATGCCAAAAGTTTGCTCCCGTGCCAAAGCGCCCGCCTACCGAGTTGACTCCCATCCAATCGCCCTTCCATTTGCAAGATGGGGGATGGATATCCTGGGACCATTCCCAAAAGCCACGGGTCAGCGCAAATATTTGTTCGTAGCGGTGGATTATTTCACTAAATGGATAGAAGCGGAAGCCGTTGCCTCGATCACCGAGAAAGAAGTGCGCAAATTCATTTGGAAGAACATAATCACCCGATTTGGTGTTCCTAGGGCAATGATATTCGACAACGGGCGGTAGTTTGACACCGACAAGGTGCGGGATTACCTCGCCCAGTATGGTTGCCGGGCCCGCTTCACGCTCGTAGCCCATCCCCAGGCCAACGGTCGAGCCGAGTCAGCCAACAAGGTCATACCGAACGGCCTTAAGAAGAGGCTAGACGACGCTAAGGGAAAGTGGGCGGAGGAGTTGCAGCAGCTTTATGGTCTATCGGGACAACAGAGAAGTCGCCCACCGGAGAAACGCCCTTCATGCTGGTATACGGATCGGAAGCCGTCCTCCCCGTCGAAGTAGCCCTCCATACTCACCGCCTCACAAACTTTCGGGAGGAGTCTAACAATGGGACCCTCCGGGAGGCCCTTGACTTGCTCCCGATGGTTCGAGGAGATAGCTATCTCCGTGCGGCCATAACCAAATTGAAAATGGCAAGAGCCTACAATGTAAGGGTGAAAGGGAAGGATCTCGAAGTTGGTGACTTGGTTTTGAGAAAACCGAAGCTACAGGAAAGGCGGCGGAACACGGTAAGCTCACGGCCTAATTGGGAAGGGCCGTACATCATTCGCGAGGTAGTCCGCCCGAGGACCTACGAGTTGGCTACCCTCGAAGGAGTCGACATTCCTCGAGCATGGCATAGCAGCAACTTGAAGAAGTACTTCATCTAAGTACTGGGAAGCGACCTTTGTATGCAGTAAAGCTTACCGGTTGGCGTGGGGGCCTTTCTTTAAAGACCCACCCAGCCCGGGTCCCGACAAATGTTGTAAAGGAATCGACCACGATTGACGCGACTTTTCCAAAAGCGCTCAACGGGGCACACATTCCTATCTCTCTCTTGTAACGAACTTCGATTCTCTATGTTAATACAATGAGCACATTTTCCGTAACATTGCGACTTATGTCTTATTTTAAGTCGACTTTTGGAATGTGAATCTGGGCTAATACGATCCCCTAGAACAACTAAATTTTCAATCTCTCTTGTTGTATATTTTACCTTAGCCGAAGTTGGGGGCATCACTAGGGGCTAATTCGAACCCCTAAGACCTCCAACCTTTCGGTCCCTCTTGTTGTATTCCCTCGGACTTAGTTAAAGTTAGAAGAAAGGGTACGGATTGTCGTTAGTTTTGATGACAACCACTTTGTAAAATTCTACTCTTGCATGTTTTGCTTGTACCGATTTTGGGGGCAACACTAGGGGCTAATGCAATCCCCTAAGATAGCCAAAAATTGCCAAAGTCAAAAGATAATCATACACAAGAAACGACAAGGAAAATCGGCAACAACCAAAAGAGACAACGAAGCAAGCATCAAACAAAGCGCTGAATAGGCATCCAAGCGAGCATCAAATAAACATCAAGCAAGCATACAAGCAGGCGTCAAGCAAGGAATACCCAAGAAAGAAAGTTTAAGGCAAAACAAACCAAAGTCGGTCAGTTCGAAACATGAACAAAAACAAGCATAAGGTGGGACAAGTACCTCGTGGAAGTTTCGGATCGAGAGCCGGTCCCGCGACGACAAGGAACAAGTTCTTCTTGAAATACTCCCTCTTGGGAAGCCGGTGGGAAGGAAGCCTTTCTTTCCTTCCTTCAATCGTTGGATGGGGTACCTCTCGGGTGCGAAAGTATTCCGCTGCGGCGTACACCTCGGAACGATAAACCGCGCGGAGAGAACCGGGCATTTTGACGACTTCCTCCTCATCACTCCAAGCAGGGACATCCCATTCCCCGTCCAACCTTTCTACGAAGAGAAACTCATACTTCCACCTATGGATCGATGAAGTCCTACCCAAGGCGACTCATGTATCCTCTCTTGTTCGGAAAGCCGTACCACCCTCGCTCACCATCTAACGAGACGCTCTTTTGAAAGCCATGAAGGAGGGAGAACAATTCTAAGCTACAGGGGAGGTCTTTTATTTCACATGTGGCAATGAACGAACAAATCGAGCGCCACGAGTTGGGGACAATCTGGGCCAGGGCCAGGTTGAACTTATTGCATATTGATACAACTAAAGGATGGAGCGGAAACCGCACCCCACCATCGAGTGTCGCTTATAAAAGGCGCGACACCCGGGAGGGGGACTTGACCGTGTCCCGCTCCAACGGAACCAGGATCCTATAACTATCGTGGATGCGATATTGGCCGAAGAGCCTTGACGCCCGTACCATGTCATTCGCAAGCGGGATCAATGAAGTGAGAACCCGGACCATCACTAGGGTCCGACCTCTCGAGCAACGACTCAACTAAGTCCTCCGCCCCATGAAGTGGTGTAAAGGACGAGAGGGCCTCATCATCTAAAGAAGTATCTAAGGACGGGGAGTTACCTTTGGAATACCCGTCCCGCGAGAGCTCATCCATGGTCTTGGGTGTATAAGTGGTCTTAATCCTAGCCATAGTCCTCGCTATCGGAATCCTGCAAGGCACAACCCGTAAATGTCACCTCGTCCTCGAAGACCATGACTCCTTTTAACCTCCCAACGATAAACCACCTCACGGGAACAACTATTGAGACCGGGAGTGGGGGACCTCTCATAAACGGAATCGAAGTCGCGGTAGCGTAGCCAAAGGGATGGCCTCCGCAATCGCGCTAGCGCCGAGACTTGCCGCCACGGCACGCGACTAGCTACGGTTAACTCTCGGGAGGCTACATCGTGGTGACTATCAAGGTTTACGTGAGACCTCCAAGTCAGCAGACGCAGCCACTCCTAGAGACTCCCCCTACAACACCATCATAACTACATCTATCCACGGGGCACAACGAGTCTCTCTCCAAGGCACAATTACTCGACAAACTATCATAATGGCTCGCAACCGTACCCTTGGAGCTACCCATTATCCTAAGACATGCATCTACTTGAATATTCAAACTACAAGCGGGTTATTCGAAGATATACCTCGAAATTCGAGTGAAGGTGATGAATGCCCGAGTCTAGCTTGAAGGCTTCTCCCAAGTGCTCTCTACCTCACTTTGAGAATTGTTTTGTGAATAATGAAGAGAAGCTCCAAGAGACGGGTTATATAGAGCTCCCCGCCCGATCGGCCGAATCAGCCACAATCGCACCGTCTCCTCGCACAAGACCGAATTTTAAAATTCGAAATTCGAATTCGAATTCACAAATTCCCGGTTTCCCGCTCAGCGGATCATAAATAAAAGTAAACAACTTAAATTCCGAGGGTTGGGGCTAGGGTAAGATTTCTAGGGTTTTAGGGTTTTTAGGGTTTTTGGGTTTTGTTAGCTAGGCTAAAGGTCAAGTAGGGTTCGGGCTGGGGTCGGTCTCTTCGAGACCGAGTCCCAGTGCTGAGAGGGCGAGAGAGAGAGGGTGGGGGTCGGTCTCGGCAGACCGACCCCGAGCGCGAGAGAGCCGAGAGCAGAGCGAGAGAGCGTGAGTCGAGGGAGAGCCCAGGTGCCGAGAGAGCGGGAGAGAGAGGGTGAGGGGTCGGTCTCGGCAGGACCGCCCCGAGCGCGAGAGAGCTAGAGAGAGCGGGTGAGGGGTCGGTCTCGGCGAGACCGACCCCGAGCGAGGGAGAGCAGAGCGCCGAGAGAGAGCGGGAGAGAGAGGGTGAGGGGTCGGTCTCGCAGGACCGACCCCGAGCGCCGAGAGCGAGAGAGAGCTAGTGTGCGAGGGGGTCGAGAGGGGTCGGTCTCGGTAGGACCGACCCCGGGCGAGGGAGCAGCAGAGCGCCGAGAGAGCGAGGGAGAGGGGTGAGGAGTTGGTCTCGCCGGACCGACCCCGAGCGCCGAGAGCAGAGAGAGAGCTAGTGTGCGAGGGGGTCGAGAGGGGTCGGTCTCGGCAGGACCGACCCCGGGAGAGGAGCGGCAGAGCGCCGAGAGAGCGAGGGAGAGGGGTGAGGAGTCGGTCTCGGCGAGACCGACCCCGAGCGCCGAGAGCCGAGAGAGAGCGTGGGGCGAGAGAGCGAGCGAGCGAGAGGGGTCGGTTCCGAGGCCGGGCGAACGCTCGGTCCCCGGGGTCGGGTTAGGCGGTCGGCCTGGGGTAGTGGCCCGGCCGAGTGCGATGCGGGGTGGGGGTAGCCGCAAACGAGGGGGCCGAGGGGGTGGAGTAAGCGAGCGGGGGAAGTCGGGACTTGGGCGGGGAGGGGCGAGTAGTGCCGAGAGAGGGGGAGGGGTGTGCACTGGGTCGGTGGCGCAGAGCAGCGATCGGAGTAGAGCAGGAGAGTAAGCAGCAACGAGCGAGAGAGGAGAGGGGGATGGCAGCAGCGGCGCAGCAGGGGCTAGGTCAAGGAGAGAGAGAGAGAGGCGGGAGGGGGTTTGAAATGGTGGGCCGAGAGAGGGGAGCGAGCCCAGCGAGGGAGAGGGGGAGCTAAGAGGGAGAGATAGTGGGCTAAGGGGGCAGCCCAGCGAGGGAGAAGGGGGCGAGGGGGAGAGAGTGGGCCGCGAGAGGAGAGAGAGAGAGGGGGCCCGGAGTAGCGAAGAGTCTCGGCAACTAGCGAGAGAGTGGGTCGGGGAGGAGCCCAAGCGAGCTAGAGCGAGTGATCGATTTTAGAAGTCGTCTTTGGGGGTCGGGTTTAGGAGTCAAAAATAAAAAAATATAAAATAAATAAATAAATAAAAAAAATATCAAATCAACTCACAAAAATTGCAAGAATCGCAAAAACAACACGAGCAAGGCCCAAACGCTCGTCATGCAACGACTTAGCCTCCGGCGGTTAACAAGTCACAGCTATGCCTTCACAAGGGGCTATCCTTTGGGGTTCGAAGTCGGCTTGCTCTCGGCGACAACTTGGCCTCCGGGAGCCGAAAATCGCATACTTAGCCCCATAAGGTGATACCCTTCAAGAAGCTATCTCTCAAGCACTTTCAAGCCTCCGGGAGCTGAAAGGTCGCGCAAAGACCCATTCCGTTATGGGCACTTGCACTCCCAACAGGAGGTTGGGGGTCGCGTTCTCCGTGGGATGTTCCCTAGCGAGACTCACGCACTTTCGAACTTTCGGGAATCGAAAGGTCGCGCAAAGACCCATTCCGTCATGGGCACTCACGCACTTTCGAACTTTCGGGAATCGAAGGTCGCGCAAAGACCCATTCCGTCATGGGCACTCACGCACTTTCGAACTTTCAGGAATCGAAAGGTCGCGCAAAGACCCATTCCGTCATGGGCACTCACGCACTTTCGAACTTTCGGGAATCGAAAGGTCGCGCAAGACCCATTCCGTCATGGGCACTCACGCACTTTCGAACTTTCGGGAATCGAAAGGTCGCGCAAAGACCCATTCCGTCATGGGCACTCATGCACTTTCAAACTTTCGGGAATCGAAAGGTCGCGCAAAGACCCATTCCGTCATGGGCACTTATACTCCTAACCGAAAGTTAGGAGGTCACGCTCCCCGTGGGATGTCTCCTAGCGAGATATCCATATTCAAGCACTCTCAAGCCTCCGAGAGATGAAAGGTTGCTCAGCGAATTACTCTCTAAGTCCAAGGGGCTATGAAAAAACCATTCTTCACAAAAGAACGTCAACGACAAGACGAAAGCGAAGAAGAGCATAGTTAACAAAGCGAACTTCATTCATTCATTCATTCATTACAACAAGAGCGCGCAACGCACTATTACAAGGAAAGGAAAGCGTCTAAAGATAAAGACACTACGCTACAATACCACGATTCATGATACTACGCTACAGCTTATGTCACCCCGACGAAAGGACAAAGCAACGACCGCTACCTCACTTCTCCTTCGGAAGACTCCTCTTCTTCTCAGCCGGGAGGTTCCTCCTCTTCTCCGATGGAAGGTTCCTCCTCTCCTCCGCCGGGAGGTCCCTCTTCTTCTCCGCCGGAAGCTCCCTCGTCTTCTCCACCGGAAGATCCCCTCCTTCTCCGCCGGGAGGATCCTTCCCTTCTCCTTAGGCAAGTCCCGCCGGCCATGGTAAAGAGAAGTGAGAGGGCCACCCATCGACTCTTCACTCTCCAAGGGAGGATCGGATGACGAGCCGGCACCAAGAGCGGCTCCATCTTTGTTGGCAGAGTTCGCCAAAAATAAAGGCTCGCCGGTTGACGCTCGATGATGCGATCGTAATTGCACTCCACCCAAGCCTCAAGAATACCCCACTCGGAGCGGAGCGCAGCCTGAAGTAACTTGAGACCCTCGGCACGATCGTCGATCAAATCCATCTTCACAGCGTCATCGATGAGGAGTCGGTAGAACATCTCCAAGACAAAGGACGGCCGACAATACTCGATCGCTGCCTCCTCGGCCTCCGCTCGGTTGAAGCCGGGGCACAACTTCTCGTACCCAATAGGAAGCTCTCCGCGAGTCATTGTTTCGAATCAAAAGAGAGGAGAGAAATGAAGAAGTGAAGATGGACAATCCTTCTCAAGGCTCACCCCTATTTATAAGAACTTGGGGTCATAAAGGCATCTCGGGATGGGCTCCACATTCCACCTACCCACCTAGAGAGGCGTGCAGGCCGAACGTGAGGGGCTAAATGATTCGGGTATTTCCGGATGGTTCCAGCTCAACCGACACGTCATCGACCGACCGGGCCCAATCGGTTGGATAAGGGTGGAATCGGCCCAAGGCGATCCTTAATGGGCCGACTAAAGCCCCAAAGCCCACTAGGGCTAAGGTTTCCCTAACATATGGTAAAAGTACCGTTTTACCCCTTTCAAACCTCCTATAAATACTCATCTTTGACACATTCCAAGGGAGGGCTTTATGCTCACTTGAGAAGAAATCGGATCTTTGGGATAATCACTTAAGCTTCCTAAAAGCTCTCAACATTCACCCACATTCATCCAAGTTCATCGGTGTTCATCCACATTCATCCCGAGAATCTTCCTTATTTGGAAAACCTCTCGATTCCCAAGGAACCCCCACGCACATCGAGGAAGATCTCCTCGATCTATTCAACTTGGATCGGATACTAACTTGAGCGTCGGAGGGCGTTCCCGGGACCCACCACCCGGGCTTCGCCTTTTGCAGGTTCGGACGGTCATCACTCGGCTTCGGATCGCTCGTGCCACGTCCTCGGAACCATAGCAGTAAATCCTTCCTCTCTCCGAATCATCATCCACCTCATCAACTCGTATTTCTCCGGAAACAATATATATATGTATGTATGTATATATATATATGTATGTATGTATATATATATATGTATGTATGTATATATATATATGTATGTATGTATATATATATATATATATATATATACACACACACACACCCCATATTTATATAAAAAATATGGGTTTGTCTAAAAACTCATCCAAATTTCAACTCAAAAAATAGGAAAATCTAACTCTTTGGTGAATACTTTTTTTTTTTTTGGCTGATTTCTCTCTTAGAAAAGAAAAAATTAACACCCCTTGATTGATTATTGTGCGGTTCCCCTAGTCGGGGTTGGAGGGAGAGTGAGAGAGAGATATCAATTGATTATTGTGTAGCTGCCCCTTTCCTCTTAATTGGGGCTATAGAGAGAGTGACAGAGAGAGTATTTGATTATTGTGTAGCCGCCTCCCTCTTAATTGGGGCTGGAGGGAGAGAGAGAGAGACATAGCCAGGTTGAGTAGTTTTGACCGAGTCAATTCGGTTCAATGTTCAAGTAGGCCAACTTGTTCGGATCGGATCTATGCCCGATTCCCATTGAATCGATCGAACCGTCCGATCCGGTTCTCTTAACATAGCTAGTAATTTGGTAAATTTGTTCACTTTACTTATTCTAGAATATCTTTCTTTATATATTTATTTTTTTATTATGTACACATTCTAATATCTAATGCCTTTCTAGATTCAAGAGCGGGAGTTTCATTGATTATTAGGAAGAATCTACAACTGTAGTAGTGAATGAGAGATATGGGATGTGGTGCCAACTCAATTGGTCCCCGGATCTTTCCGCCTTTAAACTGTTCACAAAATTCAATTTTGCCTTCCAATTGTTTTTTTCATTCAAGCGTGTCACTAAAACTTTTAAAAAATTCAAAATTGCCCTTGGACCCAACAGGAATCAATTATAGCTTGTTTTGAAGTAAATTTTAATTTATTTTTAGCTAGTAAAATGGTTTGGACAGGTTTAAAAAAGAAAAATAAAAGTCCTCATATATTCCCTCCAATCCATCGTTTTTCTTCTAAATCCCTTTCACTTCATCCCAAGTCAATCATTATTATCATCGTGTGTGTGTGTGTGTGTGTGAAGTTCTTGCTTTTTCGATTAAAACCCTAATTTTCGGGCGGTGATCATTGAAGAAGAAGGACTAAGCATCTGCGAAAATTACAAGTTTTAAAAAGAGGAGGCGTGCTGAGTTTTGTTGATCATCGGATATATATTGTGTCAAAAATGGTGAAATGTGGGATTTTGTGTCAAGAATCATAGTAAACAGAGAAATTAAATATAAATTGTTGTATTTTTTTTTATAAATCGTGCAATGAAAACTTTATGTTTATTCAAAATTTAGTGCTTGTTGTGACATTGCCCTAATTCTCTATTTTTCTAAAAGTTTTCTGTTGAATAAAGATTAGGTTTTTATTTATTGAATTTTGATTTTATTGTAATTTATGTCCATATGTTTGGAGATAAGGTTGTGCTGCTATCAATCATGGTGGGAAATTTAAGCAAGGGTCATACCTAGTATATTGGGAAGGGGGATGTTATGTTTATGATGATGTGGACCCCGATTATCGAAGTGTGGATGACATAAAGGAAATGATTATGAAGTTAGGGTACTTAGAGGACATAATTAGAACTGTATTACTTCATTCTATATAAAAAAGTGCTAGAGAGTTTAGTAGCTATCGAGAAAGATGAGCAAATTCATGATATACTTGGTATCACCAAACAACATAATTATATTGAGTTGTATGTTAAACTATTCGTTGTAGTTTCTACGGCTCACAAATAAAGGTGACATCGAGTGAGTACACGGGGTTTCAAACTACAAGGAGTAGGGTTTCAAGTATCGAGCCTAATTTGAGCGACTCAAGTTAGGCCAAATCGAATATGTGGCAAAATTAAATAATGAACACTAAATTAAGAAAATTAAAAAGGTGGCTCGATTGTGATTTCACCAATTAATAATCTACTTATCCAAGATGAGACCTTAACCTGTCTAACTTAAGCTAGCAAATTGAGATGGTTACTTCCATCGGAAAAATCTCACCCACGCCCACTTTCATGGGTCATGAGCCTATTTTCATGGGGTTAGCCCAAATAGACTATAAGGTTAATAACCCTCGGACCTAACTCGGGTTCAAGTTATTTTCATGCCAAAATCTCGGTTATTCAACTCTCCTACACCAGCAAATCTATCTCACCTTTCGAGTGTAAGTCATTCGCCCAAAAATATAGATGAAAGCCCTTTCAAACATTTCATCGAACACTTGGTAGGCATGAGTGAGAACCCATATTTGCAAGCATAAATTAGGTTGGCTAAGCCTAATACATGACTAATTAGCCACCAAAGGGCTAATCATAATACAAACCAACAAAAGTACTCACTAAACATGAGAAATTACAGGCCAAAGTCTAAACTAGCAACATAAAAAAACAAACATGAAGAGGAGAGAGAAAACTAAACTAACTTGCAAAAACCAAGTAAATAAACATAAATCAT
The DNA here is from genome assembly GCA_021018815.1 of Talinum fruticosum. Taxonomy (NCBI): domain Eukaryota; kingdom Viridiplantae; phylum Streptophyta; class Magnoliopsida; order Caryophyllales; family Talinaceae; genus Talinum; species Talinum fruticosum. The sequence continues at coordinate 7,506,612 of JAITYX010000011.1, forward strand.
TAACAAGAATTAAACATTTAAACAAACATTAATTAAACAAACATTAGTCCGACAAAATTAACAAGAAATAAACAAGAAATAAAGAGAAGGGAAGAAGAAAGATTAACCATTTGTTCTTCAAAACTCCATGGTTCACAATTCTTAACCCAAATCTACACTAATCAAACCTAATTAATCTCCCTAATGAAATTTTATTTTAACTAATTAAAAAACTAATCTAACTCATAAACCCTAAGTAAGGGCTCTCTCCAAAAGGCTTTCGTCTAAAATCTTAGCCAAAATGCCCTTAAATAGGCATAAAAACAACCGAAAAAGCATCCCGGGGCCTTGTCACTTGACATGGCCGTGTCAAGTTGACACGGGCCATGACACAACCTTGTCAAGTGACACGGGAAAGAACGTGTCTGAATCTGGAAGAAAAAGCGTGAAAAGCCCGAAAAAATGGCCACCACGAGACCATGGGACCTCTCATAGGTTGTACCATGGCCGTAGGCCGGGCCATGGGGCTTTTAAATGGTCTCTTTTCCCTTTGACATTTGTTGGGCGACATCGGGATTGGTCCGGGGTGATTTTGGTGGCTCGTAATCGCTTTGAAGGGTCTTCGAGAGGTTCGTCTTGGGTCCCGAAATGCCACAAATGCTTGAACCTTGAGTGTGGTGATTCCAAAACTCACTTCAAACTTCCAAAACTCTTGTGGAGGGTTCACACGTACTTGCGAGATGGTCCAATATGGCTACGACAATTTAAGTATGGATCTTTGAAGGTTGATTTGCCGAATTTATCATCGTTTTTGCTCTACTCTCTACAAGTTATCGGGTTTATCTTATTTCCTACAAAAGTAAATAAAACAAATAAAATTCCTAAAATTATAATCTTTATGAGATAAAAACAAGTGTTAGAGGGCTTATAAAATACGTTGTTTACGCTCCGGATATGAACATAATAATTTAGTTGAGAATAATCGACAAAATAGAGGTAAAGAAGTTATTGAAGATGAGGGTGATTTTATAAAGGGTGATGGAACTACCCTTTTTGATGACTTAGAAAGTATATCTCGACGATGATAATTGGGTCAATTATTATGACAAAGATGGTAAAGAATATATTCAGGTAAAGGAAAAAAAGAATAAATTGAGGGAAGTTGTTTTCAAGAATATGCAATTAATATATGATAACAATGATAATGCAAATATAATCGAACTAGAACAAGACTCGGATTATGTAGAGAGTCCTTCGTCCGAGTCAAGTGATGAAAATGAAGGTTTCATGAAGAAAAAGAAAAATAAGAGGATGAAGTACCCTAGATATAAAGAGAGGGAAATACTTAAAGATTATGAGATAGAGGTTGGGATGTATTTTGTTCATAAGAAGGAATTCAAGAAAGTTGTATTTGATTATAAGATATTTATAGGATACAATTTGAGGGTGGGGAAGAGTTATAAGTGTTAGTTGAACTACTATTACTCAACAAAGAATTGTGAGTGATATGTTCATTGCTCTTACAATGGGACAACTAATATTCCATTTGGTGTATGGGGTGGGTAGGGGGTAAGCAGAGCAAGATGAACATTGCTTGGCTTGCTAGTAAGTACATAGAAACTTTTAGGGTTATGCTTACTTCAAGGTGAGGGCTTTCGAAGAGTTGGTTTGAAGGAAAGAAATTACAATCCCTTATAGTCTATGTGCTTGAAGGCTACGAATTTGGCATTGATAGTCATTATTGGAGACTACAAAGAACAATTTGGACTATTAAGGGATTATGCATTTGATGTGCTCAATCGTAACAGTGGGTCAATAGTCAAGTTTGCAACAACTAAAACTCATGAGGGATATATTTTCAAATCATTGTACATGTGTGTGGGAAGCATGAAGGGAGGTTTCTTGGCGGGATGCATATAGATGTTGTTCATTGATCCATATTTCATTAAAAGACCATGGAATGGTCAAGTGTTTATGGTTGTATGGAGTGATGCATATAATAAGATGTACCATGCAGCTTGGGGTGTATCTCAGGTGAAGAATGGTGATAATTGGTCATGTTACCAAGTTCTTAATCCAATACCTGCATATGGGTGACAAGGATGGTTGGGTTATCATCTCTATTCAACAAAAGGTTAGATTATTGCACATTAGTTGAATTATTTAAAATTTTAATTTGTGTAAAATGTATTGCTAACATTGTTTTGTTAATAAGGTTTTATCGATGCTATATCAAATTTTTTGTCAAATGTGAGCATAGACTTTGTATAAGGCATGTCTATGCTAATTTGAGGAATACTTGGAAAGCATTGGTGTATAGGGATGTTTGAGTCTTGCTAAGAGCACAAATAAGATGCATTTCAATAAGTTTAAGAAGTAAATCCATGAGTTAGACCTTGCTACAACCATTTAGAGAAATAGGATCCTACACATTTTTACAGTAGTTTCTTATCCACTATAATGAAATGTGATTTTGTGGACAATAGCATGACATAAATCTTCAATGGAAGTATTGTTAAAGCTAAATACAAACCAATCCAGACAATTCTTGATTGCATTTAAAATTTTGTGATGGATAGGATTGCCAAAAGGCAAAAGCAGGTTGCTTCTTGACATCAACCAATATTCCCTAGGATCATCACTAAGCTGCAAACTAAGAAAGATCATTATAGATTTTGGCATGCAATGAGGGTTGGAAATCATATATATAAATAACCATGGGACATAAGAGTTTATTGTTAACATGAATAAAAAGTTTGTTCATGCAAACATTGGTAGCTAAGTGGCATCCCTTGGCCATGCTATATTTGCGATGAGGATTGAGAGGTTAGATTCAGTTAATTATATTAATGACTGTTACAAAATTGAGTTGTTGAGGAAGGCATATCTACACATTCTCATGCCTTTTAATGGTAAGGACATCCGGGAAAAGTGAAGTAGGGAGCCAACCATTGCCCTAAAGTTGAAATACAAAAAGAAATTGAATCAATTGTGGAAAAAGAGGCGCAAAGAAGGAGAGAAAATGAGTGGTAGCAAAGTGTCTAATATAGGAGGTTTAGTGCGCTGATTAATTTGTGGTAAAAAGGGCGTAACTGTTTGACATGCCCTAAGAAGGTGACTAAACAGATTTCCTATTAAATTTACTTATAATGTTATTTATATTGTTGCTTAAAAACTAATCTTCAATGACATGGCATATACAGATCCTCCTCTACATGCCAAAGGAAGAGACACAAGGGGGCATCTAAATGCAAAAGTGTAAGGACAATTAAAGCATCTATTCCATCACAATCATATAAGGAATCTCCACCTTCAAGAAGTTTCGTCATTACCAATGGTAGATCAAGAGCTAAACTACAGGTATGGTTGTGTATTTTAATGAATCTCAAGGTCATCTAATGCTTGTCACTTATCCAATTAACTTATGTTGATCCAGTGCGAAGATCATCTGTCCCTTTTGCACATGCTTTCTCTCAACCAACTCCTGTCAATAATTCATTTTTTGGGTATATGTCTAAAGGGATTTCGGGGTTTATTGGATGAAAAAAGTGATCATTTGTAACGAACTTTTATGATATGTCAAATTCAGTTTCTTATATTCCTCTCAATGCTTGTTAATTTTAGTTTTGCGATGCTCATTTCATGACTTATACACACACACACACACACTTAATAACAACATAACACAAATTATAACCATAATGACATTACATAAATAAAACTTAGCATCCTATTCCATCAACATATATTACAACTAGAGAAATCGTTCATTGCATTTGGAAATGTACATCACCCATCCCCGATTACATATGTATCTCCCCCAAAATGTCGACACCTACTCCTAAATACCAACACCTCCTCGGTTAGGCTATTGGGAACAACTTAATTATTGTATTTATATTTATTTGAATTTTGTTAATAATGAAATATGTTAATGAGAAAATAAAAAAATTATTAAAAAATAAACCTATTACTATGGTTCTCCCAAAGGATTATAGTAAAAGGCTTGGTAAACCTGACCTTTTATTATGTTATTTTTTTAAATAATTTTTTTAAATAGATTTTTCATTAATATTTTTAGTTAGTTTAGGGACAAATTTAGGAACAAATATGTTAATGAAAAAATAAAAAAATTTGTTAAAAAACCAACATACTACTACGGTTCTCCGACATAATTATAGTAATAGGCTTGGTGTACCCAGACCTCTTACTATGAGAGAACCGTTGTAATTTGCCTTGTCAAACTTGACCTATTACTAGTAAAAAGTCCGGTTTGACCAAGTTTTTTCTCGTAGTTATTTGTGAGAATTGTTGTAATAGGTTCATTTTTTAATATTTTATTAACATATTCAATTAGTCTAGGGACAAACTTATTCTTCTTTGTCATGCTTGTCAAATTAAGACATTTCTTCCCATATTTACATCGCCTCTCACAATATAAAAAACGAGGAGAAGAACGACATGAATGTAGTAACTTTTGAGGGAGGAAGGATCTGAAAAATTCCAACAAGGGAGGAAACATATGTGTTTTTCTATTTTGAAGTCAAGTTTGGTATTTGCTTATACATATAAAAAGGCGAAATGCCGGAAAAATAATTGGCGTTAGAGTATAAGCTTATTCCCGGGCCTTCGTCCAACCATCTATTGACATATGGCAAGTACCGGATACTCCTGGTACATATAAGATAAAAAACCATTATAAATAATTGAATAAGCAAAAATTTCTCTTGAAGTTTTTTTTTAAAAAAATAAGCTTAAACCATACAAATCAACCAAAACGCTAAGGGTTTGACCTAAAGAACTTTATTTAGGTTTGAAAATATTCAATGCCCTATGTTTCTTAGGTAGATTTGGATTGGATTATTAAATTAGATAAAGTTTTTACAAGTCCTGCTGTTCATCTTTAACGCTCCAATTCATTTCTTGTTTTTGTTGGAAACTTCTCCATACTTTGCATCGAAGTAACTCGATTTCATAAGGAAATAAGACACCTGTTGGATCTACTCATAGCTCAAGACCAAAAATTTGTTCCCATAGTAGTACCTACTTTGTCCAATCAATTGTTTGCAAAAGACACAGGAGATCACTATTTCTTCGAGTGTTCAAGTTATATGAACATCTTGTATTTCATTCCTACTTTGCCTAAAATATGTCTAGAATCTCATTTATAAATCTCAATTACATACTTTGTTGAAATCTATTACTCGAGCTTAATTATCGAAGGCAAGTAAGAATATTTGAACTCCGTGCACTATTTAGAGTTGGTTTGAAACAAAGATGAATCCATCTCCATCAATTGTTTGTATTAATTGATGCATGGAACCTAGATGGAATAAAGTTAATCATGTTCGGATAATCTACTAAGCTTGTTGAGTCAAAAAAGATGAAATCGACTTAATGCTATTATAAGGACCAATATGAGTTTGTTTAGAAATGGTTAACTCGTGAGACCCCGAAATTTCGAGTGCTTGCCTGGTAGTGAATTATTAGAATTTTTCGAGTCGGAATTAAAAACCCGAGAACTGAAACCCGAGCGTGGGCTAGCTAAATTGGGCCTTGTGAAACTACTTGGGCCCAATTAAAAAAAAAAAAAAGAAAAAGGATTGAGGAATGAAGATTAGTGGCATTGTGTTGGCAAGAAATTAAGTAAAGGGAGTTTGGGGTCTAATTAGAAATAGGCAGCAAAGCTATTAGGTGTGATTAGGAGATGAGGAGAGAGAGTGAGGCTGGGATTAGGACTGAGAACAAAGAAAAGAACGAGGAAAAGAACCAAAAGCGAAGCGTGGAAAGAAAGAACGGGGAAAGCGTAAACGGGGAAACGAGAGGGAGCAGAGGCGGAGCGAGAGAGGGGAAAACGCAAGAGCCGCCTGAACGGCGGGGACACCACCTCCGGTGAGCGAAGGGAAGGCGAGGGCTCGGGAGGCCGAGCAGAGCGGAAGAAGAAAGGGGAACGAAAGAAAGAAGAAGCGAGAGCAGAGACGAAGTAGAAGCGGAACACAGCGGGAGCGGGAGCGGGAACAAGAGGAACGCCGGAAACCGGCTGCCGCTGGGAACGGCGAGCCCGAGAACAGGCAGCGGACGAAGGAGAAAGGAAAGAGGAGCAGAGGGCGAAAGAAGGGGAGACGAAGCGAAGCGAGTGAGGGCAGCGAAAGGAGGGAGAAGAGAAAGCAAAACCCAAACCGAAACCCAATCCGAAACCTCAGTAGAACCGAATTCTTAGAACCTCTAAGAATTTAAGGTGAGTAATCTGAATTCATCCTCCAAAATAAAATGAATTAGGTGGATGAAACTTGGAATTGATTCATGAAATTGGAAACTCTAGGTTTAATTGAAGAAGTTAGAGGCCTAAATTGAAGAAATTAGAAACTCATGAACCGAAAAACATGTTGCGATTTATGCCTAGTTTATGAATTTAATGATATTTGAGCATTGTTGAGCATGATTATGGAGCTGTGTGATTGAGAATTTAGTGAAGTTAGCTTGAACGGAATTATTGAGAAAAATCAGAAAATTGAACATCATGACTTAAGTGCAGATTTTTCATGAATTTAACCTGCTGTCTGGATTATTGCGAATTCATGTGCAGCCCAAATTTCCTGTAATTTTTACTGCAGCTTCGTGGCAATTTATGGGAATTTCCTGTTAAATTTCGTGTGCATTGGATGAGTAGATTAGGAGATATGCAATTTTAAGTGAAAATGTTCTATTTTGGGCTAAATCGCATCTAAGTGAGTAACTGAATTAAGAACTGAGATTTAAGAAGCTATGTGGCTAGATTAAAAGATATATACTGATTAAGGAAAGTTATAAAACCATTAACCACTTATACGCGATATTACGCGAGCATGAAAACGATAAGTTCGTCGATTAGAAATCATAAGTGGTATGCTTATGTGATTGTGTGTTTATCTTGAATTACGTTGATTATGAGTGGCATAAGCATGCGTATGTGAAATGAATGGATTGTGTTGGAGTTGGAACTTGCTTCGTGAATTGCTTGTTTTGAAGAAGTTACGCATGAACATGTTGAGCATGAATCATATGAATTAAGTGCATCTCTTGAATAAGTTTGTAATAAGAAGATAATGATAAATAAGAAACTTAAAGAACTAAAGAAGGGAGAAAGGATTGTGTTATTGATCTAAGACCCCATGAATTAAAGAACCCTCTCGAAGCTATGGCCATAGAAGTGTCTCGTCAACCCGAAGCCTCGAATTGAATTGCTTCCACTAAGAATTGACGAGTATGCGTCCTTCGAGGATGGGAGGCTGCCTCGAGGCCACGAATTGTTATGCCTCGAGGCCACGAATTGTATGCCTCCGTGAACCGAGCCCACGAATTGTTTTGGCTCCAAGAACTGGGTCTTTAGAGCAGTGCATAAATCTTCTTTCCATTCGAACTAAGAAAACTTAAAAGAATTATGATATGAAGTAACGAATGATCGTGCATACCAAGAATCGATGATTTATGAAATGCATGATTGAACTCAAGAAGAAGAATAAGAAGAAGTACGAATCTCGTTTTCGTAAGAAATGATTGCGATGAGAGCTAAGATGTGACTTACGTGATGAATGATTCGCATGATGAATGATTCTATGACTTACTTGCGTAGAAAGATGAATGAAGCATGTTTAATTGAATTCATGAGTAAGTGATGTCATTAGGTTTCTCGGTAAGTTGGTAAGTTTAGAATCTCGCATGTCTTAAGCATATATGATCCGAATCGCATGTTATTAATGAATTGTGAACTTACGTGTGTTTGTTAATGAATTAATGTGCAAAGTAAAACCCGGGGTTGGGTTTGGATTATTCACCGGGCTAGTGAGCTCATGACATCACCAACATTTCAGGTGTAGAAGTAGACTCGCAGGGTTGCCTTCGGCTTTCGGATATAGCATACTGGATAGAAGAGCCGAGCTTATTTCATGTTTTGTGTCTTGTTGTAAAGATGTTTGTAAAGACTATTGTATGTGAGCTTAAGTTTGATTATGAATGTAAATCCCTATGTGAATACTCCGAGCGTGTGGCTCGTTGAGTTGTGTTGTGATTCTCCGAGCGTGTGGCTCGTTGAGTTTAAGATTGTGTTTCGTGCGGGGTTAAGGCTTTAAGCCCATGGGTTTAGCCAGCTTACGGAGGAAACACTCGCTGAAATTTCCGGAAAAACCTTTGAAAACCTAGAATTACGCTTCCGCCAATCCAAGAAAGGGTTATTAACCCCAAGTTGAGGCCCTAAGCAGCCTTAGGGGTTCCTCTCGAGGAACCCTGGCATGTAATACTCCTAGGGTGGGTCTAGGGGTGTTACATTAACTCATTGCTTGCCTTGAAACATTGAAAACATTAAGGAAACATGACACACCTTGGTTGAAATTTGAAGTTTATTAATGAGTGTCTTTGATGCCGATTGGTACAACCTCATCCATCAATTATTAATTCACACCTTGGCCTCAATTGTACATATTAAATGGAAGATTTGCTCATGTTGACTTGTCACAAAGGAAGACTCTTTGACATGTAAGGCTCTTTGAGTCATCAACAACTCACCCACATCCGGAATGACCAATGTAGAAGCATCCGTTACATATCTTAACACCAACCATCTCAAAAGGAAAAGATTTGGTCTCAATGAGAAAGAACTTCAGGAACTTTTCTCTGAACCAAAGTACGGAGAGATGCAACCGCCTTGGAGCTCCCAAGTCCTCCGCAACCTGTCACTCAAAACTAGGGATAAATTTTGCACCACGTAGCGGAAGGTGTGTATTTCTTGGATATCCTCCCGGAAATAAAGGATGGAAGGTTATGGACCTTGAGACACAAGCATGTTTTACTTCTCGAGATGTAAAATTTGACAAGTCCCATTTTCATTTTATTTCCACCATCCCAACACCTCTTACATCTACTCCAACCATTCCATTTGTCTTTCCTAGATGGGATCCCACACTGTTCCTAATTTTATGACCGAGGGAGATTCCTCGTTCATAGATACCCCGATCAGCCACTTCTTGACCCCCTATGTCACCTTCTCCGTCCCCGGCACCGCCGTCTCCCGACCTTGGTCGTGGCAAGCGCACAAAGCAGCCATCAACTCTTTTTCGTGATTATGTCTCGTCATACTGTTCGTGCTCAACAACCTATAGCATCTAGCCCTTCAAAACAGCTCCAACATCCCCAAGTATCCTCTCGCCCATTATGTCTCGTGTGACTCTTTCTCCACTACACATACAAATTTTTTTAATGCAGTAAGTTCTAATGTTGAACCTCACTACTATTCGGTCGCTGCACGCGATCCCAAGTGGTGTGCTGCCATGCATGACAAAATTGATGTGCTTGAGAAAAATGGGACTAAGACTATTGAAACTTTGCCTCCTGGAAAGAAGCCAATTGGGTGCAAATGGGTTTTCAAAATCAAGTACAAATCCGATGGCTCAATCGAACGCTACAAAGCTCGACTTGTTATATGAGGATATACCCAAGTCAAAGGTCTAGATTATACTCGAAACGTTTGCTCCTGTTGCAAAGATGGTTAGTGTTCGCACCTTTCTTGCTTTTGCGAGTCATCAAGGGTTGGGAATTGCACCAAATGGACGTAAACAATGCTTTCCTTCATGGTGATCTTCACGAGGAAGTCTATATGCGACCTCCTCCTGGTTTTTCTCTTTCTCATCCCGACAAGGTATGTCACCTTCACAAGTCGTTATATTGGCTACAATAATCTCCATGGAATTGGTTTGCTAAGCTTGGTTCCGCTCTCCGAGCTTAGGGATTTCTTCAATCTCATGCAGATCACACTCTATTCACCTCGTAAAAGGGCATTTTTTTGGGTGTCTTAGTCTATGTGGATGATCTTATACTTGCTTGGAAATAATAGTGATGCTTGTCTCGAATTCAAGAAATATCTCAATGGGTGTTTTAAACTGAAAGACCTCAACCCTCTCAAGTACTTCTTGGGTATTGAAGTTGCTCGTAACTCAACCGGGTTGTTTACGTCACAGCGAAAATATGCCTTGGACATCTTATCGAAATTGGGCTTACTGCGTCTAAGCCAGCGGACTTTCCAATGGAACAGAATCATTCTCTTGCTCTTGCTAATGGGCCTCTTCTCACCGACCCAGGACCTTATCGTCGACTTGTCGGACGCCTTGTTTACCTCACCATCACACGCCCGATCTTTGTTATGCGGTTCATGTTCCGTCTCAATTTCCAAGAGCCACGTAGCCATCATTGGGAGGCTGCTCTTCGGGTGTTGCGCTATATCAAAAAGGCACCAGGCCAAGGGTTGCTTCTTCGGGCAAACAGCTCCCTTCAACTTCACGCTTATTGTGATTCGGATTGGGCTAGTTATCTTCGACTCATCGATCATTGATCTGGATATTTTGTGAGCCCGGGTGAGTCTCCTATTTCTTGAGAAACAACCCACCATCTCTAGTTTTTCTGCTGAAGCGGAATATCGTGCCATGGCTGTCACGACTTGTGAACTCACTTGGCTCAAATCCTTTCTCTCCTCTCTTGGAATTCGAGCATTCAAGCCCTATGTGTCTTTTATGTGACAACCAGGCTGCTCTTCATATTGCTTCTAATCCCGTGTTCCATGATCGGACAAAGCATATCGAGATTGATTGTCATTATGTCCGTGAACAATTGCTTGTCGGCTACATCACAACAGCTCACGCCCGTACCACACAACAAGTAGTTGACGTGTTCACCAAAGCCCTTGGTCATCAGCAGTTTGGGTACCTCTCAAGCAAGTTGGGCATATGCAACCTCCATGCTCCAACTTGAGGGGGAGTATTGGAGATATTTCATTTCCTATTATTACTTGTGTCAATATTCCAATATATTATTTTACTATCTTGTAAATATTCTTGTATTTATTCTTTCTTAATTTATACTCATATAGGCTTGTATTTAGCATCTTCATCTCGTCGCAAAATACAGAATATCATTCATCTCTAAACTATTTTTATAGCCTTCCTTTTAGTTGATGTTATCAGTTAAAACCTCTTTTAATTTTCCTAGTTTAAGCCACTCAAATGAGTTCCTTAAGTTGAATACACATGCATAAGGGGTTAAAAAATTGCCAAGCCAAAATCAGAGACACAGGATAGGATTATATTATGGAAACTACAAACTAGGACACGGATAGACTATATATATATATATACTCGTTATTGCCATTTATTTTGTACCAATTTGGACATTCTTTCCAGAAAAGCAACTCCATTTTGCTGTGTTCCTTCAACTCAATGATGAATCGATCGCATATTATTCCTAAGAATCCGAAGGGGTTCCGTCAAGCTCCATTGTCGTCATCAGCCATTGACAAACTTCTTCGATTTCTTCGGGTTGGGTATAGTGGCCAAGTCTGCACAAGCACATTACCCTAGCACGCTTATACACCTGCACAACCAAACCCTTCTTCCACACCGCACCCTCCAACGAGGGAAAAAACAAGAAAAACGGGGGAGTATATTTGATATTTTACTATGCTTTTGAACGTAGCAGAAAAGATGTTACCCATCATAGCGTCTGAAGGTAATGTTCCGAAATCCGTTCGAAATCAGGGCCTGGGCAGACCTCTCTCCATGTTCATACGCAACCACTTCATCAGCTGAAACAAAAAGAAGCTAGCGTTTAGAGTTCAGAAAGCAAAGTAGGCTCACATTTGTTCAACAATTGAAATGGCCTCTGAATTCTGAGCGCTTATAACGACACTTGATGGGATACTATTGATAAAACTAACTGAATGATAACACTAGTGGCCGAAGATAAATTAGCAAGTAGCCGAGAATGACAATATGTATAAAGTTTTATACGATTAGTTCTTAGTTCAACCAAGTAATATATACAAGTTTATTGGGGGTGTATTCCATCCCAAAATTAATTAACAATGGTTGGAGTAACTCGACTACCTATATATATATATATATATATATATATATATATATATATACTCATGGCCTATTAATTTGTCAATTTGGGACAATTCTACTATGACTATGTTTTATTTAGTTATAAAAAGTTGAAGGAATAGAAAGGATATAACTAAAGCTAAATGTATCCCATCACATGTGGACTAGTTACAAATACCAAACATGTGAACACAATTTTTAACCAAATGGGTACAGTGACAAATCCAAAATCGAGTAACTCGCTTCCGACACTACGTTAAATTTTATATAAATGAGTGTTAATTCAATCGAGCAATGTATGCAAGTTTATAAGGTTCTATTGCACAACCGATTGGCAATGAGATGAGTAATTTATGCAACACTAAAGAAATTCAATATAAGTTTCCCTCCAAATCTAAATCCAAATTTATTTCCAATGAGCGCCGTGTAGGAAGGGGATGTCCAGGGAGGGCATCGGCGGAGCCAGCGTGGGGTCAACCGACCCCCTCTCAAAATTTTTTTTTTATATAGTAGAGAAGTAAAGATAGTAGCTAGTAGCTGAGTTGGTAAGTGTGTTGTATTATAAACTAAAAGTTGGGGGTTTAATTCTTGATAATCTTCTTTTTTTAAAAAAAATCTTTTCATCTTCCCTTTCATTATTTTACTTTGCTCCGGACTCCTGAAATCTTTTTAGTTTACTCTCTCTCCTATAGTGCGTGTTGGCTTGTAATTTTATTAATGTCGAGACATTCCCTCATGTTTCCACTACCTTGTTGGACTTTAAGTGAGAAAGAGCAAAAGGGGGAGGGGTTTATAATTTTTCAATTATATTAAACTCCTACTACTGCCCATTGTTTTTATGTGAATTGAATGCCAACAATACATTCTCGATGAGTGTTTTGCGTTTTCTATTGATGAGAAACTGCATTTGATTGTTTTTTATGTCGAAAATGGATATCTAACTTGATGTTGGACTTGCCCATTTTCCGTAAAAATGGCATACTTAGATCAAAATGATTAGGTTTAATTTCTTGTTTAATTTCTTGTGTGATATTAGGTTTAATTTTATTTCAATTTCTTGTTTAATTCTTGTCTAATTCTAAACTTTTCAATTTTATTTCAATTTACCTCATCTCGTCGGTTTACTATAGATGCTTAATTTTTGTTGTTAATTTTTGTATTGTGTATATTATTATTCAGTTTATTTCAACCCCTTCTGTAAATTTCTGGTTCCGCTATTGGGGGAGGGGATTGCAAATGTACTAGCCTTATGCCCTCGGTTGGTTTTGTTGGATCCTATGTTAAAAAAATTTTACTGGTACACTGTAGAAAGAGAGTAGATGACATTTCGTAGAGGCATTTTGCAGTAATCTATAATCTCTAAGCTGAAGACTTGGCCAAACGTAAAGTTTTCAGAAAGCGGATGTAAACTAAGCAATATTTGTAAACTTAGCAGCTCAGCGAATATGATTAACTGTCGTTCAAGCCTAGGCTGATGTCCAATTTGGTAAACATGCACATAGTTCCCCGGTTGTTTGAGTTATTACTTTTGATTTTTCTCACAATGGGTCAACGGAATAAATCCTGAAAGTAATATTTGAATATGTTACTCCTTTTATTTTAAAAATATTCGTCGTTTTAAGGTTATAAAAGAATATTAAAGAAACACAAAATTCATAACAAAATTTGTGTTAAAAATTAAATTGTCCTAAGATTTTATTAAAAATAAAGAAAAATAATAAAAAAAGAAAAAAAAATTAATAAGGACATAATTGGTAAAATTACTCATTAATGAGTCATTGAAATTGTAAAGTGATAGATTGTAAAACGAAAAAAGTTAATTAAAATTAGCAGTTATTATGAAATTGAGGGAGCATTGATTTTCCTGATAAGTTTCCATAATAATGCAATCAAACATTGAGCAAGTTTGGAGAAAGGATTCCCTTCTTTTGACTTTGAGTAAAGTTTAGTTTCAAATTGTTTATATCAGCTAATCCTGTATAGGTAAGCTTGAAATACAAGTTTTTCAAATTCCAATTTCACTAGGCCTATGACAGTCATCTTGGAATTAATCTATGCTTTTTCAAAATGGTTCTTTTCTGCAAAATAATGAGCACAAAACAGCCAAAAAGTTGTAAGATCACGAAGACAAAAGAAGACATTATATGATACCTAAGCCGTGAAAAAGCAAAATGGGCAGAGATGCTGCACGCCGCTGAGCTTCTTCAGAAGCCTCCATCCATGTTCTCAATATGCTGAGAAACAAAAGCGTTTAATAAGCAGGAGGCCACATTGGTATACACTTGTTTACATTCACTTATGAGAACACAAAGTTGAAATAAAAAGTTAGCAAACACCAGCATCTTGAAACTAGACAAACCTCGAGCAAGGCAGCCATCCACTAAGTGCCAATACTGCACACAGGTTGATTGGGTAAGGATTCCCGTTCCCATACCGACCTAAAACTTGGCATATTGCAGAGTACAAAGCAATTGAGGCCCCCATACTGAAACCCCCAACAGCAAGCTTAACTGTAGAACAGCAATTAAAATACCAGTAAATTGAAAACAGACATCAACCCATGAGATATAGAGGCCCCATTCATGCCTAGTGTAGATCGAACAAAAATCATAAGAAGTTTAAGGCAAAATGATATTGATTGGGAGCCTTTACAATTTTGTAGGGCAGTGCTTAATATGGTCATTATGCAAAATCTCAGCATTCAAGCTCGATCTGTAGCCTCAAATTATGTAATAAAAGCATTCCTGGTTTTTTCATGTGGGCCGCACAATTAAAATAGACAAAAACAGCTTGATATAAAGATCTCATGATAAAAGTTCTTACAAACTTCTGGAAAAATATCAACTATTAGCAAGTTTTAAATCAACTTCATTGCTAGTGTATATAGAATGCCTTAGCATACTATGGATAACAGTTAGCTCAACTAGTTAAGTTTTTGGAAGTTGTCACTGAAGATATGGGTTTGAATCTTGCCTACATTGACCTTTGCACCTCACTCCCCCGGAAAAAAAAGGTGCCTTGGCATATAGGGAAGATTGCATTTTTTTAATGAGGGAGATTATAATGTCGTGATGGAAATTCGGAATTATCACAAGCTACAAGGGACTTAGCTTGGAACGTTTCCAAGTGTCTGCCTTTTCCTCATTCCGAAAACTCCCGATGGTTTTGCTATAAAAGGAAACGGGATATATCTATATGTGTGTCAAAGTGGTGAATGGCCAGCAGGAAGGAACCATTTCTAAGTGAGTTAACACATATTAACTTGTAACTATCAGCACATATAATGACATAAACAGGGGAATCCACCATATAAACATACTCTCAGGAGGTTCAGTGGACAACAAGTTGGCTATGTGTGCTGCAGAAGCATCTAAGCCAACCAAATCATCTGGTGTATTTTCTGACATATCTTCTGCATCAAACCCTGAGATTGAACAGTAAATTCATTATGCTGAAATCAGAACACCCTGAAATTGAATTTCTAAGGGTTTGAAACTGCAAGATAACTGTTAGCAATAAAACTTACAAGAAGTGCAAGGGAATCCCCCAAAAATGCCACAGGACGAGTAGGGGCAGTTGGACAAATCCACTTAATCTGCACTTACCAACCAGAATTTCAAATTTAAGCATAGTAGTAGTAACAGATCTTTCAAATAAAAGAACTAGAGTTGGGAATTTATGAGAAATCCACGCAAACTTACATTTGGAAGAGGAAGAGTTTGAAAGAGCTGTGACCAGCTGCAACACAGAAATAGGAAAATTTTGTGAGTCTCTTAAACCAAGTATAGCCAAATTCAATATTGCTTAAAGATACTTAAAATTTGGTAGAGCTTTCACAGATTTAAACTTGGGACTAAGTTCAGAAGGCCTTTTATCAAGGGAAAAAAATAGTTAAGTTCAAAAGACCCTCTTAATGTTAATGTAGTATATATCCTTCCAAGTGACCAAGAATATTCTCTGCCCCCTCTTGCAAACCGAAAAAGACAACTAAACCCTAAAATGAACTCCAAGTTTGTCTGCTTTTGCCCCCATCTCCAGGAAAACTAATATTAACCCGGGCAGTGTCCAATTATTCAGAGGATTTGTGGCGTTTCAGCAGTCCCTTATCTCAGGCTTCAGCATCAGTCAATTAAATACCTCAGGCTCTCCAGCATCGTTCATAAGAACAGCGTATTGAAGAACAAGACAAATACTTAGCTCATGCTTGTTAAGTGTTGACATTCCAATATGCCACTGATAAGAGTAAGAATGTTCTGGAAAGCACAGATCATAAGAAGCATTCCATATTCCATACAACTGGCTGTGGCATTCACAGAACATATTTTTCTTTTCCTTCAGAAATCAAGCCATTAATCATAAAGGATTCAACAGCATTAAGGAACGTTTGGGACAAGTTTTCGGGATGCGAGTAACAACTATGCATCAATAATGGACCAACAGCATTGACTCCCAACTGCCAGGTCTCCAATTGTTTCTAGTCTGAGGTTGGTTCATGAATAAAAATTCCATAATGGTTCTAGCAAACATTTTAATTTCTAAGTTTGAAAAACACACATCATACTTACAAAGAATGAAGTCATCGTAAACTATTCCGGTCTCCAGCCAATCCAGATTTCCTTTAATAGACCTCTGCTTTATTTAGAACTAAGACATGGGTAAAGCCTACAAGTGTCTGAATAGATACTGTCATAGGTCACACACACCCTCTTTTTGAAATTTTTTATGTTTTTGGTTTTCTTTAAAAAGCACAAGTGTTGGTGAAGTCTCAAGGTGCCTGACACGAGTATTTGAGGCAAAATGACGAACATAGCCTCAATGCAGAGAGATCAATATGGCTAACTTATCAAAAAGTTTAACAGTGCTACTGTAGTATATATGGTTGGTATCATACATATAACTTGAAGACCAGAAAAATAATACTATAGAGCATTCATTGAGATGTTCTCTGAAGTTTGAAGTTATTACCTGGAGCCTTTGTCACCCAGACCATGTAACCAGACTATGGTAGCCTGGTGTTTGCCCTTAGGTCTGACAACATGAGTTCTTCCAAACTCAAATGTTGGTGTCATATTACTACCTACAAGAGCCTCCATAGTACCTGAAAACAATGCAAAGATGAATTCTTTTAGAGAAACCCCAAGAGACTTTACACATTTACAATATTTTTCAGTAAGTAGATGGCAATAATTGTCGGGGTCAACTATAACATCCCTCATCCAGTATGGGGTCGAGACTAGATGGTTGGTTTCC
This sequence comes from Talinum fruticosum, assembly GCA_021018815.1. Classification (NCBI taxonomy): domain Eukaryota; kingdom Viridiplantae; phylum Streptophyta; class Magnoliopsida; order Caryophyllales; family Talinaceae; genus Talinum; species Talinum fruticosum. The sequence goes on from JAITYX010000011.1 coordinate 7,523,747, forward strand.
TTTTAGCAATGGGTGCCTCAATGAGTTTAATCCTATAACAGACAAGAATTAAAAACAATGCTCACTGCTCTTAGCCCTCATAGTATCATTGAAATTCCACTTTCAACGCACCATAAAACAATCAAGCAAATAGGAATAGCAGGTTGATGTCCGCTAGCCACAACTGCATCCACATACTACTCCAGAATTACAAACCCATTCACCAACTCAAGTGTAAGGTCTGGGTTTGACGCTTAAGCCTCTTGACAATGCCTGGTTGCTTACCCCTTCCACGAACTTCCTTAGCCTGGAGCTTTTCTTTCTTTCTTTTTTTTTTGGGGGGGCGGTTGTTCTGCATAACTTTTCAAAAGAAACGCGCAAAATTCTGAAATAAGAGACAAAGAAAACTAATGTTTGTAGAAATGTCCATTTCAAAGACTTACCTGAGCTCTCAATATCACCACTTAAAGGGTTCATATTTCCTAAGCTAGACACACAATGTAATAGTAAGAATTGTATTTCCACAATGGCAAGGACCAAACCTAACTACCCCTATTTATACTGCAACGTGGGGATTGAAAATTAGAATCAAACACATGATAACCTCTTGTAGTCTTCTTGCTCATTGGCCATGATAAAACTGACCTGAAATTCTGAAAATCTCCTTAATCATTAAATTACTTAAAGAAAAGAGAAAGGTGCCAACGAAAAGGAGAAACGATGAAAGTTATAGAAAAGCATGACTCCTTTATGGAAAGAGAATCCATGACCAATCGAAGCACATCACTACTAGATTTCTACACCCAACCAACCAGAACATGAGTCTCTTTAGTGTGCTCAATAAATAGAGAATCCATGTTTGTGGAGAACAGAAAAATTCTTTCCCAGCTTCAACTACCATGGAGTCTTTTGTTCAAGTTGTGAAAGTAGGATTATTGACGAATTTAGACACATTGATCATGTTTTTAAGCTAGTGAATTGCTCCACCCATGGCAAATTGGTTTCGGGTACTTGGGCTTATACAAGTTCGGTAGTGAAGGATCAAAGCATGTACTCGTTCTTGTTATGTCATCGTTCACGTTTGATTGAATAGGTCACATGTTGGGCATTGTTAGTAACATACATGTGAGGCCATGTTGAAGTTCTAAAAGTGGGGCTTCTTAGGCTCTGATAATTCAGATGCCTTCAGCATGTATAAATCTTATTGAGTCATCCATCACTTGGGTTCGTATCTATCATTCTGTTTACTAAGGGTCAATCCCATCTAAAATTAGCGTTTTTCTTACAGAACTCTACCCCTAAAAGAAAAAAGGCTTACGAATATATCTTTATAGTTCATTATAATTTTAGGACAAGACTCCCAAATATGACCCCACTCTTGTGCACCCTTATAGGTAAGACTCTTGCTGTGTGCTCGGAGTGTGGTAATAGATGACGAGGGAAGCAACACATCCTTTGACCTTCAAAGTACTAATTCCCTGTCTTTCCGAAACACCCCTGGGAAAAAAAAAAACCAAAAAGATAAAATAAAATAAAGTAAGAAAAGAGCGTCCTCCTTTCTGTCTTTTCCTTTAACCCCCCAAAAAAATTGTTTGTGCATCTTTGCCATGGAGTCAGAAATGTTAACGGACCATTTGACCCAATTAATTAATGATCCTAATCTATTAAACAACTGGAGGTGCAAATGTTCAAAGTGAAAACGGAGCAAAGATGAACAGGCATTCATATTATATTGAAAAGATCATTTGTAAAGAATTTAAGTGCCTTATCTTCAATAAGATATTTTTCAGGCAGAAAGGGGGCAGGGGGAGGAAATGGGGGTTTTATAGAATTTTTTTCTTAACTAGCCTAGAATTGGGGTGTTTGATTAAAGGGAAATTCGAAAGCATATGGATTTTAAGGTCTATTTGATTTTAGAAAAATTAGGTGAAAAGAAAATTTGAAGGAAAAAATATTAGTAGGAAAAAAAAGTAAGAGAAAATTGAATTTTTTTCTTTCATTTGGACTTAAGAAATTAAGGAGGAAAAAAATCATCAATTGAGACCCCTCATATCTTTTTCTCGCTCTTCAACTTGAATTCCCATTTTCAACCCAATTATTTTCTTTCTCCTCCAATTGAGAATTGAGACCCCTCTTATCTCTCTCTCTCTCAACTTGAATTCCCATGGGAGTTGAGATCCCTTCTTATCTCTCCCTCTCCAACGTAATTTACCATGAAATTATGTATAAGCAAGACTTTGATTGATCGAAAGAACTAGAGAGATAAAGAAGTAGAGAGAAGCATAGACATAGAGAGCACAAGAGTTTCATAGAAAATTTTCCTCCAACTTTCCTCATGTTTTTGGAAGAAAAATAAACTTGTCTAAAATTATCCATTTTCCACCAAATTTTCTACATGATTTTTTTTCCGTTCCATTTTCCTTGAACCAAACACAAGAAAAATTCTTACTTTCCTAAAAAATTTTCTTTCCAACCAATTTTCCAAGAATCAAATAGACCCTTAATGTATTTCCTACTCAAGTTTTCTCGCTCTCTCTCCTCCTCCTCTAGGCTGAGTTACCCGCCCTACAAGTAAGGAGGTAAAGTGGTTTTCTTTTTTTTTTTCTTTTTGATAGAGTGGTTTTTCTTTTAGAAGAGGTAAAATGGTTGCATTTTCTTCCGTGGGAACATCGACGTGAAGGCCATCTGTACCAAGTTATATAGATCTAGGGTTATACTATAGATTTGGGGCAAGTGGCCTTGGGGCGTAGTTTTCGGCAACTACTAAAGTATCCTTAATGAAAAAATATAATTGTTCAATGTTGACCTTAAATATTGTTGGGAGTATAAACAAACGTATTTTATCGTAAATAATATAATTTAAGGATTTTTATTTTTTTCTTTGTTTTTGTAGGAAATAAGTTAAACCTAACGAGTCACGGAAGACGAAGCAAAAACGATGAAATAACGGCAAAATTGGAACACGATTAAGCAAGCCAAGTAGTTGTCGCTACCTTCATTGAGCTTCCGCTATTTGATATCAAGTTTTGGTGCCTCCATGTCCAAAAACACAAATCGACACATATAAATGCAACCCGACACCTCCCGATGCCACCCAACTAACGTCAAAGGCGTAAGAGACCGATTAGATGTCCCATGGTCCGGCCCATGGCCCAAATCGTGGCAGATCCTGTTTGCATATAGAAAGTGATATGCTCGTGTCATTTTGACATGTCGTCGTCTCTTTCCATATTTCATCCAGAAAGTGACACAAGTCAAGCATGTCTCACTTGACACGTGTCAAATACCCGTGTCACTCGAACCGGGGTTTCGGATCGCATTTTTGGGAGTTTATACTTCTATTTAAAGTAATTTTTGGCTGAAATTTTAGGATGAGACATCTTAAGAGAGCCTTTGCTTAGGATTTAGGAATTATATTAGTTTTATAGTTAGCTAAAATAAAACTTCAATAGGGAGATTAATTAGGTTAGACTAGTGTAGATTTAGGTTGAGGATTGTGAACCACGAAACTTTGAAGCATAAATGACTAAGCTTTCTTCTTCCCTCTCTCTTTATTTCTTATTTCGTTCCAATTTATTTTGTTAGTTTAACATTAGTTTAGGTTGTAATTTGTTTAAATGCTTAATCTTTAATGTCTATTCATGCTTATTTACTTGTTTCAACCTAGTTAGATTTGCTCTTTCTCTCTCCTCCATGTTTATTTCTTGTTTTGTTAGTTCATGCTTTAACTTAGTTTTTATAATGTTTAGTGAGTAGTTCGGTTGGCTTTGACTATGATTATCCCTTTGGTGGCTAATTAGTCATGTATCGAGCTTAACCAAACCCGATTTATGCTTACAAATTTGAGTTTTCACTCATGCCTACCAAGTGTTGGATGAAATGCTTATTCATCCATATTTTTGGGCGATTGACTTACACCGAAAGGTGAGGTCGATTTGCTAATGTAGGAGAGTTGAATAATCGTAATTTTTGCATGAAAATAGCGTGAACCCTAGCTAGGCCCGACGGTTGCTAACCTTATGGTCTATTTGGGCTAACCTCATGAAAATAGGCAATCAAGCCACTTAAACTACCTCATGACCCATGAAAGTGGGCTTGGGTGAGGTTTCCTCATACAACCGACTATCTCTATTTATTAATTCAAGTTGGGTAGGTTAGGGTCTCATATTGGCTAATTTGATCATTAATTGGTGCAATCACAACCAAGACACCTTTTTAGTTTTCTTAGTTTAGTTTTCATTATTTAATTTCCCACATATTTGATTTGGCCTAACTTGAGTTGCTTGAATTAGACTCTGATACTTATATATGTTCTCACTTATTAGCTCCATTTACTGTTGACGAGAAGTTTTATTAGACTAATGATGCTTACAAAGGAAGTTTCATCCTTTAATGTTGCAAATTTGTGAGTGCTTGTGAATGGAAAAATTGACGTGAGGGTCAGCTCACCAAATTTTGAATTTGTGGTCGATTTATGTATGGACGGTACGTTTAGTCACTATTATAAAGCTTAGGATTTGACCAAAATGGCCCTCTATTTAAACTTTATTTCCATGAAATGTCCACAATGTACCTATTGTTCCTTTTGTGAAATGACGAAATTGGAGTTTGAATTAAATTTTTTTAAAAATTATCTCCCTTCTTAAAACAATGTTTCATCAGATAAGGGGTTAGGGGAAGCTAACCAGAAACTAAGGTAAGTAGAAGAAGAGTAGAGAATTTTAAGGGGCAAAGAGAGGTGAATTCAACCTAGTTGGTGATCTTTAGTTACCGAAAAAGAAAAGCGTAGTCATAGGCAAGCAAAGGTTTGATGACAAAATCAAGTACATGTTGAGAACAATCAATTATTATTGTGGGTAAAGTAGTCAAATCTTTCTTGTTTTTAAGGTTTAAATTGTTGAGGACTTATGTGATCAGATATAGAAGTTGTGCTTGATGTTGAAGTTAAACCCTAGTTCAATTGAAAGATTGGTATTAATTTTTTCAAATTTGTAAATTATGAGATGAGATGATTATGATTTGAATTTGGCCGTATCAAAGGCCACCAAAACACCATCTTCTTTTGTGGAGTTGTTTACTTCCCTTTTATTATTGCGTTCAATACACGTATATTAACAACGTAGACAAATGGTTAAATTTGGTGATCATGTCAACATATGCCTGATAATAAAGGAGGAGCTATGGTTGTGGGAAAAAAGTTAGAGCAAGCCAAATGAAAAATTAAGTAGCTCAATGTGCAGCTGTTATAAAGCATTTTGGTGTCCACAATGTTGAAATTAGTCATGTGCACCACTTTATGATTCATTTGTATATTGATGTCCGGAGGTTATTATAGTTCTCTTATATTGACATATGTTTGTTGATATGAGGATATGGATCTATCATGAATTATCTGTGTTAAACAAAAGTACTTATTACATGTCTCATGTTAGTTTCATATATCGTTATTCTCGTGCGTTATATAAAACTTTACATGCTAATTTTGATAATTATTAGAGATTTTACTGATTAACTTACTTTCATTCTAAATATGTTATTATTGCTCCTAATTGAATGAGTATAGGGGCACGACATATAAAAATCGTGTACGTGATTGAATGAAGTGTCCTTCCCAATGACATATTATGTATCTTGTAAAGTGACATCAAAGTTGAGTTTGATGAAGCTACTTGGAGGTGAATCACATCTTATAAATCGGGTGATCTTTAATATATGAAATGGATGTTCTGGCTTGGTTGGTGAAAGATATGATGTAAAAAGTTTAAGTTTCCACCACTATGTCTAGCTATGTTTTGCGTTAATAAGCGATCCCAATAGTTTCGATACTTCGTAGTGAAAGTCAATGCCATAACAAATTTTTCCAGGCGCTCCAAAAGAGAACAACAACGTGTGGAAACATTAGTCACATGGAATAAGATTAAATCATTCAAAATTCCCTCAGAGCAACTTGTGGGTTAAAGAAAGGATGTTGATATCTATGCTGCATTGTCATATCCCAGACTTGATGTACAAATGGGCAAGTAATAAGGAGATGCTTCATATTTTCAGTTTCTGAAGTACTCCTAATATGGTGCAATTAGACCTATCAATTCGGGGTCGAGTTAAATACGGGTCGCGTGTATTTGGGTTCGGGTAAAACACAGGTCGAGTATATTTCGGGCTCGGGTAAAATACGAGCGGTCATATATCGGTTTATACGGGTTTCGGGTCAACCCAACGAGTTGTGAGCGCCTTTTTATCAATTATTTTTCTTTTTTAATTATAACAATTCAACATATTTTTTACTTAAAATTGTCCATAATTCAATGAAAAAGTATAGTATTTGTATCTTCTGAAAAAATATCAAAAAATATTTAAAACTTTCATCATAATATTTGTGTGAAGACCCCATTGAGTCAAGCGGCTTGACTGCTGAACCCATTTCAATAATGCTAATGATGGGTTGAATAATAATGACTTGTTATGTTAATGATTCGTTTAAGGTTCCGATGTTTATTTCACTTCTTTTATTATAATAAAGATATTTATATGCATATTTATTGTATTTTAAAACAGATCGAGAAAGGGTTGACCTGGATAGGCTCAACCATCCCATGTTATTCAAGTATGAAAATTTTGATTTTGTTTGAACCCGATCCATTGTCCATCCTAGACATTATGTTTCAAGTACAATTAAAACGGTTTCAAATACATGAGAATTAGAGATTTATAATAAATTGAAATTTATTTTAATTAAAATATCAAAATTTTACATCATTATGGTAATGTTATTTCTAAAAAATAAAAGTATATTATTTAAGATATAACAATATAAGTTATGCATTTTTAGTATTTTAATATATCACATCATTTGAATCCACAAATATTTTATTGAAATTAATTATGTATAATTTTTGTATATAATATTTTTTATGATAAAGAAGTTGAGATATAAAATAGTATTAGTGTTCGTTTGTAAAAATAATTGTGATAAATATGTAATGTCCCTCCAAATGATATGATAAATAAATAACCACTACTAAAAGAGTGATAAAATGAAAGCAAAATCATATAATGATATAAAACATTCAATCAGTAAGCCACAAATTAAAATTATTGTTTTTATAAGCTTGACCCAACGGGTCGAATGGATTCGGGTCGGGTTTGATCCAATAATTTATGGGTTTTTTGGGTTCGGTTATTTCGGGTTCGGGTAGAGAAAATCGTGTCCAAAACCCAAAAATTTCAGGCGGGTTCGGATCGGGTCGGTTTTTGTCGAGTTTAGGTTCAATTATAAACATCAATGTTTATTGAAGCATATTGCCAAATTAACAAAGAAGATTATCTCATTATAAATAAAAAAATTCAAAATAAGGTAGTATTTTTTTTTTTAACACCATGTTACACCATGATAATCATATCCATCTAGTAGGTCATGTGTAACACTCCACTAATGATCTTATTATGTGGGAAAGTGGGTGCACCATTACTATATTTTATTTGGTCTGAAAGAAAGGCAATGTCTTAATCACCAAACTATGATCTAATGAAAATCTAACTCTGACTGAACCTGCAAATTTGTTGAATTTCCAACATATAATCTTCGCAAATTTAATTTTTTAGATTTGACTCAAAGACCCTAAAAATTGAAAGATGTAAAGGTCATTTATATATTACTTTCTTTATCAGATCAAAATATACACACATTATGAACATATAATAAACTATTTAGAGATGGAAGTCTGAATTTGGGAAGGCTCATGCCCAACTAACCTCAGTTTGGTCATGGAGACCATGTTGGAAAATACTTAGCGGAGCACAAACCTATCCAATGCAAGAAAACAAGTGGTTGGCAGAAACTCCTGCGGAATCATCCCACAGTCCTGTTCATTTTAATAGTATAAGGGAGCCAGTAAGAAGTAAGGATAATAAGATTTAAGAGTAACAATGTATATAATGTTTAGCGACAAGGAGTTGAGAGGAGTTTAAGAGAATTAACAATAAACAAAAGGAATTGAGAGGAGTTTAAGAAAGTTGACAGGAATTTAAGAGAATTAACGATAAACGATAGGAGTTGAGAGGAGTTTAAGAGAATTAACGATAAACGACAACAACGAGTAAGTACCGATCGTTGATATGCTAATGTTGAAACAAACAAATTAGTTTGAATCTCAATTCTAAGGCCTTAATTTTTGAAATTTAAGAGAAAAATACTAATGTGGTGTTTGGTTGGATGTAATGTAATAGGAATGTAACGTAATTAAATATATAATGTAATTAGGTATACAATATAATGGAACAATAATTACATTATCATGTTTGGTTATATAAAAAGTATAACGCAATCACAAAGGTAATGAATTATTTCAATGGCAAAAAATAGTAATTAAATGATTGTAAGTGGAGATAAATATTATCTAAGTAAAAATTTGAGCTTTTTCTTAAATATTTTCTATCAAATAATCAAGTTTTATTTCTCTTTGTGTCAAATATCAACTATATTATTCTAATAACAATAAATATTGTAATACAGTTAAATGTTATCGACATGAAAACATTTTAAATTCAAAATCATATTTGAGATTTTTTTAATATTTTTATCATATTTTCTAATTTTAAATTTTTTGGTGACAAAAAAGATCAATTGGATTATTTTAGTGGCGATAGGTGTTTGTCATAGTGAAGATAAATGTTATCAAAATAACAACATTTTAAACTCTAAATTTATATTTAAGATTTTTTTAATCTCTTCTATCATAGAATTAAGTTTTGATTTTTTTTCATTGATGAAAAAATACCAACTAAAATTATTTTATTGATGATAAATATTTATTGAATTAAAGATAAATGTTAACAAGTAAAAAATTTTGATCTAAAAATTTTAATTTGAACTTCTTTTATCTTTTTAATTGAATAGTTAAATTTTGAATTCAAAATATTGAAGTTGAATTTTTCTATTGATGACCAATGGATCATATCATATTAAGATAATAGAAAAAAGAAAATCAAATTACTTCTCAAATGGATAAATTTTTTTGCGTGCCAAGGAGGAGGGAGAAAAAGGATATGGAATATATGTATATATATATATATATATATATATAGAGAGAGAGAGAGATATATATATATATATATATATATATATATATATATTACAAGTGTATTAAAATTTTATTACAAGCATGGATGTAATCATGATTATTTAGTAAATGTCTAAATAATTGTAATTATATAGGTAGAGGTTAATGTGATTACAATGTAATTTTGATTATATTACAAAGTTGTAACTAAACATGGTAATGTAATGATCATTACCACTTTGATTACATCCAAAATTACATAAAAACCATAATAATTTTCATTTACGTTCGTTTCTGCTTGTTTTTGTTCTTTTTTATTCGTTTCTATTTGTATTTGTATTTCTTTTTGTTTTTTTATGTAATTTTAAATATGCCATAAATGATAAATTTTCAAAAAACCATAATAATTATCACATTTTCTATTCATTAAATTAATATTTAAAATAATAATTTCTATCCAAAAAAATTAAATGATAATAAGCTTATCCTAGACCCATGGCCTAGCTAAAACTAGAACACACCATGGACCTAAAGCCCCTTTGACCTTAGTCATTACATTTCACAATGTTTCAAAATGAAATTTCTTGAAAAATATCTCGGTGCATTAAGGAGAGATACAAAGAGGTCAACAAGAATATGATAATTAAAACCTAAATTTTCATAACATTTAGAAATTTTACAAAAAAAATTATATCAATCCACACCAACTCAACATTATATAAATGAATATTGAAAGAAGCTCCTAAAAATTGCACGCACTATGTTAGCTTTACTAAGAGTAGTATACTTTACAAAAGATTCTAGCTTGTATATGATAGTATATAATATAATCACAATGTAAGAAAATCTTACAAGAATCAGCTTCCTAGTACACTATGTTCCCTCTCTTTTGACTACTTGGAACTTGGACTATGCCTAGGAGATTTTTCACCCCCAATTACCCTAAATTAATTTTAGGGTTAGGCATTGGGTGGGTAGTGTCGGTTGTGGTTGATTTTGGTTATTATTTGGGATCTACTTATATTCATTTACTCCTTTAAATAAATTTTAGTTATGGGGTTAATTTCCGTATAATTTTTCATTAATTTGTAAACTATAAATATATAATTTAAGATATCGGACTAAAAACTATTGGATTGCGGCAACAAAAAAGGTTATTGAATCAGATGATGATGCAATTTTCGGGTTTGTTATTTCTATCATTGTGTTGAAAAGGATGAAGTTGATTTAGAAGTTAGATGAACTTAGTTCAGCCCAATCTTGTCCAATTTAACCAAGATTGTCTACTGGCAGATGGTAGACCAAGATGACCTAAGACGCCTCCAACTTTCGCAGAGAATTAGTCCGCATTCTTCCTAGCCTCTTGCCTCCTTGTGTGGAAATGATCTTTTCATGATCTCCCGCTCATTCTCCACTAGGTGAACCCTCTGGGTTAATTCCATTTAAAGGCAAAAACTCACCAGTTCAAAACTAAGGGAGTGCGTACTACAGTTCTTGTTTCATTACATTCCATTTTAGTTGTCTTTTTTCAGACTTTACCCTCGCTAAAGTTCTTGTTTCATCAATTTTTCTAAAATAGTTATCTTTAAACTCCGAAAAATTGGTTGAAAATTTTCGAGTAACCTAGCAAGTAGGAAAGAAAAGATCACAAATATAACGTCAAATATAAACCGTTACTTATAAAATCACAAAAAAAAAAAAATTGTCAATCACTTCATCAAAGATAAAATTATCTTAATTATAACTTAAGTTATACTCTCTTTTAAAAAATAAATCACATTTGGACCACTATTATATATCATACTCATTGGTCAAGTTTGAAATAATCACATATAGTATAATAAATCGGAATATAGATTTGGTTTTATTTAGTTAGGTTATATTCCATATTAAGTAGAGAGACAAGAACTTATACCAATAGGAAGGAGATGCTCATGCAGTACAGCAAAGCAGCCAATTATAAGAAAGTCTACGTGTTTTTTTTTTCCTTTTTTTAAGTTGTTCCATGGAAAAAGCTTCTCTTTGATATTTATATTAGTTTAGATTATCTCATTAACATGTCAACTCCCCCATCTTAGATATTTTTAAGAAGTTCATGTTTTGTGTAATAAGTTTTAGTAATATTAAAATAAAGCTTCTTGAAAAGTAGACAGACCACGGTCTTAATCCCAAGTTGTACAAATGCACCATGTTCCAATATGGGTAATATAAAAATAAGCATAATAAAGTTAATATATTAATAACTATCATATAAAAAAATATATTCGTATGACTTATCGTATAAATTTTATGTCCATTTATTTGAATCTGGTTGACTCTATTATTATATTGATAAAAAAAAACATCTTAAAATTATCCAATTTAAAATTAACGTGGTATAAGTGCTTATTAATTAGCTAATTATGTCGATTCGCATCTTCAATTTTTTCAAACATTTATCTTGTGCCTATATTGTTGTGATTATGAAGATGAAGATGGTTTTCTTTTCTTTTCTTTTTTTTTAAAATATTGTGTGACAGAAAGGTTATTTATATAATGATAGGTCATAACGACTTTTGTTTTGGTTTTCTTTTGTTTCCCTTGATTGTTGTTAGATTCATGCATTCTTATGTATTATCGTCTTTTTTACTAATAATAATCTTTTAAAAAAATTTTAAATATTTAATCAATTCATTTAATTTTGAGCCTGAATTAACTCAATGTAAATTATCCATTGATGATCGGGTGAACTTAAGATGAATAGAATTAGGTCATGGAATACATAGTGGTGATGAAAGACTGATTAGCCAATTTTATTACAATTTATTTGCAACCCTTCAAGGGCATGAAAAGGTTCTTTTAAGTTGCTCAATAGGTGCCATTTTAAGCCATATACATTCTCTAGTCGTAGCAAATTATCTACTAATTAATGTGTAGAGGGCAGGCATGATGGTGTTAATGAATGGACAGATTCTCAAGCAAACACGTTTTCAAAGGTAATTTTAATTAATTTATTAAAGATGGGATTCTTATGTGTTATTCAAATGCGCACGAGTCATCAACAATCCCTATGCTATATATGCCTAACACAACTGGCCTCCATCCCCTACCCTCCACTAAGGTCAATCCCTATGATTTTTTTCTTCTCTTCGATGATTGATAGACCTTAAAAAAGAGATAACTCTTAACAAGTGTTTTGTAATTATGAGGAAAGTTATGTTAGCAAGAATTTTGTTTTTTTTTTATATATGAAGAGGGGAGGGGTGGTTATATTAATTGGGAATCAATCAAAGCAAGCATGTCCTCATATGCTTGAGACACAATGGCATCCGGAACATCATAAAACCACACCCTACTATCAAAACTAAGGGGTTGCAGGTGAGCTAACTCATGTGCAACCTTGTTCCCCCTCTTCGAACAAAAGACCAAGAGATAAAATCCAAAGAAGTAACAAGATCTAAGATCTCACTAATGAAAAACCCAATTGTATTGTTTGGGATTTGTTTATTTGTGAGCTTACGGATAAGCTCTAGGCAGTCACCTTCCACGATCATACTTCGAACCCGACTTCTATTGCCCCTTTCAGTCCGAAGAGACACGCCCGACTTCTTCCGGTTCGGGCCCGCCAAATCTTGTACTTTGCTTAGAGCCAGCCCATAGAATATCTCCATCCAGGTTCCGTATCACGGCTCCCCACCCCCAACACTCCTCCCCTATCCGACCTCCATCGAAATTGAGCTTCACCAGTCCAGCAGTGGGTGGTTGCCACAGTGTAGATCATGACTAGGGGTATTGGGCGAGTCTAACCGAACACGAGCTTCGCAAAACTCCTAACAAAGGAAGTAGCTCTCTCCTATAAGGTGGACAAGTTCCTATCTCGCCTTACCAAAGAGAAAACGGTTTCGAGCATTCCATACTTCCCATAGAATGGCGATAAAAGACTCTAAATCTTCCTTTACCATACCACTCGCCGCCAATTCAATGCAGTCCCTAAGTGATCGGAAGCTTCCACCCCAAGTACTTCGAGTCTATGGGGCTACTATCCCAAATTTGTACAACGAAAGGACACTCTAGGAGAGTATGAAGATCCGATCCCTCGTAGTGACCACGGATGGGGCATGATATGTCAATAGAAGGGGTACGGCGGCCTATATTAGTGAGGGTTGGAAGGATATTGTGGCACAGACCTCCAAGCAAAGACACGGATTCCGGGTGGGACATTTAAAGCCCGGATAACCCTCCACACCTTCCGGTCCACGAGATGAGGGAGACGCCTCCTGAATTTCTCGTGCCTTCATAATCATTTGTTAGGCGGATTTCACCGAAAAATCCCCATTTGAGGTAAAATGCCACACAAGTTTGTCATCGGGCCGGGCATGACGCAAAGGTAATCCCATAACAGACATCAACATCACAAGGTAAAAGAATGTCACGAGATAAGTTGATTATTCCAAGCAAGAATGGGGAACATCGATAAGGTCACTAACCTTGGAGATGGTAGATAGTGCGAGCTTCGTCGAAATGATCTTGAAAGAGAACAGGCGGGGAACCCATCTATCCTCCCAAATATCCACAGATTTACCATTGCCAATAAGCCATCTCGGACCCCTAGATGATAGCAGATCTCACATTCCACAAGCTACGCCAAGTAAAACTCGGTCGAGGGCCTAAATCAGCTTGAAGAATATCTATAAAGGGGTGATATTTAGCCTTGATCAACCGAGCCACCAAGGACGAAGGGTTGTGGATTAAACGCCAGATTTGTTTAGCCAGGAGAGCATCATTGAATGCTTCGATATCCCGGAGATTTAGTCCCCCATCGATTTTGGCCAACACAACTTGTCACTACTCGGGCCGGTGAACCTTCCTTTCTCCATTCTTGTAATCCCACCGAAACGGTTGATCTCGGATTGAATGGAATTGCATATCTCCTTAGGGAACTTAAAGACACTCATGGCAAATGTCGGGATAGCTTGGGCAACAGCCTTTATTAGCACCTCCCATCCCGCCCGAAGAAAAGCTTGTCCATCCACCCACCCATCCTTTGCTTGATGCGGTCGAGTAAGAACAAGAACGGCTTCTTTCTAGATTTACCTACAAACATAGGGAGACCCGGATATTTTTCCCTAGAGAGAACCTCACGGATATCCAAGGTGTGGGCAATCCGAGAACGTTGATCCGGTCGGACACCTTTGCTGAAAGACACCATTGTTTTAGAGAAATTAACCATTTGTCCGGAGGCACTTTCATAGGTATGCAGCAAATCTTTCACAGCTAGGGCTTGAAGCTCGGTCGCACCACAAAAGATAAGTGTATCATCCGCAAAGAGAAGGTGAGAAACCGTAGGAGTCCCTTTCGCACATAGTGATGCCGTAAATGGTCCCATTCTCCACCGCCTATCTAAGAAGACCCGAAAGACCCTCCGAAGCAAACAGGAATAGGTAGGGCGATAGAGGGTCACCCGGCGGAGGCCTCTACTGGGGATAACGTGACCCGTGGGAACTCCATTGATCAAAAAGGAAAAGGACGCCGTGCGCACACATTTCATGACAAGCACAACCCATTCTCTACTGAAACCCAATTTGAGCATAACCTCGTTCCAAATAGTTCCACTCTACTAGATCGTAGGCTTTCGCCATATCTAATTTAATGGCCATATTGCCACCCACTCTCTAATCTACATGCATATCATGATACATCTCATACGCTACCAAAATATTGTCCGACATGAGTCTCCCCGGTGTAAAGGCACTCTGTGAATCCGAGATAATATTGTGGAGTAGAACTTTGAGCCGATTTGCTATAACCTTTGTCACAAGTTTATAGGCTACATTGCATAGACCGATCGGCCGGAAGTCTCCCATCGTTGTCGGATTAGGCTTTTTGGGTATCACGAGTTACGTTCGTATGATTCCACCTAGGAGGAATGTCATGGCCATTTAGGATTGCAATCACGACTCTCGAGATATCATCACCGATCACTCCCCAAAATTTTTGAAAGAAAAAGGGATTCAATCCATCCAGGCCAGGAGCTTTATGTGGGTGCATCTCGCTCGGTGCACATTCAACCTCCGTAGCGAGTAGGGAGCACACAGGACATCATTCATTGCGTCCGTTACCCGGGGCGATGCTCTCTAGAGTGCGATCCATATCACAAGACCCGTTAATAGCAAAGATTGTCGAGAAATATTGGACGACAATATTACTCACCGATTCGAGGATCGTCATATTTCGTACCATCGTCATTCAAGCAAGCTGTCTATGCGATTACGGGAGCGTCTCATAGTAGCTCTAGAATGGAACCATCTAGTATTTGCGTCCCCATACTTTAAGTAATTGGAACGGGCTCTCCGCCACCGGAGGATTTCTTCTTTACGTCTCCAATCCCGAATATCCACCATTAATTTCCGTCTAGAGCTAGGATTTTTATCCAACTTCGGCTTACGTTCTAGCTTTGCTATTTCAGCATTGACGCACCCGAACGTGTTCCTGCTCCGATCTGTGAGTCCAAGTAGCACATGCATTGAACTTGCTTATAAGGTTCTCCACATCATCGGCTAGAGGAGTTGTCGCCCAAGCTTGCTCCACTATATTTTGACAAGAATCATCCAAGGCCCACATATTTTCAAAGCGGAACAGTTTACGATAGTGGCGTTGTATGATTTTCTTTGCCCTGCAGACATAATCGATGGGTAGATGGTCCGAAAAGTCACTATCAATATGAGTTACCGTGGCTTCGGGAAAAGTAAGGACCATTCCGTCGTAGCACAATACCTATCCGAGCGTTCTTCTATCATGCTATCACCAAGCTGGTTGTTACTCCATGTATACGGGTACCCCGTGAATCCTAGATCAAAGAGTTCGTTATCGAGGAAGGCGTTCCGAATTGGTCAATAAGGTTTTGGGGTTTGCATGTGCCTCCCTTCTTCTCCTCATGATAAAAGATCTCGTTTAAATCCCTCCAATGAGCCATTGGAGGTCCGAATGAGTTTTCGTGTCGGAGATCATGTCACCGGTACGTAATTTTTCGCCGCCTCACACCAGCTAGTAAACTCCAATGAAACGCCGTGGCTGATCATCTCCCTTGTGTTGCACCATAACATCAATGTGATGCGGTGAGTGAGAGAGTCAGGAGAATTGCACCTCATTGTCCCAAAGGATTGCAAGTCCACCCGAACGCCCCTAGCATCCACAAATACACACCGAAATTCACCTAACCGTGATACCAAACCATCCATCTCCAACTTACTCCTTTTGGTCTCGGACAAGAAGACCAAATTCGGCGATAACCTTCGGAGAAGAGTTCAAAGGTCGGACACTGCTCGGGTCTCGCCTAAACCCCGGCAGTTAATGCAAAGAAGATTCATTGAGCCCGGCGGGGTTGCGACGCAACCTCCGCCTCGAGTAGGTTGATTGATTTTCCCATGAACACACTCCTCCACAACTCGACTTTCTCACAGCCTCCACCCCCTACCTTCTCACTAAGTTTACGTTTAAAAACCTCACTACTAATCTCCACGTTGTTACCTTTGTCTATCATCATGTTACTAAAGCCTTGATTGCATTCAGTATTCATGTCCCCTCGGAGATTACCACGTTTCGTTTATCGAAGCTCAGCCGTTTTTGGACCGAAGGGGCTTTCTTTCCATCTCGGAACGCTTTAAATAGGCATCGTTCTTCTTGGAGATCCGCCTCAGCATTCCTCCTCTTAGATTTCATGGGGAAGCTCTCAACCAGGCACCGTATTGAAGTTCCTCTTCGGGAGGTCCGGGTCTACCTTATTGCAGTCCTTCAACGTGTGGCCCAAGTAGCCGCAACCGTAGCGTAAGTCCGAAAGTTTAAGATATTTGAAACGAATCCATATAGACTTACCGTCTACCTTTACCATGAGTCCTCTTCTAAGAGGTTTTCTGATGTCCACGTCCGCCCTAAAGCACATGGCTTTGTCCACACCGAACAGGTTTGATGCTTCGCAGTCAACAAAGGTACCCACTTTATCACCCGAGATTTTTGCGAAGGAAGCCGTTTGTCGGATGGCCGGGACATCGTATCCTTTAACCCAAAATCTAGCTATGCTGAATTCCATATCTGCAATCTGTTTCATTGCCCTCCCAATTCCTCAAAAGAAGAATACCGCCATCAAAGGCCCAAGGCCCCTCGTTTAGGGCATACTCTTTGTCCTTTTTGAAAAGAACTGGAATAGCATAACACGATTGTCCAGCTCTCGATTACAAGTCCCTTCGCAGCCTTCCATATGTTTTGCATTACGCTTCGTAGCACCCGGATATTGGTATTGTTCGGGTCATTAATTTACCTAAGAGACTAAGTTCAATTTCCTCCTTCTTTCTCGCGAAACTTCCTCCACAAACTCGACCTCCTCTTCTTCTTCCACCGTCAATTTCAGCTTGTCGCCAATCAGCCACCAGATTGTCCTCCATGGTTATCAGATGGGTAGGGTCGATGCACAAACCGAAGCCGGAAAATAGCCTACACACCCAGCAGCGTCCGACGGAATTCACCCTCCTCCGAAACCAGGATACCGAGAGGGACACAGAGATTGCGCAAGCCTACAGGAGAGGCTAGACCTCAGGCAAACCACCGCTCCACGGACGAATTCGGGAGCAAGAAAGCCCTCACAGTTGCCCTTAAGGTTAGGGTTCGGATGGAGTACTTGTTTGTCTGGGGTTATCGTTTTTAACCCTTGGCAAAACGTGACAAAGTAGCAAGAATTTTGTTATTATTAAGAAAGTAGTAGCTGGTTACAATTAGTAGCAGTTGGTTACAATTAGGAAATCTAGTTGAACATGAACTCAATTTGAGAGCAAGTGGTTAGTTATAATTAGTAGTAGTTGGTTACAATTAGGAAATCTAGTTGGAGATAAATTTAATTTGAGGCCAAGAGGTTGTCTAAGAGTTCTCCTCTGTTATGTATATATTTTACAAATGTGATACAACAAGACTCATAGAAATAACAAAAAAAAAAGAAGCCAATCAATTCCTAATGAGTTTGAGCGATAAAAATACTCAATCATTCGAGGCCACATATTGACCATGGAACCTTTACCATTTTTTGAAAAAAATTTCAACATTATCCAACAAGAACACCTTGTGAGGGAGCATGAAGGCAAGCACGAAGCTACAACCTTTACCGTCGACTCACAACCGGCGGCGAACCAAGTCAACGGAATAGGCGAGAAGACCTCGTGCACGCACTCGGAAGAGGAATTGGGGTACCCAAGCAAATTGGGTTACTCACGGTCGAGGCAGAGGTAGAAGAGGAAGTCGTGGATGCCGCAGCACACGCGGTGGATTCGAGAGGTCGCGGAGGAGATAGAGAAGGAGCACACACCGTCACCGGTATGCATGAAACTTCTACGACCGTACAAACCAACCCGAAGCTACCGGACCACCGCCATCCGCGTTCACAACCGAGCAAATCCAAAAATTGCTATCTTTAATTGAGGCACCTAAAAATGGTGAAAGCTTGACGGATAGCCCATCTTGACTAATTGATAGTGGGGCATCGACCCACATAACACGAAAAGCAAAATTAATGAAGAATTTGGAGCAAATTGTACCGGGAGTGATAGATATGCCGAATGGAGAGAAAACCATAGCCACAAAGCAAGGGACCATGGCCTTGACAAAAACACATCACCTTGCATAATACTTCGATTGTTCCTTCCCTAAGTTGCCACCTTGTCTCAAGTAGCTCGTGTATATAAAGATTTAAATTGTACAGTGACGTTTGACAAAAACTCTTGTGTTATACAGGACCACACTACGAAGATTTTTATTACGTATGGGTAAAGAGCGAGATGGGGTTTATTATTACGAAGAAAAGGAAAGGAAGAAGCTTCAAGTCAATGCAGTTAACACCGGCAACCGTGGCATAAGCTAATGGGTCATCCCTCTTTCGGAGTCATGCGTTTGTTTTCTAGTATTTTAGATTGCTTTAGCATGCAAAAATTGAATGGTGTGTGACATTTGTCTTCGTGCAAAACAAAAAAGAAGTAGTTTTCCATTAAGTGAAAATAAAGCCGAAAATTTGTTTGAAATCATTCATTGTAACATTTGGGGTCCCTATAAAGTCTCATCCTTATATGGTGCCTATTATTTCCTTATAATAGTTGATGATTTTAGTAGAGGGGTGTAGATTTACTTGATGAAGGAAAAGAGTGAAACCAAAAACTTTTCGAGTTTTGTGACCATGATAAAAACCCATTTCAATATGCTCGTTAAGATCGTAAGAACCGACAATGGACTTGAATTTAAATATGGGCCCATGAAGATTTTTTATGCCCACAAAGGCATAGTGCACCAAACTAGTTGCATAGGAACCCCTCAACAAAATGGGAGATGGGGCTTAAGTGCTGGACCCGAGGAACCACTCGATCCTAAGAGAAAAGAAAAAGATATGCTCTTTTATTTGGATCGTGCCGAGATTCCCGACTTGCATAGGATTTCCTTATCCCGTATCCCAAAATAGTACGATCAGGATTGGCTCATGGAAGAACTTCTAGGGAGATGGGGCTTAAGTGCTAGACCCGAGGAACCACCGATCCTAAGAGAAAAGAAAAAGATATGCTCTTTTATTTGGATGCACATAAGGGATACAAAACAAATGGAATGTATGCAACGATGCTTATGACTTAAGCTGGTATGATTTTATGACTCGGCTAATGCGGAACCGAAATGCATTGATGATTATTCCTAATGGAAGATGAATTTCTTTTAGCTAAATGTGAAATGACAATGCAAAACAGACTCACCTAATTTGAGATGAATTTTAATTTAGCTAATGTGAAAATGAAATGAGCTCAGCCTAATTGGGAAGAATTTATGAAACAATAGACTCGCTACTAAAGAATGAAATGCAAGATTGGACTCGCTTATTCTAAAATGAAATTTGAATTGGCTAATGCAAAATGAAATGCAAGGTTGGACTCACCTATTATGAGATGAAATTTGAATTAGGCTAATGCAAAATTAAATACAAGATTGGACTAACCTATTATGAGATGAAATTTAAATTGGGCTAATGCAAAATGAGATGCAAGATTGGACTTACCTATTCTGAGATGAAATTTGAATTGGGCTAATGAAAAATGAGATGCAAGATTGGACTCACCTATTCTGCGATAAAATTTGAATTGGGTTAATGCAAAATGAAATGCAAGATTAGACTCACCTATTCCGAGATGAAATTTATTTTGGTTAAATGAAAATGAAAATGCAAATATGGAATGAATGGACCGTCCTTAAGAGGGATGATTTTTTATTTAGCTAATGCGAATATGGAATGAATGGACCGACCTAAAAGGTGAATGTATTTTTGGACTTTTGGCTAGAATGCACATATTGGACCGACTCAAAGTTTTATTTTATTTTATTTTTGCACCCATGTAAAGATTATACCGCGCTCCTCACCTATCCCTAAAGGCTCACAACTAGAAGATTAAATCTTAAAAAAACACACTCATTCAAGCATGCAAATGAGGTTAAGGGACCACCAAATCCAAAAGTTCTATTATCAAAAGAGGTTTATAAGGTAGGCTACATGGTGACTCATAGTCCGATAATTTAGTCCTCCGCACGGGGCACGGTAGGAAATCAGCCAGAATCCTCGGTGCCTCTCGGTGAACCAAAAGGTTTGACCCAAGAGAGCATGTTACGAGTGAAGAGGTACTATTTCCTTAGGCAATCAAGCCTAGTTGGGCCCGCCTCGAATCCGAGTGGGAGCCTCATTGCCAAAAGGGTAAACAAGCGGTAGAATAAACTTTTCCTAGGGGTCCAAAACATTATTTAAACTAGTTCAAAGGTTACTAAATTCAGGATGTCTAATGCAAATACATTATTAAAACTCACTACTCAAATTTTCAAGTTTCACCCTCTTAATAAAAAGATATCCTCAGTAGCAGTCACCACTTTAGGAACCACGGCCGGCCGGAGCCCACCGAGCTTCCCCGGTTGTGTCGAGTCTCTTTTTAAAGATCGATTTTAAAAATAATTTTTGAAAGTCGACTTTAGAATGTAGGGATGAACCTTTTATTAAGATTTCCGAATTTTATTAAATTGAGTTGAAATGAATTGAATCAGATTTGAATGGAGGTTTTATTAATTATTTTATTTTACAAATTATTTTCAGAATTTTCGGGATATTATTTCTTAACCGAACGATAAATAAAATTAGGGTTTTGAGTCTTTCGTGAGGCTTTAGGGCCATATCGGTGTGAAAACACCAATTTGGACCGAAGCCCCGCCTACCGACCACTCGGTGTAGGCGGCGACCGCACTCGGTGGTGACCGGCGTCGGCCGAGGCCACGACCGAGGAGGTCAGCCTTGGCCTCTACCCCGGCTTGGCGAGATCCGAGATCCTGTTTTCTTATCCTACGATCAAAAAATAGCCGGATGTAAATTTAGAAGAAATAAATAAAGGGAGTTGCCAGTCGGCTTTTAGGAAAGAAAAACTAACAAAAACAAAATAAAGCTTTTCCAATCTTATTATGGGAAAACTAAGACCAGAAAAGGTTAAAAGTGACTCTATCGGTCTTTGAACCGATAATCGGATTCGGGCGAAGGTACGAAACGTAGGGATAGGCTATTCCGTTCCGCTCGTCCGAAGACAGACCATTACTAATTGGAGTAGTGAATTCCAATAATGTAAAACAAGCAAGCAAGCAACATGATAAACGAAATTAAAAGTAACCGAACATAATAAAGGAAAGCGATAAAGATAAAAACGAAAAGAAAGCGAGAAATCTAAAAGATTACATTGGGCGGGGAGGAATTAAAAAGCGAAACATCATTTGTCCACAATACGGAAAGTAATAAAGAAAGCATATAAATAAAATAAACTGTTGAAGATTGAATCCGGTGTCCTCACGTTGTCCCACCCGCTAATCTGGATCTCTTGACGTAACGAGTGACGAATCAAGGAAGGCTTTTTGTGAGTATTTTGTAGAGATAAGTAGGCGAGATGTGTGACTCGATGGAGTTCTCGGGTTCGGATATGGTGAGATTGGAGAGTAGAATGAGAATAGGATGAAAAGAGACCAAGAGATCGGAATACCAAAAAGAGTATTCAAGTAACTCTTAGACAAATTTCAGCAGACGTGGTATTAAGGCAGGAAGCCCTTGTAGGTGGAATGCAGCAGGTGATGCTAAGGTAGGAAGCCAGTGTGGGAATGAGAGCCAAAGCTCTCTATTTATAGGGAGAGGTTAGGTCAAGGAATGACCTCTCGGCCAACTATCCGAAGCAACGACAGAAACAAGGCAGGATATTTTTAAGATTGAACTCGATAGAACCGGGATAAAACGAGGATAAAACAATGGTCCACAATGCCGGCCACCCGGGCATGCCTAGGGTTTTGTGTCATAGCATGTATCCAAGGGACTTTCCAAGCCAAAACGCAGCGTTCCACTTAAAATCTTGGGGTTGCAGGCACCGACCACGACGTCGTTTTGAGGTAGAAAGCTCCTAGTCTCATTGGACTGTCTTATGGAGCTTAAACGCGAGTACTTTGATGCTCGTGATCATGAAATACAACGTTATAACACCTTCTTCAAGTCTTCCACTCTTTGTCCGATTAGACAAAAGTAAAACGCAGATATTCTAAACTTGGAATTTTCCGGTACATAGCACTCGGACTCCGTTGTCTCTAAAGCGTTGGCCCGGTTCTTGGATCACCCGAAAGAAAGAGGGAATTGTGGACCGACCCAAGGCAAAAGGTTATTTATTTGGTATAGGGGGTTCTTTGTGGTTTATCGGCTTATGTCGCACCAATTGATCACAGTCCAAGATCCAAATCTACAAACAGGACTCGAAATTTCATCATCGGGCCAATAAATAAATTAAATAGGAAAAAGAGTGACACTTTTAGGTGTCTATAGGCTTGGAACAGGAGCCAAAGTTACAAGTGGTAGTGGTAGGGGTGTGCAAAGTCGGTTAACCAAACTTTCGGTTAACCGAGATTTCGGTTCGTCAAAACATCGAACCGTAACCGAACCGAAATAACCGGTTAACCGAATATTCGATTCGGTTAACTAGATTTTCAGATCGGTTAACGGTTAACCATTAAAAATAGAAAGAAAGAAGGGCTAAACCAAATCTCGAATGACAACCGTTTACAATTTTCCGATGCATGAGTAGCAAGTATCACAAATATGGACAAACTAAAGCAAAATTAAAAAATAACTAAATTACAAGCCGAGTATCACATATGAGAACCTCTTGTAGGTTGAAGAAGCAAGGGGCTAAACCAAAACGTCCAATGAGGATCTCATCAAAGCTAAACGCCGCAAACAGGACAACCACTAGATCCGGATCTGTTGGGAAGGAAGCAACCACCGCGAACGCCGGACCGGGGATGATCGGATTTGTCGCAAACACCGCAAACACCGGTGTGGAGAGGGTTTTTGATGAGAGAGAGGAGAGAGACAGGTGGGAAACGAGATAGGACAAGCAAACAACGAAAACGTCTTAGTCGATGGGAGAGAGTAGAGAGATAGGTGGAAGGATCTAGATCGACTCGACCGAGAGAGAGCAAGAGAGAGGAGATAGAGTTAGAGAGAGGTGGGAGAGGCTGTCGTCGACGGCAGAGAGCAAGAGAGAGGAGAGAAGAGAGAAGAGAGAGAGAGGGTGTCGACGGCGAGCAAGCGAGAGAGCACGACAGAGGCGAGAGAGAAGGGGGTCTCGAGAGAAATTGAAAGGCCGAGCGCTAGGGTTAACATAATAAGAGTATTTATACTCTCAATTTATTTTTTTTTAAATGTTGGGTTTGGTTTGGTTAACCGATTTTTCAATAATTATGAATCGAAACCGAACCATGATCCATATCCATCACCACGAATTCCCGTGGACCGACAAACTTCCCTACTTGAACAGGAACATCCTCCAAACTACCCATGAGGCACCAAACAGACTGATATGCAAGCTAAATGGAAATATTGGTGGGTTTCAAATCGCCTAACCGAAGCTTCCTATAGAGTGGAATTGGCATTACGCCGACACTTGCCTTGAGATCACCGAGGGCTTTATCAATCTGCACTCCCTTAATTGAGTAAGGAATGGAAAAACTCCCTAGATCTTGTAGCTTAGAAGGTGACTGGCTCTTCGATACTGCACTACATACATCCCCTATGCTTAAGACAGAAACATCCTCTAACATAGTCTTCTTGGAGAGAATCTCTCCAAGAAACTTACGATAGGAGGGTGTTTTTTTATAGCCTCCAAGAATGGCATGATCTAAACCTTATTCAACACATCAATAAATTTCAGAAATCTAGGCTCTGGCATCCTTTGAGGATATGGTATAGGTGGCCTATATGGGCATATAGGAGGTATTTTTAGGGCATGCTCCTTTGAACTCTAAATTGGACTTTTCTACTTAACCCGAGTCCGAGTAGTATTGTGCTTATCTTCCTGCAGAACCATAATAGGACTTTCTACTAACTCTATGCTACAGGTTTGAATGACATTGACATGGGCCCTAGGATTGGTCTCAAGTTGACCTGGAAGTTTCCCCGAGGCCTAGACAAATGGCTCACCTGCTGAGCTATCTAGGCAATCCGGGTGACCATCATCTTTTGTTGAGTACATTCTATCTAGTTGGGCGGTGATGACCTTGATGGATTGGGCCACGTCGTCATTGACCATACCCTAAGTCTGGATGAATACTCTTATGAGGGCATCTATCTGTTGGTTTTTGTAGGAAAGAAGGTGGAAAAGTATCCATTTGATAAAAACTAGAAGGTTGGGTGGTCATTTGTGGCTGAAGGTTAGGATTCCGGTGAGACGAGTTCGATAGTTTGAACCCCTTGAGTTACAAAATTAAGGGGTATGGCCTGCTTTGGGGTCCTTGGTTAAAGTTGTGAAGGGCATTGACTTGCTTAGGGATAAGAGTTTAACATTTAGCTCATGTATGCTCATGTATACCACATACCTCACAAACAACATGTCCCTCGTTTGCAATACTCGGAGGAGCCACTGGAAGTAGACACTCGTACTTACACGTTCAAGCTTCTAACTAAGAGCCTATACCTTGCTAGCTAGGAGAGCTACAGGGTCAATTTCATGCATCCTTCCTTTCTTTGGAACAAACCTCTCACTCGCCCCAATGATAACTGGTGGAAGCCATGTTCTCAATGAGGACCTTTGCTTCACCTTCACCCTTAACCATAAGAGCACCTCATACAACTACATTTATAGAAATTTAAATCTAGGGAGGTAACCCATTGTAGAAAGTTTGCAGGAGCATCCACTCCGGAATACTCGTGGTGAGGACATTTCTTACGGAGATCCTTGTAACGCTCCCAAGCCTTGTAAAGTGACTCTTCATCCTCCAAGCAAAAGGTGGAGATGGCGTTTCGCAGTTTGGCAATCTTGCTTGGGGGAATGATAACTGGTGGAAGCCATGTTCTCAATGAGGACCTTTGCTTCACCTTCACCCTTAACCATAAGAGCACCTCATACAACTACATCTATAGAAATTTAAATCTAGGGAGGTAACCCATTGTAGAAAGTTTGCAGGAGCATCCACTCCGGAATACTCGTGGTGAGGACATTTCTTCCGGAGATCCTTGTAACACTCCCAAGCCTTGTAAAGTGACTCTTCATCCTCCAAGCAAAAGGTGGAGATGGCGTTTCGCAGTTTGGCAATCTTGCTTGGGGAAAGAACTTTGTCAAGAGGGCCTTTGACAAAGCTTCCCAAGTAGTGTACTTGTTGGGATCCTCATTCAGCAGCCAATTCTTGACTCGATCCTTTAGAGAGAAGGGAAAGAGCTTTAGGCGGTAGGGTTTCATCAATGAAATTGTTGATCTTCACGATCCCACACTTCTCCGTAAAAGAATTGATGTGTCGGTTGGCATTTTCACGAGGAAACCTCCAAACGCATCTTATTGCACAAAATGAATGAGCTACATCTTTACCTCAAAGTCCTCGGTAGCTACATTCAGCCCAACGATGGCCGATATTGCCCCGGACGCACTTGGGATGGCATAGTCCCCTAGTGGCCCCGATTGTGGTCCTTGCTCCACCATCCTTTCCTCTCTTCTCCGCCTTCTCACAGCAGGTGCTGATTGTTCTTGTTGTTGCTTCGATTTTAGGGCCCAACGGAATAATTTCTCTCCTTCGTCGACTCCTCCTACGCATGCAAAAACAAGAACTATACCAGGCGGAAACAAGTTCAAGCGAAATTAAGAAAAGATTGGTATTAGAACAAGAACTGTAACAACCCGACCTTAAACAATATTACTTATCTTACTAATTATAAAATTTATATAATCGAGCGCGCGCACTTCAATTCGACATTTTATATTTAAATTATTTTTATATGTGTGTTATGCAGCTAAGGCGATGAAGTGGCCTCCAAGCAAATAAATTTCATAATAATGATGGTAAACCTACGAGATATGTTTAAAATAAAAAATCAGGAATTTGTATGAATATATATATCGCCTATAAATATAAAAGTACATAATTATAAACTTATCAGAAATTATATTTTAAACGAACCATTACATTTAAAACAGATCGAATAATTTATTTACAACACTATTATATGATATACGTAATAAAATAAAATCATTTGAAGGAAGACAAAGGTGATATTATTAAAGTGTAATTACTTAAAATTAATTAATAACCCAAGTTAAGGAATAATAATAGTAACAATGTAAGTAAGTTATATAAAACTAGACAGATAATAAAATAATAAATAAATAAAAATAAAATAAAAATAAGGAATATCGATATTTTTGAAAGAAAAATCCGAAGTGATTTCTCTATAAATGTATACACGACTTCAAAAATCCATTTCATTCTTCACACTCACCCTCTCTTCCGTGTTTCCTCTCTTGCCTCCCCTGCCTCACCACCCTACCGCCTCCTCGATTCCGGCCACCGGACGCCACCAACGTCGGCCATAAGCCGGCGCCGGCCCGCCGCCACCCTGTCCCGCTCTCGCTCTCTCTCTCTCTCTCTCTCTCTCGGCGGCTGCCCTCCCTCACCCTCGCTTCGTCGCCCACCCTCCGGCCAACCAACCGTAGCCCGGCCACCGGAAATCGATGCTCGGTGCTTGCCGGTAGCCGCCTGAGCCCAGCCGTGTTGCACCACTACCACTTCTTCCCCTTCTTGGCTTCCACTCTTGGGTTGAAGGTAGAGTCCTAAATCCTAAATTATCACACTTCATTATCTACTTAATAATTATAGTTGTAAATTGAATTATATGATTTTGAAAGATGTTGTGGTGTGGATTTAAAGGTTGAATTAGAAAAATGGGAGTTATTGTGAATAATTGTGAATTGGGATTTTGGTGGAATGATTGTTGTGAAAGTGAATAAATATATTGCTCTTGTGAAATTGTAAGTTGGTAATTTTGTAAAATTATGAGTTAATGAATTAAATTGGGGATGCTTTGGTATAGATTTTGAGTGAATTTGATGGTTTTCGTCATATTTTGAAATGGGGTATATTTGAGCAAAAGAAGGAGAATGTGTATATAGAGATTGAAGTTGGATAATAAGTAGAGTTGAAAGTAGATAAAATTTTGAGGAAATTTGTGTACTTAATTGTATATGTAGATATGGATTTTGTTGAGGAAAAGATGCATACAAGTTTGAATTAGTGTGTCTTGATTTATGTGAAATTTTAGTAAATTAGTTAATTTGTGGAGTAAATTGATTTATTTGTGGAATAGATGATAAGATGAGGTGAAAGGTGACTTAAGGATAGGATTGAAAGTAAGATTTTGGTTTGATATAATTAATTGAGTTAATGGTGTAACGATAATAACAACCATTAGGGGCATATTTTACGTTTGTCAAACATGTGTTGATAGCCAAGATAAATGTTTGAATGTATATACATATACATCTTTAATCCAATTCGATTAATGAATAAAATCACATAAATATGGCCCAATCAACTTCTTTGATGAATATGTGTTGTAGACAAGATTTCAAATGAAACTAACGCAATAGAATTGAGTAATAAAAATCTTATTTCAACTAGTTATGTATTAAATAAAGGAAATGAAACAAATTGCAAACACTTACACGAATTCAATTATTGAAACTCATGAGAATCGTTATTAACAGAATAAAATCTACTTGAAACAGAATTGAGGCCACTTCAGTTACCGACTAGCTGGTAATTTAAATTTCTATAAAAGGGGAGAAACAACGATTTTCAGTCCAGTACGTTCATTGCCTGTACCTTTCGAAAACTCACATATTTCAGCAAATCTCAACATTTCTTATATAAGTAACTAATAATGAATCATTTGCAAATCAAGTTTTGTCACCTAATTAAGTGGTCCCGATCAATTATCAATTATCGGGGCTTACGCCCTTCAATTCCACCCACGCAACTTCAACTCGGGTTCTCGGTCGGCACGGGAGGTGTGCACCTTATTCAAAGATCGTATCAACTATACAAGGGGTTCCACTTTCGGATAATAACCGACAAGCAAGTTTTACTCATATTCTCTCCCCCGATTTCAAACTAAAATGAATTGAAATGCGCGCGCTCAATTAGAATGTTTTCAAAGCAGTTTTACAATGCAGGAATGCTCGTGCTGAGTTTCGACTCATTCTTCGAAATATTTTACTTGTGTTTGTTTTTAGGAAAAGCATCCGTGACCAACCCATTGCCTAAGAAGTCCGACGGAAGCAAGACTTAGCTAGACAAATCGTTATCACCGATCCGTGATGGGTATAGAAGCTCACGAGTGATTTTCTTCGCATCCGATTTTTGGGTTTGCCCTTGGGAGGTATTACGGTTGGCTTATTTTCCGATAGACAATTGCAAGGACTTGTATGATATATAAAATACCTCGGAAGCTGTATGTTGACGGTTGGTTTAATCATGTGGTATGGTTTAACTCTTTGGGACATAAATACTTACTTCTATTAGGACTTGTTAAAGCGTAAGTGATTGACGCAAGTTTTCTTATATGCATTCTATTTTAGCACTGGTCCTATTTTTAGGACGGCGAGTAACACCTTGGTTCGTTAACTTCTGCTGCTACCATACTTCATACTCTCTAATTATTGGATTATTAAGTAATGGTGATTGGGGGCGTTACAAGAACAAAAATGTAGTTTCAAGTCTTAAAGCAAACTTTATATTCAAAAGAACATATTTCCCCGAGCAACGGCGCCTGAAAACTTGTTAAGAAAATTACTGCAAACGCACGGTGTAGTTGTAGCTAACAACCGACATGTACGGGTTGTGTCCACGAGTAACTCACTTTCGAGTATTAAGTCCACTTATAAAATCTAATCTAGGCAAAACTCGGTTCGACGAATATTGTTTGATAACCAAATTAAACTAATCACTAAAACAATTGTACGAATATCGAATGATAAAAAGCCTTAGATTGAGGTTAATCACACTATCATGCCTTAAATCACAATCAAATTCCACTTGAGACTTGTCTATACTTGCAACTTAGAAGGGTAAAACGCTAATTAAATATATCTCTGCCTACTTTCGAAGATCAAAGACTAATCTTGATCATTCTAATCACCTATTTTCATGGGATTAATAAAGAACAAAATTACAAGATATGCTTATCCAAATCCCCGATTTAAAACCTTAATTATTTTCATATCAAAATTCTAATTGTTCACAACATCATTCTAGGTATAGGTTCCACCTTTCAATGTTTGCAAAACCCGAATTAAAAATGGATGATTCCTCTTTTGAGGCTTTCATCAAATAAGTAGTAAGGGAAGTGAATTCTAAATTAACAAGCATAGAACAACTCAATTGGAAATTCAATTCATGATTATCAAGACATAATAGGGATTAACCCAAACTTAAGTAGGGAATTTAGCATCCAATCATTATGCTAAACAACTCACAAGTTTCAATGAATATAAGCATGAAAACTATTGAGAAATCGCAAAGAGCAAACATAAAGAGAGTGAATTAAGAATTATCGAATAGAAATCTAAATGCTTGAATTCAAATTAATCTTTAAAACTCAAAATCTTAATCTTCAATCCAAAGGAATTTGAATGTTAGAAACTACCCTAGAAACTCTAAAGATCGATGGAGAAAAGAATTGTCGAAAATAAACAAAAATTGCTTAAAAAGTCGCGGAAATAGAGCCACACGGTCATGCAAGATTTTCACATGGCCGTGCGACCCTACTACACGGTCGTACAAGATATGCATGGCTAGCTGTGCACATTTGCTACACTTCGTGCCTGTTTCTAACGGTTACGCACGAGTACCCGTGCGAGACATCAACTTTTCGTAGTTTTCTACAAGGTCATGCACCTTTGCACCGGTGCTCGAGCGGCCTTCCCGGGTTTACGCCTTTTGCTCGAAGCTCCGCACGACCGTGCGCCTCGCACTGAGCTCTTGTGCGACTTGGCTTGGTAAGTTTTTAGGAAATTTTCTTGCTTTGTTTTAGGCTCAAACCCTCCTCTTCATCATCTTTCATCAAATTCACCTTAAATCTTCCTTATTTAAGCTCAAATACATGTAATTAATAAATTTACGAGTTTAGGTGACGATTAAGAGGAAATGAGCAAAAACCAACCCAAAACGAAACATATATCCTCGAAATTATCATGGAATTGGGTGAAATATTGCCGTAAAAAATGGCAAATATGAGGTTCAATAGCGCGACTCTCAGCCTCCCCGATATGTGAAGATCTTAATGGAGGAGATGGGCAGAAAAGTAGAGTAACATTGGCATTAGGAGCTAAATCAACTTCACCATTGTCTTGGTTAATGACATTCTGGTCCGAAGGGTCTTTTTCAAGTGAACGAAAGTAGGAGGTTCTTGATGGTAAAGGGATGTCTACCATATTTTCCTTGAGGTTCACATCATCACTTTCCCCTATTAAAGAAAAAGAGGATGTTGAAGTGCAAGCAACATAAGCACATATATATGTATGCAAAAAAATTACCATGCACTCGACAAAGTTTGGTTCTCAATCCGAGGTGTCCAGAATGTTCTCTACACCATCGGGGGTGGACGAATGACCTTTCCAAGCTTTAGCACATAAGTCTCAACATGTTGATTGTCCTATTTGTCAACAATAGACTTAAAGTTTTGTCTACATATCTTAACAGGTGAAATATCTAGAGGTGACATGACTTGCTTTATTACCTTTGTCTGGCGTAGCAACACTTTGGACGAGAATGACATAAATAGGTATAGCAGGGATAGCAACTTCCGCTCCATGAATGTTCTCACAAGGAGATCCATCTTCTATTGTTGGGGTGGCAGATCCTAAAGGTTTCCTAATACATTTAAACTTTAATTTGAACTTCGAGCCACGAATCCCCTCATCCTTTGGAATGTCTTCTTTGGATAAATCATCTCTTTTTCTCTTCAAGCTCTCCTCCAAATGAGCACGAGGCGAGGCATGAAATACTTTTGACCACCACTCCTGGAAATTGCAAGTAGCCTTTTTCTTAGGTGACGAACATCTCCGGAAATAACACATGGGATCTCGTGTTGTAGCTTAAGCACGCATGGTGGAGGTTAAGCATAGCATGTGGCTCCGGGAGACTTTTGGAATTCACATCAACAGGGACATCTTGATGAAACCCAAAATGTCTATTAAACCGATGAGGACAATAATGCTCCATGACTAAGCTATCCTCACACCAATAATTAACAAAGCTTGAACGGATGCTCATGAAGTAAGCAAAGTTAGTTTTCGACTGACTTCCCATCATCCACGAGAGTCTCCTTAATTCGGTTGCCCATGGATGAATACCAGCAAAACTACGTGCCCAAACAGATAATTTCTTGAGCTTCTTCAAGGTGGAATTTTTAGCTCGTCCAAGGCCACTCGATTTTTACCATACCTATGTTAGATGAAGATTGGTTTTCAAAAGTACACATCCCAAAATACTTTGCCACTCATGTATAAAGGAAATGGGAAGGGAAAAGGCCTCAATTTCTGCCTGGATTTGAAGAGCGGGAGACATCGTTGGGTCCTTTATAGATACTTACAAGAATTGCGGAAGGAAGACAATACATCCTTTCAGCTACCATATTTGATGCAATCTTGAAACTTATAGGATGAATACACCCTGCATCTCTAACCGGTAAAATGAACGTGCATAGCCAACAAGAAAAAAAGTCGCGAGGTAAGTATTAGTGCTCTCTCCAATGGGAATTCGTAACTCGTCAAAAGTAACCGAGCAATCACCCCATTCGGGAACTTCCGCATTGAGGATAGATGACATTGCTCATATTTGGGGACTTGGCTCTCACGGCCCAATCTTTTGGAAATGTGGTATTTCTTAGGCCCACGGAACGCAAAGGCAATTCATTGCTCTATGGTCGGTTTACACTTACCACCTTGCATAAGTTTGTGATAAGCGGAAAAGAGGTAGATGCAGCTCGACCGAAGCTTGGCAGAGAGTTCCCACTTCGAAGGAACAGTTTCATTATAGAGAAATGTAGACAATGGCGACCTAGGCATATTGTGAATATTGAGGAGAGAAATAGACACCTCACCTTGAGAAGTATGTAAAGTGTTTGTTTCGAACACCAATACTCACATATGGCACGAATGGGAGCCATACACTTCTCATATAGGAAGAGTGAGAAACCTAGAGCATCGAATAAATGAAGGTTGATGAGCTTTTCTTTGCAGCGGACGAGGATATCTTCTAACCACTCCCAATAAAGTGGTTTGTAAGTAAACTCCCATGCAATGGTAGTTTGCCCCATGATTTATGCCAGCTTCTATATCACGATGCAACAAGGGATATAGAGCGGCGTTTTCCTCAACTTTAGAGTGACTTGACAAGCAAGAAAATTTGCCTTGTCTTAGTGTTTGTAGGAGACAAAAATTTATAGCCAACTATATGTCGTCACATGGAAAATTAAATTATTTTATTCAGTTTATTGCAAACTTTCACGTGTCAAAATTAGCTTTAGAAGGCCTTACAAAATTTAAATCAAAAGAACTTAAATTTCGACCAATTAGAAGTTGTCACCTGTCGCTAATGATGTAATAAATAGTAAATATTTCTTTTAAGAAATAATTACCGAATTGTGAGTCCGGACCAAAACTCAATTTAAACTCTACCTCCCGAAAGCTATCAATAGGAGTCATGCCCTTCATTTTTTAGGCTGGTCAAGCATCTCGCAAAAATTTAGAGCTCAAGCTGCAAACATTATCCAAGTTACCAAGCGTCAAAGATTGAAATATACAACCATTTCGATTCGAAATTAAAGTCAAGAGTTCAAATTCAAACTTTTATCACTTCCGGATCAAGAACTGCTCTAACATTTATTATTTGGGTTGACATCAACGTTTGAGATCAAGTGACAACACCCTCAAATCGTTGAAGTTAAAAGGAAATTGAATCGGAGGATTATATCAATTGTATTTAATACGTAGATTGTACGCCAAACAAAGAATATCAATATAAATTATATTTGTTTCTTAATTTCATGTCCGTATTTATTTTAGACTCGAAATTTGTGTTTACATTCGTTTCAGCAATTATGACAATGTTTATATGCTAACGGCTGATAACCACTAATCGTAATCGCTGGAAAACGGTAATAACCATTAACAACTTATCTGGTAACCACTAATTTGTTGGTAACACTGACAATTGTTGGTAAACATTCATAATTAAACCAAGCAAAAAAATTGAGCCTGAACCCACTCATAAAAGTTGCAGTCTTAAACAAAATTTTAGAACCCAAACCCATGTGAGTCAAACCCATTGGGGTTCGGTTGATTTTTTAAAGGTTTTTTCATGTGAAATTTCTACTTATCTAATTTTTTCCTGACATTTTGTCTTTAATAAGTATAAGTATAGATATTTGCAAAAAAATTCGTAGATTGGCCGTCAAAAAGAGGTTTATTGGCGAAATTCAATAGATCAGATCATTTTTTATTTAGAAAAATTATTTTTTATACATGCAATGTTGTAGAAGAAAAAACATATCGTTAAATACTCTTCTAACCCATTCGGTTAATTCAAACATGAATTTTAGAGTTGTGTTTAACACTTTCAACCCTAAACTCAAAATATGACAACCCGTATTTTACCACCTATATAAATTTACAAGTTTACTCGTAATGGCTAACAAGTAACCACTAACCGTAACCACTAATCTATAACCGCAATTATAAATGCTTAAACGAATAAGTCTTAGTACCTCGACCAACAAATATATATACATCCCATATATCAACAAATTTATAGTATATCATAGTGATCACATAAGATTCTTCTTCTCTTTGCTTTTTTTTTTTCAATAGTAATAACAAGCTTGTCAACACCACAATTAACAATTTATGAAAAAAGACACTATAATTGAATATAAAGTTTTCAATTACTGATTGACTACAAATTATGTGAATAACCTAACGAACAGAAAATTGTAACTGCGCACGTAGAACATACACAGTATGTACTATAGTTCCATCTCAATCTCAATTCTATCCAAATCTAATTGATATGCCGAAAGCTTCACCTAAACTGAACGGTGCAGGCGCATGAGGTCAAACTGCCTTTTTCATGCAATTGTAACCATCCTATCTGACTTCACAAAAATGGGATTTCGTTCGAGTCCATATAAATAATCAGGCTCCCAAAACAACAAAACTGGGGGCATGTTAAGTTATGTTGATCCTCCTTTGTCTACATATATATTACAGGTAATTAACCAATGTCATATGAGGTACAGAAGAGTAGTGAAGTCCGAATGGACTTGCTACTCAAAACATGTCAATAGCCTTAATCTGCTAAAACTGCAACTTTTCTTTTCTTTGAAATTTTCATAGGATCCGGAACAGCACCTTCATCATTAGCAAACTGAGCCGCCGTTCTCGCTCTAAGTTCTTCCAAGGTTTCACCTTCCTTAGCTCTTTCCATTACCTGAAAGTTAAATTGATGGAAAATAGGTATGATAACACAAAGTCCCCATCACCTCTGTTTAGTATGTTGTGAAGGGAATGTGACTTACTACTAGACCTAGCCAATTGACTTAATGATCATATTTTGCTACCCAAGCCTGAACCATAAAAATAGGACACCCTACTTTTTCCTAAACTTAAATTGACGCAATCGTATACGACTAACCTGACCAAACCAAACCTGAAATCTGCCTAACCAACATTAATTGTGTTACTTGATAACCTAACTAGACAATGTACGAAACAATAGACCTTACATGATAAACCTGAAGCATCACAATGAAACATATGCTGACTACTCAAAATTAACCCAAGCATCGACCCAAGCAAGCCATTTATCAGACCTTGTGGCCACCAACAAAAAGGTGGTGCATGCTACGCGGGAGTTAGATTTGAGAACAAAATAGCAAATTAATAAATACATTCTAAATATAAACATATGAGCATAACTTAATGGAATTTTAATTTTTCCAAATCATATTTCCAATTCCACTTCCTAATTCTCACCCCTCCCCCAAGTAATATAGTTTTATGTGAGGCGCCCTCTATTCTCAATCTCAACATTTTAATTATTCTCATATCCATATGCCAAACACAAGAATTTTATTGACTTGCTCCATATATAAATCCGATTCATGAATTCCCACATATCACACATCTCCTAAAGGAAAAAGGTCAAGTGAGCTTTTCCATTGTTGCATTAAGACCAACAAACTCAAAACCCATAGATCTCTGAGAGAATATGATGGACTTACCAAGTGCCGCCCATATAAATGGGTGCTTGAGAGAGCTTTAAGTGCATTTTGGGCTTCTTGTTTGGTGACAAATTCCACAAACGCAAACCCTCTGTGTTTCCCCAATCTCATAGGAAGCCTCAAACTTTTTACCTGCACATATTTTCAATAGATAAGTCCATCAAACATAGCATCCTTTGAAACATTTCCACCGTTTTTGCATGTTAAAGAGAATTCTAGAATCAGTTAATGCCAAAGTGGTATCACTAGTCAAGGTAGAACCAAATGGAGCCAGGAAAGTTCTTAAATGCCAACCGAAACAATGCCACTCTATTCCTCCACACATGAATGTCATAATCAACCATGGAAACAAGATGTTTTTGTGTAAGCTATTCTTTTTCTTTTTGCAGGGGCTGGAAAGTAGACGACCATGTAACAGGTGTGATAAGGGAAGTCCTGCTGTTGGTTTTTTTCTTTTGGGTTTTTTTTTTTGGGGGGTGAGAGGGGAGGTTGAACCCTCAATTTCTCACTGAACGAGGGTTTGTATACCACTTATCCAAGTGTCCCCCTCCCCATGTTAGCACCTAACTGTCATTTTCACATTTTAATGCAGTCACGCCCCATTACCACTTTTCCAAGTAATTTTCTTCCCACTCAAATTAGCATCTACTGTCATTTTCATATTTTAATGCATTCACCCCCACCCCTCCAGCCACAGCCAACTATAAGGAAACAAGGCATGACTAATGGTGGGGCAAGTTACATTATCCAATAAATTTATACATTACTGAAAATTAGTGGAAGCAATTAGAAATAAATCAAACACGAGAGTCAAGAGTACATGATAGTTAGTTACCTGACCAAAAGGACCAAATAGCTGTCTAAGATCTTTTTCGGTTGCCTCAAACGGCACATTTCTTACTATTAATTTTGTTGAACTTTGGTCATTATCAGCTTTGCTAAGAACTTTCTGATCATTCTTCGCATGGCAAAGTTGTAAAATCAAGGCATGGCCATCTAGAACAGTTCCCTGCAACAAATTCCAAAAGCTGATAAACCTAAACAAATCATGGAACAACCTGCTGAAAAGACGACTAGGGCAAAGCAAATTATTACCTGTAAATCCCTGCAAACACTGGCTGCTGTGTCAACAGAATCAAACTCCAAAAATCCAAAACCCATTGAAACATTCTTCCCATTCTTCAAATGCTTCTTTATCTGAAGACAACAGTAATTATTAGTGAACACAAGTAACAAGCTCACAACCAAAAGCACACCGACATATAAGAAGAGAGTGAACAGAAGTAACAAGCTCACAACCAAAAGCACACCAACACATAAGAAGAGAGTCCAGAGTTCTCACCCTGACACTTAAAATTTTTCCTTCCTTCATGTTTTCACTAATATGCTTCCTCAAAATTTCATCAGTTGTCTTGAAATTGAGGTTCTTGACAAAAAGCGATCGGGACTGAAATGAAA
Organism: Talinum fruticosum; assembly: GCA_021018815.1. Classification (NCBI taxonomy): domain Eukaryota; kingdom Viridiplantae; phylum Streptophyta; class Magnoliopsida; order Caryophyllales; family Talinaceae; genus Talinum; species Talinum fruticosum. The sequence goes on from JAITYX010000011.1 coordinate 7,560,899, forward strand.
TGGAAACGATGAGAGATACAATTCATTAAGGAAAAACACAATATAAGCCACAAAAGCGCTGCAGCCAAAACTTAAATCCCCCACAGTTGCAAACAGGACCATATACTATTTCAACATGTCACCACAAGAATACCACAGTAGAAAATGGAAGTAACAATACAATACATGCATAGAACTAACAACAACACACCTTAAGAAAATAGAAAAATGATGATAGAGGTTTGTCTTTAGTGCAACTTCAAGGTTTATAGGGATTCAAGCCAGGTGGTGAAGTAAAGAATTGCCTTGGAAGATGGAAGTAACAACACAATACAAATGCATAAGAGTAATAATCACACAGCTAATGAAAACGGAGTGTTGGTCAAGAAGGTTTATTCTAACTTATATACACAAATTCATGGTGAGCATGACACGCTCATTGCATTGGAAAAATAAAAGAACTACCTTAGGGTTTACTACAACAAAAAGTCTCCACTTCAACTTACAAGTAGTGTAGGACACCTAAGCACACTGCAATGTCATACAGTTGGCTTACGTACACAAAAGTCCACTAGATGGTTGTCGAGATGGGATACTGCAGAGGATGTGTGCCCACAAGAAAATAGTAACTAAGGCTGAGAGAAGGATCAGAAATGAAACCATATTATCAGATGTGGCAGGTAGTGAGGCCTAGATGGTTTGGACGTATTAAGAGAGACATCAGGTCCCACAGAGGTTACAAAGAATCCATACAATAACAATTGAAGCAGAGAGAGAAGAATGCAGGACACGTGGGCTCCTTAGTGAATCACGGTTTTACTAGGAGTTTTGAAGAGTTTGTGATGAATATAAAATAGTAATTGGAGTAGGAAGAAAAACTTTTAGACTAGGAGGAAAAGCCATTAGACGACAGGAACTAGAGATAGAAACTTAGGAAGTCCATCTATGGTCGGTAAGAAATCCACCATAACAGCCATGAATCCATATCGTCCATAAAACTGTAAAATTTGCTAGATAATTCTGATTTTATTCTATGTTCGTAAATTTGTGGTAAGAACGCTTATTTAGGCTTCATGTGATGCGTTGAAGAGGTGTTTCTTCTTTTTAGCTTTTTCCATTTTTAAAAAAAAAAAGGAAAACAAGAAGCCGCCCTCCAAGTGAGCTCATAGAGTTTGAAGCAAACCAAGAGGCTCCCAAGCAACTAAAAGCTAGTTTCCCGAGAGCTCCAGCGAAATTACAGTGAAGCAACAAGTTGTCTATAGATCCTAAATCCAAATCCCCTTTCCACATGGAGCATTTATTCACTAAGATCCAGCCACTCTTTTCTAGAATAAGTTAAGATATTCCAAGGTGAAAGTTCCCAAACAAAAAATGAAACTTTTAATGGAGATAAAGACTTCCAGAAAAGTTTCTACTAAAGACACTGAATGAATGGGGAAAGAGAAGACTGAAGCTTCAGATAATAAGAATTGATTGTAAGAATTCCATGAAAGTTGATATTCCTATCCGACCGCATCAAGTCCTGATGAGTAATCTCATTCAATTTGCTGAGAAAACTAACAAGAGTGTCATCATTGACAAAAGAAAAAGACAAAAATCGGCGACCAGATGCAAGAGCCCTGTGGCCACAATAATCAAAGCACCTTCATACCTTGCGAGAACAAAAATGGAAAAGAACATGCTGCTAAGAAAGCACCTTCATACCAACAATCATGCCAGAAAAAAGATAAAGAACCATTACCATCCTCAAAAGATAATTAGGGACAGAATTTTCCCATCCTTAAGATATGTACCTCCAAAGATTTCACAGACACCATTCAGTTTGAAAAAATACCAAGCAAAACCATCCTCAATATATTTGCTGCTAACAACTTTTCTCCAAGGATTAACCTTTGCATTAAACTCTCCACAAGAACGAGGCAACGAAAGCCTCACGGAAGAGCCTCAAGTCCCCCCCTCCCTAACCCACTAAACCACCATTTTGACATTGGATGTTTTTGTACTATTGCATATCACAAGATGATACTTGGAATGACTCCCAAAAGAAACAAAAGGAAATTTCCAACTTAGTAGCCACGAGAAGATGGCAAGGGAAAGAAAGTTACCATGCTCAAACCTATCTAACCGAACACTCGGGTATAACTCTCTATCTCTCCATGGTTTTTATTTCAAGTCATTCTAAGTGTTTAAGAAGTTTAACTTTAAGTTTTCAATATTGTCCGACGCACTTCGAAACCATCTCATGAGTAGAACGCACTTAACCGGGTTTTTGACCCACTCGGACATAACTCGGAAAGATGGCATGTGTCTCGGAAAGATGGCATGTGTCTCGGAAAGATGGCATGAGTAAATAATTTCACAAACACTTCATATTCTAAGTACTCGACTTATTGTTCTAACTGAAATTGAATTACTGCATTAATTCTATCTTCCAAGTCGGTTTTACTAAATGAAATTATTTACCCGATCAAGTATTTGCATACCGATTATTTTATCTTAACAACTTGATCATTTAGAAGATTAACTCAAGATGAAATTTGAACCTATTGAATATTAGACGCGGAAAATTCCATTTGTTCAGGCCAAAGATAATTAAGTGTTTAATTATTTTGAATTAATTATTATCTTTGCCTAATCTTGAACCAAAGTATCTTTAAACTTTTGAGTATCACTTTGATTTACTTTTGCGGGTTGATTAAAACATTTTATCTTGATTTGAAAAGCAAAAGTAATCAGCTTCTTACCCAACACCCAGCAGACACAAAAACACCTTTTCTCGGACAAGGCTTAGACACCATGTCGGGATTGTTTGTTACCAAATCCGATAAATTTCAACTTTGAGTCTACCGGTTGTTTCCACCACCCCGCATTCAGTCTCAACCAGTGGGATGAAATACTTTTCGAACCAAGGACCACCGCACAACATTCACTTTGCAACGACTACGAGTGACTCATACTAGACTAGCCATTACAACGGCTAATGAAGTTCATAGTGCAGAACCAATTTCAACGGCTACTCGCCTTGTTGTGTATAAATAGATGCTACTTTGCCTTGCTGTGTATAAATAGAAGGCTCTCCGAAGATTGCTGAATTCATTACCTAACACTCACTCAGTGCTTACTCTCTCGATCTTCAACTTACAACTCCAATTATATAATTCTTACTTTATGAGTTGTAAAGAGAAAAGTCTTGTAATCTCTCTTATACTTTCATTTCTCTGTCAAGTCCCTTGACGGTAAAGGTTAACTCAATTCAGTTGTCCCCTATTGTCCCATATCCGTAAAGGCTACCTCGGTTAGGAAGTATGTATTAGATCGGATAAAGGAGTTTTCCTAGTCTATGAAAACTTGTAATAGAATTGTTTAAGGAAGCAATTCTATAAAGAGTCTTGTAATTGAGGATTCAAACAAATCTTTATCACCCTATTTACCCCCAGGGTGACTTAACCTCTCCAAGAACAAACCTTCACTAACCTGCACCCCCGGGGCTAGTTTTCACCAAGATACCAAACTGGTAATCTCTATGACATAGGGAAAATAAACAAATTCAAGAATCTTTCTTTCCCAATATTGAAGTTGAACATATTTTTTTCTAAAAAAAAAAAAAAAAGCTCATAGTCAATGCAAAAGAAAGGCAAAGAATTACACTACAAATGATGCACGATGGATGAGTCAATCATGTAACATGAGGGGAAAAAACTAAAGCACACAACAAAGAATATAGTGCATCCAACCTCAACTCTATCAGGATCAATTTCAGATTGGAGATATCCATCAACTTGCTGCCCCAATTGAACCTTCATAGCTTCTTTTTCCCCAACAATGATTTCGCTCTTGGAGTCATCATTAGATGCCAGATCTTGACTAAGAATATTGCTGGGAGCCCATTCCAAATACAGTGGAGCATCTCTAGAAGCAGGCCCAAAAATAAAGGAAAACAACAGAAAGGATATGAGTAACAGCATTACTGCAAACAGCTAAACAAACAATGACATGATGAGGCTAGTGGGTGAACCGTGATAGACTAGTGAGGCGCTTTCAAGGGCTTAAACTTGTTTCTGATAAATTCTGCCGGAACTGGTTCATCCCAGAGGTCCACTAACAAGATAACATCTACACTAGAATTGTCATTACCTATATAGACTAATAGGCACATAGACCGATAGAGTGAGTTAGTGGCACAAAAGATTTATTGGTTGGCCGGACAAACATGAGAGAGCACTTTATACTATGATACTTGATATTCCAACAAGTTGATTTATGTACTTAGCTCCTCTTTGGATTTTCAGAAACAAAGACTTCCATGGAAATCCCTTGAATGATATACAATAAGACTTAAATTTACTAAGTTTCATTCTTCAGGAGGAAGGCTAATCCTCTTAGCTATAATCCTCTTTGTTCACTGTGCATATTGAAAATATGGCATCTAAAAAGGCGAGCTGCAACAGCTGAAACAACGATAATAGAAAACTCAGGGTGCAACTTACTTGTAACGCTTGTAAGCCAGGCCTCTAAACGCTGCTCGAGCTTCAGCTGGTTCGAGAAAGATCACCTAGGATGCATAAAAAGGCACCAATCAATAAGGGCCGGAACTGAAATCAGCAAGCTTAACAATCACGCTATAGTGTACTGCACTGCAAAAAATTATTATAAGACAAAATTTAACAAGATTCAAAGATGTACATTATCCATAGCATTTCAACAATCATCTACACTAGGTCAACTAATGTCCATCCCACAGAAGGACTATACACATGTAACATGGAGACAATCCACAAATAAAAAGAATGGCAAAAGTTTCCATTATCTCAAAAGTAGAGACTCCTGATAAGATTATCCTTCAAGCGTTGAAGAGATGTCTCCACTCCCTCAAAGCCTCTTCCATTTCTCTCACACCAAACGCTCCAAAAAATGACCTATGAGAAACCACACCCTCGCGCAAGCACTAAAAACTTCCAATGCAGCAACATTCTCTGTTTCATAGTCCTAAATAATGACCTTATTTTCCAAAGGGGCACGCAGGCTAACTGAAGCACTCAAAACTCCAACAGGAATATGAAGCCTAATGGAAAGTCCCTCTACTCAAATGCGTAAGAACATATGCAAAACCCACCTCCCCCACCCCCCCAAAAAACCACAAGGCAGAGGATTCTTCTCTGGGATAAAAAGAGAAATAAATTGGAACAAACTGTCAACATTAGGTACAAACATTCAAACAGTTAAAGGTTTGCTTAAAAACAAACATTGAAGTAACGTACCAAGGCCAATGTTCTTGTTGGAGGAAGAATAATTTTGTCAAGACTCCCAAATTTGCCAAACATTTTAGAGAGTTCACTCTCTGTTGAACTGAATGGCAAGTTCTTGACTAATAGTACATGGTTGCTTCTTTTAACACTTTTAGAGTTTCCAGAAGCAAATTCCTCCAAGGAAGCCACATTTACTCCAGCATTTGTTAGAGCCTTCTTTGTCTCCGCAATAATTTGAGTTTCTCCAAGAGCAATGCGTACAGCAAGGTCATCAGCTTCACGATCTAGAAAGTCACTCTTACTGACCCCATATTTTCTAGCCAGATTTTCAACAACCTGAAAACAATTGGAGCGACTGATTACAGATCAACTGTACATTTGTCACCTTAGCAGACAAAAACACATAACGTCAATCAAGCACAACCATATATTATAAACAGTTTTTTAGTAAGAAATGCATATCCTGTCTTTTAATTAACACAAACTCAAAAAAAATCACACATACACAAAATTTTAAGTGAAACTACTATCATGCAGTGAAAATAAGTGAAAAAGGAAGTGACCAATGAATTCCTCTCCTAAAGACATATGGAACACCTTAGTATATGAAAATCTATTGTTTAAGCATGTCGTTAAGAATCTTTCCTTTAGAGGCACACCTACTTAGTCTGCTTCTGCTGGACTTTTAAAGGACAAAATGGAATCCAAACAGGCCGCAGACTGGAGCCAGAACTGCCACAGCTCAGATTCTGGAAAATTCACAGGGAATTCAAGACCTCCAAATGACTTAATTATTGGCTTGAAATGTTCCTTATTATTTATCATAATTTTCAGCCAAGTTTGAGAGCCATTACTTTTGTGCATTATTTTTGGTAAATTTTTGAAGTAACTTGCCGTTTTAGTCTTAGTTTAAAAAGCATGCCCGCGCGCAAAAGCCCGGGCGCGCAGCTGTGGGCTTCTTAGGGGGTCATGAGCAGCCCCTCCAAAAAGCCCACCGAAGCGCGTGTTTTCTAGGCTTTTTGCCAGGGCGTGTTTAGGGTTGGAGAGCGGCCTTTATGGATTTCCATTGGTTTGATTTTGAAAAAGGGCTTATACTTACCTAGAGCCGCGTGCCTGAATTACTTGTTGGAGACCCCACACCATCGTGCCAAGTGAACCAGGCAGAAACCCTAACTTTCATGCGAGACCTTCCTTCCTCCTTCATCCTCCTCGGCTCCATCCTTCCGGCGACTCCCTTGGCATTTTCCGGCGCCTCCCTTGGCGATTTCCAATGCCGACCTGCTTGCCGACTGGCAGGTATGCTCCTCCTTTCTTCTTCTTCTTTTTCTTTTTCCTTTTCCTTCTTCTTTTTCCTTTTCCTTCTTTTTTTTTTTCTTTTTCCTTTTCCCTCCTTTCTTATTCTGTTTCCATTTTCCTCTTCCTTCTTCTTCTTCTTTTTCTCTTCCATCTTCTACTCGGGCTCTTCTTTTTCTTCCTCTGGTTTCGGGCTCTTCTAGCTGCTTCTTTTAATTTGTTTTCTGTGTTTCCCTTTTTTCTGTGTTATGACTTATTAGTCAGTCAGTTTTTTTGACTGATCTCTTCTTCTTTTCTCTCTCTCTCTGTTTTGTTTTTTTTTTTTTTTGGTCTCCATGTCAGTGAGTCATTCACGCCATAAGTAGATAATATAAAGTTAATCTAAGGTTTTAGTGACCTAAGTGCTTGAGTGTGACTTTGGGATGAGGAACAGGAAGGGAACCAATTGTCACAGCGACAAAAAAAAAAAAAAGAGCAAGAGAGCCTAAGGACATCATCAGAATGGCCATAATTGCATTGCTCCAAACTCCAGGTCAGATGGTCAGTTGGTCAGCTCAACCAGTGCAATCCCCTACATTGTGAAGGTTGATCAGTCATTCCAGGAGAAAGAAGGAGCCCCAAATTTCATCCCTCCTTCTAGATTAATGTCTTAGCTTTCCAACAAGACCAGTAGCACATCATTTGGAACTCAACTGTTTCAAAACAGTGCATAATTGGAGCCAGTTTGAGCTACTCACTCAATCTTGGTGCAAGAAGAGACCAACCCTTTGGCTTGAGTTCGGAGACTTTAGGCCACCAAAATGTGCCTAAATATTTATCAAATGACATGCCTAAAGTTGGTGTCAGGCTGATTCCTAAGTTGCTATTATCAAGCCCAAGTTGACACAAAACATCCTTTTGTCCAACCGTCAAGGCCACTTGCAGCAGAAATCTTTTGGGAGTCCTAGAAAGGCTTGCAACTTGCTGCTCAAGCTTAAAGTGGGATTAAACAGTGATCAAACAGGCTGCCGCCTCAGTTACTTCCTTGGTTCTCTTATTGAGGTGTCAAGTTCCCATTAGTTTTCAGATTTTTCTATGTTTTCTCTATTTCTCTTCTTTTTGCATTTTATGTTTTTCTTTTTGCTGACCAGCAAATTGCCTTAGCTTGTATTAGTGGAGGGGAGTATATAAGCCCCCTTACCCCTTTGTAATGGTAAGATTTGATGAATCATGAAAAGCTTATGCTTTGTTTGTGAGTGTTTTTAAACTCTCAACTTCAAGAGTAGATTCTCTTGAGCCAAATTCCTACTTGTTGTATCTTGGGTTGGCTAACTCGAGTGGCATTCTTCTAGGCCGCATCAGCTCATTTAGGTGGTGTTTTTGTATCCTAAATGATCTAACGAGATCAGCCATGTCATGCTTAGCTTGAGGTGTTTCTATATCAAGGTAAACTCACTTGATCATCCCTTTTAATTTTTAGTTTATCCTTGCTCAGTTTCAGCCGTTACTCCTTGCACTCTCATTCTTTCCCAACCCTATGAGGTTACATACATCATCGCAGATTGTGTATCAGTGCAAAATACACTACAAGCAATGTGCTTAAGCATAATGAACCAACTATGTTTGTTCTCTCATCCAGTGTTTTCATGTTCATTAAATATGCACTCCCTCGCATATATAGATAACACCAGCATATTAATGATATAATTAAAACACTTTTCAATCACCATACAATCCCCTAGTTGAGCACCCGTAGGGAACCTTGACTCAAAAGCCAGTCAAACACCATAGTAGCATCTCGGACTCAAAACCTAGTAAACAATGCAATAAGACGTAAATTCAAAATGAAGTGAAGATTATAGTAATGTCCATACCAATGTCAATAATATACTCCCCAAAATACAAAAGAATCCTTGGCATTTTGCATAGTAACACAAAGGCAAGCATCAAAAACAAAACACAGACAAATGAGATTAATAGAATCCTAGACACAAGGTGACTCAAGACTGAGAACATAAGCAAAAAAGATTGAACGGTTATCAAAAATTAACAATTATGCAATATCTACCATATTGGAAAAGAAAATCTCCGTTTAGACCAAAATCTAAAAAACGTTTTCAGATTGAAAGCAAACAAAGGAAAAATACAGGTATGGAAAATGAAACATACAGTGTCAGACCGCATAAACAAACTATTCCATGCTCGAGTATTGCCACCTGCTTCCGATGCCTTTCTCTCTTCCTCCCTCTTCTGCTTAAACGTTTTGGCTTTCCCCTCGGATATGTGACTTATGAAAGGAAAACAGATAAATTTAAGAATAAGTTTGCCATCCATGGATGGTGATCCACAAAAGACTACTAGTATTTAAATACAAACAAAACCAATTCAACACCGAACATAAGCTTACTCTTGATTCTGAGAAGCATGTTTTGCTTTTGCTGGAAGGATATGCAATAACCTGCCTTGGAAAATTGAATAGTCCAGTTCTTCTAATGCCCTGATGATACAAAACATCCGATACTCAAGTAAAAAGTTCAAATGGCTAAACAAGAAGTTCCCACACCATAATAAAGTAAATACTAACTACTAATCTTCACATCTTATATAATCTGCAAGCCTTCAACCAGGACAGACATAAAAATCTTGCCACTTTCTTCCATAGCAGAAATTTACTCTTTGACCTCATATAGTTTATAAGGAAAATTCCTTCAGAGGCATGTCATTTAAAGGTCATACTTTTAAGAGAAGGTAATTAGGATGAAAAGGATCCCGTAACATTTCTCAAGGTAAGAGAAAGTTAGAAGCTACATTTTACTTTCTACAATGAAAATGCTCTCCCAAATTTGATGGTGCTTTCTATAAGTAGACATTTGGAATGTTGAAGTTCCAAAGTTGAAATGAAAACAAGATCGAAAGTATCGCAATTCTCAAATTTGTTATATATATATAAGGGAGACTCAAATACGATGTTGGAATTGGGAATGCAAGCCTTTGAATCCCTCTTATCCTCAAGGTAATGGAAGTTGGGAGGTGAAACCTCCCGCTCGTTAATAAACTACTTAGTTCCCTCACTAATCAATAAGAGAAAACAAGAAATTAAATCTGAGGCCAATTTCAACAAATTTGCAACATGTAATTCTAAACATCATTCAAGCTCCTTTAACAAATCTTTTATTTGACCTAAATATCTTACTTAGCTCTATTTCCACAATTACTTGTTCATAACTACCTCCATACTCTACCCTTGATATCAGTCAAGAAGTTTTATCCCACAAAATTTGCTCATAAAAGTTGTTATCTACACAGCGTTTACAAATGAGTATCAGATTACATGTCAAAATAAACGGCAGAATGAAGTTAGAATGAGTTACCTAGCAGCAGCTTCTGGAGCACTGTAAAGAACATAAGCATAACCCTTGGACCGCTTTGTCTCTTTATCAACAACTAGATGACACTCTACAATTTTTCCAAACTTACTGAAGAGCTCAGCCAATTCATCCTCACTGTCAAATATGCAATGCTTAATAAAGTTAGAATCATAAGATGTAAAGAGAACAGGCAACAGATTACTAGCATAATTAACAGGGAAACCAGTCAAGAATGTCATACGTTGCAGCATATGGAAGATTTCGGACAAAAAGCCGACCAGTCTGAAACTCCTCATTTGCGTCTTTCATCAATTCATCTCCAGATTGATCAGAATGACCTTCTTGTTGATCCTTCTCAGAAACGGTGTGTTCCTCAACATCTTGCTCAGCTAGATTCGCTTGAGCATTATCATCATCCTCACTGTCATCACCCTCACTTGAATCAGTCCCATTGTCATTATTATCACTATCTGAATCTGACAAGTCTTTTTTTATTCTACTTTTAAAGTAATCCATATCAGATACAACATCTTCCCAGGCCACATTCTGTGACTTTGCCGGCTTTTCGTCATGCAATCCAGCCTCTTGTTGAACACTTTTATTTGCATTGAGCTCTTTTACTGATTTTCCATTTTCTTGTTTTTTGATGAGTGATTTTCCATTTTCTCGTTCCAACTGAGTCAGTTCCCCACTAACTTTGATAGTTTGGTCAGGTGTGGGAGTTGCCAGATCATTTTCCCACAATTTTGATTTACTTCGTGGCTGCATAACCTGAAGAAATTCTTGAAGTTTAGGATCATCAATCTCGTTAGTTATGTTGGCATTCTTCTTGTCTACATTAGTCTTGCCACCAGAAACTATGTTTTCCTTTTTGGTCAATTCCTCTTCTTTCTCCTTAGAATACCGACTCCATGGACGAGGAATGCTTGGATCCCCAACTCTCCGAGCAACCTGACAGCATAAAACAGAAACTATTAAGCACATCTCCAAATAAAATAAAAAATATTTTAAGATGATGATGATTATAATTGCGGCAACCACTTTGCTACAATAGCATTTAGATTTAGAGATGAAAAATTGTATAGCCCCAATCTGCTAAATAAAAATAATAATAATAAGTAGGCAATTTTCTCTATACCCTCCATAAGGTCAGCTCCTAAAAGTGGTGGACTAGAAATTAGACAACAGTGTCCTTTTGAACTTCCTTTTGATATTAATTAATTAATTTTTACAAGTGTCCCCTTTAAAATTTTCATTGAAAATTAAAAATTTTCATTGAAAATTAAAAATTTAAGATTTTTTCTGCAACTACTGGCCTTGCTGAAAAGGTGGAACCAATCCTGCCTCCTAGGACCTTGGAAGCAAAGCAACAATCAATCCATACCAGTGGTAGTTGTCAACACAAAACTATTATGCAAACATGATTAGTCAAACTTATCTTCTCACAAGTTAACATCACCTCACGAGTTTTCCATGTTCATTGATAAGAGTATATCCACCATCAACAATTTACCATTTGAAATATAATGAACAAAAAAATTAACAAAAACAATTTAATCACAATGTTAATCGCTTTTTCTCATACTTCTATAATCCTTCCTTTCTATAACACTTTTTTTTTCTTACTCTCATTGAAATAAGGCAGCATACGCAAACGTTCTAACAAATTAACGTGATCATGGGAATCATCATGTTGTCTAAAAACCAAGCACATTCAACAGCATGATCACATAACTGCACCACATACATTGACAAGTTCAGGAGAGAAACACTTGTTCAAATACAACGTGATCATGGGAATCATCATTTTGTCTAAAAAGACGACAATGATTGAATACACACAATACTATGAAAATTCCCGCCGATAATCAATGATCTTAATCATTTCCCACCTCCAAAAATCCCAAACAAATTCCAGTCCAAATAATAACGGGCCTCATTTTCAACCTTAAAAAGAGACATCAACCCTAGACGTGAGGAACGGACTCTGAAATTCACTCTGCCGTAATTACAGTAAATGAAAATGATACTCCATCTTTATGTCAAAGGTGCCATCTTATGCGATCATGTGTGTAACAAAAACTGAGTGTCAAAGTTTTCCTTTCACTTGTCTCACTTTTCTAGCTAATGAAGCTTTCCAAACTCAAAAACAAAGGCCTGAATATTATAACGAACCTCACAAATGATCCTTGAAGTATCCAAATAAGACTTGTTGAAGTATCTAACAGCTTCTTCGGCTTCTTGCTCAGTGCGGTACCCAATAAAAGCGAACCGCCTGCTCTTCCCATCTCTGATAATTTACAATCAATCAATTAGCTTTGCACAAAATAAACCAAACCATGGCAATTCAAACAAAAGAGAGAGAAAAACTTTTTAAAAAAGGAAACATGGGAAAAGGAGCATGTGGAGAGAAATAACATGGTACGCATGAGTTTGGCATCGGTGACCTCCCTGTCTGAGAGAAATGCTCTTTTAGACGATCCTCCTTCACATATTGGGGTAAATTCTTGACCAAAATTCGAGACCTACCCAATAACGAATCAATCAAAGATGATACTTCCCCTAGTATAAAAGAGAATTGCTTGAGAGCAGAAAAAAAGGGAATAGAGGAACATACATTTGCGGATTCAATTGAAGTTTCAATAGCAGGGTGTGTAAGGGTGGTGGCTGCAAGTGACGAAAGAGAAAACTACAGACAGAAACAAGAAATTTGTTATCTCTTCTTTCAAACAATGGTGGACTTCAGTGGCAGATCCAGGATTTATATCGAGTGGTGTCAAGGTCGGAAAAAAATTATATTTGTAAAATAAAATTTTTAAAAAATATTATTAAAATTGATTTTTTTAGATTCGACGCACTAAAAATAAAATTAAATAACTAATACATTATAATTGTAAAATAAAATTATTTGGATGATAATGTGAAATCGGTTTTCTATCTGCGAGATCCAATGGAAGATCACTCAAGTTAATACCACTTCTCCCTAAAGAAGGGGGAGTATTTGGCTCATATGGTGGTAGTTGAGTACTATCTTTATCATTCTCTTGATTCAAACATGAATTTTGGGATCCAGAGCTCGATGGGAGAGATGATTCCCTAGACACCTTCTAGAAAAATCTATGCATTTCCAACTACAAAAACTGAAATTAATTAAGATTGAAGAATCATATAATTCATAACTTCACAAACTCAAAATCAAAATTGCATTCCAAATTGCATTCTATAAAGTCTTACATATGATTATTTTACAAGCTCAAAATTACTCAATTTGAGTCAAAATTGCATTAAATTACTCAATTTCAATCAAAATTACATTGTTCTTCACAAACTCAAAATAATTCGAATCGAAATTGCATTCTTCTTCACAAACTCAAGATTACATTTCATTACGTAACTTATGGCTCTATCCAACCACAATATCAAATTAAACAATCAAACAAAACAATCCTTAATTACAATCTATAAAAATCTAAAACAACACTTAATTCACAAACCTAAATTCAATCAAACAAAAATATGCCATGAAGTGAAAGAATTCAATTCAAAAAATAAATCTTAATATTAAATTTTAATGAGAATTAGATTAATTACCTAGTGGAGCAACCAAGGGAGTCTCTCCACGGCTGAGGGCGGCGCCGGCGCCTCAAGAGCACCAGCAGCAAGGCGTTGGGTGCCGAGTAGAGCACCAGCAGCAGCAAGCAAGGCAGTGGCAACCAGCAGCAACGCAGGGAGGAGCGAGCGCGAGCAGAGCACCAGCAGAAACCAGCAGGAAGCAAAGCGCAGGGGAGAGAGAGAAGCAGCCGGCGTTGGGTGCCGGTGGCCGGCCGGTTGGTGCAGGGAGAGCCTGGAGAGGGAGGAGGAGAGCGCAGCGGGAGTGGGGTGGGTACTAGCTAGGGTTTGGGTTGTCGAGAGTAGAGAGGCAAAATAAATTTTTGATACAAACGTCACTTTAAAAAAAATTGCACGTGAAGGAAAAAGAGGTTCCGCTGGGACTCGAACACGGAACACTTGCAACGCCTCCACAAGCTGCTCCAAGTTTTTTTTTAAAAAATAAAAGAAGGTAAGTACATCAACATTAAGTAGCTCTTCTCGCAAGCGTTTTACTCGTGTTGTCCTCCATGAGTATGGAGAGGAGAGGAAGGGGAGAAGGAAAACTAAACTAGCACGAACGAGAGACAAGTATTAAGCCCGGATCTCGCAGCCCTAATCCGTCGCTCTGTTCCCTTCTCTCGTATGTATGCTCGAATGACAACCTTTCGCATTGACTAAGGTAGCTCCAAATGTCTTGGATCAACGTGTGAATCTCCCACGGGATTTGAATTTCACCTTTAATGGCCCAAATAACTGTGAGGTTATCCCCTTCAAGTACCAAGTGATGGTGGCTCGTACGAACGGCCGCTCCGATACCGTTTCTCATAGCCGATGTCTCGACCACCAAGCACCGAGGCCCGACCTGTGTACGATGCTCCAGCTTGTAAGAACCTCCCATCCCAACTTCGATAACAAATCCGGTTGCTGCACCTAAAGAGGACCTAGACCCATCAAAATTGATTTTGACGAAGCCCTCTGGCGGTTTGCGCCAGAGAAACAAATATGGGCGAGCCGGTGAGGGTGGGAGGTGAAGGGGGTAATACCGGTGATCAGAGATATCCAACTTCTTCCGTGCACGCCATTCCGCCTGGGAAGCTTTGGCTCGAATACACGTGGCCTTGATGCTCGAAGGTACCATTCCTAACACAACTTCATTTCGCTCTTCCATATACTCCATAATAGATGAGCAAGCCGAATTAGTTGATGAGGCTTCTTCAAGTCCCTAAATAATTGAATGAGCTGGAACAGTGAGTTAGCCTGGCTCCGGCTAAGGTCTATATCGATCAACTTGTGAAGAAAAGCGGTTTTCCAGGTGTCTCGCACTCGGTTGCACTCGGGAAAAAAGTGATCGGTGGACTCATAGTTGTCCAGGCATAGGGGACATTGAGGCTGTATATTCAACCCCTAATCCTAAGGTTCTCCCTCATTGGAAAAGCCTTATGCCCTATTTGCCACAAAAACAATTTTAATTTTGACATCGGATCAAGCTTCCAAATCCAAGCAAAATCCCACCTCGGGCGGTTAAGATAGTGATCGTGTGCGATCCATGTGACTAATTTAGTGGTAAAATTACCACTACTAGAAACTCCCCAACAAACGGAATCCTCTATGTCATAAGAAGGAATGGGGATAGACAGGATCTTTTGACGAGATGTCACTGGGCAGCATTGATTGCGGAAGATCTAGATTCCACTCCTTGTCCTACGTGATACAATCACTTACTAAGGCGGAAAGGGGGAGGCAAAAGGAGCTATCATACAAGTCCTGAAGGCAAATGTTGCCACACCGGATATCCAACCAAAATTTTATTTTCTTACCATTCCCGATTTTCCAATGGAAGCAAGACTTAAATAGTTTTCTCTCCTCGAGGAGGCACTTCCGAGCCCACGAATCCGTAGCTTTAGCTTTTCTTGTGAAAAGGTCCTCCATGAGAGGGTATTTAGCACGCATAATCTTGCCCCAAAAATTACTTCCATCATATAGGTACTTCCATAGAAGTTTGCATAGGAATGCTTGATTGACGAGCGCTCATTTTCCCGAGACCTAGCCCTCCTAACTTCTTAAGAGCACAAATTTTATCCCATGCAACCATAGGTAGTCCCTTGTTTGCCTTGGAGTTTCTCCAAAAGAAATCTCTGTTAATTTTGTCTAACGAATGGGTAGTACTAGCCGGAAGCTTAAAGCTTTGCATAATGTGTGACTGGAGTGCTTCCGCATTCGATTGAATGAGAACCACTCGGCTCGCTTTGGATACCGATTTGGCTTTTCGGTTCCGCAATTTCGAATCCGCCCTTCTAATAAGGTTGTCAAATAACGATCCGATCGGCCTCCCCTTGAAGACAGGACAACCTAGGTATTTACCCAAAGAGTCCGAATGAGGTATATTAAACGAGTGAAGAAATCGATCTTCCGGTGGCCGCAGAGGTATTTTTCGAGAAGGTCAAGGATGATTTGTGAAAGTTGATGAGCCGACTCGATTGACGGCAGAATTCACTCAACGAGGTTATGAATCCTCAAACACGTCTCATAACTCCCTTTAAAAAACAGGAGGCTATCATCTACAAAAAGGAGACAAGGAATTTTATCCGCTTGCGGACAAATTTTGATGCCCACTCCCGATTTTGGCTTTTGAGTCAGATGATGAAGTCCGAATGAGAGGACTTCCATGCAGAGAATAAAGAGATATGGATATAATGGGTCTCCTTGTCGAAGCCTCGAGAAGGATGAAGGAAGTCGCACGTCTCGTCATTGACAATGATGGAATAAGTAACAGTCGAGATGCACTCCCGAATCCAGTTGATCCAAACATGATGAAAGTCAAGTTCCTTAAGACACGTAAGCACAAAGTCCCATTCGACTCGGTCATATGCTTTTTCCATGTCAAGCTTTAGTCCCATATAAGATTGCTTGCCTTTGATATTGCATAATTTGTTCACGATTTCGTGACTAAGCGAGTATGTTGTCATAGATGTCTTTACCCGGGACAAAGGCACTCGATATGGACTCCCAATTCTTTGGAGAACTGGTCTCAGCCTATTAACAAGGACTTTAGAGATAATCTTATAAAGATAGTTATATAGACTAATGGGTCTAAACCGTGCAGTAGAAGTAGGGAAGTAACTTTCGGAAAAAGAGCAATGAGTGTATGATTAACTTCCTTTAGAAGTTTACCATGCCGGAAGAAATCCATTAAACAGGAGATAATGTTGTTACCAATAATTTTCCAATGTTGTTGAAAAAGCCCGCCCGAACCCATCCGGTCCCGGAGCTTTAGCAGGATTCATTTGGAATATAGCCAGCTTAACTTCTTCGAGAGTAACAGTGAGCAAAGTAGCGCATTTTCACTGTTAGTGACCATTCTAGGCACATCAATTCTCGGAGGAGATCTGTTACCTCTATCTTGTGCTCGTGAACCTCCGAGAAAAATCTGCCACGAACTTCCTTTGAATATCCTTTGTGTCTTCCATCCATACCCCGATTCATCCTGTAGCCTTAAAATCTTCCTCTTATGTTTCTTAATAACACAAGCATCTATGGAAAATTTTGAAGTTCCTATCTACATGAGTAAGTCATTCTTTTCGATAGTACTTCCCCCAATATTTTTGATTGAAAAGGAGGAGCTTCTCTCTCGTCCGATGAGCCTATTGTGCCAATGCATTAATCTTAAATTGTAGGGATTGTCCAAAAGTCTTTCCTCTACTTGCATCAAGAGCGAGGAATTTTTTCAACTTTCGTGAGAAATTGTCGAAAGTGGTAGCCGCCCAAAGTTTAAGTTTTTCTTTAACATACTTGAGTTTTCGAACAAACGTTGGGGATCCCATCGAGTTGGTTTTCCATTGTTGATTGATGATCTTCGGTACCTCCCGATAAATGGACCAATTATTTTGGTATCTAAACTTACGTCGGCAACGATGATGGTCATTAGGAGAAGTATTCAGTAGCTCGTAGCTATGGTCCGAACAAGAGAATGGGCGGTGTGTCACCGTGCTATCTCGGGTAGAGATTGGTCCAGTCCTCTCGCACCATAGCCCTATCTAGCCTTTCAAAGATAAGATGACCTTTAATAAACTTTTTCCACGTAAAAATTCTGCCTATAACTGGAAGACTCTCGCCCTTAATCCCGGTTAAAAAGATCGCATTCTTTGAGTGTTACGAGAGAAAGCTTGTTACCTCCTACTTTCTCGTTGATACACTCCATTTCATTAAAGTCTCCAAGAATACACCATGGAAGGTTAATAATACAGTTGAGTTCCGAAAGGTGATTCCAAAATGCCTGGTTTGTCAAGCGCTTGTGCTGGCCCGTACATACTTGACACTATGCATTCCTTGTTAAGTTCCTTATCAACAACATGGAGATATATAGAACATTGATCTTTCAGAATGACTCGTTGTCGTTATATTCGATTATTCCGTAAAACCCATATACCCCCACAATGATTCGGAGCAAGAACAAAATCAAAGTGATCAAAACCTAGAGATGAGAGAATTCTCACAGAACTTTCAGTGTTGGTCAATGATTCTATAATAAACATGATGTCTGGTCTTAAGTTACGTTTCAAAAACGAAATCTCTTGTTTCACTTGGTATTTTTAGCACCTTGAACATTCCATGAAATAATCTTCATAAATAGTCACAAATTCCGCTCAACAACACACATTATTGAGACGAAGAGAGTATGTACAATAAAATAACTCCATCTTGCAGTCGCAAGGTTCGATCCCCTATGGGGTTGTGTCGAAGAAAAGGCCTCGAGAACTCTAGCCGGGGCTAGATTTCCACTCACCAACAAGAAAAAAAGAACAGAACTTATCCATAAATAATTCATACATAATTCAAATGCTAATACAATCCCACTACAACGATTAATCCTAGAGGTAACTCGCGGTGCCATTCGGGACTCTATCGGCTTCAACATTCCTTTCGACTACCCCGCTTCCGAAAGATCATACAAAACAAAACAACCCCCAAGCAACAGATACAAGCAGGATAAACCCAAGCATAGGCAAAAGAAGCCCATCCGTGACAGGAAACCACACCAAGCCGTAACGGAATAACCTATGTTCCATAATTATAATTGTAGAATCATACACAAAACATAGGGAATTGCTAAAAAAGTCTCGGATTTGGTCAAGCTGTCGTCATCGACTTTATGAATTCCAAGTGGGTTGCCCCACCCTGGCTTCCAGCCCATAACGGGGGTAACGCAACGAAGTAGGCGAGCCATCATAGAATTGAAGAAGACAAGAAAAAGAGGCAGAGTGGGTCGAAAAAT
Source organism: Talinum fruticosum (assembly GCA_021018815.1). Classification (NCBI taxonomy): domain Eukaryota; kingdom Viridiplantae; phylum Streptophyta; class Magnoliopsida; order Caryophyllales; family Talinaceae; genus Talinum; species Talinum fruticosum. The sequence continues at coordinate 7,579,627 of JAITYX010000011.1, forward strand.
AGATCCAAAACCCCCATAGCTCAAACTATTATTTTTATCACAATTCATATCACTTAAACCATAAACAAACACACCGACATTAATACAAGGACAAACAATCCTTAAAATCACGCACAGACAGATCATTAAGGCTACTAGAGTGAGAAAAATACACCGTAACACCGAAAATAAGCAAGGAAAAGAAGAGAGCACCCGAAAGATCCGTTACTCCAAAAGCATGAATAACAAGTGGCATCCCGTCATCGCTATAACAAATTCTAGGTCCCACAACGAATACACCGATTTCCATAGCCTACCAGACAAAACAATGAGCCCGGATCGATATGCAAATATCAACAACAACATCAATAGTTTCTAAAAAGGAAAAATACATAGATCGGGTTCTAACCGCTGAAACCCCGACCAAAGGATAGTAGCAGGATGGGGAACAAGGACAACATGCCAACAAGCAATGATCTCGTAGCCAAAAAGCAAAAGGGAGCAAGAAGGAGGGGATACATAAAGGTAGTTGTACCGCACAACGCAGGGAGTAAACAATAAACAAAAGCAAACAAGAAACTATCACATGTGTGACCCATAGAGGATAAAGAAAAAGCCGAACACTAATAACATTAACGAAGCTTATCGACAACCGAAGCTATTACATCAACCCGAGCAACAGAACATAAACCGTGACATAAAACATAAAGATCCAAAACAGACAAAGAATCGAAATCAAGGCAACAAATCCTAAGAACCAACAAGGAATGAAGAACCGAACTTGAAAAGGAGACACCCACAAGGGCAAACAAGGATCCACCCACCCATAACCTAAATAGCCAAAAACAACCCAACCCCAAGTACAAGGACAGATCATTCGAGCAGTTGATGAAGGAGAGGACAAGTCATCCTCTTCTTCTACAAGTTTGCGCTTCTTGGTTGTGTCTGTCCCAATAGACATAAGTAACCGAGTCTTCAAGAATAAGCAAATCAACATCACCAACATCATCCCCTTCCCTTCAAGAAAGTCCACCTCCATCTCCGAGTCCCTTAAGGAGCCTTGGGAAGTGGATTTGGTAGCCTCCAAGTCGGGGTGGGAGCCATGCAACCCTATACTTGGGCTGCCATGATCCACTCTTAGAAGGAGGGACTCATCAAGAGGGGAATTTACCGGTCGAGTAACATAACAAGCTCCAACATCACTATAATGGGCTTTCACCGCCGTAGATTGTGTAGCCTTTACTTCCAAATTAAGACATGCGGAATGCACACCACTCGCCGACTTGCTTTCCCCACAAAGAGTAACTCGGGCTGGCATGCGGAGAAGCAACAGATGAAGTGTTTTTAAAGGTAGGAGGAACCGAGGGCTTACTTCTTTTCCTCGGGTGACTATGATCCACTTGTCAGTATGGTCGAAGTAAGATTGGAACTCACATCCCCGAGGAAACAATACATTTACCTTTTTCGGATAAGGATAACCCATCCCCATTAAACTTTTCCACCACAACCTCAATATTGTCATTAAGAGGTGCCTTAGGGCAAACATCAAGAACATGAGATTCGCACCCACATAAGGCGCAAACCTCATGTAGGCCTTCATAAGATAAAGGTAAGATAGAAGTATGCGAGTCATCTTTAACCACAATAGACCACCGAAGGGGCTGAGTGACATCAATGTTCACACGCACCTTAGCGAATCTTCCTTTTTGCCTAAGGAGAGTGAACTGGTCCAGTCTTATAACATCACCAACCATCCTAAGTAAATAGGACAGAGCACTTAGATTCCGTAATTCAAAGGGCGCTCTCGGGATGCGGATCCACTAATCCACCTTATGAATGGAGGTAGAGTAGGGGTCAAAGAAGGGGACCCAAGGTCTTAACACCAAATTTAGACCTTGAACGAACCAAGGTCCGTTGCACCATACGTAGCTCTTGTCATCTAAATTGGCAAATTGAAACATCACCCAAGCTTGACCAGCATCAACTTGACCTTTCACATACTTCTAGTCAAGCTTGGTTTTGTTTCGATGACCGCCAAAGGGAGAAAGTTTCCCAAGGTTTGCCTAACGGACATAAGGCTCTCATATTCTCAATAAAAGAGACAAGTAAAGTTAGTGTCGACACAACCCCACCCCCACTCGAAACCGAGGTAGGAACAGATGAATTAGGCTTTAACGAATTCCGGTAATCATTTCTAGTTCCTCGGCAACGAACACCGATTCTCGACTCAACCGGGGTAGATTGAACATCATGTTTACTCTCAAGATTGAACTTAATATTATCGGTAAAAGAAGACAAGGAGGTCCGAGAAGGGTTGCTCCGATGTAGATGCTCGCAGTCGACCAACATATCCGGAGCTAGAAGTTGAGGAGCATCACTAGTAGAGGGATTCTGGTGTGAATTATGTGGGAAGACATCGGGTCTAGAAGGGTTCTTTAAGGGGAGGCGGACATTCGGGAGTAGAGAACAGAGCAGAGGGGGCCAACGCAGCTCGGATAGCAAAAAGAGACGCAATGAACACATAAATAGGACTGGTCGAAGATCGAGTAAGATGAAGAACAACACATCCACCCCCGGTTACCCAACAAGTAACAAGTAATCAACCATAATAGGAATAGTAAAAAAACCCAAACAAACCCAATCAATGACCACAGTCGAGAGATAGACCAACATAGATCCATCTCTCAAGAACACAAAGAAAAAGATTCCGAACCACATCCAAACTAAAGGCACTTTCGACCCACAATTAAAGTTTAAACCATACTTACCTATCCTAGGTGACCACTATTGGGTTTAATCTCGCAGAAGACTCTAGAATACCACATGAAGAGACCAAATCGGGTGCTCGAGAGAAGCCTCAAGCGAAAAACGTTTCGGGCCAAACAAGTGACAACCTCGAGAAAGAGCGAACGAGGGGCGGCCATGGTTGGAACAGTTGTCCAAACAGATGAAATAGTGCCACTTAACATCATCAACAACCATCAACGGCCATCAGCGGCACATGCTTAGAGATGTGAAGCCACTGTTCACTAGAGATCGAGAACGCACAATCCGCGCGAACATCCTCCAAAAGGGTAAAATAACAAAGCAAAACCTTGTCGAGTGAAGGTTCAAGAAGGATCGAGAAGATCCTTCACCGATCCGAAAGCGTCCGAGAGATGGCCGGAGGGAGGAGAGAGATGAACGGCGGGCGAAGGGAGGAAAATCTGGGGTTCATTAGGGTTGGGAAGAGGGAGCATCGAGCTTCTCTCACTAGGGGGACATTTCTCTCTCTATCACGAGAGAATTAGTAAGCTACTCCAAAGTTAGCCTAGACACTATACCAACTTTCTTTTTCAAATTCCTTTGTTTTCAAATTTTACATATAAACTTTTTCTTAATATTAATTTTTTTTTCAAAGTCGAGTGGTGTCAAACGACACCAATCCTAATGAACTAGATCCGCCTCGGCGGACTTAAGAGTTGTATTTATGGATGCCGCTTCACATTCGAATCATAATCACCATTCACCAATCACCAAATAACATTACAATAATTCGCTCAAATCACAAATTTATATTTCACAAAATCAATCAAACGAAAAGATAATTACTACCATAATTCATTCAAAATTCTATAATTAAAAGTTAAAATTTTAAAATTGTAAACCCTAACCTTATTGTACAAAATGAACTTGCGAAGGAAATGTGTGTGTCCGGGAAAAAGCGAGCAAATGTTGACTTGGCCGTGGGAAAGGCGGCAGGGGTCGGTGATTTGACGCCGGTGAGTCACCGTAGACGAGTGGGAAGGACTTGGCTATGATTGAGGGAGTGGCCAATGACAGAGCGATTGAGATGATTAGAGCGACAAAGGAAAGAAATTGGCGTTTGAGCAGCAACGGCCAGCCATTGACTCTGCACCTGGGTAAGGAGGCAGGGGTTGAATGACATATTATTTTTCATATAGAAATTGATTGTGAATTTATTTTTCTACCGTTAATGAAAATTTTTGTTGGTGATTATTTGCGTATGTAAAGGTGTCTGCTAGGGATGATCGTGAGATATGCACGTGATGGATATAACTATACGCACACCCTATTTTCTCCACTCTTATATTCATACTCTCATCGGGTATTTCAAGTATATCGGATTTATTTGTATAGATGTTTAACAATTTTTTGATAATTAATACCCATTGGATACATTGTTTAATTTTATGTCTCAATAAATTCACAAACAAATTCCACCAAATGATTAATTTCAAAAGGATCATGTTGTTAGGGAAGAATTAAGTCTTAAATTTATAACCACAAGTGCACGACATAATTGTAACTAGCCGGTAAGCATGGGTCGTGTCCATAAGGAGTTGTGTTTGAAATATCAAAACTATTTTAAACTTTCGTCTAAGCGAATCAACACATATGAGATATATATGATGATTAAACTAACCTAGAAAGCAATAAAAATATACTCGAGGTTGTGATTTTATCGCTTAATAAACTAATCAATCAAGCCAAATCTAAACCTATCCAAGTTTATACAAGTATTTAGGAGTGGTCGATTGTACCATCAAAACCTACCCAAGCCACACTTTCGAGGGTTATCAATTAATCTAATTATTTTAACCACCTACTTTCGTGGGGTTATCCTAACTATATTATAAAAATAGCAACCTCGGACCTAGCTAGGATTCAAGCTATTTTCATGCCAAAATCCTAACTATTATCTTTACCCACACTAGCAAATTAACTTCACCTTTTAGTGATAGACCAACCACCTAAAAATATTAAACATATAGAAGGTAAGAGAAATACTCCCAAATACTAGAATAAACTAGGTAAGTTAAGGCTCATACAAGATTAATTAGCCATCAAAGAGGCTAATCACAACCAAAGCAACTCAAACTAACAACTAATTAACATGAAATATAATTAATCAAACAACTAAATTAATATAAAGATTGACTCAAACAACGTCATAAACTAACAAATTAAACTTAAACATAAAATTAAATAATTAAACTAACTACTAATAACATTAAAAGATAATAAAAATTGAACCTTTAAATTAAACTAAGCAAACTAGAGAAAAAGAAGAGACAAAAGGAAAGAAGTTACCAGGAATGAATCATACTAAAATTGAAAATTATCATAATAGAAAAATTGATACATACTGAATTAAATAATTAAAACTAAAATATAATATTAAATCTAAATTTACAAGAGGAAAACTAATCAAATCAAACTAAATTAACCCAAAAACTACACTAACCTACTGGTCGAAAGTTTTAAAAGATACCCCCATAAGTTCATAATGCCCCTGTAATTATATTTCAATTCCACCGCCTTTATCGAAGAATTCCCACTTACCATGATTTTTGCCCACTTAATTACTAAATATGCTAATTCTTAGGATTAAAAATCAATTGTGGGCTCTACTTGATTTTTTTTTTTTTGAAACGGGTAAGTAAATCAACTAAAGATAGCCCTTCTCGCAAGGGTTCTACCTAAGTTATCCTCCATGAGAATGGAGAGAAAGAGAGGGAGGATGAAAAATTAAACCAAGCATGAATGAGAAACAGCTTTAAGCCCGAATCCCGCAACCCAATCCGTAGCTTTGTTCCCTTCTCTCGTAAGTGTGTCGAAGGACAACCCTATTGCATTTACCGAGGAAGCACCAAGTATCTTGGATCAATGTATGAATTTCCCACGGGATCCGGATCTCTCCTTTGATGGCCTTAGTAACTATGAGGTTATCACCTTCCGTAACCAAATAATTGTATCTAGCACAAATTGCCGCTCTAACACCGTTTCTCATAGCTGTCGCTTCCGCAACTAGAACCGAAGCTTGTCCCGGATATGATGAACCAGCCTGTAAGAATCTCTCATCCCAACCTCCGATAACAAACCCGGCTGCCGCTCCCGAAGAAGATCTGGACCCGTCGAAGTTGATCTTAACATACCCCGGGTGGTTTATGCCAGCGAACAAAATGGGGAGAGTTGGTGATGCTAGACGTTGCAGCTGGGGAGGACCGGTGGGCAAGCACATCCAACTTGTTCCTTGCGCGCCACTCCGCCCAAGATGCTTTGGCACGAATACACGTGGCCGTAATGTTGAAAGTCCCATTTCGAACACAACTTTGTTTCTACTCTTCCGGATACTCCATAACGAGATGGACAAGACAGATCAGCTGATTGGGCTTCTTTAAATCTCTTATAAGTTGGATGACCTGATTGAGTGAGGTAACTCGACTTCGGCTAAGGTCAACCTCAAGCCACTTCTGTAAAAATGCGGTTCTCCAAGTATCTCTAGCATGGATGCATTGAGAGAACAGTGATCAGTGGACTCATAGAAGTCCAAGCATAGAGGACAATGAGGCTGCACATTCAACCCCTATGCACTAAATTCTCCCAGGTTGGTAGAGCATTATGCCCTATTTCCCATAAAAAAAAATCTTTAATTTCGGCATCGGATCAAGATTCCGGATCTAGGCAAATTCCCAATTCGGGCGGTTGAAACCTTGCTTATGCACATGCCACGTGGCGGATTTGGTAGTAAACTTTCCACTACTAGATAGTCCCCAAGCACACGTAATCCTCTATGTCGTGAACAAGAATGGGCACGAGATAAGATCTTTTGGCGGATATCACTCGGGCAACATAGATTGAAAAAGCTCTAAATTCCATTTCTTATTCTCGCAAGATAAAGTCGCTAACCTGGAGTAGAAAGGGGAATACGGTAAGAGTCTGTCATAAAACTCTTAAAGGCAAATATTACCACACCAAGTGTCCACCCAAAATTTTGCTCTATTACCATTCCTAATTTTCCAGTGGAGGCCAAATTTGAAGAGTTTTCGTTCCTCGAGGAGGCACTTCCAAGCCCAAGAATCCGAAGATTTAACTTTTCTTGAGAAAAGGTCCTCCGAGAGAGGATATTTAGTTCACATTATCTTACCCAAAAATTACTCCCATCGTACAAGTACTTCCATAGAAGTTTGCAAAGGAAAGCCTGGTTGACGGAGCTTGTTTTCTTGATACCCGACCGCCAAACTTCTTCTGGGCACAAATTTTATCCCAAGCAACCATAGGAAGACCCTTATTTGCCTCGGTATTTCTCCAAAAAAATCCCTATTAAGTTTATCCAATGAACTCGACCGTACTAGCCGGAGTTTGAAACTCAGTATAGTATGGGATGGAAGTGCTTCCAGATTTGATTGTATAAGAACCACGCTACCGCTTTGGATATCGAGTTGGCTTTCCAGCTTCGTAATTTAGCGTTCGCCCTTTTAAGAAAATCGTCAAATAAGGATCGGGCCGACCTCTCCTTAAAAACTGGACATCCCAAATATTTACCCAAAGAGTCCGAATTGGGTATGTTGAATATTGAGGAGATTGACCTTCCGGTGGCTGCAGAGGAATTCTTCAAAAAAGTCAAAGAAGATTTATAAAAATTGATAAGTTGACTCGATTGAAAGCGAGAATTCACTCAAGCAGATTTTGAACTTTCAAGCACGTTTCCCGACTCCCTTTAAAAATTTGTGGGCTCTACTGGATTGGAGAGAGAAAATGTGCACAACATTGGTGATTGGCCACAACATGGATTATAAGAATTCCTTGGATGAGGCCCGTGCTGGCGTGAAGGAAAACGGAGCGAAACCGTCCTCGAGCCACGCGTTAGCCTTGGAACCGGGCCGGAAAGTGGGTCGGATATAGTGGGTCGCTGGATTTCGAAATTTTAAAGCCCATTTTCTCAAATCTTACACTCATTTTGAACTCAAATCTCAAGACATGCTCGATTCAATTTATTACCTACAAAAGTAAGTGAAACAAATAAAAATTTTAAAATTTTATTATTTTACGAGTTAAAAACTAAGTAAATAAGGATATACATAACATAATATTTGGACTCGAACACATGTCTATTTAAGCTAGTTATAATAAATAATATTACAAACATTTTGTTAAATTTTAAGTTTATAAGTGAATAACCGAGTTGAATGTGATGAAATCATGTGAGTTATTTCCGCCATGTTTCATTTAGTATAAGTTGTAAGGAATTGGAAGGAGATGTAAAAAGATACGAGGAGCTGTAAGAAGTTGAAAGAAGATAGAAGGAATATAAAATATTTTATATGATTCGATAAAAGTATTTAAAGTATTCATATGTGCATTTTTATAAATATGTGCAATATATTTATATTTTTCTTTATAAATTTTACGTACTACAATAATAAAATTTATATATTTGTGATGCCAAATGCATATATGTCATGATTTGTTTTTTCAAGAAAAAAGAAATTACTATATATTTGATATTCATGTAAAGAGTTATTATAGATGAGATAAATAATTTTCATGTAATAGATAGTTAAAAATAACATTAATTTTACATGTTTGAAATAAATTTTCTCAACTAATAATTTAATTAGTTGAGAGCATTTAATAGTTGAGAACATTTATTCAAACTTGTAAAATTAAGGTCATTTTCAACTATTTATTATATAACAGTAATTTATTCATTTATAAAAGCTCTTTTCATAAGTATCAAATATAATTTTTTTCTAAAAATAAAAAAAAATCATCAAACTGATGCAAATACATTTGACATTATAAATATATTGATTTTATAATTTATATTAAATTTATAAATAAAAATATAAATATATTATACATAAATATAAAAATATATTGAACATTTTTATCAAGTTACGTAAAATATTTTATATTCGTTACATATACTTACGTATCCTTGCAACAACTAAACCAAAAAGGGCCTAAATCCGATTTTTTACTTTCCCCAAATACTGTTTTTGGATTTAAGCATCAGACACTCGATTTTACTTCTGCCAGTGCTGGACGCAACTCGGATACTCTTTCCTTCCCTGTCCCTCGTCAATTCCAAATCCTCGCTGAGTAATTGGCTAAGCCCCTCCCTCTGGACCCTCTCCCAGTCTCCCTCCGCTCTCTCCCTTGATTGCCGCCCGGCGCCCAGTTGCCCATCCCCAGTCGACGCTGCCGGCCCGCCACCGAGGTATGCAATGTAATTTCTTATTCTTCTTTCTTTTGTTAAAGTAATTGGTAGGATTTTGATTTAATTTGAATTGGGTGAAATGGAAGGTCTCTACTTTGTATATTTGTTGTTTGGACTTTGGATGAAGGAATTGGTATGATTTTGATTCATTCAATTCTTTCTGTGTTTGGTTTAAGAATTGGGGAGAGTATATTTATGTCGAATTTGCTGATTAGAGACTAATTAAAGGTGTTAGCTTTATTAGGTTTAATATGATAAATTGTAAATAATATCCCACATTTCATATCCGCAAGTGCCTAGTTATTTTATGGATGGATTTTGTAGATGGTGCTAATCTTCTCCTGCTTTTTTTTTATTAAGTATTTTTTTGTTTGGGGGCAAGCAGAACTTTCTAGTCCGATTGTTGTAAAAGGAATCATCAAAAGCATTAGGTTTGTAGAATTGTTAATTACAACCCTTATGACATTTGAAGCATGAAACAAAGAAGTATTTGAAATTCTATCTGGCGTGCATCTTCTTGTGAAGCTGGCTTTGCTTTTACCAATGTCCACTGAACTGTTGAAAGAGTCTTCTTTGTCAAGACCACTTTGCGCCAACAGGATATGAGATGAATTTTTAAATGACACAGTTGTTACTTTGAGGATTGTATTTTTGAAAAGTTGTCTAACAATGATATCATGTTTCACTTTCAAAGCATGAGAATTGTGTAATTCCATTAATATGTGTTAATTGTGTAATTTCATTAATATGAATAGTATATAGAAATGCAAAATATGCCAAATATGATGGATCCTTGGGGCAAGAGGTAAAAGAGGGCAAAGAAAGGATAAACACAAAAACACACACCCGGGCATAATGGGTGTTTCAGTGCGCAGTTATGGGGAAATGGATGGAAGGGGATGATTTCGGTGGAGTTTGAATTTGATTTTTGAGGGAGGGAGGCTTAAGGGGACGAGGAAGGTGTGGTAAAAGAGGGGATTCAATCGAGGTCTTGAACACCCTGAACCGAAGGCAAACACCAGCTCTATGCGCTCGAAATCCAGGATGATACGGCTTGATTGTTTTGGAGGAGGGGGTCGGGATGAAGCTTGGTCGGATTGAAATTTGGCACACATAAACTTAACACACTCGATAATGAAGTGGTAAAAGATGGAGAGCAAACGAGTTATATTGAGAGAGAGAGGAGATTTGTAAGCCGAGTAATCGGATAGAGCTAAAATAGATTAGGATAAGACTCACCACTTAATATGATTTTAGGGCACCAAAGCAAGAATGAGATAAGACACACCACTTGCACTTAGCACCACTCAGCTTGCCAAAGCCAAGATAAGCATACAAGAATTTGAGAGAAAGAGCCAAGCTCATTCAGATTTTCATAAACATAATCAATTCGTCTTTACAAGGGTGAAGCCACTAGTATATATAGTGCTTCAAAGTAGGGTAGCTATGTACAATCTAATGGCTATTAGAGCCTTACAATATCAAGGGTGGGGATTACACAAGGAATAATCAAGAAGAGGACAAAAGAGAAGCTTCGACGAAGGGAACATGATTCTTGGTGCAATTTTGGCCAAGTATTTGTTTCTGCGCAGCAAGCTACACTTTGATTTCCACATCTTCCGATTCCGAGCTCCAAAATGGACGTTCTTTATATGGTTGAAAAGCTTGAAAAATCAGCTTTCCAACAATATGTTGATTGCTTATTGGACATCCGAGTAAGAAGTTTCACAAGTCCATGTGTCAAAGCCGGTTCAAAACCGACTCGTTTTTAGGAGTTGATAGTTTAGGCTCTTCTCTTTATTATCTCCGTTTCTACACCTAAAAGCCATTTCTTTGCTGGTTGATTGACTTCTTATGGCTCGACAAAATGGGGTTTAGGGTTTTCAAAACCCTTAGCAAGCTTGGCTAATTAAAACCGGAAAATGGAGCTTAGTTGGTCCGGCTTGAATAACACCCATCGGTAGGATTTCTTGCACTTTAGTCATTACCCCTAGAGGCTTGGTGCTTGAATGTGGGCTGGTTTGGATAGTAGTAGGGAGATCTCCATCATCCTCCCCTTGTTGAAAAGAATTTGTCCACAAATTCTCATGGAGCTCATTCTCCAAGTGAGGGAAAAGACCATGATCAATGTAGTGTGTAGCACAACTCTTGTCATCATAGGGGGTGTCCTTCCTCATTTTCGGGTAGGGATGTGCTTTGAATGAGCATAAAATCAATTGCCCTCCATAAGTTCCTAACAAGCACCTTCCATGCGATTCTTCATGTTGAGACAAGCATGACCAATGGATTCTAGGATTGCTTCTTACTCTTTTGATGCTCACAATGCAAATCTCCAACTTCATGAGCACACAAGGACCATACATGCTCAAAGCCACTAAAACAACCTTTGAATGGGAAGAGTAAGTCATACTCATTTGATAACATGGCTGCACCTTGAGTGAAAATATTGTGTGGATGTAAGACATGAGAAACTCTTAGGGATTCAACCCTCTTGACTTGGCTTTCCACATGGCTCCACAAGCACTCTTCCTTTTTGGTCACAAGCATACTCCACATTGTACTTGAAATCAAACTCTCCTTCATTCGATTTGTGGTTGGTAGCTCCACCATAGATGATGAGAACCCATCAAAGAAGTCGCATAAACTTTGAGCTCCGAGGGCTTGATTCAAAGTTAATTGGGCTTGGCTAGAATCTGGTTGGATGGATTCTTGAAGGAAACATTCTCCTAAGGACAAATTGTAGGGCTTCTCAAATAGGGAAAATGCCTCGGTTTGATCAAGGCCTATTTGTGACTTGGTTTGTATGTGTTTGGGCAAGGTTAAGAAGCTCACGGCTGGCTGTTTGTGGGCAGTTTGTAGGAGTTACGGTACCAAACATTCTCTCCATTATCAAATTCGCAAGGGGGTTCACAAGTACGATGGGACAACTTCATTCGCACAAATATGAAATAACTCTCCACATTCTTGGCATAAACACACAAAAATGTCAAGTGCTCAAAATCAAATTTACAAGCTTCCAATTGAGAATAAAGGAAATACCTCCTCTTGGAATTACGCCATTTCTCACACCATTTCAAGTGCTCACAAGTTGATTGCATGAGACCATCATCAATCTCAATTCCAAAGGCTTCACAATCTGCCACAAATATCCTTTCAAAGCTTGGTTGGCCTAGAACCGGTATGTGTGAGAGCTTGACCTTAATTTCTTCAAAGGCTAGTTGAGCCTTGGTTACCCAACTAATTAAGTCTCCTATGATTACTTCAATCATGAGGGCAGCAAGGGCAGTCAAACACATCACAAGTTTTGTTAAGACATGCCAAAACAGAATGGCTTTAATCTTGCCCTCAACTATACTAGTTCCTTGGGCAGAATTGGTGTAGCTCAAAAACATGACCTCATGGCTCGGAAAAAGGAATTTTAGGAGGTTAAGGGTTTTGAAGGCCCTAAACCCCATTTTGTCAAGCCATAAGAAGTCAATCAATCAACAAAGAAATGACTTTTAGGAGTAGAAACGGAGATAATAAGGAGAAGAGCCTAAATTGTCAACTCCTAAAAACGGGTCAGTTTTGGCACCTGGATTTGTGAGGCCCATAACTTCTTGCTCAGATGTCCAATGCAAGCGGTCAACATATTGTTGGAAAGCTGACTTCTCAAGCTTTCCAACCATATAAAGAGCGTCCATTTTGGAGCTCGGAGTCAGAAGATATGGCCAATCAAAGTGTAGCTTGCTGCCTAGGAAACAAATACTTGGCCAGAATTGCACCAAGAATTAGCACCACATGTTCCTTTAGCCGAAGCTTCTCTTTTGTCTGCTTCTTGGTTATTCCTTGTGTAATCCCCACCCTTGATATTGTAAGGCTCTAATAGCCATTAGATTGTACATAGCTACCCTACTTTGAAGCACTATATATACAAGTGGCTTCACCCTTGTAAAGAGGAATTGATTATGTTTATGAAAATCTGAATGAACTTGGTTCTTTCTCTCAAATTCTTGTATGCTTATCTTGGCGTTGGTAAGCTGAGTGGTGCTCTTACAAGTCCATAGTGAGTGTGAGTGGTGTGTCTTATCTCATTCTTGCTTTGGTGCCCTAAAACCATATTAGGTGGTGAGTCTTATCCTAATCCAGTTTTAGCTCTATCCGGTTACCTGACTTCAGAACCTGCCCTCTCCATAACCCTTAGCCTCCTGCACTTCAAATTTTACCCACCTATTACCCAGTGAGTTGAGTTGTTTTTCCCTTTCAGCTCAATCGAAGCCTTATCTCGTCCCCCACACCCAAAACAATCAGGGAGTATCATCCTGGAGCTCTGGGCGCATAGACAGCCTATTACCCAGTGAGTTGAGAGTTGGTTTCCCTCAAATTTCAGCTCAATCCAAGCCTTATCTCGTCCCCTACACCCAAACAATCAGGGAGTATCATCCTGGAGCTCTGGGCGCATAGGGCTGCTGTCTGCCTTCAGTTCTGGGTGTTCAAGACTTCGATTGATTCCTCTATTTTTACCACGTCTTCCTCATTGTCTTAAGCTTTCGCCCTCCAAAAATCAAGCCCAAACTCCACCGAAATCATCCCTATCCATCCATTTCCCCAGAGCCGTGCATGAACTAACCATTCTACCCGGGTGAGAGTTCTTTGTGCCTTAACCCTTCTTTGCCCTCTTTTTCCTCTTGCCCCAAAGATAAATCAGAAGATGGCAATTGATGTAATTATTATCAATTTTTGGTAAGTAAAAGTTATTTAACATGAAGGTTGAAAAAGCTAATCAAAGTTGCTTTTTACAAATTTTTTGGGAATCAAACATTTCATATGAGTCAAACAGCTAAAGTACCCTAAAAAGTAATTTTGGATAAAAAGCTATAAAAAAGTCATCTCTCAAACAGGGCCATTTAGTGCTGAAAGGAGAGTAAATGAAAAAATTTCAATTTATTTATTAATTCTATGTTTATTTTTCTTTTGATCTTCTGTGGGTTTCAGGAGGACTCCATAAGAATGGAGATCGATTTATGAATTTTCGAACGTATTTGAACTTTGAAGGTACGGAATCCAATTCCGCGATAGATATTTCCTGCTCTGATCTTTAATCTCTGCTGGTAAAATTTACACTCGTTTGATTTTAGTTATGCTGTATATTGCTTGAAATTTCGGTTGGGTATTAGCAGATTGCCGTTATTGTTCATATATGAAACCGTACATTGTCAAATTCAATAGCAGGACATGATTTCATGATTTGAGTTAATTTTCGAATTAAACCTTTAAAAAGAATTGTATATAATTTTTTTTTTTCTGAAGTTGTAGATTGAAGTAAAGAATTGTGAAATTCTCCTCTATGATTGTAGGTCGTCGTTGTCAGTAGGACGTGCTGGGAAATGGAATATAATTGACTTGTAGAAGCTAATTTGTTAATTTTTTTTATTTTTACCAGTTTAATTTAGCATTTGATTCTCTGACGTGATCTGTCACCATTTCATTGATGTGGAAAAATAGTTCACTGTGATCTTGTTCCTCATATAAAATTCGAGAAATACGTGTAGTGTGATCATCAAGGCAAGAATGGAAGTTTGCTCTCCCTTTCTCTTATCAAATTGAAGAGGGGGCAGTTCTTGCTGTCTCTTAGAAAAAACAAAAAGGGCATTTCAGTTTCCAACTGATCGCAATGTTTGTGCATTTAACTCTACTTTAAGTTGAGTTGCATTACTATATTGTCGATTCCATCCAATTTATCATTGCCAGTCCTTTCATGCAGTGCCTCAGTTGTGCAACCTTTTGCCAAATTAGAATTTTTCGTTTTGTTGGGAATCCTGTTGCAGTTCATTTACAAGGTGTATGACAGCATAAATCATTCAAATGTCTAAGAACAAATGTACTGATGTATATAGAAGGGGGTCAGCTGGCTGGAAGCTGGGATCAAGGCTTACCTAGACTTAGGACTGTTTAGGGCCAGATTCAGATAGAATGTTTTTGACTGCTTGGCAATTTAGGATGAGGAAAAAGAAAAAAAAAAAGAGGAAATAGCTAGGAATACGAACTTAAATGCAAGGATATAGATTTTACCACCAAGAGTTTTGGCATTACTTGAGAGCTCTACTTGGGTACAAAATATGACTACGAAAGTCACTCCGGGGTTTTTCAAATGATCTCATCTGACACAGAAACTCCACTAAGGGGCTCACCTAGACTTAAAATTATCACACAAATGAACCATTTACTGATAAAACTAATTTAGAGGATTTCCGGAGAGACAAACTACTCTCAACATTTTCATTCATCTGAGCTATCTGCTGAATGAGTGCAAAGGAGTCTTTATGTTGGCTGAGTTCCTACTCTCCCAATGGCTAACTGAATACTTGAAAAGCTAACAAAAAACAAAATTACAAACTAATGTCACGAACCAAAAAGACAAGCAGTCTCTATCCCTATGAGACCCCTATTGCTTGCTCCTAATGCATTATTAGGTGTCTCAATTACATGCCAACCAACTTATGCTAGTTAGAGTGAAAGGGATTGTTGGAAATAACCTTGGATTGTCCATAAATCAGCGAAAATGTAAGTGGGCTACTTGTGCTTCAAACCATTTAATAAGAAATTTCCTCTTAAACATGGCTGGTTAAAAGTGACACCCTCTAGTCCTTTCTTCCATTTTGAGGAATGATTCCAACAATATTTCAGGCACATTTGGAAATCCTAGGACTCACGAAATGCAGTTTTTGAGATTCATTTTTCTTTGAGGCTGAAACTGTGTTGGGCACTCCCTTGAGGCTTGTGCTGTCTTCCTTTGTGTTGCTCTTGCTCCTTGCTGACTTGACTTAGCGCAAATTGAAATGAATATCCATAAAGTAGACATCTTAAGCTTTCACATGACTACTCTTGGATACTAGGACCCTGCTCCATTTAGTTATAAGGAGTTGTAAGGCAAGCTGGAAGGCTTTGCAACTCTAAGATAGTTGTAAAGTTAATTATAAAAAGCTTTAAGAAGTTGTAAGATTATAAGTTAAAGCTAAATGGAATAGGGTCTAAATGGATCATCCAAACTTGATAAACAAATGCAATAAAAACTAGGCAGAAAGTCGGCATCTCGGACAGAATGTGCATGTAACTGGTTTTGATCCATTTCAATTGCCTCTTCTTGACTTAACTTGCTGCAACTTTGTTGACTAGTAATTACATGATACCTCTTGAGCCCTATTTCAAGGTCAGTAGCCTACTGAACCAAGCCAGTTTAAGGCTGCCCCAAACTAACCCAGTTTGGTGACTTGTAATTCTTTGCATTATTTTGGGTTATCCACCTCTTAACTTGTTTGAAATTGCATGAACGAAAATAGACACCCTTAGGTTTCTAGAAAGCTAATCTGAAACTTACTAAGTGGGTGTTTGGCCTAGATTTTAAAAGTGTTTTTGGATTCTAAAAACTAAAATTAGGCCAAACATTAATTTTTCAAAAATTAAAATTGTTTTTCAAAAGTGAGTTTGAAAAGAAATCTGCACAAAAACAGAAACAACAAATAGCTATTTCTGTTTCTAATTTTTAGAAAATTAACCACCCACAATCCATTCTCCATCACTCTCTCTCTCTCTCCTCTTTCGATGTTATCTCCTCTCTCATCTCTCTCTCTCTCTCTCTCTTCTCTTTACGTTATCTCCTGTCTCTCTCCTCTCTCTCTCCCTTGTTTTATCTCTCTCTCCCCTCTCTTTTTGTTTCTAAAAGTTTGGCCAAACAATTAATTGTTTAAAAAAAGTTATATAAATTTTAGGCCAAACATTTCAAATTTTCTCTAAAAACAATTTTCAAAAAACTGTTTCTAAAAAACAAAAATATTTTTTTAAAAACTAGGCCAAACATGCTTGTAATAATGTTGAAAGATGTATATTAATCATTAATGGATGTGAATATTTTATACAACAAAAGATTTGATCAATGAAAAATTATGACATTTATTACAATGATAAATTTTGTACTATAATAAATCAAAAACAGCAAAATAGATTCATATATTTACAAAAATAATGGTAAATGTATCTCCAATTAGCTCTCTACACCTTGCAGTATCAATTTGGTGCTTTGGACACAACCCTACCTTTTGACTTAAATGTGCCTTTATCAACCGTCAATAAGCTATAAATATAATTTTATAAGACAAGTATCTATTTGATACAATATACTTAAAAAAAAACGAGATATTAACATTTATCTTCCTCGAGGTATTTGGAAATCATTTTTACACCCTCCAAGTATTGGTATATATTTTTACCCACCCCGATCGGAGTAGTTAATATTTGAGTTATACATTGACCATTATTCTTAATAATAGAAAACATCCAAATACGGTGAGTGTGCTGATGTGGCATAAGAAAATGAGGTAAAGTACCAAAATTGCCCTCTTTGCACTAAAGCGCCAATAACTAATGGGGGTAGCATGGTCATTTTATTTTAAAAATTAGGGACAAATTTGTCCTTTTACATTTCCGATTAGCCTCCTACCATTTTTTTATCTTAAATATTTTTTATCTCTAAACTTAGGGTGGGTAAAAATATATACCAAAACTTGGAGGGTGTAAAAATGATTTCCAAATACCTCGAGGGAGGTAAATGTTAATATCTAAAAAAAACTATTATTACTATCAAATTATATGAACTTCTATTATTGAATCATTGCTTATCAAAACTAATGAAATTAAAGATAAAAATAAATAAATTCATGCGACAAAAATACTAGATCATTGCTCTATAATTAAATCATCGAAGCTGGTAAAACTTGCACAATAGGGAAGAGAAATGATATGCACAAAATGTGAGAGACAAAACCCTTGGAAAAAGACCCTCACTTTCAAGAGAAGGAATGAAAATACACTAAATAATCAACTGTTAAAAAATAAAGGTAAAAAGGTTTATCTCTAATTGTAAGGCGAGTAACTACCAACAATCTAGGAAATTAAAAGAAAAAGGGGATACCAAATTAAGATTTGAGAGAAAAGGAGTGGAGTGGAAGAGGGTGGCTAAAAATTGACTTTATGGATAAGATGTTTTTATTGATTGTCCGAGTGTGTTACGAAAGTTCTCTTGTTTGCATAGATCTCTTAGCTTTCCTTGTCACTATATTTTGAGTCTTTTTTTTTTTTTTTCCGTTGTTACTAGAGCACTATGTTTTTGTTTTTATTTTGATCGTAAAAAGACATCAAGTAATTTATTTCATACCTATTACAACAAGTAAAATTCTCAATTATTTTTCAAGAAAAAAAAACATTTTAAAGTTTGAGTATAAAAAAATTGCAAACTTTGATTTAATATATAAATAAATAAAACACGCTAAGCCTAACACGACCCTACGGCCTAAGTGGCACAACCACAGATGATGGCTGTGAAGTGGAAGGATTGTTCGATTTTCAGCGATCTTATCACTGGAATCATTGACCTATTTTGAGTCCATGAGTGGCCAACCATGGCATTTGGCAGTGATTTTGGTGGTGACATTTCTTTGGTCCTCAAGGCCTCAAGGCTTAATACGGTCATCATCATTGGTTTGCTTACACAATGTCCTTGGATGTGAATAGTAGACAACTCAAGGCTTCCTTATCAGGATAAGACCGAAGAAAAGAGTATGAGTGGGGAAACCGAAGCCCCGTGAAAGGAACAACAAAGACTGAACTCTATGATTGAAAGATTCTTCTCCACCCCTGCCAGGCAATCCGATGGCGATACCAGCTATGAGTCTGACACCAACCCGATCACGCTGCTCTCAGGGCCTCCATCCTGGTAAACCCCCTCTCTCTCCTTGCCTCACCCCCTCTCGCTGTGTGTTTGGGTATAAGTTGGTATAAGTTGCATCGCAGTGGGAAGACATCGCTGCTGTTTCAGTATGCGTTAAATTGTGCGGCCGAGCGGCAGGGAGAAGGGGAGGGCTACGTCGTTTTCATCTGCCATCGCCGCCGTTTGGAAGCCAAACCTCCTTTTCTCTCTCAGGTCTCCTTGTCCCTTCCTACACAAGGGTTCTTGCCCTTCCTATTTTGTCTGTCTCGTTTATTTACTATTGTTTCTACTGTAGGGAATTGATCCTTCCTCCGATCTCTTTCAGCGAGTTCAAATCAAGTAAGCTTCTCTCGTTACTGTTTTACTTTATTTTTCTTGGCGTAATCTTCCAATGTCTCTTTTCTTTTCTGTCACATTTTGTGCTTCAAATCAAAGGTATGTGGAGGATGATGAAGGCATCAAGAAGTATTTCGCTGCATTTCATTTGCTTCATCCTTTCCCTGTTGTTGTTGTTGTGGATGATTTTGGAGACTTATTTCATGAAAGGTTATCTAACTGCTTCTTTCTCCCTTCCTTTGTTATACCCTTTTGTAAATTTACTAACGCTCAATACTTTACTATTGATGATATTTACTAACTCTCAATACTTTGTTTCTGACGACATGACCGGATGAAGAAAATGTCAACAGAGGTATAGTAATGCTCGTGGAAGGGACTTAGCCATGGGTCGGGTGTTAGCCCTTTGTCAAAGTGCCATCATCCATGCAAAGTATGTTTGTACGATTCTGAAAATGGCGACTTCCTTTCTTATTTCTTCCTTTAAGCCCCCTAGCGCTTGACCCAATCTGTCCTCCACGAATACCTAGTAACATTGCACCTTGCAAGCTTGTGCTCTCTGATACGCACCATGGCAATGCTCCTCGACTCTTCTTCATTTACAAGAGATGGATATCATCCATATTCATCATCGAAGGTATGGATCCTATGCCTGTGTAATTATTATTTGCTTTGCATTTGTATGATGCTTTGCGATTACTGAATCAATCCAGTGCTTCAATTATAAAGGAGTCTGATATGGCATGATGATCTGATGGGCTTTAAGCGCGTAAGATCTGAAAAATATTAAAAATACGGTAAAATAAAGAAAAAGATACAAGAAGGGAATTTGAGAGAAAGATATATTTCCACTATTTAGGACCATTCGCACACCTCCTACTTGGATGTGCTCCCAGCAACTAATCACTAGTTGCTAAACCCACCAAGTTAAGCTCCCCTTGGTGTTTTCCTATCTCCCGGTGTATACCATGACATTTACTTCCTCCCTCTTTCTAATTGTTGAGGTAGTGTGCAATGTCAAAGAACTAGCGACCAGGGTGCATCCATTGCCTACTAGGTTTGTTGACAAATTCCGACATTCACACTCCACTTCCATGCATGAGCACTGATACACCAGCCAATCTTGACGTTTAATGCCCACCCATTAATGTCAATTTGCACCATTTTCATTTTCTTCGTGCAGCAACTCCTGACACTATTGCTGCAAATTCGTTTTTTTCCCCATTGATTTTTATCACCTATCCTAACATGATCCATGCTTCACTTGTATGTAGGTCATGGGCCTGGTTTGTTTCTTCTTAAGCATACAGACGACCTGAAAAGCACTGCAGGAACAAAAAGGACTGCTAGGTTCTCTATCGCTCTTCAGCACTTGGTTTTAGAGGGAGTTACAGAAGATGCTTAACCAGTACGTCCTTGTTGGTATGCTTCAAATATCTTTCTTTGCTTAAACTTGTCTATGGGATACCCTTGCTGGCTTTGGGAATTTGCATAGTTCTAACCTAATATGTCGTGAGTTCCTTATGTTGAATTGACTAATTTAATTCTTTAAGTTTCTGTGTCCTCATCTTTTTCCTCCTGCTTGAGACCCTAAACTTTTTTTTTTTAAAAGAAGGTTTTAATGAGTATCCTAATAAGGGTCAAGTGTGCAGGTGGTCATTGCTAGTTTTCAATCACTCTAGGAAATTTGAGGACCATTGGAACTTTTTTTATTTTTATTTTTATGCAGTGTGGCTTATTACATGTTCCTTCCCTGGAAGTTCCAGACGGGGAATTTATGCTACTCTAAACACCCTACAACTGCTCACATCAAAAGCTTTAAATTTTCTTCGCCTAGTATTTTTCTAATCCCGCCATGAACTGTGCTTAAATGTATTTGCAATATTCCTAGCTGTGTTCTATCCAGGCCTGCCATATCTTAGCTATGCTGAAGGTACATTTCCCTTTAGATTATTGCTATGTCACTCCAATTAACGTTTGAATTACTACAATCTGCTGCTAAAACCCAGCACTGGAGAGAGCAAAATATCACAGCTTTCATGACAGAAGTCAAATTTTAAGAGAAATGTCCAGTGGATTCAATTTCATTGTGACAAAAGAAGATAAATCAGGTTGCTCATTCGTAAAACAAGCAAACCTCTACTCTATACTCCTGGACCAACCATACTTTCTGCCAACATCTCTAAAGATATGTTTTGCAAGTTCTATAAAAAGAAAAAAAAAAATTGCATTGATCTCACATGATACTTGATTCCCAGATATTCTTTGATTCATGGCGTCCAAATTTCTGATAAATTTCATCCCTCTTGGAGTAAACAAATGCCTCCAGCTCCATGAACCAACAGTTTTAGCTTGGACATTCCAAATATCAGCTCTCATAAGATGACAAACTCTGACCTATTCACCCCAAATGCCTCCTGGTTGTTTGTGGATTTCCCTAATCAGTTTAAGTGCGAAAGCTTTATCCCAACCAAGAACTTTACAAGTTCAGACCACCTTCAGCATAGCTTTGACACACCTTATACCAGCTGACCAAGTTCATTGCATTCTCGTCAGATCTGCCAGACCACATAAAATTCCTAATCCTACTGGCCACCTCAATTTCAGTCTATTTCCATCACTGTCTTTTTCTGGTAACAAAAACATAATTTATTAATTGCAATCTAGCTCCCAAGATAACACCATAATGTTCAACATAACTGATTTTTGTTTTTTGATTACATCATTTTGCTTCAGTTGGACCTTTTTGTTTGGAGTCTTGATATTTTCCTTCAAAGTTGGCCAAGTTGTTCTGCAAAGCACACCAGCTTCCCTTCTTGTAACTCGCTCTTCTGTAACATATGCTTTTCCTTTAAAAAAATTTCTAATAGCTTTATTGCAATTCTTCTATGCCATCCTCTACCCTTAAATTCCAGAAGATCAATAATCTCATTCCTCTCGACAAGTGCAGCTATATCCCTCGTATTGATATGACCAAACCATTTCAGTCTTACTTCCCTTGCATCCTAGATATATTTTTCTTAATCACTTCATTCTTGACCTATATCCAACCTCGTCAGACCGTATGTCCGCAAAATCATTCTCATCTATGCAACTATTCACCTTTAGACTTGAGTATATTTAATTTTCCAATGCTGAGTCGTACGAGGTCAATCTAACGCACCATGCAATAACTCTCCTGTATAAACCTAACTAGATAATTCTTTTTATGTAACATTCCAGATGCATGCCATCTGTTTTGCTAACATACCATTCCCAGCTGTACGAGGCCGGTTTAACACGCTGTAAGGTCAATTCACGCTACAAACTTATTAAGATATTCTTGTCACACAAAAATTCATGCATGCCTTCCAAGGTGGATGAACACAATTTATGGGCCCTTTTTGCTAACCATGTAGAATTCCATAAATCTTCTTATGAGATGAATAATGAATTGTTTCAGTTGTTGATCTTCCTTACATAAAACGAGATTGGCTCTTCAAAATTTCAGTATTCTTCATTAACATCTTGTAAACCTTTTCCCAAAGTTTCATACTTTGATCAAGTACCTTTGGCCCCTTGGAATTTGTAATTAGTAAAGTAATTGATTCCTATTGAAGAGAAATTCCCCACCGTTATTCTGGCTAGTGGACCTTTTATAGAAAATTTATTAACTAAATGCCAAAATCAACAATTCTGTTGTCCATTACACAATCAAAGAACGCGAGATAATTAGGGTTGAAATTGAAAAAGTTATGGTTAGATGACTTTAGTTTTATTAATGAAAATGGAAATTAATATACCTTACTTTGTCGGCATTGGACAATAATACACTATAATAACCTCTTCTTTTGGGTAGTTAACGGCAAAATTGAACACTCAATCATACTCACTCATACTCACCATAGTTTTAGAAAAAAATCACTCGCAACCACACTCAACCATAAAAATCAACACTCAACCACTTATCCATACTCAACTACTCTCACCACTCCTTGAAATTACAAAAAAGCATCACTCAACCACATTTCCAAAAAAATTAACACTCAACAAACTCACCCACTCTTACCCTAAACAACATCCCTTTTAACCACCTAAAAGAATAAACCCTTAAGTTGGACGATCATGAACACAATGCTCGTGCACACCTAAAAGAATAGACCCTTACGGTTGGGGCCAGTGGACTGGGCTTAGTTAGAGTTGATGTGGCAAGCAGAGCAATGAATTCAGGCTTTATAGTGATAGTGATGGGTGCTTAATGGTTTGCCTTATGGAAGTTTTCTAGTGGCCCTTGTATGTCGAGTGAGGTCAATTGGTCAACCTCTATTTCTGAAGATAAGAGTAAACTAGATAAAGCTTGAATCCATTGTTCTGCCTACCATATCAGCTCTCAACCGAGTGGTATAAAAACAATGAATATGGTAATAATTCAGTTTATATTAGCGTCCAGCACCCCTGTCCTGAAAAATCAAACTTTCTTTGACAAATTAACTTTTTTGTTTGCAGTTATAGCTATACAAAATACATGACTTGGACGTGAAGTCAAGCAAGTGAAGCAAACATATGATTTGGAAATCATTTCCAGTCAGCTGCAACTGAATTTGGACCCAGTGGCACACTAGAAACCATTCTAGAATCCAAATCGTGAAATTGTAATGGACCCATTTATTGGCTAATTGTACTAGAAGTACAATTGATGCAAATTTAAACCTAATTTCGTTTAGATAATGGTAGATAAGACGTGCAGTGATGTGGTTAGCCTTCCTGGTGTGTCCACAAAGAAAATCTTCAGTCTTGACAATTTTATAGACAGACTACAATCTTGTAATTTCTGTTGTCCAGCATCACAATGGATATGAATTGATTTACATGACCATCTTGCCATGCAAATTGACCATGGTTTCAGCCTCACCCCTGCCTTTTGAGCAACATATAAAATATAGAAGTGCACAAGGGGACTAATACAAGCGTTTCCGACATTCTGCTGCACCACAGAAGCATGGCATTGGCAGTACTTTGACTTTTCCATCAGGGCCTGTGACACTGTCAAGTGCGTACCCGTAGTCATATGTAAGCTCCTGTCAAAGATGATTTTATCAAGATTTTTTCACATAAGCAGACCCTCAATTTAGCTAATATATTTTATCATTGCTTAGCCACAACACTAGGTTGTGGTGGTTATAGTTCAGGGGCGTCTATACGAAAATGAAGGGAAGGTCGGTTAGCGTATTTATTTTATCATTGTTTTTCTTTTTTAAATGAAAAAGATGCCGATCTTCTAAAAAATAGCCATTCTAGAAAATAGCCCTCCTTTGCCAAGCGTGACGGGTCATGGTCAGAGAGCTCTTTGCATCTTGACCTCCTATACCCCACTAACAGCAGACCCTCAATTTAGCATTTATACGAGCCAAACAAAAATAAATTGCCACACAATGTTATAACAGAACATTCCATTGTGACCAATAAGAGGGAGGGCAAAAAGGAAATATAGGAATAGGATAACAGCCAAACAGTCATACTACCTGCAGGCTGCAGTGGGGGAATTTTTCTGCAGCAAAAAGCACCAGTCTAGCAAGTCGTACATCGTGGTGTGTGCTCAGAATACATTGCACAAAGAGATTTGGTTCGCAACTTTGATTAATAAATCTAGCAACATTTCCCTGATACCGGCATCAAGACAAAACTCTGATGTGGAGTGCTTGGATTAAAATGCCAATGAATTATCTCAAAATGTCAAAAATATCACTAATTAATTTGATGATCAACATTTGCCACTGAACTAGTTATTATAGGTAAAAAATGCCACTCTGTAACTTATTTTATCCGGTCCAACACCACCGATCTATTGACACGTGTATGAACAAAATTTCATCGGTGTCATTTTTAACCGTTAATAACTAGTACGAGTGGCAATTGTTGATCATCAAATTAATTAGTGACATTTTTAACATTTCGAGATAATTCAATGGCATTTTAATCCAAACACTCCTCCGATGTGCTCGTCTAATGTCTTCTCATCAATTTTTGCCAAAACATTAGTAGCAGAGACAGGTATATTTCCAAAGCGCCTCTAAGAAAAGTGAGCAAAGAAAACCATACATGAGTGTCTAGAAATGCACTAGCAAAACCTGTAATTGTCTAAACAAAGCCAGTTTCCATGACACAAACGTGCATAGTGAAGATCTCAATCACCTCAAGCAAGTGAGCAAAGAAAACCATACATGAATATGTATAAATCCGATGGGAAGGCTCATGCAACATTGACAAGACAACTACACAAGACCATGTGGATCCTGCCGGATCAAGGTCTAGAGAAATCAAAATATACACAACTTTACCTCAAGCAACCGGACAGAATGTTTCGAAGGTTCCATCAAAAGATTTACTGGAAAGGCGGTTCAAAAGCATCTCAAAACCGGTTGAAACAAGTTGGAAAGAAGCTAGAAAGATCATCAAGCATCTTTGATAGGACTCTTGCCTA
This sequence comes from Talinum fruticosum, assembly GCA_021018815.1. Lineage (NCBI taxonomy): Eukaryota > Viridiplantae > Streptophyta > Magnoliopsida > Caryophyllales > Talinaceae > Talinum > Talinum fruticosum. The sequence continues at coordinate 7,605,151 of JAITYX010000011.1, forward strand.
TCGAAACCTTTTTTTATGAGTAATCATCAAATATGTATTAAAAGACCGGGGAGGGGGAGGATGTCACCTATACACAAAAGGGGCAAACACAAACTATCAAGCCCTCTAGCATTGGACGAGTAATCATATCAACAAAATCCCAAAAAGTCAACTTCGTACCATGATCACGAAATTGACTCTAACTATACAAAGTTCTCAAAAATTAAAGCTTGAAATCATCAAAGGACCTCGCCTTGCCCTTAGAAATTCGGTAATTCCTCTCCTTCTAAGCACTCCACCAAATAGCTAATGGCATCAACTTCCAAATTCCTATAAGCCAACTCTTCTTCAACCTTCTCCTCCATGCCACCAAAACATCTTTTACCATTGAAGGTTGCACCCAACTAACCAACATCAAAGAGAAAGACATATGCCATAAAGCAAGCAACCCACCGGCAATGAACAAAAAGGTGGTAAGCAAATTTTTCCTCTAATAGGCACATTGTACACCTGCTAGCCGACTTAAAATTTCTCTTTTAAAACATGTTCTCTTAGCACTTACAAGATTGTAAGAAATCCCATGAAGGCCTTAAAGGACGTCTTCATGATAAAGGCTCTTGTAGAAATGAACAATAGCCTCTTTCACAGCGAGACTCCTCCTCATAAACTCCGCCCGTCCACTTTAATGTCTGTCAATGGCATTGAAATTCCTCATGCTATTAGCCACTCTATGATAAAAATTGGCGTTACGATCACCATACTTTATCCGAGTGCTACTTAGTTCTTTGCCTCTAAAAGACGTCATTCCAATTACACAAAAAAGGTAGCTCCTTTTCACCTCAAGTCTTTCAATTCTATACGCATGAGTAAGGGCAAGCTTATGCTCTTTCTCTTCCAAAAGCTTAATCTTCTCCACCAAGATTGTCATTTTCAAAAAATTCAACTTTTACGTTAAACTGAAGCTAGAGGAGCTACAAACATTAAACTCATTCCACCAAGCTATCACAAGGTCGAAAACCCCACCATCTCAAGCCACACATTTTCAAATTTAAACGGCCTTTTAGCTACAAGAACATTACCAACATAGAGAAGGATTGGAACATGATCATATGTAATTTTTGAAAGGACAACTTGATAAAACCCCGAAAATGGTATTCCCACGTAGAAAAAGGAATCTATCAATGCGAGACAATGGTGAATCAATCAGATTGCAATAATTAATAAAATAAGAAAATTCACTCATAGCTCCCGTTAGTCTTACCTCCATGCGGAAATCTAACCACATTGAAGTCTTCTCCTAAACACCACGGGATATCCCATAAAGAGATGAAAGCAATAACTCCTCCCATAAACCAACGCGTAAACTATCATCGTTGGGAACATAGATTATACCGGCAATCGGGTCATTCGGTTCGGGTTAGTTCGGTTCAGGTTAATTTCGGGTCGATCTTGTTCGGGTCCGGTTCGGTTTCGGGTTCGGGTCAACTTCGTTCGGGTCAACTTCGGGTCGATCTCGTTCGGGTTCATTCGGTTTCGGTTCGGGTCAACTTCGGGTCAATCTTGTTCGAGTTCGATTCGGGTTAATTTCGGATCTAGTCGTAATCGGGTCACTTTTTGGGTCAAAATCGATTCAAAATTGTACCACTATAGGCACAAAAGTCCATCTCGAGAGACCCAACAAAAAAAAATGTGGGTTGGGTTACTTTTATTCGGGTTAAATCGATTCATATCCGATTCGGTTCGGGTCATTTTGGGTTCGGTTCGGTGTCGGTTCGGGTCATTTTGCATTCGGGTCGGTTTCGGTTCGAATCATTTCGGGTCGGTTCGGTTCGGGTCGGTTCATTTCGGTTTTCGGGTAAAAATCGGTTCAACTGTTTTGGATGTCGGTTCGGTTTGGGTTTCGGGTCATTCGAGGTTGACCCGTTCGGTTTGGGTTAGTTTTGCTAGGTCTAACATAGATCCCACTTGATTCGGGTATTTTCGGGCGGTTCGAGCTCACTCGCCACGTCACCGACCAACCGGGCCTAATCAGTCGGATAAGGGAGGTATCGGCCCAAACCAACCCTTAACGGGTCGAGTAAAAACCCAAAGCCCACTAGGGCTAGGGTTTCCCTAAACCACGGTAAATTACTTGTTTTACCCCTTTAAAATATCTTATAAATATACATCATTTCCCAACTCCATGGGACATGTTCATATTCCACAAAGTCTCATCTTTCTTATAATCATACCTCTAAGCTTCCTCGGCTCTCAACGTTCATCAACACTCATCCCAAGAACTTCCATATTTGGAAAACTTCTCGATTCCCAAGGAATCCCCACGCACATCGAGGAAGATTTCCTCGATCCTTTCAATCAAGTCAAACACTAACTTGAGCGTCGGAGGGCGTTCCCGGGATCCACCACCCAGGGTTCGCCTTTTGCGGGTTCAAGCGGCCGCCACGCAGAATCGGATTGGTCGTGCCACGTTCTCGGAACCGGAGCGGTAAATCCTTCCTTTCTCCGAATCATCATCCACATCATCAATTCAAGTTTCTCCAGGAAGCAGTTTGGCGCCATCTGCGGGGAGAAAAGTAGCATATGGTTGCTAGTGGCACTTGATCTCGATCTAAGATGACGCGCGATACGACCAACCCACCGGTCCCTCATCCTCATCGTTCAATGCCTACGGGGGCCAATCCCGCGACGCCCCTCAAGCCGAGGATGCGGAATCATCTCGGCGAGTCTACCGGCAACCGCCACACCCAGCTGGAGGGGTACGTCACCCTAGAGGCTATTCGGAACCTAATAGAGACCCTTAAAACGACCGTCGCACAATAAGTGCAAGAACAGTGTGAGCCATCATGGAACAACGCATGCCTATCATGGCCTTCCACTACGCCCGACTCATGGGTACGGCACAACCCCTTGGGGAGGTCAGCTGTTGGCTATTTCTCGGGCTGGATGCCCTCCCATGCAGCCCCGGAACAACCAACTAAGGCACCAACTACGCTTGCTCTTGAGCGGCCAAGTGCCCTCCCGACAAGGCTTCATGAAGAAGGCGATGCCCGAGAGATTATCGAGGCAAAGAAAGCTCTTCACGAGCCAATGAGAAGGTTGCCACTTCGCACACGGTCTCGACCCCCTATGCCACCCACATTAGGCGTTCGCCGGGTTCGAGGATCATGGCGACGCCCTTGCCCCAAACATGGAACGAGGGCCCTAGGGAGCATAAGGTCCGCCGGTCTTACAAAATCGGCTATACGTAGGCTGCAATTCTCAGCAAGCCTACAATGCTCCAAGGCGCGACCAAGAGCGGTGTGACGCTCGGGAGCCGGAACAATCAAGGGAAAGGTGTCATGAGCAATTAAATCGAAGGGTCCCGAGAAGTTAGAGAGGAGGAAGAGTCCTTCCCCGGTGGAAGTTCCACCCCACTAACCCCGCGCCGTTCCTGTCTCTCGGCTCCGATTCAAAACCGACCCAAGCATACTTTCAACACTCCATTTTCGAAAAAGATTATGAATGCTCCACGAATAAAGAAGATAAAGGTCCCAAACATCGACCCATACAATGGCACAACCGATCTCGAAGATCACCCGGCGTACTATAAGTCTCATATGTACGTGCGGGACGGGGACGATGCGACCTACCGTCGATTCTTCCCAGTGGAAGATTCAAATTTTCCCTCGCTGAACAAAAGGTGTCCACTTTGGCGAAGCACTCCGAAAGGCGGCCGACTTTATTTAAGCCACGGAGATCTGCGCGAGAGGAAGGAGATGAGGTTAGGAAGAAAGGAGGAGATGGAAAATTTAATCCTCGAGATAAAGAGAAGTCTTGGAGAAATGAAATGGACCACCGCTTCAACACCGACCCCCAAAGTATTCTAATGGAGATCAAAGGGCATCCCATGCTCAAGAAACCACCTCCCATGTCCACTCTGCGAAAGCGCGAGCTTCCAACAAATATTACGAATTTCATGAACAAGCTGGACACAACACTCGCGGAGTGTCGCGCGTTAAAGAAGGCACTTGGGGAGTTGGCGGATAATGGGCAAATTGATCGCTTTCTCAAAAAGATACTCATGGAGCACAATGAGGTTCTTCAAGGCGGGGATATGGGCACTATGACGATGATGGCGCTACTAAGATTGTAGCCACCATCGTCTGGGGATTTGCGGGGGCACGACCCTCTCTTCCTGGAAGGCTCACCTCGGGAGCACTCAACAAGTCTTGATCATCGCCAGCCTCCACATGTGAAGGTGCCCACATTGACTTTCGGAGAACAAGATTTAAAAGGCATGGCCGCCCCACATGAGAATCCTTTGGTCATCACACTAAAGATTTCGAGACGTTATAGTCCATAGGGTCCTTATCGACACGGGAGCTCGGTGAGACATCGGTACCATGGAATGCCTAAGTCGGCTGAAGTATACCCCTCGGAATCTCATTTCCTCGTCAATCCCGTCGTTGGATTCGGAGGGCGGACGATACACCCTATAGGCATGATCCGCCTACCGGTCGGGGTTGGAGAGAAGGTCGAGGCCGAACCATCGAAGTGAAATTCCTAGTGATCGACATCCCTCTCGCCTACAATGTCATCATTGGACGTCCCGCCCTTAACCGGATCAAAGCGGTTGTCGCTCTATACTTTCTACTCATGAAGTATGAGCTTGACGATGGATCCGTAGGTGAGATCTATGGAGACCAAAAGACCGTATGTGAATGCTATGTAGTAAGCCTTCGACCTTTGATGGAGAAGCGAAAGAAGAGGGGAATACTTATGATGATCCTAAGGGTAAGAAGCTAAAGGCGGAGCCCCAACCAAAGTCTCCGAGACTATGATGGTGTGCTCCACCATCACAAAAGATCATGTCAAGGTCCGGCTTGTGCCTCCCGAAGACATCGAACTCATGAGATAATGGTGCTTATGTAAATAGTGCGAGCTCATTATTTGGCGTGGGAGCCTTTCTTTAAAGACCCACCCAGCCTAATTCCCAAAAATTTTGTAAAGGAATCACCCACTATTGACGCGACTTTTCCGAAAGCACTCAACAGGGCACACATTCCTCCCTTACGTACGAACTTCGATCTTTTATTAATACAATGAGCAAGCTTTCCGCATCTTTACGTCTCACACTTTACTTTAAGATGGTCTTAGAGGCATGAATAGGGGCTAATAAGAACCTCTAGAGCACCCAAGTCCCTGGTTCCTTTGTAAGGGCTAATATGACCCCTTAAGGCAGCTACACTGCTAGTTTCTTTCATTGTATGTTTTTATTGTGCCGATTTTGGAGGCAACACCGAGGCTAATACAACCCCTAGGACAACCAAGTTGTAAAATTCAACGAAGACCCAACTATGATGAAGGATGATCATGTACCCCAAGCGACAAGAAAGCAAAAATCGACAACAATAAAAAGAAGCAACGAGGTAAGTAAGCATTGAGTAAGCATCCAACAAGCATTAAGCAAGGATCGAGTTGAAGATAAAAGTTCAAGCAAAACCAATCTAAAGTAGCAGAGTGTCAAGTCATATGGCACGCAGGACATAAAAAATAACTCATATCCTACGAAGAGTCGTGGAAAGGGGGCCAATCCTCGGAGCCATCTTTGGCATCCTCGTCAACGCCATCAACCTCGGGGATCTCCCCCTCCTCCGGTGCTTCCTTCTCGGGGATGGATACGGCCGGAGAGCTTGACTCCAAAGTGAGACCTTCGGAGCGAGATCCAAGCATAAGACAAGTAAATGCCAAACATGAAGAGATCGACTGTGGTCTTCGAGATGCGTATATTCGTCAAAAGAAGGCCTCTTGGACGAAAAAATATTGAGCGTACGCGACTCAATAAGCGAATTTCCCTTAAGATCATAGATGATCCCTAAGAGACATCACTTAAGCTCTTAGTCACCGAAAAGAAGCACAAGGTCAACGCCCTTGAAGAACACTTTTGTTCAGCAAGAAACCGCTCCAACGCTATAAGGTTCAATCTACGATCGCTTATCTCCGGATTCCAGCAAAGGTTAATCGGGTGCCCATATTTTTCTAAAAAATGAAAGGAGCGATGGCTCGCAAATTGAAGACGAAGAAGGTTTTTGGCCGTCAAGGCGTACGGTCGTTATCATAGCCCAACACTAAACATCGTTTGATAACATTAAGCTCGGAGACAAACGAGAAGCTAACGAAGACCTCCAACGTAAAATTGCGACTTGGACACAATAAGAGGCACCCTACGAAGGCCCATACTAAAAAGTTGATATATTTCGACTTAACGTGGACTCAATACCTGGAAGGGGTTTGATTTTTCTCGATCATAAAACGCCCAACATGTTTCGCCTAACGGAAGGGGGTTTGATTTTCTCGGACTCAACACGGGCACCGAACGTGGGGAGCGGCGGGGAAGGGGTCGGCCTCGGGGGTCGGCCGGTGGGGTCGTCCGAGAGCGGGGAGTAGAGGGGGAGGGGTCGGCCATGGGGGTCGTCCGAGCGCGGGGAGCGGCGGGGGAGGGTCGGCCATGGGGGTCGGTCTTAGGGGTAGTCCTAGCGCGGGGAGCAGCGGGGGAAGGGTTGGCCATAGGCGTCGGCCTCGGGGGTCGGCCGGGGGTCGTCCGAGCGCGTGGGAGCGAGAATGGGGGAGGGGTCGGCCATGGGGGTCGGCCTCATGGGTCGTCCGAGCGCGGGGAATAGCGGGGGAAGGGTCGGCCATGGGCGTCGGCCACGGGGTTGGCCGGGGGTCGTCTGGGGCGGGGAGTAGAAGGGGGAGGGGTCGGTCATGGGCGTCGGCCACGGGGTCGGCCTCGGGGGTCGGCCGGGGGTTGTCCGAGCACGGGGAGCGAGAGGGGGAGGGGTCGGCCATGGGGGTCGGCGTCGGGGTCGTCCGAGCGCGGGGAGCAGCGAGGGGAGGGGTCGGCCATGGGGTTGCCCTCGGGGTCGACCGAGCGCGGGGAGCGAGCGGGGAGGGGTCGGCCATGAGCGTCGGCCATGGGGGTCGGTCTCGAGGGTCGGCCAGGGGATCGTCCGAGCGCCGGGGAGCAACGGGGAGGGGTCGGCCTCGGGGTCGGCCTCGGGGTCGTCCGAGCGCCTGGGAGGCAGCGGGGGAGGGGTCGGCTATGGAGGTCGGCCTCAAGGGTCGGTCAAGGGGGTCGTCCGAGCGCGTGGGAGCGAGAAGGGGAAGGGGTCGGCCACGGGGAGGCCTCGGGGTCCGCCGGGGGGTCGTCCGAGTGCGGGGAGTAGCCGGGGGTCGGCGGCACAGGGGCCTCGTTATTGAGAGGTAGCGTAATTATTTTAGTTGGAGTCGTAACCTTTAAAAATTGAAAATTGTGTAACTTCGCAAAAAATTTCCACAACGAAGCATATGATTTCGGAGCCCAAACGTCTCTCAACGTCAAGCAACAACTTAGCCTCCGAGAGCTAATAAGTCACATTTCCACCTCCACAAAGGGACATCCTTCGAAGTTACGATAAGCGATAACTTAGCCTCCGAGAGCTAAAAAATCGTACGCCTAACTTCATAAAAGGAACACCCCTTAGAGGACACACAATCATGCACTTCTAAGCCTACGGGAGCTGGAAGGTCGCATAAAGACTCATGTTCGCATGGGCACTCGCACTCATAACTTAAGGTTAGGGGTCGCGCTCTCGTGGGATATTCCCTAGCGAGAATCATGCACTTCTAAGCCTACGGGAGCTGGAGGTCCCGCAAAGACCCATGTTCGCATGGGCACTCGCACTCCTAACTTAAGGTTAGGGGTCGCGCTCTCCGTGGGATGTTCCCTAGTGAGATACTTACGTTCATGCACTTTCGAGCTGCGGGAGCTGAAAGGTCGCGTAAAAGACCCACAATAACGTTACCGTGGACAAACTCACTTCTTTTGAATCCAAGGCACATAGGGGCTGGAACGCCTTGAGGATCCTAGAAGGAATACGGGAGGACTCATCCTCCCCACAAGAGCCCCGGAAGGACCACCGAGAGAACTCATCCTAATCGCAAGACTCCTTTTTAGCCCCAAGTGGCTAAGTAAAAATCATTCACCATAAACAAAGTGTCAACAATGGGATAGGAAAGTGAAGAAAAGTAAAGGCGACAAAGCGAACTTCATTCATTCATTCATTCATTGAGACGAGAACGCGCGACGCGCCATTACAAGAGAAGCAAAGCGTCTAAAGTTCAAAGATACTACGCTACAACACTACGGTTACACTACTACGCTACGGTTACACTACTCGGACGAAAGGATAGCAACGACCATCACCTCACTTTTCCTTCGGAAGGTTCCTCTTCCTCTTCGCCGGAAGGTTCCTCCTCTTCTCCGAAAGAAGGTTTATCTTCTTCTCCGCGAGGAGGCTACTTCCCTTTTCCTTGGGCAAGTCCCTTCGGCCATGATAAGAGGGAGTAAAAGGGTTATCTATTGACTCGCCACTTTCCAAGAGAAGGTCGGATGACGAGCCAACGCTGGGAGCGGTTCCTTCTCTCGTTTCAACGTTCATCGAAGAATTAAGGTTCACCGATTGAAGCTCAATGATACGATCGTGGTTACATTCCACCCAAGCCTCAAGTGTATCCCACTCGGAACGGATCGTGGCTTGAAGCAACTTATCATACTCCTCACCATCATTTATCAACCCTAGCTTCCAAGCATTGTCAATGAGAAGCTGGTAGAACGCCTCCGCGACAAAGGATGGTCGGCGATGCTCAATTGCTGTTTGATCGGCCTCATCTCGGTTGAAGCGAGGGCACAACTTCTCATATCCGATAGGAAGCACCCTGGAGGTCATTTTCTCCAAAGCAAGAGAAATGAGAGGAGTGAAGAAATGAAAGTTTGCTATCCTGCTCAACATTTACCCCTTATTTATAAGAACTTGGGGTCATAAAGGCATAGCGGAATGGGCTCCACATTCCACCTACCCACCTCGGGAGGCATGCGGGCGAACGTGAGGGGCTAAATGATTCGGGTATTTTCCAGGCGGTTCCAGCTCACCCGCCACGTCACCAGCCACCTGGGCCTAATCGGTCGGATAAGGGAGGTATCGACCCAAGCCAACCCTTAACGAGCCGAGAGAAAAGCCCAAAGCCCACTAGGGCTAGGGTTTCCCCTTAACCACGGTAAATTACTTGTTTTACCCCTTTAAAATCTCCTATAAATACACATCATTTCCCAACTCCATGGGACATGTTCATATTCCACAAAGTCTTATCTTTCTCATAATTATACCCCCAAGCTTCCTAAGCTCTCAACATTCATCAACATTCATCAACACTCATCCCAAGAACTTCCATCTTTGGAAAACTTCTCGACTCCCAAGGAATCCCCCACGCACATCGAGGAAGATTTCCTCGATCCTTTCAATCAAGTCAAACACTAACTTGAGCGTCGGAGGGCGTTCCTCGGGATCCACCACCCGGGGCTTTGCCTTTTGCGGGTTCAAGCAACCGCCACGCGAATCGGATCGGTCATGCCACGTCCTCGGAGCCGGAGCGGTAAATCCTTCCTTTCTCCGAATCATCATCCATATCATCAACTAAGTTTTCTCCGGAAACACCACTCAATCCCCAAACAAAATTATCTTGAATTGGCCTCAACTTGAGACACTCTGAAAAAACTCCAACCTTGGAGTCAATAACCTCCAAAGTTTGAAAACCCCAAATGACTCGTAATTCCCCTTGAACGGCCGAGCGGAAGGACGGTAATGCCAATCCAAAGAACATCGACCCCAAGGGCTAAGAGCAACTGCCTATCGACCTCTTCCAGCTTGATCTCAAAAAGAATGACAACATCACAAGCAAAAGCACCAATTTCACACTTCCTCTCTTAACCTAGGACAATTAAGTCCCTTCACATTCCAAGAAATAATTTTAACGAGATGTCCTTATTAGACAACTTCCTCTCCCCTACCTCGTCCTCATGTCCACCACCATCAATTGCATGATTCCCTTTATGCCTATTAGATTCCAAAGAAGACAAATTGACAACAACTCCACCTCTTGGCATTCAATGACTAACCCAACGACTTAAAAAAGGAATAATGTGCTCCAACACCCAAGATGATCTCATGTCAAAGTTTTGGTACTGAAGATGGCAAGGAGATGGATTTTCCTCTAAGACATGCTCCTTGTCTTGTCTAGTTGACTCCTCTCCCTATAACAATCCCCGGAGCAATTGAACCTCAAGCTTGTATTACATCCCTCTTCACATATGACCTTTTCCTTCTTATTATTCTTCGATAGTACACAATTATATCCCTAACTTGCTCAAGAGGTGACAAAATCTTGAACTGATTAACTCAAATAGGGATTCCATCACAAAGGGTGGAGAGACGGAAGAACTAGAGAAAGATAAAACTCAAAGCTAGGGTAGTTCCCCACTAGATCTCTCTTGAAACCGATTTGCATTAGGAGATGGAGTATCCCCTTTGTACGAAACGTGGTGATTCTTTGTCCCTCCTAGCCCTAGAATCGAAGCTTTCTTCGACTAGCCACCAGAATGAAAGAACATGTTGGGAGACTGCCTTGTTCGACTGAATCAAAGTCCCCCGGCCACATATCGTGGCCCTTCTCTCTACCCCTTGTTTACTAATACCCGTAACTACCCACTTTCAACTCTCGTAATGAGGCTGCACAAATATCCTAAGACCCATATCTCCACCCCTTCAAATGCTTGGACGAGTGTATCACTTAAGTTACGACGAAGAACACTAGCATAGGAAGATTACTAGTGCATAGAGGACCTATTGACGATAGAAAACTTAGGTAAAGCATGACATACCTTGTTCCTCGAGATTAGCATCTCTTTCAATAAATTAGAAACCCCAAAACAGCCCCTAGGAAGATGATGGTCCTCGACTAACCGAGTAAGCAAAGCTGTGAAAAGACGATAGATCTTCATCAGCACCAATAAGAAACTATTGCTCTTCTTATACATCCTTACCCATAGAGGATCTCCTTTTGAAAAGGAGAAGTGCACCAATGGCATGGCCAACCATCTAAAATTATCAACTCCTAACTTGATGACAAAATTCTTCCCGACAGTCACTTCAATCACCGAGAAAGGAAATGTCACTCCTTCACCCCCACAAAACTCGAAATTTCCATCCACCCTCAGCTTTGCTCCCATGAGTAACCTTACATAGCAGAGCTAGAAGAAACAAGAGGAGAAAGAGCTCTATCACACACACACGGAGAAGTCGCCTAGACGAGAAGAAACACCAATATAGTAACACAAGACTCAAAGCAACGCACCTAGAATGAGGAGAAACAGACAAGCCATTGACATGCAGGAGACTCACCATAGCTCAAACGGGCAAAAGAGAAGTACCAAGAGCCTAATTAGCACTTTCTCAAAGGAAAAATCCCGAAAAGTTTCCGGTGGCCGGAAAGTCACTAGTGATAGGAAATCTAGCGAAGACAGCGACACCGGTGACAGAAAATGCCGACCAACCGAGTAGCCAGTCAAAAGAAGCCCTAAAATCCCAACCACAATGAAGAGATTTAGAAAAAAAAAAAACCCTAGAGATAAAACGGCTAGTAAAGGCGATACCAATGGTTCCTGGAGACCTAAGGTCCGATGGACCTCGGAGAAACCTCCGATGACCGTGAGTGGCGCCCTATGGTCGACCAACCAAACTATGATATTTAAAATCTCTCACCCCTAGCCCCCGCCCACTACCAAACCATGACATTTAAACTAGAATACCAAAGTTGTACAACGCTTATCGAAAACTATTTTATAAACTAATTCACATTATTTACCAAAATTTAACCAGGAAATATAACCATGCCTTCAATAGTTACTGTTCATTGTCCCTGAACTTCCCATAAGTCTAGCATAAGTTCCTTTCAATGACTAATATCTGGATCTTCCGGTCCGTTAGTTCAACAACCGCATCTCTCGATATGAGTTCAACATATCGCCTGTGTTGTCCAGACCCATTGCAAGCTGTTTAAAGCCTCTTAATCGTAAAGACATACCTTCATCTAAGTGAAACTAGCAATGTGACCAAACGGTGGGCTGGTAGCTAGTTCATTGCATGGGCAAACTATTTTTGAATTGTTTAAGCATAGGGAAACGACAAGTAAAGTCGATCGTGCCCCTTAAATCATACTAAAAGAGAGTCATCCTAGATATCACCCATGTAATAGCCACAATAAATCTAACTGGGAGACAGGAGTGTGAAGACAGTTGAATGCACAACAATTCGACAACCCGAAAGAGGAAGATTGAGTATTTGCTTCGTTACCTCCATGCCTTCGATCTCATTCATTGTGTGGTAGCAATCAATTTCAAAGATGAAATCATTTCCGAAATATTATCGACCTCGTCACTTTTCCTCAGTAGCTCAATGTATTTACAAACCGGTGCACTCGAAGGAATAAAATCCCATGATCTAATAGCCCATCCTTTATCGGGTGTACGAAGGTGTATCGAAGACTCGCTCCAAATACAAAAATCAATCAACACATACATGATAGGGAAAGATATGGTGATTAATAAATTGGTATGTACCCCAAGATGATACTTTACTCCCCTTTGAGATGTGCGATTAAGACACCCAAGCCCACAGTTGTAGCTTGGTCCACATTCAAAGACAACATCCTTAGCATCAACTAACCTAGAAAATTCCAATGGATGTAAAGAATTCAAAAGTTTCGAGAATGAAAAGAATTATGGAATAGACACCAAGCTTTAGCAGACAGGAATTTCTGTAAGTTCCGATGCAAGTCGCCCAACTAATGCTAATGAGTCCATAAAAAATTCTCATCTTTCAAGTTAGCATATCCAAAAGAAAAAGAAATACCATATGTCCATGATTACTTGTCCAACAAAGGACAAGAAATAAATTGCAACAAACCCCCTCCCCCACAAAAAAAAAGAAACAGAAGATTCAAGATCTTACCTACCACCATTTTGACGTACATACGGAAAATCGAGCCATTAAGTTTAGTACATGCACAAGTTTGGGGTTAGTGCGGTTCCCTTACAAGCACATCCAGTTGCAATAGGACACATATTTACACTTTCTGCAACTTCTATTGTTTTCATGTATGTAAATCCTACAAGCAATAAAACATTAGTTGATCCTTAGTTTAAAAAAACACATGCTTCATATTCCTAGGCGAGAGGTGCAAGGTCTTGCACCTTAAAGTATGTCAAGGACAGCGTATTTAAGCGAGTGGAGGTGCGCACCTCGGGGCATTCTTGTTGATCGATGATTGTGTTTTTGCCAGTCTCTTAAAAAAACCCTTATATGAACTTCTTTTATGAATTGTTTGCTTTGAATACGTGGGTGTGCTTGCTCATTACTCATCTCTCGGCTTCTTCTATAGCAAGTAATGTCCACTGTTTTTTTCTTTTTTTTTGCGGTGTTTTTTATTAGGTCATTGGGCTAGTACCTTATATTTTTTTAGCCTTTTTGAAAATCAGTTAGAGGGAGGTAATTTTTTCTATATGTGTATATTATGTGCATACTTGTCAATATTGATAAATTTTCGAAGTTTTCTCATTTGCATTTGATTTTTTATGCAAGTGAATTAAGACATTTTTTTATCGTATTCATTCCTATCATTTTAGGCTTATAATGAATGAAATTTTATTCTAATCCTCCTATGGATGCAAGCATATGACTTATTTGGGAATAATATGTTATTTATACCCTTATTTACTTAATTTTTGGCTTATAAAATAACATATTTTGAGGACTTTTACTTGATTTATTTACTTTTGAAGATAATAAGTTGAAATCGAGCTAATAGGAAAAAGTTTGAGCAAAAAAGAAGCAAAACGAAGAAGATAATGAAGTGTGGTGCAGCATGGTTGACAACGAGTCTTGCTCTCAATTCCAGCTTTTTTCAAAATGCCGAGAAGGTGCACGGTTGAAGCACGGTTGGCAACACTAGCCGTGCATTCCCTGGAACTGCCAGTGCCATCTTCCCGAAACACAACACAACCCATGCTGAACTCAGCACGATCGTGCGACCCTTGTTGTGCTTTTTCTGCTCGATTTTGCGGTTATAAATAGCAAATTTAGTTATGATAAAAGGGAGCTTAGTTTTTAAGGATTTTAGGGAGATTAGTGAGATTTTTGTACAAGATTTTGGATTCAAACCTTCAATCTCAATTCAAGCATAAGTTTTCTCCTTTTCTTTTCCTCTTTACTTCAAGTTTATTATTTTGATTGTTCAATTTAGTTTAAATATTTGATTTTCATTAGTTTAGAAGTTAATTAAAATTAGATTGATTGCTTATTTCATATATTTGAGTTTAATTATCTAGTTTATATTCTTGTTCAAGTCGGTTTGTGTTAGTTTGTTCTTTAATATAATTTTTATATTTATTTCATGCTTTTATGTTAATTAGTTGTTAAAGTTGGTTGCTTTCATTGCTATTAGCCTCTCTAATGACTAATCGATCTTGTTTAAGCCTTAACTTACCTAGTTTATGCTTGTTATTTGGGATTGTTTCTCGTGCCCACCACATGTTCAATGAAATGCTTGAAAGGGATTTTCATCTTGATTTTTGGGTGATTGGTCTATCACTAAAATGTGGAGCCAATTTGCTAGCGTGGGTGTAGAGAATAGTCGGGATTTTGGCATGAAAATAGCCCAAATCCTACCAAGGTCCGAGGTTGCTATTTTTGTAGACTAGTTGGGATAACCCCACGAAAGTAGGTGGTTAGAATACCTAAACTAGCTCATGATCCTCGAAAGTGTGGCTTGAGTATGTTTTGATGGTGTAACCGATCACTCTTAAATACTTGTATAAACTTGGGTAGGTTTAGGCTTGTCTTGATTAATTAGTTTATTAAATGGTAAAATCACAACCCGAGCATTCTTTTATTGCTTTCTAGGATTATATTAGTCTTCATATCTCTCATATCTCCCGATTTTCCTACATAGAAAGTTTAAGATAACTTTGATATTTGAAACACAACTCTCTGTGGACACGACCTGTACTTGCCGGCTAACTACAACTACGTCATGCACTTGCGGTTACAAATTTGAGATTTAATTCTTCCCAACAATATTATTTTTATGTTTTTTTAAAAAGTGCACTTCATAACCTTGCGGGCACCTCGAGACCCTTTACGTCTCACTCTTTTTAAACTAAGGTTGATATAACATGCAAGCTTTTTGATCTACTTTGCAAGACACAACATACCGAAGGGGATGTGTCCACCTCTCGAAGCATTTGGAAAGAAAATCAAGACATTGTCGATGGGGTTGCGAAATAAAGGAAACGAGCACATCATGAACACTTTATTTAGGATGAAAGCAAAGTGTATCCGTTAAAACTGTTTACATAAGCATGAGACCATCATATGAAAAAGTATTATCCACCGAATAAAGAAACTCAAATCAATTATCAGCCAAGTGCAAGTAGGTCATGTGACATCACAACTAAGACAAAAGGTGTGGCTAACACACAAAGGCGCCTTGACACTTAGTATTTGCTAAGGTGATCCACTCTATTTGAGAACTTTTATTAACCTAAATGACATGTAAGTCACATAGTTTTGATTAATATTAGCCAACAATTAAATGGTATTGCCTTAACAGTATGTAGAATGATTCGGATGTAAGAAGTCTTATCTATGAAAGCATAGAGGTTGACCCTAAGAAACCCTCAAAAGTTTTGCAGAAAGCATTCTTCTTTTTATTAAAATCTCTTTTGTAAGAAAAATGCGTTAGAAAGCGAGTAGAATCACATATCAATAGCATCATTAGAGAAAAATAGCCCCTTCTTTTACAATCGAAACTATCTAACCCTCTCGTAATTCTTCTATGGTCTTTCTCTATCTATCTTACAATCGAAATGTCAATCCTCATACCTAATACATGCATTTTATAGCCCCTTCTCTTGATGTGCATTAATGGAGTTGTAGCAGTGAGGGTGTGAAAGAGCAAGAGGACGAAGACCTTTCCCCTTTCGCAACCGTCCACTGCCGCCACCACCGCCATGCACGCCACCAACTAAGCACCTTTAACTTCTTGTGGGTATGTTTTCTCCATCCTCCCTCATTGTTGATTATATTTAGAGTTTACTTTGTTTACCATAAAATTGGAGATTTTAGAGAATTTGATGTAATTTATTTTGATAATTGAGAAATGTGATTGAGCTTTGAGATTTGATCGTTATAATGTCAAAGCAAGGTATAGGAGAGCTCTAGCCTATCTCAATATTAACAGGATAAAGAATGCAAGAAGGGATCTTGAAATAGCTCTTAAATGTGAACCGAAAAATAAATGTATCATTAAAGAGCTCAAGAAGATTGAAGAGACGTTTGGTTTAGGGTCTAAGAATGAAATTCTGCTAACTTTAAAGGGACAAGATAAAGGGAAGGATGTTTATGATCCTCTTGGTTTAAAATGTAAGGGGAATGAATTTGTGACTTGGTCAAGTGATTCTCATTCTACTCAAAGAGTTTGTGGAAAGGGAAACTTCAATTATATTGTTTGCGAAAGTTCAAACCAAGATTCAAAGGTTTTGGTTAAGGTTCGAGATTATTTGGATGTTGAGCTTGATGTGGCAATCATTAGTAACCAAGCAAGTCGGATGAAGAGCCATTTTAATAAGATGAAAGATATGGAGGTCGAAAGTGAGAGTTCAATATTATCAAACACGAGAGATATCATTGGAAAGGAGTCCTCATTTGTTGGTGAAAGAAAGTCCAGCTACTAGGGATTGTTTTTCGAAGGAATGTCGGAACCAAGATGGTAATACTAAGGAGAATATGATCATGTTCTCCAATGTACGTCGATCGGGGTGTTTCATCAAAATTTCAAGACGGCACTACGAAAGTCTTATGCATGGTAAAAGGATAGGAAAAACAAGTGTTTACGGAGTCCACCATGTGAGAATGGGGATGAAGCGGCAAATTTACTCGTTATTGATAAGGGGCAAGCCGATATAGACGAGAATGATTATTCAACAATCACAAGATACGATTATCAATTCGGACGGAGAGGTCTATAAAGGAAGAGAGGAATTCACGAGCGAGGTTTAGTTTTTCATCCCGACAAGCATAGCAGGTGTTTAAAGGGAAAGAATAAGATTACAAAGAAACTGGTCGAGATGAACAAAAGAAGTTGGCCCAAGAAGGGGTGGTAGCAAGACGTAGCATATAGACAAATAAGTCGTTATCAAACTCCATTAACATTGTTTTTGGCGCACGAAAGATCAAGCAAAAAGGAAAGGACACAAAAGATGGTTGAAAGAAGGAAATGATATCCATCAATCTCAAAGTGATGAAGGAAGAGTCCATGAGATAAAGCGGAAAGCGGGACATTTTATAAAGGAAGTTCGAATGAACTCAATTAAAAGAAGATTCATAATCGACGAGAGGATAAATGGAATTGGAAAACATGTCGATGAACCTCCGTTGTTTTGTATTAATTACGGGTCTTGTATTAGCGTCGGTTATGTTTTTTTTACATATTTTCCATCTATTTTGCAAAAAAAAAAAAAGAGAAGAAAATGACCCATGACGTGGGTCCGGGTCAGGATCCGGATGGGGTAGTATTGTATTGTGGTGTGGTTGGAGGACGGCGCCTTCTTGTAGTTGTAGGTTTGCAGCTTGACTACAAAAACTCAAAATCCAACTAGAATTGCGACTTGTTCTCACCTCAAGCTTGTGCCTCTGGGGGGCTTGCCCATTGTCATTTGTCCCTCTCCCCCAACTCACGCAAGGACCAGCGCAGGGCGTGCCTCCGACTCCTTTCTTCCCATCAAAATCAAATTCGCCGACTTTCCTTTCATACCAAAGCAATTCTACCAATGGCGGCTTCTTTGCGTTTCTATGGCGTCCAGAATCCCAATCCCAGGCCCAGTAGTTCTCCATCCCCATTGCATTCATGTTCAGTTTTACCCTCCTCCAGCCTCAGATTTGCTGCTTCCATTTCCACCCTCTCTCGATTGTACCACTCGTCTTCTCCGGCTCTTGGTTGCAGGAGAGTGTTGGGAGTCAGATGTCAGAAGCTTGAGGAGAGAGAGAAACAGAGCAGCTCCGCTCCTGATGCTGCTACTGCTGCTGGTAATCCCGATTCCGAGGACAAGTTCACAGTGGTTATGAAGTTCGGTGGATCATCAGTTGCTTCCGCAGAGAGGATGACGGAGGTGGCCGACCTTATTCTCAGCTTCCCTGACGAGAATCCTGTTGTCGTCCTCTCTGCTATGGGCAAGACGACCAATAATCTCCTCAATGTATAGTCTCACATTCGTCTTTATTCATCTCCATATTCCGTCCGTTACTTTATCCCGATATCTCTTCTGATTTCTCCTTGGCAGGCTGGAGAGAAGGCCGTAAGCTGTGGAGTATCCAAGGCCTCTGATATTCCCGAGCTCAGCCTCATTAAGGATCTCCATGTCCGGTAATTTAAACAAAAGTTCCATCTTCCGGACTGCTATTGTCATTTCCCTTCCCCCTCCCTGGTACTGATATAATTCATAATTTGTTTTTGGGCTCTTTTAGGACTGTGAGTGAGCTGGGAATTGACATTTCTGCTATATCTTGTAAGCATCTCTCTCAAATATTTCGCTGTAATTACTTCCTATTTGATATACGTCCAATTGTTATGCGTATAATTTTTATGCAGGGCATTTAGAGGATTTAGAGCAGCTTCTCAAGGGCATTGCAATGATGAAGGAGCTCACCCCGCGTACAAAGGATTATCTTGTTTCATTTGGAGAGTGCATGTCCACTAGAATTTTTGCCGCATACATGAACAAAATTGGAGCCAAGGCGCGCCAAGTAAGTTTCAATTTTTCTACAAGCCATTCATTAAAGCGAGCTTTGATTTCTTTCTATGAGGATTTCCATTGTTATTATACTTTATAAATTTTCTAGTGCCATGTGGAGGGGAAAAAGTTATAATTTGCAGCACCTGTGTTAATGAACCCACTTGTCCAGGGTGCTACAGCAATCCAAACCTATGGCTATCATTTTCCTTAAATTCATATTGTTAAAGAGTATATGATAGTGGGGAATGGGGATGTCCCAGATTCACAAATTAAGATGCGTTCAACATGTGTATAAGCTAGTGAGTCACTCCAATAGCAGTCTTATTGCCTTGGTTATACTAAGTAATGCAGTCTGATGTTCCTTTGCCATGTTTCTTAGTATTTTTGTGCATTGTAATGGAATGCTGACCAAACACGTTATTATTTTTCTACAAGTTATTCCTTGTTGTAATGTGATTGAAAATTATACCACCATTACTATTTTAGTTAATGTATGCGATATAATGTAAACTGTGACTAAATTCTCACTTATTAAGATTTAAGTGTTGATCACTAGTTCAACCCATTCGAGCTATCCTAATCGTATTTGTCAGAGGAGAAACAATTTACCAGAAAACAAGAACCCATGACAGTCAGGTTTTTTCCCCTCCCCCTTTTAGGAAGGCTAGTTGGAACCGCAGGAGAGTGGTTTCCCATGCTTACCAGTTCATAGGAGGTGAGAGAAAAGTGGTGAGGAGTATTTTCTTCTACTGCTGTAGCTTATGGTGTACTCTTAGTTACATATATTCATTTGATTTCTGTCTTTCTATTTAACCGAACTTGGGAACCGTTGGCATGTAATCAGTGTTCATCACTGGGTTGTTGACGTACTAAGAGATAAGCCCTGAGTTGTATCGTTAGTGCTTGCTTGTATATATTTTAATTATTACTTGCATAAATGGAAAAACATGGATTTTCTTTTAATTGTCAGGCTGATATCTCCGATATAAATTGTATTTTCATGGTACAAGATCATAGATATGTGATAATGTAATGCTTTGGTTTCTTTGTTTTTGTCAGTTAGGATGAGTTATTGATTGGGTTTGAGTAAGGCGCACATGAAATTGTTGTACAAAAAAAGCTTTTGCAGATAGCGACAAGCAAGTGTTTGTGATGCATGTTACATATTCATGATTAGCCATACCATTGTAGTTTGGAATTATATTGCTTGCACTTGAATATTTCGTTTTTCAAAGAAGATGGTTGTGTCTCCTCTGGCTATGTAATGTAATGTGAGCTTCTTGGATTTGGCGAAACAAACTGAGTTGTGTTTGGCGGGAAATACTCAACTGCAACAGACAATTAAGGACTAGTTATTTTCCAATTTAACTGCCTGTGACTATGCCATTCTGTTGACAGTTCTGATGACCCCATGTAATTATGTTGGGCTTTCTGTGGAATGTGTAACTATTAAGAGTTACCAAGAATTATTGGATGCTAACTATGATACTGATTAAAGTTTTGCAGTATGATGCATTTGATATTGGGTTCATTACAACGGATGACTTCACAAATGCGGATATTTTAGAAGCAACATATCCAGCCTTAGCCAAGAGATTAGATGATGATTGGGTGGCTGATCCTGCCATTCCTATTGTGACAGGCTTCCTTGGAAAGGTTACTAGTCTATTAAATTTTGTTCAGGTGTCCTAGTTGTAAATCAGACATCCGGGTGGTTGTATTGGTTGCCACTTATTTCTCGAATTACAGGGTTACAAGTCAGGTGCTGTCACAACACTGGGCCGGGGTGGTAGTGATTTAACAGCTACAACCATCGGCAAAGCACTGGGCTTGCGGGAGATACAGGTGAATATATCTCACCCACGTGTGTGTGTGTATGTGTGTGTGTGTGTACCTCTAGCATTTTTCTTCAATGAGGCTTTACTTCCACGTTTTCAAAGGCCTTCTTAGTGGGTACTTTAAACAAATTTCTTCTTGTTTTGACCTTCTCAGGTATGGAAGGATGTTGATGGTGTTTTAACCTGCGATCCAACAATATATCCTCAAGCCCAACCTGTACCATATTTGACATTCGATGAGGCTGCAGAGCTTGCATATTTTGGGGCACAGGTATAAAGTTTGAATTTTGTTGATCTTTGGGTGCTTGGAGTTTGTAGAGTTCGCTTCTGAAGTGACCATATGATGGCATCTCTTTTAAAGATACGAGAAGGAAATTACATCAGTCAATTTTGGCCAAATGTTCTGGTTATATAGAAAGTAGAACTATTTGCCCTTCCACTTATCCCTAGTTTGAACGCCCTGGAGTATTTTGGGGATAATTCATTACATGGATTAAAATAAACAGGCCTTGGTGTCCCTTTTCTCTTGAAGGCAAGACTTTGCTGTTGATTTCCAATGGACAATGTTATCTGTAGGTTCTGCATCCACAATCCATGAGACCTGCCAGGGAAGGGGATGTGCCTGTCAGAGTGAAAAATTCTTACAACCCGAAGGCTCCTGGTACACTCATCAATAGGGCTCGAGATTTGAGTGAGGTATGTATTGAACGAGTTTCTATAGCTAATGTTTTTACTTTTGGCACTGAAGAGTTTCCTTCAAATTACAGGTTCTACTAACTAGCATAGTGTTGAAACGGAATGTTACAATGTTGGACATAGTTAGTACTCGCATGCTTGGCCAGTTTGGATTCCTCGCAAAGGTCAGGCAAATTATCCTTGTACCACCTCATTATATTTGCATGTGTTACTCCCTGCAGAGATGCCAATTCAATGCTAATGATTTGGCTTGGTCCTTCAAAGCAGGTCTTTTCAATCTTTGAAGATTTGGGAATCTCTGTTGATGTTGTCGCCACTAGTGAAGTCAGTATCTCACTCACATTGGACCCATCAAAGCTTTGGAGCAGAGAACTGATTCAGCAGGCAAGAATATGGAGTTGTGCACATTATTTTAAGTTTACTATTCATTTATCATGTGCATTCCACAGTAAATTTTTTCGAAGATGGAATAATGTTTGAGCGATGGTAGGGATGGACATAGCTAACTGATATTTTCTGGAGCAGGAGCTTGATCGTGTTGTTGAAGAGCTGGAAAAGATTGCAGTCGTCAATTTGCTTCAGCACCGGTCAATTATCTCTCTCATTGGGAATGTCCAGTATTCTTCTTTAATTCTAGAGAAGGTGTGCTGGTCTAATGCCTTCCTATAGCACTTTGTAGCCCATCAGCATACCACTTTGTCTGAGTTTTTGTATATATTTTGCTCATATCTGCCTCTGTTAATGGCGTGGGTCCGAGTTTTTGTATATTGCTCATATTTGCCTCTGTTAATGGCAGGCTTTCCATGTTCTTCGAACTAACAATGTCAATGTCCAGATGATCTCACAAGGAGCATCCAAGGTCTGTGTCTGCTTGTTGACTGGTTCATATTCTTGACTTGATTATTTTCTGGTGTATAGGCACTAAGCATCTTCTAATTTCCAGGTCAATATATCTCTGATAGTTAATGATGATGAAGCAGAAAAATGTGTGAAGGCCTTACACTATGCCTTCTTTGAGAGTGGCGATCTTCCTGAATTGCAATTTAGCAGTGCAACATCTGGCAATGGCTCAGCAGTTCGCTTGGATAATTGATTTTTTTGGATCCAGGCTGTTTCATGCTGCCCTCAGTTTTTCCTTGAGCTGGTGAGAGCAGTTCTTAAGCAGAATTGCAATTTAGCAGTGCAACATCTGGCAATGGCTCAGCAGTTCGCTTGGATTATTGATTTTTTTGGACCCATGCTGTTTCATGCTGCCCTCATTTTTTCCTTGAGCCAGTGAGTCTCCAAGGGAGGAGAGCATTTCTTAAGTAGAAGAAGGTACTGAAGGGCATGAAACCACATTGTTACTATTATGAGGGAACAATTCCTACGTGCTTGCAATTAGCTTTTTTATATAGTTTTTTTTATAGTAAAATTCAATTGAGCTTCTGTCCTGTGAAATCTATATATGTATAATTTTGAACTTAAAATTGGAAAGGCAGTATTGTGTCCCTTTGCATTAAAGGATAACCACCGTTTCTTGGACTTAGATCATTGTTTATGTTGGGTTAGAAGGGTAGTGGGGCTCTAATCAGAAATCTGAATAGGACGCCTTATGGAGTTGCCTTTCCATTTAATTACAGGAGTACTTATGTGTGGGCTTGTTGTGGGTATTTTGACTGTTTAAGTGCGGAAACCGTTGATTTGAAAGATCACTCGACAGCAGGATAACAAAAAACAGTCAACTGATAGATAGTTAGCAGCCTAGTACGTTAAATGCATATAAAACCTAATGAGCCGCAGAAATTTAGTTAACAGTTGATTGAACAATCTGTATGCTCAGCTTGTTTATTTTTTAAAAAATTTTTATGCTCATCTTATGTATTATCTTCCAAGGAACCTTGATCTTGTTCATGTCCTGTTGCTCTTCTCTTTGTCCTTAAATTATTTATTAGCCTAGCAATTTCCAAGTTTCCAACTTTTGAAAATTTAGGATGGCCGCCTTCTAACCCCTACCTCTTCCCCGCTTTCCAGAAGACCTGTGTAATTCTTATTGCCTATGCATCGTTAACATAGTTAGTGAACTGTATTCTCTGCCCCCACCCCCTCAAAAAAACAAAAGCTAGCTTTATGCTGACTTTTGTTTGGCTGATTTAGATTGATTGCCCTGGAAATGGATAACTTTAAAATGATACTTGTGTCATCATACACCCTTGTATATTGGAATATCTATTACCAGAAGGCATGTTATCTTGTGTAGGTTCAATTTAAAACCTTCAGTTCCAGTTAACTAACTTTGGTTGAATGGGTGGCAGAGTACTAACTACACAAAATACACCATCTATGTAGAGAATTAGGAGTTCGACCCTCTGCACTTGCAAGAGTTCCTTCCCCTGCCCCAGGGTCAAGAAGGTTTGGCCTCCCCCAACCCCCACCCCCCAAAAAAAGGGAAGGAAAAGAAGACTAACTTTGATTGAATCCACTGTTTCACAATGATTCCCCCTTTTTGGTTTGTTTGAGACCGTGAATAGAAACTCTTGCGCTTTTTGTATGTTTATTTCCTGCTGATTTTTGACTAAGGTTTTAGTGACTATCTTTCTTCATGCATTTGATGGACAATTTTGTCATGCTTCCTGTACTGCTAATCCCTGCAGTACTATTAATAAACCTTGTCTTAGCAGCTCTGTCTAATGTGTCAATACCTGCTTCTGGTAGGTACTATGTGAAGAGCTGCGAGGTCAGAAGTGCTTTCTGGATGACCTTCTTCAGTGAACCTATGGCTTTCAAATGATGAAATATGCAGTGATGCTCTTAACTTCTTGTATTAGTCAATGCCTCTCTCAATGTAAGCAAAATATCATTGTTTTAGATCTAATCCCTCCTGTGCTGTTTAATGTGTCCCTCACACTGTTGCATAAGTCAATGTTTGGACTATTTGCTCTAAAGGCTGTCACTGTAAATGTCTCTGCTGTCTTTCATTTGAAATATCACCAAGGCATGAAGCATTCTCCTTGTGCTTCCATTGAAATGTTCCCTTCCTACATTTGATAGTGTTTTTGTTTAATGTGATATTATTTTATATCAAATTTGAAGCTTGAGGTACCTGTAGCAGTCACCCCTGCTGGTTAGAACTTGGGAACTTATGATTATATTGATTTAGATAAAATTAGAGGTGGGCAAAGCCGACCCGATACGATTATCGACACGAACTCGACACGAAGTTAAGCTGGTTTGGGTAGAGATTTTCAACTCATTTACTTAAATGTGTTGACATGTAACCCATTCAATTGATTGGGTTAGGTTCAGAGTTGAGATTCTTGACACGACAATAACACGTTTAATCCGTTTATTTTTAAAAAATCAAAATAAAAAATATTATGCGATGTTTGAAAATGGAGGGCAAAAGTATGTATGTTTTTTCCATATTTATGGCAAAAGTCTGTATATTTTTAGAGTTATGAAATATGCATAATGGCCTTGTGATGATAACGAGATTCGGGGCCTATTTCTTATACTAATTATTTTAATATAATTTATTATCTTAAAAAGGCAAATATGTATTTAGGTAATCTAAACTTCAAGTAAACGGGTAAACAAGTCGGTTTTAGGTCAACCCGTTTAAAAAATAAACGGGGTTCAGGTTAGAATTTTCAACCTATTTGATAAACGGGTTAGATTTAGGTCGACAATTTTTCAACCCGTTTAAATTAGACACGAGATATGAACCCGACGCGACCCAACCTATTTGCCAGCTCTAGATAAAATGGTGCATTTGTGAGACAAAGGTTGTTTTGTGCATCAAATATGATACCAAAGTATGGTAAAGAATTGTAGTTTCTAAAATGTTAATGCGCTTTACAGAAAGCTGTCTATAGAATTGGCGGTATACCTTGCCAGTTGAAGAATTTTCCCTTGAATAATCAGGGGAATTCTGAGAATTGAACACGGAACCTCCGCCACCCATAGCGAGAATCATACAGCTAGATCAAATGCCCTGGTAATACATGCTATAAAACATTTTCCATAACAGTGTTTTATGTTAATGGGTTGTATATGTGCTGCCATGTCATGGCGCTGCACTGAATGTACAAGATGTGGGGATGTGTTCATTGCATTTCTTAGGTCGTCAACACAGCTGTGAATAATAATTGTTTCTATGATTTTAATGTGTTTT
The DNA here is from genome assembly GCA_021018815.1 of Talinum fruticosum. Classification (NCBI taxonomy): domain Eukaryota; kingdom Viridiplantae; phylum Streptophyta; class Magnoliopsida; order Caryophyllales; family Talinaceae; genus Talinum; species Talinum fruticosum. The sequence continues at coordinate 7,630,520 of JAITYX010000011.1, forward strand.
GGTTGACAAAATGATATCTCCAGGGAAGGCAAGGCAGAGCAGATGAAAAGTTGTGTCTTTATTAATCTGCTCAAAAAGGGTCATCCCGGCTATGAAAGTTCAGAACGCTCGCGCCTAAAGCAAGGACCGCACTTCTAGTATAAATTTTCTTCTGATTCTAGCAGTGCTTTGTCTTTCTTTCTTTCAAAAAATATTGTGTTATTCCGTTATATTTTTTGATATTTTTCTAAATCTTAGGATGATATGAAGAAATCTTTTCTTTTGACATTTATTCTATTCTGTGCAGTTAGTCTAAAATCTGCTCAGCGTCTCATGTTTTTCGCTTATATCAGAAGTCTTCTGATAGTTGGGGTTGGACGGCTGCTTCAGTAGGTTTTATCAAAGGCACCAATCAGTGTGATTTGGTACATCTACGGTGACTCTGTTTGGTCCTGTTAGGAATTATGGTTTGTAACATATTATATTATTAATGTATACACTTGGCAAAATTGACTCGAATCGAACGGGTCGAACCGAATGACCCGAAATCCAAACCGAACTAACATTCAAAACAATTAAATCAATTTTGACCTGAAACCCAAAAGTGAACCAAGCCGAAATCGAACCGATCCGATCTCTAATGAACCTTATTCAAACCAAATTGAAATGACCCGATTCGAAACCGAATCGGCCCGAAATATAATTGACCCGATTAAGACCCGAACCCGAAATGACTCGAACCGAATCGGAACCGACTCTACTCAAATTCGAGTTTGACCCAACCCACATTAGATGGGTTTCTGCAATTTCTTTTTTGGTGGGTCTCTTATGAAGGACTTTTGTGCTTGTATTGACACAATTTTAATCGACCCTAAATCCTATTCATCCATACCAAGGGATGGTGGTGAACCCGATAGTATTCTATATGGTTCTCTAAACCATACCCGAAACCTATCGAAACCGACATTGACCTAACTCGAACTAAAAATGAACCCAAATTAACTTCACCTAAAGTTGATTCACTCCGAAATTAACCCGAATCGAACCCGAACCCAATCCGAGCAAGATTAACTCGAAGTTGCACCAAACCAAAGTTGACCCGAACCGAGACTCGAACCCGACTCGAACAAGATCGACCCAAATTTGACCTGAAACGAAGTTGACCCGAACCGAAACCGAACTCGACTCGAACAAGATCGACCCGAAGTAGACCCAAATCGAACTTAACCCGAACCGAGCCGAACCAAATGACCCAATTGTTAGGTCTATATAATACATAATGGATCATAAACATCTATCTTGAATGATCGGTATTTTTCAAGGCATTCGAAAATTGAACTCGGGACCTCTCCGGAAAAATACCGCGAGCACACGACCTAACTGCAGCCTAACAACCAGCGAGTACGGGTCGTGTCCTGGAGGAACTCGCTAAGTACCAAAATTCACTTATAAACTTAATCTAGGCAATCAAAATTTGAGGAATAATGATGATGAATCAAACTAAACTAATTCTAAAATTGAATGTCAAAATTCAAATAATAAAAAGTCTTAAATTGGGATTAATCACACCATCATGCCTAAAATAAGATTCAAATTCTACTTGAGACTTATCTATGCTTGCGATTTATTAGGGTGAGATGCCAATTAAGTCTATCCATGCCTACTTTAGAAGGTCAAAGACTAATTTTATTTATTCAAATAAGCTATTTTTATGGGATTAACAACAAATAAAATTATTAATTTACTAGTCGGGCATATAATGACTCGACCCTTTGAATCGTGAAGTTACGGATGACATCAAACCGGACTCGGACGAGGGGTTGCTTGGTTAGTCTTTGGGCTGAGGGTGATAAACCGGAATTTTACTTTCTTTTCCGTTCTCTTATTGGCTAACTTCGACACTTCAAAGGCCTTCTCTTATCGGTTGTGCTGAAGGAAAGAAGGAAAAGAAAACCTAGCACAAGTTGTGCTCAAGCCCAAGAGGTCAGCACAAGCAATGCCAAAGTCAGCACATGCCATGCTAGGAATTTGGAATTTAATTGAAGAAGTCTTGAGCTTGCATGGGTTAAGCACGGTTTCAACACTCGCCGATGCCAATCGGTAGTTTTCGTTTTTCGCATCTTTTATTCCGTAAACCGTTATTTTCGAAATGAGACTTTTATGCTTGCGTTTCTAGGCTAGTTTCTCTCTACTTGTAAGCACTTATTCCTATTGTTAAGAGATCAAAGCTTGGAGTATTTTCAACTAATTGCAATTTAATTCAAGTTTACGGTATTATTATTCTTCTCTATACTTTTATCTTTCATTCTTTTTGGATTTCATTCCTCAATTTGCTTGTCAAATGCCATGAATATGTGTTGCTAATTTTCCAACTTAGGTTGGGGATTTGCCACTAATATGCTAGTTTAATCATAATTTACGCTTTGATGCTAATTTGCAATTGTTTGATGAATTTCCGACTTGTTGATACTTGTTGAATTGGTGTGAGGTTCGAGAGAATCCTGCCTTTATTGTTTTTGGGAATTGAGTAGACTTCGAGAGAAGAGGCTTAGTTCTACTTCAACTTATTGGATGATTTACAACTTAGATATGAGAATAATTTAAGTTGTTATTAAGGGAAGAGTCGATAATCATGTAATTCTTTGGTTTTAATTGTGTGAGAACAACAATTAATTCAATTGAGTTAGCTTAACGACCTTCGAGAGAAGGCTTAGGTGGTTTGAACTGCATCGATTCCCTAGTTTATCTCAGTTGTGATTAGTGTAGAAGCATGTAATTAAGATTGTTGGCATGTTAGCTTAGTAAATTCCTACCTAAGGTTTTCTTTATCTCGATTTTATTTCGTTCTTTAAGTGTTTACATTACCAACCAAGTGAACTTGTTCCTTTGCTTAGTTCAAAAGGACATTGACCTTAGATTTGTATGAGACCTAGCTCCTCGAGACCGACAACCGTACTCTCTATAGTACTTAACAGAGGGCCTTGAGGTTAGGTTGTTTATAAGTTGGGCATATAATGGTTTGACCCATTGGGTTGAGACATCACAGATGGCATCAAAGCTAATCCAAACGAGGGGTGGTTAAGTCACTAGTCTTTGGGCTGAAGGCCAAAAGTCTAGATTGTTTACGAGTTGGTCATATAACAAGCATAACCCACCGGGTTGGGACGCTGCGAATGACATCAAACCTGACCCGGACGGGGGTTTTAATTGCTAGTCTTTAGGCTGGCCTCGGAGGCTAATGTTGTGATCCACTTGGTCGAGTGCATTACAGGTGGTATGGAGTTGACCCGAATAACTATTGTTAATTGGTTTGTTTTTTACCGAAGGCCTTCAACCTTGTTTCATGGGTGATATTTCATACAAACTCAACACCCTTGTCAGCCTTAACAAACTTCACTCGCAACCTTACTTAGTTTGCTACTAATCCTTCGAAAATGCTTCACTTGAGTTTGTTGGTACCAAAGTCGACTCGGGCAACATGTTGTTAGTTCTTGTGGCCGAAGGCCTGGAGGCTACGATGTTTACCGCTTTGGAGTATAATGACCTAACCCATTGGGTCGGGGACGTTACAAATGACATCAAACCCGACTCGTACGAGGGGTTGTTATGTAGATATTTTTAGGCTAGGGCCTAAAGACAACGTAATTTACTAGTCGGGCATATAATGGCCTAACCCTTTGGGTCGAGTCGTTACGGATGACATCAAAGCTGACTCGAACAAGGGGTTGTTTGGCTGGTCTTTGGGCCGAGGACCTTGAGGTCGGGTTGTTTACGAGTTGGGCATATATTGGCTCGACTCATTGGGTATAGGCATTACGAGATGACATCAAAGCTAACCCGGAAGAGGGGTTGTGTTATTAATCTTTGGGCTGAGGACCTGGAGGCTACGTTGTTTATGAGTTAGGCATACATTTGCCTGACCCATTAGATCGACATGTTACGAATGACATCAAAGCTTTTCCGGACAAGAGTTTGTTAAATCGCTAGTCATTAGACCAAGGGCCTGAAGGCAAGGTTGTTTACAACTTAGGCATATAACGACCTGGCCCATTTTGTCTCTATGCCTTGTGTAAAATGTGATATGAGGCATATAGAATGATAGGTAACCGACGAAAAATGTTGATCCCATGGCCAAAAGTGCTTGGTCGCTACTTTCGTGCCTTGTGTGGGTGCTTTCGTTTTTTGTTGGTTGCTTTGTATGATTCAATGATGCTGCTTAATTATTCTAGTAATGTCTTAGTTTACAGTCTTGAGTTTTGTTCTAACGAAAACGGAAAAAGGTAAGGTAAGACAAGTAGTTGTGATTGTCAGTGAATCCGATGTCAAATTCCCTTTACAACTTACCCTTTTTTTTTTTTGCTCCACCTTTATGCGCTTTCCATGTGAATCCAATGCCACTCTTCCTACTCTTCGCAATTATTTCTGAATTAATGTTATGTATAAAGTCAAAACTCCTCAATAGTTGTATAATTTTTATTTTCCTTTTTTATCTTTTAAACAACTTATATTACAAGGATAAGATAGTCACAAATTTTATTGAGAATCCGTAATTGTGGGGGAGAGGGGAATGCAATTATTTTGTTTAAATTTATCGTGTCGCTTATTTAAATTATTTGATACTTTGATAATTATGTAGATATCATATCAATTATTTTTGATAATATTTTTTGTTTAAATTTATCATAGCACTTGGGATACCACATCAATTCTTTGTACATAAGCGTCTACTTTAAAAATTGGAACATTTATTACATTATTCAATGAATTGGATTATTTGATGTATACAACATATAACTCATAAAAAATTATTTAAACTTGGGTTATACCCTTACTATGCAAAGGCATTAATTAAATTTTAATAATTTATAAATTTATAAATGTTATTATTTCTAATTAATTTATAACAATAAAAAATAATTATAAGTTAAAAAATAATTATTTTTTTAAATAACAATAATGATTGATATGTTATTATATAATTTATTATAAATAGTAATTAGATATGTCTCTTTATTTTTTTCTATTTTGATTAATATATTTTTTATTCTTAATGTCCATTATATTTAATGTTAATGTCAATAGTCCCAACACTAAATTGAATTAAAATTGGATTGAATCTACCTATTTGGCATCTTACGTGTCGCTCATACATTGCTTCAACTAAACTTTTAATATATATATACTAGTATCATACCCTTCCGATGCAAGAACATTAGTTATTTTTTAAAAAATTAATTTTATTAGTATAAATAAATAATAAAATATATAATTTTAAAAGTAGATGATAATTTTATAATTACAAAATTATTATTTTTATATAATTTTTTAAAATTTATTTTATTTCATATAGTTACATTGACTACTTTTAAAAATTGTCTAATATGTGAGGTTTTTTTGATAGAAAAATAAATTTTTTAAATATTAATTAATTTAATAACAATTACAGTCTAATATATATATATATATATATATATAATTTTAAAAAATTAATATAATATTATTATGTAGTCAAGTAATCCTATATGGTTATTGTATATGTCATTTTAAGTATTACTTATATGGTCATATGCTTTTAGTTTTGAACCAACATTTATATATTGATTCTATCAAAATTTTATAAATTATAAAAATGCATATTAATGCATATATAGAATGGTAATGTTTGAATATGAACAAATTTATTTTTGTATATATCAATACAATCAATTAATTCATAGTACATAATTTCATATAAATCAATTACTTAAAATATAATTAAATACATTACTTACATAAAACATAATATTTATGACTCATTGCCACATAAACATCCTATGTGTCACTCATATGAAACTCCTACCCAACTTTTAATATATATATATATATATATATATATATATATATATATATATATATATATATATATATATGATTACTTTTCGCTCTCCTATGTCTTTTTTTTTCCTTTCTATAGTATATGATATATCATTTTCTTAAAGTTGAAAATTATTTAGTTACAGTTAATTGTGTAAAGTGATAAAAATCATAATCTTTACTTTTTCTCATCTGATCATAAAGTTCAAAGATCATATAAATTGTTTATGTATAACCATCCAATTTGAAACGCTTAGATTCATTGAATCAAATTATTTGACATATAAAAGAGAATAACTCATAAAAGTTTATTATTGTATATATTTTATAGTTTTTGATATATACCAATGCATGCTAGTTGCATTATCACTTTATTTATCTACTTTACGCCCTCCTATTTCCATTTTTTTGTCATTAAATCATGGACGATATAACATTTTCTTAATTTGAAATTATTTAGTTGGAGTTAACTATGATATCCGTAATATCTATATTTATTTATTAGACACTTACACTCGATGATCTTGGCTTGATATATGAATACATGGAGAAAGACATGTTTCTAAATAATGTGGCTTATTAAAAGTAATTTACATAAGAAATTATAATAGTTAGGATGTCCAAGAGTTTTACACGAAAAATTATTGTGAGTCTCATATTTACTATTTTATATATGGAAATATAGTTATCAAAAAATAATTTATCTTTTTTATAAGGTGAATACTAAAATATAAATTTTTATAAAGTCAAATTAATCTTACATGCACTATGTGTAATTCTAAAGTAGTGTCTACTAGGAGAACTCGAAATAGCACTAGCATGGTTTCATCATCATCATCATCATCATCATCATCATTATCATCATCATCATTGTTTGAGATCTGCCCTTTATACCATAATTTTGGATTTATAGAGTTAGATCCCCCTCCCCCGCCTCCTCTCCCTCCAAAAAGGAAAAAAGGTATGTGCCTTGTCATTAGATTTATAAACTTGAATCTATGATATAATGAGTCTCATCTAATTGTCATTAACAGTTATGGCGGAGCCATATTTATAGTTTTTGTTTTAAACACTTCATTCTCACAGTCATCCTTCTAAAAAAGTTAAATCCCAAAAAAAAAAAAAAAGAGTGCTTGTCACTTGATTCACAAACTTGAATATACGATATAACAAGTCTCATATAGTAACTATTGGGAGCTGTGGTGGAGCCATATTTATAGTTCTTTTTCTAAGCACTCCATTTACAGGGGAGGGGGAATGGGTCATATTCATGGTCAATCAATATTTTACTAGCAAAACATTGTACTATGATTCTGCTGGAAACTACTTCGGAAACACCTAGTATTACAATAAAGTTTCTAGTGTTTTTATAAAAACATAATATAGGAAGGTTCGATAAAGTTTTCCAAAACAAAGTTTAATAACTAAATTACTAACATACTTTCATAGATGAATCATAATATCATGATATTTCCATAGACGATCGTTTTATGATAAACATAAATAGATATTTGATGTAGACACAGTGTGTGGAACTATAAACATAAATAGCGACTTCTATTTTCGTAAGTTCAAAAATAATAATACTAAAATGAAATGACTTTAAGTTGATGTAAATATTCGTTTATATTGAGATTACCCATTTACAAAATAATTTCAATAATCCACAAATTTGAAAGAGATCATACATCTGCAGAATTTTGAGAAAAATATAATTAAGTTATTTTGAAGTAAAACCTCCTACAGTTTGCAACACTGTAAGAATGAGAACCACAATTGCATAAATCACTGAAATAGCTGCCCAAGGATGATTGAAATAGTCATGTTTCAGGATAGCCTTCCATCTATGCCATGGGGTGCCAGCATATGCATTCAAATCTCTACAAAGTTTTGAATAATAGAATTTATCTCCTCTTAACCTTATCTGCTTGAACATGTTGTTGAAGAGGCTCGCCACCTCCTCATTGTTCCCTAGCCAGTTCTCAATTATCCCGCTTTGAACGAGCAGCTCCACATCTTTGGGGGTATCGATCAACCCATCGAGGAAAGCAAAGTAGCTGATGACGTAGGAGCCTTCGGAGAAATAGTGACATTGCTCGAACACCAGTATGTTCCTAAACAAACATTCTGTTTCATCTGTCACTGTTATCCTTGGGATCTCCAAAACCCCTTAGAGAACCTTATGTTGAGCAAATCTGTAGTTTGGCTAGCTACAAACTTTACTCCTGCTGCACTCAGCTGGGTCACACTAGGAGAGAAATTGAACTTTAGGTCGTTGCTAGTGGTGGGTCGTTCTAGGGTGGCAGGCAAATAACATAGTCTCAAGAAATCGACAAAATGTTTGACATCTGCATCGACTATTCTTTGGGGAGCAGTCTCTTTCTTACCAATGAAGAAGTTGTAGGTGAGATCAATGAAGGCAGGGTACCTCGAGGATGAGGCAAATGCAAGGTCATAAAGAGCTTTGAGAATGAAAAATGGGAGTTGGTTTTCTTCTATTCTTATATCACGGATGACTTCAACAATCATCCTTGGCTTGTTGAAAATACGATCGTTTTCATCGACAAATTCATGGAACCAACTTCTCAAGAAAAGCTCAATGATGAACAAAGCATCGAGAAGTACCATTTCAATGAAAATTACACTTGATAAGCCGACTGTGGAGACATCATAGCATTGACGAATTATTTTCTCCCGTCCTCTTATGGTTTCAACATAATGATCAACATTGTAAGCATTATTCCGTAGAAGGAGCGATTGCAAGTATCTCAACTTTTGCTCTTTCATAGGCGCAAGTTTTGGATCATCGTAGTAAAGAGGGCCAATGGATACAAGCAAAGGCCGATAAGCATCCTCTTTTACCTTGCGAAGGTTTTCTGGGACTCGGTAGATGCAACAATCAGAGGAAACTGGAGGCAGAGATTCAAGCTTTTGCTTGATAGAAGATGCTACCCAGTTGCCTATATCTCCCATTTTTTACGGCTTATTCCCCTGCAAATGTACATGATAGTATGGAATAAGTTAGATCATCAATTGACACTCTTATCAAAATAACTTAACAAGACTCAACAAAAAGTTATACAACTTGGATCTGATCACTTAAACTTTGTAAAATATTCGTTTTTGTCACTGAACTAATTTTTTATTCAAACTTAATATTAGTCATTTGAAAACATAAAATCTACCCTAAGACCCATGACTTAACATTAGTAGTCAGTTTCTACCCCTTGGACCCACAACTTAAAAAAAAAAAAAAAAGATAAATGGTCAGATACCGGATACAATAGGTAAGTTGTGGCCCCAGGGGTAGACTTGAAAATTTTTTGATGACTAAGGGTAGATTTAAACAAAAAATTAATTCATTAGCAAAAGTAAATATTTTATAAATTTCAAGAATACTTTGATTGAGAACTTTACATTTAATTGTTTTGAGTATAAGGCAATTTCTTATTTGTTATATTGTTTGGTAGTAATGTATTCTGAGTCCAATCAATTTTTTTCACTGTAGATCTAATAAGTTTCTTCTCTCCATTGTTCTCAGTAATTGTTCAAGATTTCTCACAGTTTCTTGTAAATGAATACCCCACTCAAACAACTAACTAGTCGTGTCTCCCTGGATATCAATTGCTCACTATTCCCTCCTGATCTCCTACCCTTTAATCATCTCCTTTTCCCTTCCCACCATTAGTTTACCTTCCCAATGAGATGGACTAGCCATTGAAGATATAATAGCATGCCAATGCTCCGAAAATCAATTTAATTAATAATAGGCAATAGTTTAAGAAAACAAAAATAACCAGAGCAACTTTCGAAGGTAAAAGAGGAGAAATTACCAATTGAGAAGAAGGATCTGCTGATGCCTGAAATTCTTCACTGTCGAAGCTGGCCAGCTTTTGCAGCTCATTGCTCCATCGATCAATTGAAGGTTGAGAGCAGATAAATAGCAAACTCATAGAGAAGACAGAGACTCTTACCTTAAAAACAAAAAAAAAAAAAAAAAAAAGGAGGAGAGAGAGTCAGTGAGAGAGAAATAGTCCATTTAAACTAAGTATAATTTCCTTGCATGGAGCTGGAAAAGAGTTAAAAGTTTCCTTGCATGGAGCTGGAAAAAGAGTTTAAAAGTAATAGCATTTGATTCCAATCCCTAACTTCAGCTCTTAACTTTTCTTGCAATTCAAGCCTTATTCTTTTATTTATTTAAACATTGTCATCTCGTAGATGAGAAGCGTGTTTTCAACAGAAAGTTAGTGAAGCAAGGAATCATACATGGAAAAAAGGTTCAAAATTACTGCTTTTGTATAAAGCTACTTTTTTCACTATGATGAAAAGTATCCTATTTACAAAATCTAGTCAATTTCAATCTTGCTAAGACTCGAATGGATCCAATTATTATCCAATAGTATAAACTATCCATGACCGAGCTGAGTCTGCGAATAGGTATTCGAGCCGAGCTCGAGATTAGAAAATATTTGTGTTCTTTAGCTTGTCAAACCTAAGCGAATCAATTAATCAGTCAATCACAAACAAGCCAAACAAATTGTACATGCTACTTTGATAAAATTCATCATATTCGAATAAAGAGCTTTAAATTTATATTCAATAGTTGATACTAATATCTTTTCCAAATTCATGGAGTTGTAATATAGTTGCCTATTGTTTGTTTCTGATACTAATGACTTGGGTTCATATTCCTCTTAATTGTATGAGTAAATAGGTTTGCTTTGAGAAAGAGATAATAAGCTCATTTTAACAATCGGAAATTATATTTAAGTTTCATTTAATATTAGTTAGAAGTACTTAAACATGGTTTTTGAGCAAGGAAATTATGAGTGTAATAAAATACAAATAAGCCAACAGGGTCAAGAACGAGCCAAGCTCGAACTCAAGCCTTTGATGAGCTCAAGCTCGAGCCTTGGGCGAACTGATATTGAGCTTCCTTTTGCTCGGCTAGGTGAGTCGATCCCAAGCCTGTAAACAAGTTTATGAGCTGAGCTTCAACCATGACAAGCATGGACTCTTTTTTTTATTTACTTGGCAAGGATAAGTACATTAATTAAAAGGTGGTCCTTCTCACAAGGATTCTATTTAAGTTGTCCTCCATGATAATGTACAGAAAGAAAGGGAAATTTCCAAACCACCCACAAAAATATTTTGTAGAACCAACTTTTTGTTGGATTTAAAACATTTTGCAAAAGCAAAGTCTATTGAAGAAAGTAAAAAGACAATAATAAGCAACAAAATACCAACAGTTCTAACTGTTAGAAAGCGTAAAAATCAAAGGAACATCACGTCATACCACTAAAGGCCCAGCACAAAAATGACAATAGACCGTGTCACAACAAAAGCTATATCCTAGACGGTCATAAAAATATGCATATGCACCGGACAGGGAAAAAACAGCCCAAGTTTTAATACCATACCTAGACAAAATTAAATCCACACTAGCTCTGATTCGACATGCACTCCCAACAAATCAACCAAACTCCTGACCGTACCTTCAGCAAAACCAGATCATAACGCCCTAAAGAATGTGCATGACTCAGCAGCCAACTATTACGTACGAGCAATTACTCAAAACAGTCTCAAGTGGCTTTAAGTCTCACCAGTAGCCACTAATCTACCTTGGACTCGCATCTGGAGAACCGTCCCCATAGGAAACTAGTCCCCTCTTTCCCGGCGGGCTCCCAGAAGATGACCTTGACTTTGACCTGGATCCTGATCTGCTAGTTCTTCTCGGAGGTGGCGAGCCTCTAGAGGACCTTGATGCTGATGGGCTCCGGCTCCTGCTTAGGCTTCGACTCCGGCTTCGGCTCGGCTTCGGCTCCGGCTCCGGCTAGCAGAGGGCTGTCTTTCTGCGCGAGGAGATGGACGATATCTGGTTGCATCAACTGGGGAACGGCTGCGGCTATAACGGCGGCGCCGATAAGGAGGGCTTCTGGACACACTTCGGCTTCTTGACCTGCTCCTTCTGCTTCTGTATCTGACATACACGAAAGGATTATCATGTTGCTCAAATATTTGGCAAGGGAGAGAATCCAAGAAGGCAGTAAAAGGTAACTATTGCAAAACAGAAACCAACCCAGTGTGGGTCCCAGTCGGGTAAGAGTGATCGCTGAAGATAAAGATGTACATAAACATACAACCCACCCGAAGGTTTTAAATCTTGAAAAGATAAATTGAAGTACACAAAAATTAGTGAAAACTAAGTCTTGACAAAAGCTAACAGCGCTTCGCTGCATTCAAAAAGTAAATAAAATACACATGCAAATGAGAGATATGCGCAGTACCCAGGAAAGCAGCAGCAGAAATACAAAAATCTAAGTACACTCAAGCCTGACGCATAATTTAACACTAAAATGAGATAAAGAAGAGAGTCTAAAACCAGGGAAAACGCCTCCTAGTTCCTAGGTAGCTTTCACACTCATAAAAGCTTCAAAAACCTCAAAGGTGAAGATGGTTGGGAAATGTTATGAGTTGATTTTGGTGAACATATTTACATCGCATATTTACTGTCTAAGGCTTAATCCTATCATACAGAAGTTTTATCTACAATCTTCCGGTTAGATGACAATATGTTTTCAAGTGCACCTGCGCAAACTAGTTGAATGAACCACAGAAGCAACTTAACGGTGCACAAGCTATGAAAGACCACGATTGGCAACTCTCACTTGTGCTATTCGGCTTTATCACCTTCAAAAGATTTAATAAGCCCATATTCAGAAAGGACCAAAATTCTGATACAAAAGGAACAAGCTCGACCAATCATTCTCATTTCCTTTCTTCAAAACCATTTCTTCAGAGAGACCAGCTCCAGAGCAGCGTTTCAGTCAATGGTGTCCTAAGGGCATCTACAACATTAAAACTCATAAAAAATCTCAAAGAACAACACAATTACCATATAAATTTCAATCTATCATAGACATTCACAGTAAAAAAAAAATCATTGGTCAATCAGTGTTTCCACAACATTAAAACTCCAGTATTTCACATACCAGAATGAGCCCAATCAAATTACAACAATTTTATTCAGTTCAATTCAATTCGGTCTATTTTGGTTCGGATTTGGCACCCACCAAATGCTACACTGAACAATAGGCCAAACAAGTAGGATAAAATTAAGCTGTCCTCACACCCAGATTCATAACAACAAAGGCTAGGGTCAAGGCAGCTTTTATTACTAAGAAAAAACAAAAACAGGAAGAAATTATGAGTATCAATTAGCCCAAACAAAATATGCCCTAGGAGTACAACATAACAAAAATTCAGACCCTTAGAAAATAACTTGGGGGAAAATTCATGCCAACATTTACAAACATGGCCATAGAGTAACAGATGGAATAATTACACACCTTGGAGGAGATCTTGAGCTCCTAAAGCGCCTCGGAGAACGATCAGAGTATCTCCTATAACTTGGATACCTAGAAACATCAACAAGAAATGGCACAAGTTTATAAACATCACCACTGAGCTTTACAAGTTCACAAATTTACAGGAAGAGGTACCTGTCACGACCACCATATCGATAACGTTCCGGAGTAGGGGTCCTGTATCTTCGAGCATAAGAAAATCTGTCACTGAAACCTCTTCCCCTTCTAATACGTTTAGGTGAGCCATCTGGAGACACACTTCTGGACATACTTCGACGTCGTGTGGAAGGAGGACTCCTGCGATTGGGACTTCTAGAGTAGCTTCGGCGATAGGTCCTCCTTGGAGATCTAATTGGGCTCCGACTAGCAACTCTTCTTGATGGGGCACGACCTGAACTTCTACTTATGCTTCTACGTGAAGATCTTACAGGGCTAGGACTTCTACGTGAAGATCTTATTGGGCTCGGACTTCTATGAGAAGATCTAATAGGACTCGGACTTCTGCGCGAAGATCTCATAGGACTCGGACTTCTCCGCGAAGATCTTATAGGACTCGGACTTCTCCGAGATGATCTAACAGGACTTTGGCTGCTTCTTCTGACAACTCTTCCAGGGCTTCTGCCACTTGATCTTCGCGATGATGTTCTAAGGGGACTTCCACTAGGGCTTCTCTGAGGTGGGGACCTAACAGGGCTTATGCTACCATCTCTCCGGGACCGGACTTTGGGAGGGCTTCTGCTGACACTTCTAGCAGGGCTCCTACTCCTGTAACTCCTCACCGGACTTCTGCTGATACTGCGGATTCTCTGTGCAGCTTCAGGAGGACTATTACTAACACTCGGACTTCTGCTCACACTCCTCCGTGGGGTTGCACTGCGGCTCCTGCTCATACTCCTGGGACTAATACTCATACTCTTACTCATAGCCCTTTTAGGGCTTGCACTCCTGCTCCTGCTCCTGCTCCTGCTCATCAACTTTGAATAAAATACCAGCAAGAATCGGTAAGCATAAAGATTAGACTTGTGAGAAGAATTGAATGTATGACCTAGATTTGCCTGGGTGATCCTCTACCACATCAGGTTGTCTGTCTTCACTTCTGCCAGATCTTGCATCTCTTTCAAATTCATCACTTCGCTGGTTTCCATTTTCCCTGGGAGAGCTCATGTCCTTGCCATCAAACTTTGCAGAACCTTCACTTCTTTTGTGGTTATTAACAGTGGCCACATTTTCTGCAAGAAAGTTCGAGTTTCAACAAAAGCAACCACAAACAATAAGAAAACAGTTCAGCAAACTTAACAAATACCAGATACAGGAGAGAAGCAATGAGATATATTCAAATACCATTTTACATGCTAAGAAAGGATACACAAACATGGTACACACCATAGCAACTGCTTAGGGAGTTATTACAAATAAAGAGCTTTAGACATAGAAACTATACCAATGTACAATTACCTAGGACAAAAGATGCCATTTCAACAACACATTTAAGACATGGCATCCTTCGAGCTGAACCAATAAAAGACTGAGTTGCCGGAAGAAACTCTTGGAATAAATTAAAGTTGTAAAATGAGGGTCCAAATCACAACCACATTTACCAAACCTTGACTGCTTTGAGCCTACCCCCACCCCAACCCCCCAACCCCCCAAAAAAATTAGTGGACAACTAGAATAAACCACAGGAACTCACACACTTCTTTATGAAACAACATTACTAACAGAAGCCTAGCGTAGATCCCCACAAAAATGGGGTGCAGGGAAGGCCAAGTTGTACACAATCTCACCCCCAGCCAATGCTTTAGAAAACACAGCCAAGAACATGTTCAAGGCAACAAGGGTGAACACAGCTCTGTAGTCCTGACTCCTTAACAGTGCATAATAATCTGCCAACTCATCTGCAACCATACACGTTCTAAGTGATCATCATTCCTCAGAAAAGGAATGAGAATCCAATATCTGAATGGCTCAAACTTATAAAATCTCACAAATCACAACGCCTACAAGTTACAAATAAGGATAAAATAGACCTATGCTCCTGAAAATTTGCTGTAATTAGGAACAGAAACAGATCTGATTTCCCATTTGAACCTGATCCAGTAGTAGTATAGCCATCCAAATCCAGTCTGAATCACACCTAAAAATACCCTATCAACCCAAAACCATGCTTTCAACAACTCAGAACATGAGGCAAAATCTTTTCTTTCAAAAAATCTAATATCCAACATATATTATCAAAAGTAACTACTAACAATTAGAACAATTACTGGCTTGCATATTGAATGGCAAAATATTGCATCTCCAAACAGCATTGATGGCCAAGACAAAGGCACTCCAGAAGTTGCAGGTAACAACCAAAAATTAGCACAGTTCGCTACAAAATCCCTCTTTTGGTGTCCAAAAACATAAAATTAGCACAGTTACTGGCTTCACATATTGAATGACAAATATACAGCCCCAAACAGCATTGGAGGCCAAGACAAAAGGCCTCCAGAAGTTCTCTTCCAATGACAGAGAAGCTCCTTTTATAAACTTATTTCCTAGTTTAATCAACTATGGTGACGCAGGAGAGATTTGACAGGCGATAGTGCCCCCAATCAATTCTACATCAACTTACCTACAGAAAGGAAGTGAAATGGAGCCTATAATTTAAATGCTCCTGCAATTATCAAATATAAATATTTATCTGGATGGAAGAAAACATCAAAATATTCAATGAACAATTGTCATCATCAACAAATGCAACTAACAGAATTTTATAAGGAAAACTTCAAAAACGAATCAAGGAACAAATAAAATTTGGACTATTGCAGAGTAGGATTCGGGATATTGCTTAGACCCGAATTCAACCAAACCCCATTCAATTTCAGAGTTTTTTCTTTCCAATTCGGATTCAATTATATTTGAATAGATTGTTTGTCAGATATTTTACCTCAGATCAGATTGGACATGCATCAATAAATTTCCATCCATAGAGAATTATCACATGATCTCAAACCATAGGAAAACAGTCCAAGTAGAAAGACCCACTTTCTCCACTGACGCATTGCAAAACAGATTACAAAGTAGATTAAACGGTAGACAAACTCCAAACTACACAAGCCTAGCCATATAATTGGATGTTTTTCCTTTCCTTTTTTAGTTGGGAGAGGGGGATAAGAAATAACACACACTGCAACAATTTCACAAGTAAACAATGTAAGACAAAACAAACAACATCATCAAGTGTTAAGACACGACAATTTAGGAATAACACACACCACCTCGCTATACCATTTTTCCCAGCATTTCATCATACAGCAATAACTAATGTCATCAATACTTCAGATAGACACACAAGATTGATCATTTTATCTCAGATCGTGAAAGAAAAGATTTCTACACCATGTAAGCTTGGACATAATTCCAGCAGTTTAGGAAGTACAGAGCTCTCAGCAGAAAACAAAGAGACGGATTATATAGGATAAGAAGAAGTCGAACAGCAATTTTTTTTTTTTAGGCGAGGAGATTACCAGTTTTCTGCAAATCCTCTTTGTGTTTCTGAATGTGTTCCTTAGCATTGAGCTCATCCTCAGAGCTAACATCAGTTTTGCTATCACTATCAGTATCGCTAAGACTTTCAGATGACCTTACAGAATGCAATGAGAGAAACAAGTCAGCAACATTCATATACAATGACAAAAGCATTACAAGCATATTAAGCAGGTAAAGCTTCAGGCCTTCACAAAACATTAACTAGGAAAGCAGTAAGCATACATCTAAAAACACAAAAAACACAATCCTTGATAATAGACTGCACTGTCTAGTTAGGGAACAACTATCCTTCATTTAACACAAGACTGTTATCTCCCCAGCAATAGGAGTGACTCGTATGCAAAAACATCTGCAAGTTGGGGTTGAGAATTGTTGCTCTAGACTTAACCGAAGAAATAAATCATTCTACTTAGAAAAACCTACTGAAAAGGAATGCTCAGTTGCATTACAAAAACAACAGGAATTTCAACCGCAAACTAAATAGGAGCAATGTCAGAGCAAATCACAGATATTCCCACAAGTATAACACATCCCAACAACTGCACACCCAAATGAACTAGTGTGTTACCCAAATAGGCAATGGCAAGAGAAATATTGTTAATGAGATTTTGGATATGTCCTCATATTCAAACAAGAAAAAAATATTGATATAACAGACCATTATGGATAGAAAGAATTCTGTACACCAATACCTTCTTGACTTGCGTCTCGAACGCTTGTCATGCCTTCTGCGCTTCTTATCACGCCGTCTGTTACGCTTCCCACGTCTGTGTTTATCACGCTTTGAGTTTCTCTTTCTTTTCCTTCGCCTATCATCACTGGAGGAGCTGATGTCTGACGAGGAGCTCTCAGTTTCAGACTCCGTATCAGACTCAGTACTATCCAATTCACTGTCAGAAGAACTTTCTGATTCAGACGAATAATATTTCCTTCTTTTTCTTTTATCTCTTGAGGATTTCTTAGGCTTTCCCTTGTGCCGTGTTGCATGATTATTAGCATCAACTATCCCATCCTTACCCAACTTCTTGCTAAGTTTCTTCTTGTCTGCATTTCACAGAGATACAATCAATGAGACAGCAGAAAGGAAGAAGAGCTAACCAGCTAGATCAATTTGTTATAAAGTTCAGAATAGAACAATATATCCTCAGATTGTGAGTAAGCTGTGAGATTATTAGTGCTCTTACCCCTCTCACTATATTCACCAGAGTTAACAATTTTCACTGTGACAGCCGGTCTACCCTCCTCATCGCCCGCATCCTCAATTTTCTTCAAAACTTCATATCCATGCACAAGCTTACCAAACACTATACTTTTCCTGTAGCAATAAACTTTAATTTCAAGACAGATCACAGGAAATTTGACAAACCAAATTCAATGTAAGATGCCCAAGAAGGCAGGGTTTGCAATCTGGAAGCATCAGGTTGACCTATTTATTAGTCATATCATTCAAGGGTTTGCATTAATAACTCAAATTTACCAGAAAGACATTAATGAAATTGTTTGGATGGATGTTATTATCTTGTAATTCAAACAAATTTGTAATTGTATTACCATTACTATGTTTGGTTGTACGAGAGTATCGTAATAAAAAAATATTTTAAAAAACACTACATTGTAATTATAAATTACCACAAGCTAGCATAATGAGGTTGATTGCATTATAATAACATTACATGACATCCAACCAAATGTCACATAAGAAACTTATTTCGAGTCAAATTGGCAAAAACATGTGAGTTTCACGTCAAATTCAGCATATATCAAGTCAATTGTATTTCCCTCCTCATTTAGGTGACTAAATTCAGGCTCATATTGGATCGCAGGTTCCCGCATTAATGCAAGGTGGATCAATTTAAGATAAGGTAATTGTATTTCATCATAAAAAAAATATATCCAAGATAACATGTAATAGCCTCCTACTTCCATCCACTGTATACGTAATATGTATCATCCACAATATATCAAATGGTAGAAACATGGCTACTACCTATCAAGATTTTGATTAGCCTTAAAAGTAAGACTAAATATTGATCCACGCACATCGCGATCAGCAGCCGATATTGATAAGAGACCAGGTTCATCATGCTTTAGCTTTGATGACTCATCTGCAACAATATTAAGAGGATTTGCTAATTTAATATTCTGTATACAACCAAGACAAGGAAATTATACAGCACAAAGGCAGGATACCCACTGTTTAAACATAGACAGAAAATTAAGGTTCACGAATTCAAACATATGCAAGATAATAAGAACTTCTAAATTTGCATATAACGATTAAATAACTTGCTGATCTTCAATGTCACCAAAATATTTTCAATTGCTGTACACCAACCTTTGCCACTGACAAATTTTTCTCACCAAAATGTTAATGTATCATTAATAAGTTGATTGCCTGAGTGTGCATTTTGATCAGGACATATCAGCGTTCTGTGGCATAATGGTTTGATGACCCACAATGAGATTTTGCAAAGACATAGCAGCAAACAAACAATCCTAGGCATGTTCCATAACTTCCATCCATGGTCATACACTAATTGTGAGTGCACAAACAGCTTGCAATTATCAAATGGTAAATCACAATTCCATTTTCGATAACAATGAAAACATGCACTTGAAAGTAGGCAGTAGGCACAAAATAACAGGAATCAGGACCAACAGGCGGTAAAATAAAAGTAACATGGCAAGCTACTTCACTGCAAAATGAGCAGACTTCACTCTCCATGTCTATTCTAAGCTTTCGTTTCTCATCGATTCTTGTATTATGGTTCCTTGCTCTTTTCTTCAGTAAAACCTTAAATCTCATATGGCAGGTCATAAATCATTCACAAGCCCACAAGGCCACAATAACCATGTAGACCTTGCAAAACTGACCAAAACACCCAAAATCTGAAACAGATTTGGACGTAAACCAAGTTGAACCGACCTCAATTTTCCCAAGTATTTTTTATTTGCAAGATGAACCATAACAAAAGATAATCCATCCTAGACTGAACAAAATAACGTGTTTGGCAACTCTACTTGCTCATTTCTTCAGCAAGAGTTTAAGATCTCATATGGCAGGTCAGTACCTACTCATGAGCCCACCAATGGGATAAGGCTCCACCACCCTCTGAACTCCTTCCTTCCCTATACTCCTCCCACAATCTTTGCCAGCATGGAAGGGTTTAGTGGGACAAGCGGAATCAACAGAAGGAGAGGACTCAAAAAGGTGGAAGAGAGGGTTGGGTTGGGGCGAGAATAGAAGACGAGTTATAAGGGAACTGCGTACAGCCAAGGTGCCAAGCTTTCCACATTTGGCAACAAGCATGTCCTCCAATAGTTCTCTTGTGGTCAATCATGGTGAATGAATGTAGGGTTGGGGTGAGATAAGGAGAGAGAGCAAACAGAGAAGGACAATTTTGCAAGTTACTAAGAAGGTAGTTGTTGCTGAAAGGTTGACTCTACCACATGTTAGCACTTAAAAAGCTAATAGTTCTCAAAACATGCTTCATAAGGAAAGAGTTTAATGACATCGATCTCTTATTACTTCTTTATTTACTAGCTATAGCTCTCAGGAGATTGGTTTTCAATTGCTTAGACTTTTTCAATCTGTTCCCAACTCGATTGAATAATACATGTTGAATTCGGAGGGCTACTTCAGAAAAAGCAAACAAAAGGCCGTTTAGATCAATCCTCATGCCACTTTTTAAATTATCCGGATGAAGGAAATGGAAGGCATTTACATGGTGGAAAACACCTATAGAGCAAACCAAGGATAATCAGACTGCACAACAAGATATTTTATTTATTGGGATAGGATACTTTTTTTGTTGGGGGGTTAGAAGCTGATTTTTTTATAGCTTTTCTATAGAAAGTAATTAACTTCTTATCCACATACACTGTTAGTGATGCCGGATGTAGCATTTCTGCTACTCTATTTTGCATTTAATTCTTTTGATTTCTCCATGATATTATTTTCTTGCACAAAGGAAGGATGTCTATAATCTTAATCTCATAAATTTTATTGTTAACCAATCATGACATCAGACAATTATCCAAAAGCAGAAAAGAAAAAAAGAAAACCCATAAAAAGCCAAGTACCAGGCACACACAACAACCAACAAGGACAAAAGCAAACTACCTGGAAATTTATCCCCATATATGCTTTCACCAGCTGAGCCTGAAAAAGAGGGGGAGGAAGAAAGAAAGAAGAGAAGATAAAGCATGAGTGAAGCACACTGCACATAATTACCAAACTAGAATACAACCTTGACATGACAGCAATCAAGAAAACAAGATCGTTAACTCTAACATTGCTCAAGGCTACCACCCTATTTTCACTATCATGAATTCGCCAACATCACTGACAAATGCATACATGCTGATCAAAAGACCAAAAATAACCACACGGTCAATGCAAACGCCTTCCAAAAACTCCTGAATAGGAAAGGTATGCGGGATTTGTCGTAAGAAAGCTCCCCCAAACAAAGAGAACAGGGGTAGAATGTACACATCACCCCCTAAAATCAGGAGGTTTATAAACCCTGAATATAATGTACCAAATAAGAACGAAGCAGTAGATTGTCACACCTGGATCATTATAAAATAGATAACAATTATCATTGAGAAAATCAATTTCTAGGTGTTGCGTTCACTGCTCAGTTGCCCCTCCCCCAACAACAACGAAAAAAGAGGAGACGTGGTAAGTATGCGCACATTATTTTATCTGATAAATATTGCAGTTTGATAGTAAAAGTTTCCAAAATAAATCAAAAGCATTCACAAAGAACGCGCCCAGCCAGAACACTGTTACGATGTGGAGATTGGAGATGGCAGTAATAGCACATACCCTCTTGTCTGAGAAAATCACCACCCTGCAGATAGAGAACACATCAATAAAAATAATCAATAAGAGAGTAGTATGCTGACATATTATCAGGCACATTGCATATATCTGTACTAAATCATGGTGGTAATTTAGCAAGCACAACCTCAAAACTACATCAAAGAAAAGCAGGCGTGACCATCAGCCCTGTATCCTACAGCATAAACAAGGATAACCGACTAATGAAAGAGGAAGACCGCTTTCAACTCATGTCCAATGAGAGAACTAATTTCGGAATTTTTGAAGCAAGTCAAAATATTAAAAGACTGCCTAAGATTAATACAAAAATAAGAAGCATACCTGAGCCACGGAACCCTTTATTATCCGATGGAAAAAAGTTCCTTTGTAGTGCAAGGGTTTCCCTAACCTGGGGCCAACTCCCTTCTCCCTGGAAAACACCAAAGTTATTGGAAATTAGATGATTGAACAATTAACAGAAATATCACATCAAAAAAGCAACCAATTCTGAAAGAAAAATGAAGAACTAAACCTTCAAGCCAATGCAAAAACTTACAGCCAATTTCTGACACGGAGAAAACGAAAAGAGGAAAGGAAACACAAGCAAATAAAATTACTCATTTACCAACTTACAACCGATGAAGAACAAAACCTTCCAATCAATGTAAAAAGTACAGCCAATTCTTAACACAGAAAACAAAAAAGAAGGAAGAAAACACCAGCAAATACGAGTACTTATTCACCGACTTCATATTTCATCAAAAGAGTATCATTCATGCTAGATCTGTATTCTTTGTCATTTTAATTGCCTTGTATCCCCAAAGATTATCTAGAAAGAAACCTTTCCCAAGTACAAATCAGGAAAAAAAAATCCCAGGCACCTGATCTATCATAACAACTCAGAGCCGGCCTACAGTATCTCCCCGAACCCCCCACCCCCCGCATCGCAGGACACAACATTACTGACATAGAAAAACACCAACAATCAACAGACTTATAGCACCACAACACAGGCAAAAAAAAGAACACCATGATTATGCTTATGCAGCTGAAAACAATAAATCATACATAAACAATTTGGAGGGATAGAGAATTATGCAATAGCTAAAACAATTGCTTAGGCACGACAAAGTGCTTAATTAACATTGTCAGTTTAGGCTATTTGGATGACCTCATTTTCACTAATAGCTTTTTTATAAAAAAAACTAGCCTTATAGATCCATGGATGCATGTGATCTATAATTGTGTTTGTTTAATTTTTAAACTACATGTATCTTACCTCATATTTTTAAAATGTAATAATCATAAATTAATGTTTTATTTTGCTCAACTATGTTTCATGAATTGTATTATATCATAAATTAATCTTAATTTATTATAAATACTCAAAACTATTTGGTAGTATATTTTTTAGCATATGGAAAATAATAATCTTTTATTTTGCTCATTATTTGAAAATTTGGAATGGCAAAAATAATAGTATTGTTGTGTGTGTGTGTATAACAGACATAACAAACAAGTTGTTGTACCTGATTCAGATGCATATATTTACATAGGTTACATTGCTAGTAAAATCTATGACCCACTAACAGAAGTACAAAAATACAGATGATAACATCAAGTGCGGCAAGTTCTTGCTCTCTTCTTCCTTTTTTTTTTTTTGGGCAGCGGGTTTCAAGGAGACTGGTTTCTTGTGGTTTAGTGGAGCGCGGAAATATGCATAAGCTGCAATAGTAATACAAACAACGAGGGAAGGTGGGGAAAAACAGATCTTCCTAAATAAATGCTTCAGTAGCAAATAAATCAGTGAAAAGCAGGACAGGACTCAGGACTCAGGAGAGACAAGAAAAGAGAGCAGGACATCCATAATGCCTATCAAAATGTGTTACCTGTACATAATGCACGGAAGTTTTCCGCAGTTTTTGGGACAACATCAGAAAAGAGCTGTGGAAGCAAAAGACTAATTTAGTAATTTCTGAGTTTTTAGGAATGGTTTCAAACCGACAAACAAGGCAACTAGAGGCGGTAATTTCTTCGCCAAAATATAATTATAATTTTAGAAAAGGACAAAAGAAAAATATAAGAATCCATTACAAGGCAAAGTGCGACCCATAATACTTACCTCAAAAATCATTCTTTCAAAAGGATCTCCATCAATAGACACATCTAGAAAAACCAATGGGTTTTTTTTCTTAGTCATCTCCCTTTTAGAGCCAAAGCTAAGCAAATTCCTTGTTATCTGTAGCAGAACATATTTAGGAAGTCTTTTAAATAATATCATAAATGAAAGGACAGCAAACTGGAGTACGAAAAACATAAAATTGCTTGCCCATGACACTATGAACCAAGTTGCATGAAGCTAACGGTTAAGTACATTTTATAAAAACCAAAAACCAACAAGTTCACCCAAAACCTTCTTATGGTCCTTATCTTGTTCAAAAAATCCACACATGAATTTTCTAAGAGAATAACATCCTCGTGACATTGAGCCACAATAGTAATTGATATAATTACATATCCCCTCTCCTTGGTTTACTAACTAATATAGTCTCAGTCTTAGTCTTTTTCTGATCCATTCATCTAACTTATTCAGCACAACAACTCTAGTCAGCAGTGATAGAACAAACCCACATTGGATTTAACTTGCAACTCCACCACCTTCCCTTTGCAAGTCAAAATCTAATAGCTGTCAAATCAAGCTTAATGTCTCCTTCAAACAAAGCATCTCCCTATTCTTAATGTATCCTTTGTTTTCACCTCCCTTCTTTTCCTACATAAGACACCAATAATAGAACTAGAGGTACAAGAAAAGGTACAGGAAGCCCCATTTCTCCCCTTAAAATAGTAGCTTCATTCCATTCTACAATTGATTACGGCATTTTTCATTTTACATAATTCTTATTACCTATACTTCAACACCACATTCTGTTTCCTCTGTCCGTACTTCACCTGAATTCCTGGAAAGATGACGATAAACTTCATAAGATGAATTAGGTAACTCAATGAATGTTGTGAAGACAAACAAGCCATTGATCCACCCTCTTTAAGCCCAGCATGAGGAAAACAGGGTGGGAGAGGAGCATCCTCAGATATTTTCACGTTTCTTTATGCAGTTCCTTGTAAACACAAAATGAGGTAAGGAAGTAAACTCAAAGAATCAAAGAAGCAAGCACTATTCATATTCTCTGCTACTTCCTCTGATCAGACAGTTAAATATAGAAATCAAGACTGAGTTAATTAAATCAGAAATTCTCATTAGTTAAATGAAGATGTTTAATACCCTTAACTCATCAGTGGGAGGGAATCATAATAGGGTATATACATTGGCAATAAACTATGTGGCGAAAAAGAACACATGCACGTGCCCACACACACAAAAACAAACACAGAAATAAGAGTTCAGATAGGTTTCACTAAATTTACTAAATCAAATTTGCAGTACCTGCTACACTCATCTTCTTTCCATTCTCAAAATTTAGAACAAACTCTCACAGCACAGGTGAAGCATCATGCACTGAGGAACACCACAAGAAGCAGAAGCAAATAACAAACTTTAACAAAGTAAAGAAGTAAGCATAATCTAAGTGACACAACAAGTAAAATGAGAAAATTCAGGACATAAACATTACTTGTTCTTGCTAGGCCTCCAGAGTCCAAATACATCAAACTTTGTCATACCGATTGAAGCGAGTGAAATAAGAAGCAAATCATCATGTTAAGTAATATAAGAGAAACTGACAAGACAATGATAGCCTACTTTCTAACACTATCTGTCCCACACTATGATACCCACTTCTAACTCTTCAATCCTCAAATGTCAACACACTGTATGCAGAAAAGAATTTTACCTTGGACACCATTTTGTTTGACTAATTGTAGAAAACCCAAATGCCCAAGGGCAGTTTAGTTTTAACATAGAGGTATGATATTAGTTTGTTTTCCGGTTTAAATGAGCCAGAAAAGAAATGGCATGTGTCCTGCTCATATCTTAAGTATGCCGATTGAATCAAACTTGAGACCCCTAATGTACGCAAGGCATCGAGTCTTAACCACAACATCAAGACCGCAATGGCAGAGGTACAAAATAGTATATAAACGACCATTCCACAGCTGTTTCAAATAGTCAACTTAGGACGAAAGAATTTGTTGACTAGGATAGAGAAAATGCTGGTAGAATAGACAACCCGACCCTTTCGCACTTGATCTTCGTTAGCTACAGTCACACACTCAGCACTGTGATAGCGCTGACGCGCACAAATAGGAGACGCACAAATAGGTAATCTCTCTTATGCAATGAAAAAGCAACAGTAGTCGACGACACCACAATCACTTCAATCAAACAGCATTACGGGACATCCCTTCAAATGATTCGCAAAAGTTGCTAATAGGCAACATAACAATGCGGGTCACACCAAGAATCAAACCCCAGATTGAACACCAATTCATTGCAAGAAGCAGAAAGTCACGAAATCATCCAAGCCCTACCATAAACCCTAAACACCTCTATAACTCGACAACTATCGACAGCACTACGGAGGAAGCAGTAGAACGAGAGGCACAGTCCATGGAAACATAGTTATCGCCAAAGAAATCGAATGAATTCAAGAACGTAGAAAACAGTAGCATTGTAAACTAAGTCCCTTACATGGATGAGCAGAAAGAGAGGAGATCCAAAAGTGTAAAAAGCGGCGTTGATCGATCAACTAACACGGATTCATAAAGAGAGAGATTAGGGTTTAACCTGGAGCGAACGGTGAAGCAATGGCAGCTGCACAACAGAGATGAGAGATACTGAGAGAGAGAGAGAGAGAGAGAGAGGTGCGTGTGTGATGGAGAGTGCGAGGGGAAAAACCTAGACTCCAGCTCCCTCCACTGCTGTTGCTAAATGACTAGATTGCCCTTTTGTGCATTTTATTTTACTCCACGTCACTCTTTTTTGTTTTTATATTCGTAAACTTTAAAGCACATGTTCGAACTTACATACACAAAGACATAAAAATAAACATAAACATAAACGAACATAAACGAATATAAAAAGCAGAAATAACATAAAAAATAGAAATGAGTTGTTAAAATAAGAAATGAACTGGACATAAACGAACATAAAATGAATGCACATAAACATAAATATAAACATAAATGAGTAGAAACGAACACAAAAAGTAAAAATAATATAAACGAACATAAACGAATATAAATGAGTTGTTAAAATAAGAAATGAATGAACATAAAATAACATAAACATGAAGAAATTCCGTTTTTATGTAAATTCGAACAGTCCAAAATCTAACAAATGGATAATTTAGTTTGGTTTTAGATTGATTTGTTTTCGGGTTACACGATTCGGCTTTTAGATTAGGTCATTTTCAGTTCAAGTTGACATTAGGTTACTCTATTTTTTAGTCCAAGAAACTTATCTTGTAACGAAAACTAAATTTAGAAAAAATGTTCGAGTCAATTTTGTCTAATTTGGGTCAATTTTTATTTCAAGACCATTTTTCAAGTTAAATGTCTTAGGGTTTGATTCGAATGTGAATTCCGATCATCCGTTTAAGATGTTTGGGTTCATTCTTTCATCAAGTAGATGTATACTTCGAACTAGGGGTGAGCAGAGTCATGTACTTGGTCATTTTGGTCGGACCGGTGGGAACCGAGTCCGAACGGGATACCTGGTTACTTTTTTGTTTAACAATTATAGTGAGAAAACATAAAAAATGTGCGTAAGTGAAACTAAATCCCTGTGCCCACTTGAGTCCCTCAATGCTTGATTAAGATCACATGCTGTGATCACTAAACCAAGGCAAATAATCAACTCAGAGCATCATGTTCAGGCTGTTGGCTATGGCAGGACCTACAGACACAATGAGAGATTAGAGAACATAGAGAGAGAACGAGCAGCTGCGTAGTCAGGCACCGACAATAAGGACAAAGCAAAGCAAGTGAAAGCAATTATATATATATATATATATATATATATATATATATATATATATATATATATATATATATATCTGGGTATCCGGATTACGGGTCCGAGCCGGTCCAAATTTTCACTACGCGGTTCCGGACACTGGTTCTAATAGGATCCTAAAATTGGATCCGGTCCCAAATCCAATTCAACCGGGTCCAAATCGGGTCCGGGTTCGGGACCGAATACTTGGTTTTTCCGCTCACCCTAATTCGAACCTAAAAGAATTTTATTAAACAGTTTAAATTTAATTCAAATAAAATATGTTGTTCTATTTAATGCACATAATTAATACTTCTAATTATTTTATATGTCATGTATAACATTTTATATTCATTATAATTTCTTACAATTTCTTACCATCTTACAGCTTTATAATTTACCATTTAAATGAAACAAGATGTTAACAGTTATTTCCTTAATAAAAAGAAGTTAACCCATGAGCATGCACGATCATGGATTAGGCATATCTTTACTTTACATGCATCAAAAAGAAATTGAACTTTTATGTAGCAATATCGAGAGATATATGAAGGTTTTATAAATATTTTATATCTCAAAAGTTTAGTGGTCTTTCCCTAAGCATGTACTACAAATGTACTACATGCTCTTGATGAGAGGTCAATTAACTCGACCGAAAGCATGTCTCTTTACAAATGACCTAAGTAATTGATAATAAACAAGCGCATGTAAATGGGTAGACAAGATAATTGAAAAGGTCATTTGAAAGAAATAAAAATATTAACATAGAAAAAGAATGAAACTTAAAAGTTAAGAGAAATGGGGGTCTAAAAATTACTCAAAGAATGAAACTTAAAAGCAACACTATTTTTCCCTTGATTAATTGAAGTCTGTCTATTTTCTCCCTTTCTCTCCATATATGAAATTTTTCTTTCAATTTTAGAAGGAAAATAGCATTGACCAAATTGACAAAATTTTTCATGATTTTTTCCATCAAATTTTTCTCTCTTTTTTTCAATTCAAACAAGGGAAAAAATTTATTTTTCACATTTTTTCTTTCTTTCTAATTTTCCTAGAATTATATGGAATTTAAATGAATTTTTAATTTTTTAATTATTCTAAAAACCAATGAATATTAAGTTGTATATATATTTCCAAGTTAATACGTATGAATTTATACATTATAAGCAATACTAACAAACATTCCAACTAATAAAAAAATGTATAATAATACCTTAAAAAAAGAGAAACAAATAATAAAACTGAAAAAATGTTAAATAATTTGATCATTGAAAAACTTTTTTAAAAATTATTTGTAATATAAATAATTAATTTTTTTCTAAAAATACATAATTCTTTATGAAAATAATATGAGAGAGAAATTGAGAAGTTGAGAAGAGAAAGGGGCACGAGAGAGAGAGTGATTGATGCAAAATCTATCTTACACCCCGGTGTATATTGCACCATACACCCCCTTCTCACATGCAGCTCATGTTAACTTGTAACATACACCTCCTCCTCCCTCTCACGTGCAACTCACGCTTATTTACTTTCTCTCTCTCTCATACACCGCCTTTTCTACTTCATTTCCTTCTTGCTCTTTCAAAGCTCGTTTTAAAGCTCACAAATTTTCAAGCTCTCTTACTCGACAGACTCTCTCGTTCTTTCAAAGCTCTCTTGCTCGATCTTCTATATTAAATTCTCGCAAAATCTCTTCCATTCAATTGTTATCTCTCCTACGGTTTTCTTTCTTTATTTTCTTCAATTTTTCGGGTAATTAACAATCTTGTTTATATTATTGTTTAATTTTTTCGATTTTTTCAAATTATTTGATGTTATACTTCATTTATTTTGCAGGTTTTGTGTTGAATTTCGATGAATAAAGATGGTTTCGACTTCAAATGCTCAAGCTACGTCGAGCAAATTTTTGTTTAATTTGATTTATTCATTCAATTTTTTCTAGGGTTTCGACTTGTTTTGCAATCATAGCTATGGCTCGTCTCATTCATCTAATATCCATTCCACCTCGGCTTTTCTTGAATGATTTATGCTATTGATGTTTAGGAATAGCGAAGTTGGCTATAATTTCATCTTAATGTTGCTTAATTTATGCTATTTCTTTTGTCCGGCCAACTTGCCTATCTATAACACCTTTTCTTTGCTATTTATATCTTATTTTTCAGTTTTTCTATTTGTTGTTACATGTGAGTTCAATGGGATAGAAATTAGAGGGTATAGTTTTCCGAACTTCTCTTGAAGTGTGGTTCCTTATAGAGGGGTTGTTGGTACCCTAGTACAAATAGGTGCTCTATATGGGAGTTTAATTCCTTTGAGGTTAGAATTTTTGGACTATGAATTGTGGTTCCTTATAGAGGGATTGTTGATTTATGCTAAGCATATGAGAAAATAGCAAAACTTTGCTTGAATGATTTATGTTGTCGTTGTTTGGAAATAGTGAAGTTAGTTGTAGTCATATTATATTTCGAGAAACATCTATCTTTGAAAGTTGACAATAGGGGAAAGCAAAACCTCCATTGCTTAAAATTTTGCTCTATTGTACAACAACATATTTGTCATTGACTTGTAACCCCAATTTTTCTTGCATGATTATGCTAAGCATATGTGAAAAGAGCAAAACTTTGCTTGAATGATTCATGCTTGTCATTTTTTGGAATAGTGAAGTTAGTTGCAAGTTTATTACATTTTGAGAAACATCTAACTTTGAAAGTTGATAATGAAGGAAGGCAAAACCTCCATTAGTTAAAATTTTACTCGTTGTACAACAGACATAGTTGTGCTTGACTTGTAACCCCAATTTTTTGGTATAGAATTTGGTATTTAGACGAATAATTTTGTTGGAAAAGAGCTAAACATATGACAAAAGACTACCAAAACTTTTCTATGCAAAAGACTACACATATAATGAGCAATATATATATCCATTTGCATCTCATCTGTTATATGAAGTATGAAATTCTTATATGAAAGATCATCGTATTTCATTATTGTATCTCATTGTTGAGAGTTCTTATTAGAGCATAATAATAGCATCTCATATACCAAATTCTTGTATGAAATAATAACATCTCATTATTGCTTGTGAAAGCTTATCCCTTGTGGAATAACCTTTCAATTTCATTCTCATTGAGAGTTCCGCACTTCCTTCAACTAAGTTCATAAAATAAAATATAAACAATTCAGGAATGTACTATGGTATTTTACGGATCTATCGTAGTCTATTTTAGGTTCCTACTTTATACTTTGCTACTAAGATTAGTTCATTGAAACATGAAATTCAAGTGTTAATGTATTCTTTTGTTATTATGTTATTAGTAAATGCAAAGTTTGAGTAAAAGGTCAAAAAAGAGAAGAATAGATGATATTGGTATTTATTTATTTCTTAAAATTTTATTATGATTTGTTAAACCATATTATTACTATGATGAACCATTGACATAGATTTTATTATGTATATGTGTATCCATCCTTGAATATGTTTTGCATTAAACCTTTTTAATTTTGTAGTGAACCTTTTTTATTGTGTAGTGAACCTTTTCGGCTTTTACATTTTGTGAACTTTGAATGCCTTTTTATGATTTGTTAAACTATATGATAATTGTTTTTTTTTGGTCAAGAAGAGGGGCAAAAGCCCCTAATTAAATTTATTCATTACAAATATAATGGGGCCAAGAAACCCCATAAGTGTCTTCAAATAAAATAGGAAAGGCGGAACTTGTGGGGGACTCAAAAATTACAAGAGGGAAGGATTGAGTGACACCCAAATTAGCGAAAAAATCAGCCGTGCGGTTTGCTTCCCGATAGCAATGGGCAATCTTTACCTCCTAATCATGATTGTGAATCGACTCATGACATTACTTGATGATGAAGTAAACCGGTTGGTTCCAACGGCAAGGTTGTTGAGGTTTTTGCACCGATATCTTGGAATTCATATAGACCTCAAGCTTTAAGTACCCAGTATTACAAGCGATACGAAGTCCTTTTAAGAGAGAAGCTATGCTCTTACCGATGAGCAGCTTCCCAGATTACACGCGAAGCCTTTTACCCAATTGCCAAGATGGCCTCCGAAGACTCCTCCTCCACCGCCGGACTGGGGTGCCTTTCGAAGCACCATCAACATTTAATTAATCCAACCTCATTTGGCATTTCCCAACGAACTAAGACTTCCTGTTTCCTAAAATAAGAAACTGGTTTGTCTATTTGAGGTTCTTCACTAAAGTCCTTGATGATTTCATCTCGCTCTAGTAGAGATAACAACCCATGGTTGATATTGATGAAAGTCCGGGTTCTCAAAACACCTTGTTTCTCCACTTCCATAACCACCACACCATTGTAGTGAAGACCACGAGACCAATTTGCATCCATTGGAGGTGCCACTTCCAAGTTTGACATTATCCAAGTTTTGAAGGGTAGAGAGAAGAACATAGATTGCTTTGAAGTTGGAATAAGTTTGGTCCATACCTCTTTAGCAAAACTGCAGTCCCACAATAAATGGATAGAGTCTTCTTCTCCATTTTGGCGACCTCTCGCAAATTGGGTCATCAATAAATCCTCCGATGAATATGGTCATGACCCATCGGCCAAAGGAAAAATGCATTATTTGAGGTACATGCGTTTTCCAAATCAAATTCCACATTGGATCAATATTTTCGTGAATCTTTCTTCTAATGATTGCCATGATCGACTTCAACGAGAAACCATCTTGAGAATCTCCATCCTAGACCAATTGATCTTCATTTTCATCTCTAGGGGCTAGTTCAAAGGTTGATATCTTTAGTGTTTCTTGTGGGAGTAGACCCATGAATAGGCTCCATTTCCATCCTTCATTAGGATCCCATAATTCATCCACTGTGTTACCCCGAATATGAGGAGGAATTTCTTAGTTTACTCGTCGGCATAAAGGCATAGAATATTCCTAAATTGTGATACCGAGAAAAGAGTTTTTCTTCCGTTGCCAATTTCCACCTTGATTCTTTGTTTGAGGTACTTGATGTTTTCAAGAATTCCCCTCCATGTGTTTAAAGGCATAGAATATTCCCAATTGTGATACCAAAAAGAGTTTTTCTTCCGTTGCCAATTTCCACCTTGATTCTTTATTTGAGGTACTTGATGTTTTCAAGAATTCCCCTCCACGTGTTTGAAGCAACGGCCCTTGGTGCAAACATATCGATATCACAACTATTTCCATGTGTTTGTCTTTTTCAACCAATAATCTCCAACCAAGCTTAGTGAGAAACGCATTGTTAGTCTCCCTCATAGAGCGAAAGCCAAGGCCACTTACTTGTTTTGAGCAAGTTATCCGGTTCCATGAAACATTGTGAACCTGTTTGGACTGTTTCGACCCTCCCCAAAGAAAATAGCGAGATTTTTATCAATATCATCACAAAGGGAATAGGGCAGCTTAGAAGTTTGCATAGCATAGGATGGACTAGCAGACAATCGTGGATTGAATTAACGTAGCACATCCAGACCACGGATAGAGTGTGGGATTTCCATCCAGCTAGTCGTTTGTCAACTCTCTCGGAGATTTCATGGAAGGTTTGTTTTGTGACTCCGCCCTGAATCGTTGGTAAGCCTATATATTTCCCCAAGTCCTGGGTAACAGGAATGCCCAATTCCTTATCGATTTGCTTTTGTAAATCAACTTTAGTGTTTTTAAAGAAAAACACCAAGTGGCTTTTGTAGATTAACCTTCTCTCCGTAAGCATTACAAAATTTGTCCAAGCATTCACTAATTGTCTTTGCTTGCTGAACCGAAGCTTCCCCAAATAAAATAAAGTCAACCATAAAGAAGAGATTAGAGAGTAAAGGACCTCCCCGACTAACAGACAATAGGTTCCCACAAACCTTTCACAATAGCTTCGTGAATCATATAATTGAAACGCTCAATGCATATGACAAAAGATATGAAGAAAGTGGTTCTCCTTGTCTCACCCTCGCAAGGGCTTAATAGGGGGTGGTTTTAGCCCCGTTTCAAAGAACACTCGAATGATGAACTACCGAGGCAATTCATTATAACCTCGACCAATCCTAATGGAATGCAAAGATCAATTAGAGTCTCACGAATGAATTGCCACCGAAGTTGATCGTAATCTTTTTCCAAGTCAATTTTGATCACTATCAGCCCTTTCTTACCTTGTTTGCGCCACATTGTGTGAAGCATCTCTTGTACAATTATATTGTTGTTCATAATTTGGCGGTTGGGAACAAAACTAGCCTCGGGTTGGAGCGATGATCTTCTCAAGGATGGGTTTGAGGCGGTTCACAATTGCCTTAGTGATCACTTCGTATGCAACATTACACAACCTAATAGGTCTCAATTTGGTCGCCTTATATGGATTGTCTATCTTTGGAATGGGTACTAGGAAGGTATCATTAAGACCATCCGGGAAAGAGCTACCTTTAAGAACCTCTAGAGCTTGTGTAAGCTTGTGTTAGGAAAAATTAAGTTTTAAAATTTATTACCACAAGTGCATGACATAGTTGTAGCTAGCCGACAAGCACGGGTCATGTCCATAGAGAGTTGTGTTTCAAATATCAAAGTTATGTTGAACTTTCAATCTAGGAGAATTAAAAGGAGGGATGAGATATATGGTAATTAAACTAATCGTAAAAAGGAATAAAAGAGTACTCGGGTTGTGATTTTACCACTTAATAAACTAATTAATTAAGCCAAGTTTAAACCTACCCAAGTTTATACAAGTATTTAGGAGTGGTCAGTTGCATCATCAAAACCTACTCAAGCCATACTTTTGAGGGTCATGAGTTAGTCTAATTGTTTTAACCACATATTTCCGTGGAATTAGCCCAACTAGAGTACAAAAATAGCAACCTCGAACCTAACTAGGATTCAAGTTATTTTCATGCCAAAATCCCAACTATTCTTTTTACCCACACTAGCGAATTGAATCCACCTTTCGGTAATAGACCAACTGCCTAAAAATAAAGATGAAAAGACCCTTTCGGGCATCTCATTGAATATGTAGTAGGTAAGAGAAACAATCCCAAAATACTAACATAAACTAGGTAAATAAAGGCTCATACAAGATCAATTAGCCATTAAGAGGCCAATCACAACTAAAGTGACAAAAACTAACAACTAATTAACATGAAAAACAACTAATCTAACAACTAAATTAATAAAGATTGACTCAAACAATTACATAAACTAACAAATTAAACTTAAACATAAAATTAAACAATTGATATAACTACTATTAACACCAAAAGATAATAAAAATTGAACCTTTAAACTAAACGAAACAAACTAAACAGAAAAACGAAACAAACTAAAGAGAAGGGAGAGACAAAAAGGAAGAAGTTAGCGAGGAATGAATTGAATTAAAGCTGAAAGCTGTTAGGAACCGAATTTATAATTGAAACTAAAATAATAATTTAATCTAAATTGTTTGAGATAAAATTTACAAGAGAGGAAGAACTAAATTAAAACTAATATTAACCTAAATCTAACCTAGAGCTCTTCAAGGTCTCGCCCCGGTCAAGCGCTCGTCGAACCGCCCCTTTTATACGCACGCTGCCTTAGTTTTCAAGCCCCGAAGGATCTCTCGTGGTGAAGTCATGGTGACATCATGATGACGTCATCATGCAACGCTACTTCCTTTTTTCATTGCCACGACTTGGTTGCTGCTTATGAGATAATTTGGGTTGGGCTTGGCACTAGGCTATTAGAGTAGCGTGAAGATGAATGTTTGTGTGCATATCCGAGACTTGGCTCGTCAATTTTTTATCGTTTTACCTCCATATATTAGACGTTTGTCCCACTCAATTTATTACCTAAAAAATTAAATAAAATAAGTAAAAACCCTAAAAATTTATATTATTTTATGAGATAAAAATAGATAAAAAGGGTATAAATGACGTAATATTTAAATCGAACGACTTGTCGCCAGTTCCAGTCCCAAAATTTTTGATAAAACAGAGCTTGGAATCCATCCGGCCCAGGAGCTTTGTAAGGATCCATATCAAACAACGCTTTTTGATTTCACGGTTTGTGAAAGGTCTTTTCAAGTTTTTGTATTTCCTCTTCATTAAGCTCGTGGAAATCGATTACTCGGCAATATGAAAGGGGTGTATAGGTGTTCAAGAAGAATTCCCTTACCATTGCTTGAAGCTCGTTCTTATCCTTATACGAATTACCTTGCCGATCTTGCAAGAATTCAATTCTATTAACTTTTCATCTAATAATAGTATAGAGGTGGTAGAATTTGGTGCTTCGTCCCCATCTCAAATTACTTCAATTTTAGATTTTGGAACCGAGAAAGTCTCAATTTGGTCAAGCACCTCATCCAAATCACTACGGACTCAAGCTTCCAATTTTAGCGAAAACCTATTTGTTCATGGGGGCAACTTTTTCGAATGCGTTCAAGGCGGGCTAAAATTTCACGTTTTCTATGGAAGAGATTTCCAAAGATAAGTTTGTTCCAATCGGTTAAAGTTGTGGCAACATGAGACAACAATGGATAGAGAGGGATGTTACTTGACCAATTCTCTTTCAAACAATCTTCAAATAATTCATAGAGAGAATCGAGCTACTTGGAACCGAAACGGGCGCATAACACCGGACATCCCAAGAAGCCCACTACCCTTCCCCCAATTCTCAACCCAAAAAACATAAAGCTTCATCCCCGTCAACTCATCCCAAGAAGCCCACTGCCCCTCCCCCAATTCTCAGCCCAAAAACAGAAAACTTTATCCCCTCAACTCATCCCAAAAGGCCACTGCCCCTCCCCCAATTCTCAGCCCGAAAACAGAAAACTTTATCCCCTCAACTCATCCCAAAAGGCCATTGGCCCATCCCCTCATCTCGGAACAACAGGCCTACTACAAGAGCATCCTCATCCCAACCCAAAAGTCATGATGTTCCATCCCTAGATGATATAGATATTGTTTTGGGAGGGCTAAAGGCCTATGATTTGAGATCACTAAGTCAACAACCTAGGGATAATGATTATATTGGTGATTGTGATGAAGATAGTGATGCATGTAGTATTAAAGAGGAACCTGAATGCGATGAAATCCTCGACCAAGTTGACAATTATGATGTTGATGAAGATGGAAATCCTTATTATAATATATGGAATGAGTTGTATCAAAATAGGAACCAATGGGCAAAAATGCGGATGGGTCTATATCAATTCAAGTGGGGGATTTGTTCATTGACAAGGATAGGTGGAGTAAGTTAATAAGAGAGTATGTTATTTAGGAGGGGTTCTATTTGCAGAGGTACAAGAATGAAAGGCGTAGGCATATTGCATTGTGTGAGCAAGATACTTGTTCAAGGTGGGTTCATGCTAGCAGATTAGGTGATGGTGTAACAAGTTAAGTCTTCGTAGGCTGAGCATCCATGCACCAAATTTTAGCACAATAGGATGGCTTCACACCTATGGTTAGCCGATGAACTGTTCTCGGCTTTTAAGGAGAACCCACTCATGAGTTATGACACCATGAAATTCATTATGATGGACAAGCATGGGCTAGAGATTCCAACACATACATGTCAAAGGGCCAAAAGGTTGCTTAGAGAATGGGTGGAGGGAAAGCATGGTGACTATTATGCAAGGTTGCTCGAATATATTGAGGTTATTAAGAAGAGGAATCTTATCACAATAGCTTCATATATCGGTGAAGGCGCTGAAAAGGCACCAATCTTTAAGAGACTTTTCATTTCATTTAAGGCGATGATAACTGGTTTTAAGAGGGGTTGTAGGCCATTCATTGGACTGGATGGATGCTTCCGAAAGGACTCTTTAAAGGTGTTTTATTAACGACCATGGGTTTAGATGCTAACAATGGGTTCTTTCCAATAACCTATGGAGTTATGCCCCTAGAGGATTTCGAAGAACTAGGCCTAATTTTTCAAGGCATTGAGGATATGCTTAGATGTAGTTGATGCATCCAAGTTAACTTTTATTTCGAGACAGGCACAAGTTGAAATATGTAATTTGTTTAATACAATATTTTTTATTTTAATTAAGCTGTTTTATTGAACTGTTTTTTACTTAACCGTATTTTTGTTTGTAGGGTTTACTTAAAGCAATGCTTGAGATATTCTCTAAAAGTAAGAGGAGAATTTGTGATGTGCACTACTATAGGAATTTCAGTAAGGACTTCCCATGTTTTTTATGTTATATTCTGTTTGTTTCTTTTTACGTTACGAAATATTTTGTTTGAACATTGATCTTCAAATATTTTTCTGTTATGAAATATTTACTTACATTATGTTTTGTTGTGATTTAATAACATATTATGTTGTGAAATATTCTCTTCAATTATGTTTTGTTTTGTTTTAATAACATATTATGTTGGGAAATATTCTCTTCAATTATATTTTGTTATGTTTTAATAGCAAATTATGTTCTAAAATATTTTTTTGGGTCTTCAAATGCAGGGCCAAAATTGCACCTTCGACAGACTTGTAATGCTTACACCAAGCATGTACACTAGCAAGCCATGAAGTCCATTAAGAAAGTGTCGAAGGAGGCCTTCGAATGGTTACTTGATGAACCTGTGGAGCAATGGGCTAGGTTCACCTTTGATGAGGAATCAAAATGCCCGGATAACACACAAACCTCGTAGAAAACTTCAATGGAAAAATTGTGAAGTACATATACAAGCCTATATTTGTGTTGTTAGAAGTTGTTAGGAGGAAATTTATGAGAACAATAGCAAATAGAGCTATAGTAGCTAAGAAGTGGTCGAACGGGGTTGTTCCAAGGGTGAAGATTATTCTTGTGGATAGTAAGAAAGAAAGCGAGTCTTGTAGATTAACCCCAGTGGTACGGGAACCTTTGAGGTTTTGGAAGGTTCAACTCAATTTAGAGTTGGTCTCAACAAGCATTACTCGTGATTGTAAGGTTTGGAGCATATCTAGGATACCTTATAAGCATGCTTTGTAAGATGTATTCTAAGTGAAAGAGGAGACCTTCAATCATATGTGGATGATGCCTTCACTGTTGAGAAGTACCTCTGTAACGCCCTAGCCTATAATCACTAGTTTAGGCTAAGCAACCCGCTAACCGAGTGCTTAGCGTAGCGGAAAAAGGGTTAGGAGCGTCACCGCCGCCCTTACCGGCGGAAAGGGCAAGGCTATTGAGAGTCGGATACTAAACTATTCGACTTAGATTACTCTATTTAACGATCAACAACAAAAGGAAACTATAATATGTACAAAGTCGAACAAAAGTACACTGGTAACCCAACATTCACTAGCTCTAACCCATGACACTATGTACTAGTCTCCAAAAGGCTATCATGGCGAGCCGAGTCCCTAAACCTCGAACACGATTCTTCTATGACCTGCCGTCTTCACTATTCTTACCTAAAACAAAACAAGGAAAATATTTTTGCAATGTGAGTCGAAACTCAATACGTTCACTATCATGCAAGTAAAATAAAAGTTATGAAATAATTGAGTTGAGTGCATGCATTTCAATTCATTTGTAAATGAGGGAGAGTGAACAATGTAAAGCTGTTGCTCGATTAATTATCCGAATGGATCCCTTTACGATCATCGGGTTTCCTAAACGCATGTGCACACACCTGCACCGATCGGATAGTCCGATTGAAGGCGGTTACGATTATGGTGTTACCAACTCGAATATTGGGCGTACCAAATAATGGCACTTGATGGGCGGGTCCATATTAATGATGACAAATATTATTCGCAAACAATTCTTTATTGTTCTTAATGTCGGCCATATCCGACCTTGATTTGTAAATAAAATATTGAAGAGCACGATCAATGAACGTACCTTGAGCTGATGTTCCTCCTCCTTTTTCTTTAATAGGCGGAACCCGAATGAACGCACGACGCCGACGCTGATGACCTTAAGTAAGGATATAAAAGTTTTATTAATATACTGAATTTTTATGTCTTATTTATTTATTAAATCACTTCAATATTACTTGAAATGAAAATTAACAAAGTTAACCTTTACTAAAGAATATTAATGTTATCTTTAATTCATATGACTGATTTATCTTATTTTAGACAATGCAGGCATAACTTTTATATATATATATATATATATAGCAACTTCAAATATATGTGTAGCTTTCTTCTAAACACGTACGCAAATATATGTATATGTATTACACCAAATACTTACTTCCCTTCTTCTAACAAAAACTTATTAATAAATAGTATTAATACAATACTTGCTTTAAAACCAAGGAAAGGTTATACTTTTAATTACTGTTATTAGTTATTTTATTATGTAAACACTTTTATTTATTCATTTATGTTAGTTATTTTCTAACCTTATTTTGTGTCATAAGGGCAGAAGTTAATCTTGCCAGAAAAAGGTGTTCATTTCCTTATACTCTTATATTACTTCACTTTCATAACTACTCAGTATAAGAAATCATCACCAATTTTTCCCTTAATCTCATCATTAGGTCAAATGGTCACCCAATTTAATCCATAATATTTTCTAACTCAAATCATTCATGCATGTCCTTTATACAGAAATTTGTCCATCATTTGTCTCCAATCTCAATATGTCCAGATATCATCAATTGTCATCAAATCCTCCCAAACTCCATGAATCAATCACATATACATGCCATAACCCAACTTTAATCTCCAAAAAGAAAAAGAATAACCAATTACAACTTAAATAATTAAATTAAAAGTACTGAAGAACTGAATCTGAAAATTATCCTAAGAAATTAAATTAACAGAACTGAATCTGAAATTTACTCTAAGAAATTAAATTAAAAGAACTGACTGAATCTGAAAAATTACCCTAAGAACCAAGGTGAAGGGGGTTAATTTTTGAGGGGTTTTGAGGTGGTTGAAGGTGGTGGTGGAAGATCGGGGAGAACCGAAACAGAGCAGGCAGTCGGCAACCGGAGCAGTCGTTGGGAGTAGCACGCGGCGTCGGTGCCCGGTCAAGGTGGCGGTAGCCGGACAGGGCCTGAAACCGGAGGAGCCGCAATTAAACTAGGGCAAGCTTGGGACAGAAATAGGCGTAAAACAGGAGCACAACCGGCGGTGTGCTGGCGTTCGACAGCTGGGGCGGTGACAGTAGGCCGGTAGAAGGTGACGATGATTGTCGGTGGTGTTGGGGTGGCGTCTTCGGTGGCTGAGACGAAAGATAAAGGGGAGGCGGAAGAGGCAAGCGAAGGAAAGGATGGGTTTTTAGGTGTTTGATGAGGAAATCGATGAAGATGATGGTGGTGGTGCTGGCGGTGATCGGTGGTATTGATGGTGGTGGCATTGGACTAGGGGTGGCCGGAGCAGGGTTTCAGTGGTGGCGGTGGAGATGGGAAGAAAGCAGAGGCGGGCGCTCAGTTGCTGGAGAGAGAGAAAGGGGGTTTGTGAGTTTATTAGTATTTAGGTTTTGAAATGTGATAGCTTTAGGTCACCTTAGCTTTTATACTCCTCATTTTGCTTCCTCTCCCACTGGGCCGACCAGCTACTTCAATCTCCGGCCCAATTCCTTAGCAAGCTATCTTAATCCAACTCACTCATCCTCATTATTTTCCTTATGCATACCTAATTTCAACTCTTTATGCTTATTAACATCTTTTTCATTTTAAGCTCATCTTAATCTAAGAATTTTATTTTTATTAATATTAAGTTTGCAAAAATTATATTAATTTCATTCGTTTAAGGATTTTTAGAACTCAAAATAAATTAGCTATGTAATAATGTTAATTATCTTCTAAGTCATTGAAATTTATAGAGTGTGCTCGTGCGTCGTCGTCATCATCATCCGGTTCCTGCATTTTAAACAACATTGACATACACACACACACACACACACACACACACACACACACACACATATATATATATACATGTGTAATATGAAAATATTTGAAAATTTGAAATGCATGCGCTCGAGCTAATTTTTAATGTACTTAAGGTTAATTATTTTCTTAGGGACGGGTTGTTACAGTCTTCTCCCCTTGGAATAAGTTTCGTCCTCGAAACTTGCATGCAAAATGGTATAGATGTTACCTTAGAATAAGTGTGGATACTGGTGTCTCATATCTTCTTCGGTTTCCCAAGTGGCTTTAGTTGAAGTGTGATTTGACCATAAGACCTTGACCGAGAGGGAGAGTTTTAGTACGAAGTCTGTTTAATCCTCCGATCCAAGATTTGGACCTGATATTCCTCATGTGTTAAATTCCGGGCAATTTCCACTAGTTCCACCTCTATGATGTGATTTAGGTCGGATATGTACTTCCGAAGTTGAGATATATGAAAAACATCATGAATATGCTCCGGATCGATTGGTAAAGATAATTTGTAGATCACGGGGTTTAACTTCCGAATTATCTCATATGGCCTAATTTATCTAGGGCTTAATTTGCCTCTAATTTTGAGTCTTTTGATTCCTTTCGTTGGGGATACCTTGAGAAAGACCATATCCCCCACCCGAAACTCTAGAGGTTTCCTTCGTCGATCTGCATAGCTCTTTTGTCTACTCCGAGCTTCTCCGATTCGCTGTTGTATTACTCTTACTGTTTCGGTAGTATCTTGTATCAACTCCGGTTCTATTGTGAGCGCCTCATCTAAATCGTTCCAACACAAGGGGGTTCCGCATTTTCTTCCATAGAGGGCTTCAAATGGGGCCATTTTTATTGTGGCCTGGTAGCTATTGTTGTATGAAAATTCAATCAAGGCAAGATACTCTTCCCATTTTCCTTGGAAATCAAGGATGCAAGCCCGTAACATATCTTCTAGAATTTGGTTAACTCTTTCAATTTGACCATCTGTCTCTGGATGGTAAGAGCTACTAAAGTTCAACTTA
The DNA here is from genome assembly GCA_021018815.1 of Talinum fruticosum. NCBI lineage: Eukaryota > Viridiplantae > Streptophyta > Magnoliopsida > Caryophyllales > Talinaceae > Talinum > Talinum fruticosum. The sequence continues at coordinate 7,672,805 of JAITYX010000011.1, forward strand.
GTCCCAAAAGCTTGCAGTAAGACTTCCCAAAATCGAGATTCGAATCGGGTGTCTCTATCGGAGACTATATCCTTGGGTATTCCATGGAGTCCGACAATCTCTTTTAGGTATACTTGAGCTAATTTGTCCATGCTCCAATTGTCACTAATTGGTATGAAGTGTGCGGACTTTGTAAGGCGATCAACTATCATCCAAATAGCATTCTTCCCGGTGGCGAGATGGAGGGAGTCCTACGATGAAATCTATTGATATAGAATCCCATTTCCAAGTTGGAATCTCCAAGGGCCTTAATTCGCCTACGGGCGTTGATGTTCTTCCTTTACTCTTTCACATGTAAGACACCTATCCACATATCTCACAACTTCTCGTTTCATGTTGGGCCACCAAAAATTCTTCTTGAGATCTATATACATTTTTGTTCCCCACAGGATGAACAGAATATAAAGTCGTATGAGCCTCATCTAAAATCTTCTTTTTAATTTCTCCTTGATCGGGCACACAAACGATTTTGAAACCTCAAAGTTCTGTCTTCATGTATGATGAATCCCGGGAATTTACCCTTTTCAATGTTCTCGCTCAATCTTCACCAACTTCTCATCTTTCTTCCGTCCTACTTTAATTTCATCCGCAATTGACTGGTCTGATTTCTAAAAGTTCAGGACCCCTTGATCTTCTTGGCGTCGAATGATCTCAATTCCTACTCGTGTAATTCCCGAATAAGGATTGGTTGGGTGATAATCAAGGTATTCACGTTATGTTGAGTTTTTCTACTCAAGGCGTCGGCTACGACATTGGCTTTACCTGGATGGTATTAAATCTTCAAGTCATAATCCTTTAGCGAGTTCCAACCATCTCCTTTGTCTCAAATTAAGCTCCTTTTGAGTGAACACGTACTTCAAACTTTGGTGATCGGTATATACCTTCCAAGATACTCCATATAAATAATGTCTCCAAATTTTCAAAGCAAACACGATTGCAGACCAATTTCAAATCATGAGTAGGGTAATTTCCTTCATATGGTTTTAATCGCCAAGAAGCATACGCTACCACTTTACCATTTTGCATCAATACACACCCTAATCTGTTCTTCGAAGCATCACTATAGATGGTATATTCCTTGCCTTCTTCGGGGAGCATCAGATCTGGGGCGATGAGTCGGCTTGTCTTTCAATGCTTTTTCACACTCAGTAGACCATTCAAATTTGATGGTTTTCTTTAAGAGGTTAGTCATAGGCAGGGCTAGTTTTGAAAAGCCTTGTACAAATCTTCGATAGTATCCAGCTAACCCTAGAAAACTTCTCACCTCGATAACATTGATTGGTCCGGGCCATTCGATGACTCGCTTGTATCTTGTGTGGGTCTACCTTTATCCCCTCCCGGGATACCACATGACCTAAAAATGTCACTTCATTTAACCAAAACTCACACTTTTGTAACTTGGCATATAAGCTGGTGTTCCCTTAAGACTTGTAATACTATCCTCAAATGATGGACATATTCCTCTTTATTCTTCGAGTATACCAATATGTCGTCAATGAAAACAACCACAAATTTGTCCGGATATGTAACACCCGAAACTTAATCGTAATTAATTATTTTAAATTTGGATTTTATCGTCTTAATGTTATTTAAGAGCAAGTGAGCCGCGCACAATACGAAATCGGAATAAAAGATACGAACAAATTTGATAATCGTAAATAATAATGGATAATCCGTACAAATTTACATTTGTGCGAGGAAATGTATATACCCTCGAATAATGCAAATTGTGTCTCGAACACGGTTTATTTATAAATAAATCGTAAGTAAAAATATATATATATGTAGGCAAGAAGAAAAAAAAAGGAGGTTGCGAAGCATCGGGATAAATCGATGGGGCGGATTGGAAAGCAAGGTAATATCATTCTATCCTCTACATCTCTCTCTCACCTCTCCATTCCCTCTCACCGCCTCGCCTCGTCACCGCCGGCTAGCCCTTGCCGGCTCCTTCCGCCGCCAGCGAGCCGCCGCGCTGCCACCCTGCTACCTCCAGGTGCATCTCTTCCTCTCTTTTTCGCTCCGTTTCGCACCGAGCAAGGGCTGTCCCGCCCTCGCTATCGCCACCACCTACGAGCCTCGCCGAGCTGCTGCTGCCACCACCCGTGCGGAAGCCGGTCTGCTCCCGTCCCCCTCTCTGCCGCCAACACCTTCTTCTCTCCCCTTTCCTCTCGTTTCGCGTCAAGCGAGCAGGATGCCCTGCTGGCTGCTGCGTTTGGTTGAGACAGGCGGCGCCCCGGCCGCTCTCTCGGCCGCCGATCGACTCCTCCGCCGGCCGGATATCCACCACCGAGCCACCACAATTTGATTTCACATCTAACCCAATTTGAGGTATATTTCCACTCCTTAAATTCTAAGCAAATTTTATCACAATTTTATGTTATTACTGAATAATTAGATAAGTAGTTGTTTTTATTCAAGTTGTAATTGAGTTTTGAATTGATTTGTGGTGGATTTGGATGAACTTTGGGGAGTAATTGAAATATGGATATGTGAAATTGGTTTGAGGGTTTCTTATGTGTTAAATTAGTATTGAAAATTAATTTTGGATTATTCATAAGTGTGAATGTGCTTGTTAAACTTCTATATGAGTATGAATGAATTATTTGAATGTGGAAGAATTGGAAGGAAGATATTGAGGGTGACTGTAACATGAACATGTATGTTATTTGTGAGTTGCTTTCAAGAGTGTGTAATTAGAGATTGATGGAAGATTGAATTTATGTGTGTTTATGCACTAAACTTGAGCAAATTAATGTGATTGAATATTAGGTTAGTCAAGCAAGAGTGAATGAATTTGAAATGTGAAAATTTGATGGAGTATGAAGGAGTACTTATTGGTATGAATTTAAGCTGAAAAATTGGGGGTTATGTTAACTTTGGGAATGAGATATGAAGAAGAATGTAAGTGGCTATGCAATTAAGGGTTTGTTGAACTTATTGAAGATTTTGTTGAGGTAAGTTGTTATAGAGTGGAAGATAAGTCGAGTAGGTGCTTGTATTATAAAGAGATGTGAATAATTAAGTGTGCAACAATTCTAAAGAAGGCCCATGATACTATTTAAAGTAAGTTTTGGATTGGGAAGAAGTTTAGAATGTAGAATGTTGAATCAAATTACTTTCGAAAACAGAAAAGTGACGAAACGACATGTTCGATGAAAAAACGAAAACGATATTTAAAGAAAAATGAACAACACCTCGGTAGGTTTAGACTCGGCAAACCGACCCGAACCGAACGGGTCAACTCGAACGACCCGAAACCCAAACCGAATCGACATCCGAAACAGTTGAACCGATTTTGACCCGAAAACCGAAATGAACCGACCCGAACCGAACCGACCCGAAATGACCCGAATCGAAACCGACCCGAATGTAAAATGACCCGAATCGAAACCGAATCGAACCTAAAATGACCCGAACCGAATCGGATCCAAATCGATTTAACTCGAATAAAAGTGACTCAACCCACATTTTTTTATTGGGTCTCTCGGGATGGACTTTTGTGCTTATAGTGGTACAATTTTAAATCGATTTTGATCCAAAAAGTGACCCGATTATGACTAGATCCGAAATTAACCCGAATCGAACCCGAACGAGATTGACTCGAAGTTGAACCGAATCGAAGTTGACCTGAACCGAAACCGAACGAACCCGAACGAGATCAACCCGAAGTTAACCCGAACCGAACTAACCCGAACCGAATGACCCGATTGCAGGTATAGGTACGTTACTATTTATACTTTTCAAAATATTTAAATGTTAACATGTTAGAATATTAATGAGTTTCACTATTTTGTCTACGATCTACTAAATCGTTAATCAATTATGGGTACTACTCATAAAGAAATTAATCGTACGGGGCCATCTCCCGACAATCGGGATTTTATGATTAAATTGCTTAACCGAAGCCTTAGCTATAAGTATATATGTATGAAGGTTCTTGTCTTGATCAAAAATCAAAAAGCTCATGAGCAAAAAAATGAGAATATTGACGAGATCGTAACTTGGTTTATATACTTGGTTTGAACCTTGGTTTTTATGGTTGTAAGTATACTCTGCCGTGTGGCCGTTGAGTTGTGTACTCCGAGCGTGTGGCTCGTTGAGTTTTGTTGTGGATTTTATGCGGGTTTTTAAGGCTTTTAGCCTATTGGTTAGGTCATGATTTAAACGAAACTCTACCAAAATTTTTAGAAAATTAGAAAACCAAACCGACACCTTAAGTAGGAAGTATATTTGGGTTACGAGATAAGAGAACATTTGGGCATATTAGATGAAACGAGTGGTACAAGTAAGGTTAGGCTACATCAAACACGGACTAGAGATGATAGAAGCAAAAGATCAAACTTGAGCTTTATTACAAGAATGGTGAATTAAACTCATCAATCGTTATATACAAATTCAAACTATATCATCAATAGCTTATTTACGGGAAACGTATGAATATCGAGCTCAAAAGGAAACAATATAGATAGGTATGCGAAAAGTAAAAGTTTGGTGATCGTAAATGTATATAAATATTGTTAAAGGACTAGTAATATACAAAAGTAGATTAGTTTTGGAAACAAAATTCGAATTGGAATTGTGTTGCGAAACAATTGGTCATCGAAGCATTTGGCACGCCGAGGTACGTTATTGCTTGTACCTTTTGCAAAGCGTTCATCTTTATTATTGAGTTTCATTGTTTTAATAATATAAATAATTTGGACCCACTTTACGGTCACGATTTACAGTAGATTTATCACGATTCATGACTTACAGATGCAGTTTACATTTTACGAACACGATTACGATTCACGATACGGTTTACGATTCACAATACGATTTACGATTTACGATTTACGGTTTATGACTCACGATTAGCGATTACAGAGTCACAGATACGATTTACGGTTCATGACTCACAATTACGATTCACGATACGATCTACGGTTTACGAACACGATTACGATTCACGATACGGTTTACAGCTCACGATTAGCGATTACGATTCACAATACGATTTACGATTTACGATTCACGACTCACGATTCACAGATACGGTTTATAGTTTACAGCTCACGATGCAGTTTACGGTTTACGAGACATAGTTACAGATTCACGGTTATAGTTCACGATGCAGTTCACGATTCACGATTACAGTTCACAGGAGCCCTCCCCGATCAATCCGGGTAAATGAATGAATTGTTTATACGATCACAATTATATATATGACGACTTCACAGATTTCACAGAATCGTTAATTGCTCAATTGTTCACAATCGATCGCCTCGGGGTTCGATGAACCTAGGAGTCGGAGTCCATAATTGATTGTTTCACGAGTAGGGGTCTTAAGTTTGGCTAAATCGGAAAAGCAAATCGGAAATTGACAAGTTGTAAATTGAGTATTCAAGAAAAATGATTTAAGATATGCCCGATTTAAGAGCATTTAAATTATAATTTTTTTTATAACGGTAACGTCATTGAGCTTCTAGCTCACACGTCTATTGTTTTATGTTTTAAATTTTTAGGGACTTGAGTGCATGACTCGACTATTCGCAATCACACCCAAAGTTTAAAGAGGAAGAAAAGATAAAGTCGGTCGGAGAAGTGATGTTCGGCTGTTCGTTTTGACTTCATACATGTTAGTCCCTTCCTCGGTCTCATGGCTCATGATTCCTCTCCAATCGATCCTCGGCATTTGAAAATTTCATTTTCTGTAAAGAAAAATTTGGGTTGGATTTTTTTCATAAATTGTTTGAACACTTAATGTGCTCAAATGAATTTGCCTTGTTTTCATTCTCAAAACGGCGGTAACGTCTCCCAAGTTGCAAGACTTCCGCTGTTAATTACTTACTTATGTGGTTACGTATTGGGGGCGTTACAAGATAAGGTCCGAAAATCCTATTCATCGGATCCATGAATTTGGCAGGTGCATTAGTTAACCCAAAAGGCATGACAACAAACTCATAATGGCCATACCTAGTTCGAAATGCGGTTTTGGGTATATCTTCACTCCTTATTCTAAGTTGATGGTATCCGAACCTTAAGTCTATTTTTGAAAATATTTCGCACCTTCTAATTGGTCGAATAAATCGTTAATCCGGGTAAAGGATATTTATTCTTGACCGTAAGTTTATTCAACTCCCTATAGTCAATGCATAACCGTAAGGTGCCATCCTTCTTCTTCACAAATAACACTGGTGCTCCCAAGGTGAAGTACTTGATCTGATAAATCCTTTCTCCACAAGTTCTTCCAATTGACTTTTCAATTCTTTCAACTCTGCTAGGGCCATTCTATAGGGTGCTTTAGAAATTGGTCGGGCTTCGGATATAATTCTACTTCAAAATCTACTTCTCTACGAGGCGGCAATCCCGGAAGTTCTTCGGGGAAAACATCGGGAATTCATTTATCACCGAAATATCCTCAAGTCTCACCTTTTCCTCTTTTTCTTTAATAGTATAACACCAATAACCTTCACACCCCCTTTTCGAGAGTTTTGTCTGCATTGGTCAAAGATACGAGGGAGCATTCCATTTTATTCTCGTCTCCATAAAAACACACATCTCCTCCTTGCCTACTTTTTAATATCACCTTTCGTTCATCACAATTGATTTTGGCCCCATATTTCGACAACCAATCCATTCCTAAAATTATCTCAAAGTTAACTAGATCAAACTGGATAAGATTGGTTGGAAAGTCTTCTCCGGCTATAGTTAAAGGAACTTCCTTGTAAGAAAACGGACACTCTACCACTTGACCATTAGGTAAAGTGATTTGATATATGGTCAAGGCTTTATGTGCTTCTAAATTGAGTCGAGATGCAACATGAGTTGACACAAATGAATGCGAAGCTCCAGAATCAAATAATGCATAAATTGGCTTCGAATTTAAAAAGAGAGTTCCGAAACTACCGTACTCGAGGCGGCTGCATGCTTTTTGTTCATAACATATACACGACCTGCGTTAACGGGAATAGGCGAGGAAGGTCCTGTACGTAGGTTAGGTAATGGTCTTACTTGTTCCCTTTTCCACGGCCTTCTACCTCCTAGGACAGTTGAGCACTCGATGCTCCGTACTTCCACACCAATTGCATTTATTTGTCCCAACTCTACACTCTATTGTTGTATGGTTGCTCCTGCCACATTTCTCACATGGTGCATGACTAGTAGGTACAGAGTTCTTAGCCTGGCTAGAGTTCGCCTTCCTTGCTACGTTATCTCCACCCCGACTTTGATTTCCCTTATCGTTCCATTTTCGTTTGGAACTTCCGTACTCCGAGCTCTTAGCTCGGTCTTTATCCTTTCAACCTCTGCGGCTCTCTCATACAATTCTCGGGTAGTCTTAATTGGTTGCCTAGCTAGTTGATGCCGTATGAACAGGGCCAAACCTTCTTCATATCTTAACATTTTCATTCTCTCCGTAGACACAAAGTCTTGGGCAAACCGAGCCAACTCATTAAACTTCACGGTGTATTGCATCACCGACATGCCCTCTGTCATTCTTAGTTCTAGAAATTCCTTCTCCTTCGACGTTGGACCGAAGCGGGGTAAAATCGAGCTCTAAGTTCCTCCAAAAATTTGGGCCGAGTAAACTCGGGTCCTTGGCATTTTTCTCTGATTGTGTTCCACCATATGTCCGCTTCCCGGACAAATAAAAGGTTCCTATGACTACCTTCTTGTCTTCGGTACCTCGAGGATCATGAAAATTTTCTCCAAGTTCCTGATCCACTCTTCTAATTCCACCGGGTCAATTTTGCCATTATACACCTTGGGGTTCCTTTTGGCCACCCTATCTCGCTAATTTCTCCATATTCTTGGAAGATTCGGGTGGGGCCGTAGGGACAGGGACCCTCTTCAATAATTCTTGAATCAGATTTCCCCAATACACGGGGTTGGCATTTTCTTGTGAGTTTGATTGCGCAAAGCGAGCAAACGGGGTCGGTTACTTTCTGCTCGTGAGGTAGCAATATTTCATTGAGGCTGATGCCCAAATCTCTCATTGTCCCTTCGTAGCCACTATTCTCGGGCTGGTTGTTACTTGTACCTTGAGACATTCTACAAAACAAATAGATTTACTTGGATTTACTCATTCTATTAACGAGACTCCTCGTTCTATATTCAAATATTAAAGCATCGAAATCCTCTAAACCTAACTTGACTCTTACGATTCCTATATGGCTCGCAATGATATCTTAAACCTAGGCTCGATACCACATCCGTAATGCCCCGACCCATAATCACTAGTTTAGGCTAAGCAACCCGCTAACCGGTGATTAGCGCAGTGGAAAAAGGGTTAGGAGCGTCACCGCCGCACTTACCAGCGGAAAGGGCAAGGCTATCGAGAGTCGAATACTAAACTATTCGACTTAGATTACTCTATTTAACGATCAACAACAAAAGGAAACTATAATATGTACAAAGCCGAAAAAATGTACACGGTAACCCAACATTCACTAGCTCTAACCCTTTTTCCACTGCGCTAATCACTGGTTAGCGGGTTGCTTAGCCTAAACTAGTGATTATGGGCCGGGGCGTTACAACCTCCAAACATATAATGTGTGCATGAATCCAATTCCGACCCTATTTTACGGGATGAAACAGAATGCCCCGAGCTACTTCCCCTTTTACCGACATTAACAAAGGAAGACCCACCACTAAGAGGAGAAGGGACATCACTAAGAAGAGGAAGCGGTTCAGCGAAGCACTACCCTAAGATGCAATCAATGCAACGAATATGGACATAACAAAAGGAGTCATAGAGAGAATGGATCGCTTGAAATATTGAAGGGCACTAATAAGCCCAGCTACAAGAAAAAAAGAGGAGGAAAGGTAGGTAGGCCTCGGAAAGAAGAAGCCCCAACAAAAAGGCCAAGAAAGGCAAAGCCAACCAACCTTCCTCATCAACCCCTACGAGTATAAGGTACCTTACTTGATCTGTTTCTTCAACTTCGCCTCTTTTTTTTCTTTTACTTCTACTTTGCTTGTAGTATAAGGTACCTCCTTGATACTGCTTGCCTTTTTTTCTGCAATTTCCTCATCTTGCTTTGGTGTTACGGTTTGTCATCATAAAAACCTAATTTTGCTCCTTTTTTGTTTCCCCTTTCCATTTCAATTTTTCGTCATGAACAACCCCACGATGCTATTTTTTTTGTAGTTTTCCACATTACTTCTACTCTTTCTTCCAAGGCCACTCGTTATGCTCTAGTAAAATTCCTTCATGTTGTTCCCAACCCGTTTGACTGAAAGTAGAACATTTATTATTTGTCAAACATTGTGATTTTTTGGGCTTTGGTTGTGTTTGTCAAACATTGGTTGTGTTTGCCAGCTGCAAAAACTTGATGAATTTTGCATTCGTTGTGTTTGTGAATGATTGTCATTTGGAAACTATTTATGTTTGTGACTGGAAACTATGTATCGAGTGTAATATTTGTGCTTGTGAAGGAAACTATGTGCTCCTTGGTGTGATATTTCGTTTGTGAAGGATTGTGAAGGATTGTGATTTGGAAACCTTGTTTTATACACATTGGTTGTGTTTGCGAAGGATTGTGATTCTCATTAGTTATTTTTAAGTTTCGTAATATTGATCACTTTACTTACATTTTACTAAAATTGTTTGAATATTAATCATTTATGTTTACTTACTCATTGCTTCAATGTCATACTCATTATATATGCTCTAGTTGTTTTTCAAATGACAACTTCTTTCAATTGCTAAAACTGATTACTTCAAGTACAAAATAATTCCCACCCCAAACGAGACTTTTTTCTAATTGTACCATTCATTCTCATACCCCAAACGACATCATTTCATAGCAAATACTACAACGAGTACAGAAATTAAACCAATTATAATTAGGATTCTCCCATTCATCTCAACATGCACCTTTTTTTTATCTCTGTCAATTATAGTTGCTTAGTCATCCTATTAATTCCTTCATTCTCATATACTATGCTACCTTGTTCAATGACCGGGTTTGCCCACTTGATAAATTTTTCACAATTCAAGCATTTGTAAAATAATCTCCGAGATTTGCACAAGACCTTGATAACTTTATATCTCCAATACTTCCACATTCCGGGCAATTAACTTCCACCTCATATTGAAAGTAGCCAGCTTTTGGCCCTCTGCAACTAGAGGAGCTATGGATTTTCTTCTCTCAATTTCCTTAAACAATATTAAAATCAATGTATTAAATTTATACACTAAAATTTCAATATAACCAAATGGGACTAAAATTTATTTACAAGAAAGAATCAAACTTCAAATGACAAACAACGAGTTTAGCATCCGTTAAAGACAGAGAGAGAAAGATAGAGAGAGAAAGAGAGAGAGACATCAAACATTTCTTCAAACCGCTGCTTTTTAACATCAATGCCAGCCACCACCACCTCTCCTCCCATTATTTCTAGAAAATATAAGCAAATACCAAAATTATAACTAACTACATATACGAAGAGAGAGAGAGAGCGCGAGAATGGAAGAAAGAAAGTTGAAACAGGTGAAATTATAAGGAAGCAAGCAATAATATAACTACCCAAAAAATTCAAGAGGAACTCACCTATTTGGTCCCAAAACTTTGTACAAGAAATGAGAAAGAAGAGAGAGATAATGCCAGATATAGATTGAGCAAGAAGAAAGAGAAGGTTAAATGGGGGCATTATATAATAGGGAGTGGGTGGAGGACTAATTTAAAAGGAAATTAGGATTTTAACTTTTTTTCCCTTTTGATCAACTTAAATCATGTGGCCAGGGTTTTTAGTAAGAGCAAAACTGTTATTTCTATGGACACGTTATTATATTAACCGAAAAATTAGAGTTTTTCCCGGATTTAGTTCAAATTTATTTTTATCCAAATTTTAATGAACCCGAAATATTTATCTAAAATTAGTGGGTCGGATAAATATTTACCCATACTTTAATGGACTGGCAAGCAAATTTTTCGTTGTAACATCCTAGAAGTTTTTAAACTGGTCATGGGATTATATAGTCCGAATTACGTTGACTTACTCTAAATATTTGCCACTTGTTGTTTTTCAAAAAAATTTTACTTTTTTATACTAAAGGAATGTCTTTTTTTTTTTTTAGACCACGCATTTCATTAAATACATGAAGAAGACGTAATGGCAAGAATACAAAAGATACAATCTGATTTAATCATGATTGAACAACCTAAATTGCCTTGGTCGGTCATTTGCTCGTTTGACTCTTATCGTGATTCGAGAATCTATGTCATGCGTCATTTGGAAACTTACAAGTATTCTTTGAAAAATTGGGATATTGGAATGAAGAAATAATGTAAGTAATTGTTATATTTATAATTCTCTTTTTATTTAAATTTTTTGAGGTTAAATAAATAGTTTAGGCCAAAAGTAACTCGATTCGTTTTATTTTGTTTTTCCCAGGCTAGTATAGTGAAGAAGTGTAGAATGAAATATTATTATTTCATGGTTGACAACATGTTCAATTCTATTGCTCCTGAAATTTTATCAAAGGTGAAGTCTTATCAAGATAAGTTGAGAAAAACCTCGAGAGATGGAAAAAGGAGTTGAAGTTAGAAGAAGACAAAGTCAAAAGTTGATTGCAGGTGTTAAAGGTAGGGTTTGTTAGATAATTGTAGGCCTATTGCATTTCAAGAAACATCTAGCTTTGAAAGTTGATAATGGGGGAGGGAAAACCTCCATTGGTTAAAATTTTTCTTGGTTGTTCTCATCTTATTTGTTGTACAATAGCATATGTGTGCTTGACTTATAACCCCAATATTATTGGTATAGAATTTGGTATTTAGGCGACAATTTTGTTGGAAAAGAGCTAAGCATATGACAAAAGACTACTAAAACTTTTCTATGCCAAAGACTACATATATAACGTGCATCATATATATCTGTTTGCGTCTCATTGGTATATGAAGCAACATTCTTATATGAAAGACCATGACATTTCATTATTGCAACTCATTGTTGAGAGTTTTTATTAGAGCATACTAATAGCATCTCATTATACTGAATTCTTATATGAAATAATAGCATATCATTATTGCTTGTTAGAGTTTCTCCTTGTGGAATGACCTTTCAATTTTTAGTTACTTAAAAATACAAAATGTCAATTTCTTTTTGTTATTAAAAATACAAAAATATTAAAAATAAACATAAGGTTCTCATGTTATGTTTTTTAATAATTTTGTTAAAGATACAAAATGTCAAGGTTTTTTCAAAAAAATACAAAAATATATAACAAAAAACACGACATATTACGAGTGTCGGGTTTATTTCTTTGAACCTTTTAGTTTCACAATGAATATTTTTTATTATGTAGGGAATTTTTTTTTTATCATGCAGTGAACCTTTTTAAATATAAAGTATGAGTTTAAAAATATAAAAGCCTAAACTAGCAGGTTTCTTGTTTTTTTCTTGAACCTTTTTTGGTTTGCGAGTGAACTTTTTTATTATGTAAGGACCCTTTTTGATTATGCAATGAACCTTTTTTATTTATGCTTAAACGTGCACACATAATATTCATATGCTTAAACATGTGAATATTTCTTGCGTCATGCATTGAACTTTGACCTTAAATACATAGAAGTATATATGCCTTTAGCTTTCACCATCGTTGGGTGCCTACATCACCAATAACGACTCCATAATCCGAGAAAAAGAATGTTAGATTCTTAGAGAAAGAAGCGGTTTAGAAAGACGAGTGCTTCGACGCATCGTATAAACCCACAACACTCACAACATATGAAACAAATAACGAAATCCAAGATTGAGTCCTAATTAATAGCCAAACGCGTCTTATAAATGAGAGAGAGAAAAGTTAATGCATTTACCTTATAACTATGGAAACTAGCGTTTTATAAATGAGAGAAAAGGGTTAATGCCTTTAGCTTATAATTATGGAAACTAGCGTCTTATAAATGAGAGAGAGAGGTTAGGGCATATGAAATGAATGACGAAATCCAAGATTGAGCCTTAATTAATCGTCAAACGCATCTTAAAAATGAAAGAGAAAGGTTAGTGCCTTTAGCTTATAATTATGGAAAATAAATGATACGGTTGTAAAATACCCAAAAATTATGCTTCGGTAAACCCCAAAAATAGGTGATACCAATGTTTGACTTAGGTTGGTTGGCCCATCATATGTACATATATCATTTACACAAACATACCTAAAAAAATTATGCCAACCCTACACTAACCGCCCTATATATACAAGTTCCCAAATAAGACCGAGATAACAAGTCACACAACTCTAATGACCCTGTGCGAGGTTGTAATTCGGGTCCTATTGGTCATCATCGGCCTCCGAATTAGAACCGATATAAATCAACTCCACTTGGTCCTGCTCCTCTCCTCCACTCCCATACTCCCGTATCTCAGGATCGGCCTCATCACCCTCCTCGTCCGAACTCAATATGACAATCTCGGGAGACTCTAGTATGTCTATAGTGACATGCACTTCTCTAGAATCCTCGGAACTATCGGATGGGTCATACATAGGCTCAACCCCCAAGCTATCCTCGAGTCCGACTGCAGAGGAGTAGCCGGTGGCTGTTGGGGGCCAGTGTGGGTGGGGGTGATGGTGATCCCTGTCTTGCCTCGGGTGAAAGAGGAGGTGGTGGAACGTGCAATAAGGGAAAAAAACACAGTGTCCCGTAATTAACCCCCTTATGCTCTAAATTCTCTCTAACCAAGAACTCATTGGTAATAGTAGCCCAAATCCCTCATATCCGGAACCTAATCGTATCGGCTCCGGGGTCTCCTGTCACCATAAAATCATGATATCAAAACCTAAACTCATCCCACAGGGCTCGGGTGGCGGGGACCACGAAGCCGACGTGTACGCACGAGTGAGCTCGAAACTTTGAAAAAGAATCGTGCATGTGTTCTAGCATGCTATCATGAAGATGAGATATGAGATATGTGTGCAGCCACAGAGGTGCCTGGTAGCATATGGATAGCATAGGGATCCAAAGGAGCTCCTGGATGATTTATCTAGAGAAAGCAAAAAGAAATTGTCTAAGTAGGGTTGGGGTTAACAGATCACACCAAATAATAAAATTAGCGACCACAAAATTTTCCCTGAAATTCTAATTATGACACCTTAGGATCCTATTGCTCACAAGTGATTTCTAAACCCGACTCTAATACTACAACTATAATGCCCTCAATCACTATTACTTAATAATCTCCTTATCGGAGAGTATTACGTAAGGTCGCAGCGGAAGATAATGATCGAAGGAGTTACCGCCTCCCTAAAAATAGGACCAGGCTAAAATAAAATACAATAAAAACATGTGTTAATTAGTTATGCTTAGTGAATCCCGATATAATAGCACTAGATATTCATGTCTTGAGGAGCTAAATCATATAACATAATTAAACAAACCCCAAAATACGGTTATGATACATCTATATATTATACAAGCCCATATAATCGTTTACAGGAGGAAATACGCAACATGTAATACATTCCAAGGTCAAACCTAAAAACCAGATGCGAAGAAAATCACTGTGAGCTTCTAGACCCATCATAGATTAGTAATAACGATTTATCCAGCCAAGTCTTGCTTCCGTCGAGCTTCTTAGGTAATGGGTTGTTCATAGATGCTTTTCCTAAAAACAAAAACAGTAAAATAATTTGAAGAATGAGTCGAAACTCATTATGAACATTCCGCATGATCAAATATTTTTGAAACATCTTGATTGAGCGCGCGTATTTCAATTCATTTTAGTTCGAAATCGAGAGGGAGAGAATATGAGTCAAACTTGTTCGCCGGTTATTATGTGTAAGTGAAACCTTTTATATAATTGATGCGATATTTGAATAAGGTACACACCTCCTCGGCCGACCAAGAACCCGAGTTGAAGCCGCGCAGTGGAATTGAAAGGCGTAAGCCCCGATAATCGATAATTGATCGGGGCCACTTTATTAGGTGACAAAACTTGATTTGCAAATTATTCATTATTAATTATATATATAAGAAGTATTGAGATTTGCTAAAAACATGTGAGTTTTCAAAAATACAGGTAATAAACGTACTGGATCTGAAAATCTTTGTTTCTCCCATTTTATAGAAATTTAAATTACCGACTAGTCGGCAATGGAAGTGGTCTCAATTCTATTTCAAGTAGATTTTTGGTTATTAATATGTTTCACTTGAGTTTCAATAATTAAGTTCGTATAAGTGTTGAGAATTTATTTTATTTCCTATATTTATTACGTAATCGGTTAAACTAATGTTTTTATTACTCAACTTTACTCGCATTAATTCCGTTTCAAATCTTGATTACAACGCATATTCATTAAAGAAGTTGATTAGGCTAATCGATGATATTTATGTTATTCAATTCATTAGTCGGATCGAATTAAAAGGTTATTGTTACTATCATTGTTGTTGTTGTTGTTATTATTATTATTATTATTATTATTATTATTATTATTATTATTATTATTATTATTATTATTATTATTATTTGCTACAACTAATCCGATTAGTTTGCTAAGCCCGACTTATTTTCAATCCTTATCCCTAGTTTACTCCTTACTTCTCACTTCGTTACATTCAAAATTCACGGTTAAGTAATTAACTAATCCATCAAATGCCTTTCCTCGGGAAGGTTTCACAATTTACTTAATTGCTCAAAATCCACACATATACTATTTCAAGGTTATGAGTATTATTCTCTCAACAAAAATTCACATTCACAACTACAATTAGGTACACTTAATGTCCAAATTTTTCTACGCCTCTACATTTACTCATTATCTAATTTCAATCTCTACATACATATTCCCTTTCGTTTGTTCAATATATCCATTTTCAAAATACAATGAAATCCATCAGATTACTCAAACACTATATCAAAACATCCCCAATTTAATTCACTAAATCATAATTTCATAAGAGGAATCACATTCATACACAATCATTCCACCAAAATACCAAACCTCAATCATTCACACCAATTCAAAATTTTCCCAATTCAATATTTAAATTCACACCATAAATATCTTTCTAAATCATATAATTCAATTTACAACTACAATCAATAGATAGATAATTAAGGGAGATGAACTATGATTTAGGGTTTCACCTTCAAACCTAAGAGTGGAGGCCAAGGAGAAGGAGCGATGGTGGTGAACAGCGGAGCTCCGGCGGCTACTCGGGAAGCACCGGCGTCGACTTCCGGTGACCGAGCTGCAGCTGGTGGTTGGCCGGAGAGTGGGTCGCAGCAAGGCGAGATAGGGCGCTAGAAAGAGAGGGAGAGGGACGGAGCGAGAGCGATAGAGAGAGAGAGCGAGAGGGAGAAGGCCGGCGTCGGTTTTCGACCGGCGTCGGTTGTCTCGGTGGCCGGCGATGGAGGGGGCCGTTAGGGAGGAGCAGAGTGGGCTGGAGGCAAGGGAGGGGAGCGGGGACGCGCGAGAGGAGAGATGAAACGAAGATGAATTGGCTAGCAATTAAAGTTATCCCTTGTTTTTAATTTTTAATTTTTATTGTATAAATTCCAAATAAATCTAATTTGGATTTTTCTCTAAAAATCCCGATTCTTCATTTATTTATTTATTTATTATTATTTGATTCTTATTTTATTTCATTTAAATAGTATTGCATTAAATTATACTATTCATTCCTGAATATAACGATTTGTTTTAAATACAATCTTTAATAGCTTTATAACCATGTATCTTCGCATTTATACACGCTATATATATATATACACAATTTCAAAATCTTTATTTTAAACATATGCATAAATTTACCATCACCATTATGAAATTTTATTGGAGGCCACTCCAGTCGCATTAGCTGCATAACACACTCATAAAAATAATTTAAATGTTGAATTGAAGTGCACGTGCTTGATTATATAAATTTTATAATTAGTAAAATAAATAATATGATTTAGGGCCGGATTGTTATAGTCTTCCCCCTTAAAATAAGTTTCGTCCTTGAAACTTACACATTCGGAAATAAAAGTTTGTAGAGTTACCTTAAAACAAGTGTTCGGATATTTAAAAAATTAAATATGTTAGAATATCTAACTATATATAATAGTAGTCTTTTCAAAATTGTTAAATGGTGGCACGAGAGTGAATGTAAGAGTTTTATCCAATCAAAATAATACTTTATTCTTGAAAAAAAAGTAGGTTTTCATTATCTATGGATTTTTTGAGATTCACTTTTCCCAAGTTGTATATTAATATTTTTTATTTATTTATATTTTGATTTTTGGAATGAAAATAGTTGTAAAATAAAATTATATGAAAGCTAAAATAAAAATATTAGAAAATTAGGACAAATCTTTATGCAATCCCCACCCAAAAGAGTTACACCAATAACCACATCGTAGCAAATCGTAAATTAAATTTGTCTTACAAAATATTTTTCCCATGTTGGACCTGCCATTTTTTTAATTTTTCACAATTTTCTTAAATAGTAGAGTTTTACTTTTATTATTCACTAATATCATATTTCTATACACTCAAAACCTAAAACTCAAAATTCAAAAAAAAAAAAAAACAAACACTCATATATTTTTTTATCATCCATTAAGTTTGCCGTAAGGAAAAATATACTTGTAATACTCCATATCTCATTAAATTAATGTTGACACCCTATAAAATATTCAATTTTCATTAATTAAGGATCAAACACCCAAAAGAAAGAAAAAATTCATGACATAATTGTAATTGGATTGGACCGAATGAAGTTTTCTTTTCCATTCGAATTTAATTTAAATATATTTTAAACTCAAATAGTTTAAATTTTTTTAATCATCTTAATTGAAGTCAGATAAGATGGTTATGTCATCCTTCACTAATTTGTGCGATTATTTAAGCATTTTATTATATTGAACACTATCTATAATATATATAATATTATTCTTTTCAAAATTATCAAATGGTGGTCGACAATTAATTTAGAAGATTTATCTAATATAAAAATAACAATTTTCCCTTAAAAAAGAAAGGTTCCTACTCATCTATCGACTCTCCAAGACTTACTAGCCACAACAAATCATAATATAAAGGATTTAAAATATGCCAACACATAAAATGAAAGAGTAAAGAAATATCATGAAGAAATGAAGAAATGAATAAGATACAATCATACAATATCAAATTATGAGCTAACGAACATGTTAAATAAAATTTAAGAGTTGAAATGACACTAACTCTAACCTTATTTACCTAACAAAATACATCCTAAAGTTTCCTTGAATTAGATATTATCATATAATCACGAGAGAATCTTCAATAGCAGCAGAGTTAGAATAACCTATTAATTGAGTCCTTGACATTATTGAATTGAGTAACAAAGAATTTGATGTTTTATTTTTTAAAAGAAAAATAAAGAATTAAATTAAATATTTCCCTTCATGTTCATCTCTTTAAATTTTTTTCTTTTTATGTGAAACGTAAAATTTACACTTTTTAAAGAGTGACATGATTTTGTTATTATCGAATTTTGCGAGCCACTTTAGATTATATACACTTGTTTAAGTATAAAAAGATTAAGAAATTTTTATTTGTAGCTGACAATTTAAATTGTGTATAGTTATATTTTTATTTATTTAGGGTTTGGATTGTAGATGAGCTCTCATTTATTTTTATGTATATCAATATGCAATATTATTTTGAGTTTAAAATATAATAATTTTCTCTAACATTATTAATTTTCATTGTTAATGGTGCTTTTTGACTCGGTGCTATAAAATTGTATTAGTTGAAAATATATTTGTTATAAGAATTTTAAAAATTAAAATCAATAGGAACATGCTATAAAAATAATGTTTAAATATTTGTATGAGGAAGTAATTTGGTTATTACTAATCAAGATTCATCCTATGCATAGAGTGATGTAATAAACCTTAAGAAATCATAAATTAATATAATAAAAATATAACAACTACATATATATACTTGATATTAATAATTTAAAATACCTCCAAGATAGAAAATTATAATTCAAATATGTTTTGGAATAAGACGCAGTGAACAAAAAGTTAGGAATATACTTGTTTCAAGTTCGTAATTTGTAAACTTTAAGTTCGTAATTTATGTAATGTTTAAAGGGATGAAAATTTAATATGCCAATTTTTATTAAGTTTGTAGGACTTCGAATAAATTCATCTGTCTCAAATTTTTGCATAACATACAAATCATTTTTTTTGTTACAAATACAATTTATTTTAGTCTCTTTCTAACATTTCTATCTCGTGACAAATTATCGACAAACATATTTAAATCATATCTTTAATTATTATAAGTTTTCTAAATTATTAAAAGATGAGTATTTGCCATCAAGCCTCCCCACCATCTTAAAATAAAAGTTCATATTACTCTTATTATGTTAATTAATTGGGAGGAAGAGTTGTGTCTTGAGGGAAAAAATTGGTTGTTAATCGAGTAAAACAATATGTATTTATAAAATATCAATTGTATCAATATTTTTGCGTCATCAACTCATTACTAAAATCGCGATCAATTTTTAACAAAAGTACAAAACACATATGATTTTATTACTTTGCATCGCAAATTGACCTATCATGCCCTTTATCGTGATACAAATTACATCTTTTTACTCATTACCTATTTATGTTAAATATATTTGGATCACTTCTATCATTATAATATTTTTTATTTTTAATCTCAATATAAATAATTATTATATATTTAATTTTTTAATTCATAATTTTTTAAAAATTATTATATTACTCCGTGCAAAGTACGGGTCCAAACTAGTTATCAAAAATGATAAAGTTTTAAAAATAAGAAAATAATTACGAAGGATAAAATTAAAAAACTAGTGAGTAATATACTAATGAAAAAGTTAATTAAAGTAAAATAAGAAGAAAATTTTTTAAATCATGGACGGTACCGGAGGACTGAATAAGAGGACTTTTAGGAATGAGGGCCGGGCCGAATTTACTCGATCTGGTCCGGTTCGGTCTGGTCGCAGCCGGTATAATACACAACTCTAATAAATGCTGAAAATTTTCCAGCTGTTCTAGTAGCATTCGAAGGGGGACTACCGCGTCAAAAGTTCATCAATGACGGAGGGTTTTAGCCGAGCAGGCGAAGAGCCTCTCAAGGTCCTCGAGTTCTACAGCGGCATTGGGGGCATGGTCTGTCTCTGCCTCTGCCTCTCTGTTCCTGTTCTTTCTTTTCCCTTTTCTCACTGACAATTTTCGGTCTGTTCTTCTATGGCAGAGATACTCGCTGATGAAAGCAGGGGTTAACGCAAAAGTAGTTGAAGCTTTTGAAATTAACGACGTTGCAAACGATGTATACCAACATAATTTCGGCCACCGCCCGCACCAGGTATGCAATTACATACTTGCTGCCTAAATTTCGATTCTCTTTCTTAATCGATTTGACCTCCTACTTAATGCGAATTTGATAATTAGTTGAAGGAAAGTTGTCATTCAATGATTTTGGGTTTTGTTTATTTAGATTGCATAAAACTTGTACTGATTTGAAAGTGATTAGCTCTGACATAGGAGGGGAAGACGCTGTAAGAATATCAATATGGCTAGCTATACGCTTTTGTAGTTCCAAAAAGTGATTGGTTTCTTTCTCTGCAATTTACTCAAGGTTCAAACCTCTGATTAGAAATTTGGGCTTTTTTTCCACTTACACAATGTTTCCACGTTTGAGAGTTTGAGATGAATGATGAAGGTGTTTCCACGTTTGTACAAAAAAATTCGAACAATGTTTGATGTGCTCTTCAATGCACACTTGGATATGCTCATGACTATGGACAGGGCCAAAAATCTGCAAACTTCTGCAGAATCTGTTAAATTTGAATTTTGAAAAGATACCCACCATGTTGGCTGCTTGTGTTGTTTTGGTGTAGTGTGGATCTTTTTCTTTTAGCCTTGGAACCTAACATGTTATTACTTTGCTAAAGAAAAAAGTTCAAATTAAACTGAAGCACACATTTTCCTAGCTTAATAGAGATAATGGAGGAATGCAATGAATATGCTGACTAGTGTATGGCTTTTATGTCCTTTTTTTCAGTATCCTCCATATAACTATTAGGTACGGAACCCTTATAGGTTGTCTTGTGTGGGCAAATCTTTCTTATTTACTATGATGCTTTTCTGAACATCTAATTCAGTCATTATTGCTGAGACTTTTGTTTCCTGGCATAGAAATGTTTCGACACCCACCCCCGGCCCACCCCTGGGGTAATGGTGCATAGAGTATAGTCCACGCTCCTTGTTATGATCCACTTGTTGCATGTGATAGTAACATATTACTTCCCTCTTTTGCTCAGGGTAATATCCAGAGCTTGACTTCTACCGATCTTGACAAATATCAAGCACATGTTTGGCTCCTCTCTCCTCCATGTCAACCTTATACAAGGCAAGGTGGATTGTCTGATATGTTGATTAGTCTGCTGCTTTCCTTTTCTTCTGATTGGGTAGATTTCGTCTAAAAAAATCTATATTTAGGCCTCCAGAAGGACTCAAGTGATGCTCGGGCTTTTTCCTTCCTCAACATTCTTGAGCTTATACCACAATTATCTCATGCTCCACTTATGATTTTTGTGGAAAATGTTGTGGGGTTTGAGGTATGTTCCTGAGACTTGAATTTAGCATTTAGGTATGTTGAACACTGTTCATGGACTCTTCAAAAAGGATTCTGACCTCTTTCTTGCAGACATCTGATACTCATAACCAAATGACTGAAGTATTGGGAAAAACTGGTTATACTACTCAGGAATTCATTTTGAGCCCGTTGCAGTTTGGAGTTCCATACTCAAGGCCTCGCTACTTTTGCCTGGTATTTTTCACTTTCTTTGTCCCTCTCCCCTCTCCCTCTCTTTCTTTCCTGTTCTTTTGGCACACACATGCATGAACAGAGGTATTCAGTGAATCAATCAGAAAGAGAAAGCTAGAAAAACTTGCATAAACTAACGCACTGATCTTGTGTTTCCCCACCCTTTCCCTGTCAATTTCCTGGCAGAAGCTTATCATAATGTGCTAGATGAAATGAAGAGATATTATGGCTATTATATTTCAAGATGTTTTATGTATTCTCTAATGGAAAGCTACATTATTTATTGTACGTGTAATCATATAAATGTATGTTGTTGACCGTAGCTACAGTACTTAGTAGTTCAATATTTCATCTTCTTTCAACCCACATTGATGCTTTTGGAATTGGAAATCCTCTGATTTATTTCAACCCAAAGATGAGATAAAGTGGTGGCAGTAGCTAAATATGCAATTTTCTCTTTCCCTTTGCTAGTACAGTGCTTTTGGTTATACATTATTGTCAGTAATAAGTTTTGAATCCAATCCAAATAGTAATCATCCTCAGTAGTTGGCTGATTGCTTGGTACAAGTAGTCAAAAAATAAGTTCTAGTGAGTTGCAGCAGCAGAGTAGCAAAACTATCAGTGAATGTCAACAATCATGTTAAATATCCTGCAGTCTTTGGTGCTAAGCCTCCTCAATTGGAGCCCTCCAGAGATGAAAGCTATGTTTGATTGGGATTGAGAACCTGCGGCAGATGGCAAGCCAAAAGAAATTTGTCAAGGTTGTCTTCAATGCAATTTTAGCCACTAGATATGGTGTAGATCCTATCAGGTCTAGCTACCCATTTTGCGGAGATAACCACAGGTGAATTTGCGCCTTGAATTCAGCAATCTCATTCAATACCAGGCAGTACCCATTACTTTCACCAATTTGCAAATTGCCTCTATAGTTTCTGCAAATTGCCTCAACTGCCTTAATGACTCTGCGGGCAACAATTAAGATACAGAACCAGTATGATTGAAGAGCAAAGATGTAGAGCTGATGAGTTGTATTCTACCTCCAGATGAAACATGTCTCATGGACCAACATTTTTTTCTTTTGATATTTTTCTCTGCAAGGGAAGCACATTAAATTCATTGCTATTCTTTTGGGTGAAAGTAGTACTTTTTAAATATCCGAGAAGGAACTCTCCTTAGTGAACCTAGTCATTTGAATAGTTTGATCCATAACAGATGCTCCATCCCAGCTATAGAAGGACCTTTGTAGATTTTCATTAGAGTTAGGATAATGGCTGAAAATGCTTGCATAATCAATTGATATGTAGGTGTGTGCTTTGCAAAAAAATCATTAGAGTTTGCTCTTTGCAAAGTATGAGCTGTAATGCAACCTTATTGCTCTTTGCACCAAAGGAGAGTTCTCCTAAAGAAAATCATTGATTGCAGTTCAATGATGAGGCTTTAAAAGCATTCACTGCAGATAACTTCACAACAAAAGTAGTATCGTTTATTGATGCTTTTTGAATAATGTAAGGCTGGAATCAAGCATAGAATTTTCTATCTGTCTTCTACCCCCTCCCCCGGCAAGTGCTATGTCTAAAATCAAGAATCTACTTATGTAAAAGAAAAGAGGTAATACAAAATTTGCTTATGTTATCACAAAAAAAAAAAACTTGCTTATATTGAATTTTGTAATTGGTGTTAGGCTCTTAGCGACATGAAGCTATCTCTTTGCAGTTCAAGGATAAGGTTGCATACATCTAATCCCCATATTCTGCCTATGTGTAGTTACTGGTTTGGTTTGTCTCAGTAATTCAAAAGTTTTGTCCGATATTGGGAATTAGAGATGGATATAGATGTGTGTGGAATATGAAATGTTTCAAAACTTCCCTTTATTTGAACTCATTTCTTGTATCCTTATTTACTTATATTTCTTCTTTGATAAGGATTTTCTCTAAGCACATATGCTTAAGGGAGTGGTGGATGCTGTTAATAGCTTTGCATTTACGTTGTTTGGATTATGTCAGCTTTGTTTATTTCATATTTATCTTATCTAGAATTTATAGTTTCAGATGGTGTATTTTCAGGCAACATTTCGAAGTTCCTTTATATTAAATTGAGTTTATATCCTAAATTTCAGGTATTTGGGGGAAGAGGGGGGTAGGAAGGGGAGCAGTTCTCCGTTCAATCCATCTAGACTAAAGGTTAAGCCTAAGAGGAGTTACTTCTGATATTTTAAATTTATGATAGTTTATTTGGACTACCAAAAAGGTGGGAAATCATCGAGTGCATCTATTTTGATTCATCTTATTTTCTAGAATCTGAGTGATTATTTTACCTATTTCTGAACTGTAGGCAAAAAGAAAACCTTCATGTTTTCAGAAATCCGGATTTAACAATCAGCTAGTCAATTATCCTAGTCCATTGTTCGGAAACGACGATAGCCCGATAAGTAATGCGCCTGATGAGTCATCTAAAATATGTGATCGAGCTCTTGTATCTTGCCAACCAGTCCAGGAATTTCTCGAGTTCAACTGCTATACCAGTCAAGATGAAACAGAGCGGAGTAATTCAAATTATGCAAATGGTTCTCCCGTTAGGTCTGAATATACACAAATGTTGGATGTAACTTTTGGATCTGATGGATGTTCTTTGAATCGGTATTATGTTCCCTAAGCTTGATAGAAAGATGGGGAAGTGCAATGGGTATCCTTATCTGTCATTGTTAAACTGTTGTGAAATCTATCTTCTGGTTTGTTATTACATGTACATTTTCCTTTTCCTCGGCACCTTCTTAACAAATCAAAGATATTGTATATTCGGATTCAAAACGATGCTGTTGCTTTACAAAGAGTTATTATCGCTACGTCAAGGGAACTGGCTCCCTTTTGGCAACTATCCAGGTATTTCTCTCATGTAGTTTTGCAGATTCATCTTTCATATTTTCTGAAATCTGGATTTTATTCTGATAAGTACAGTGCATTAAGCAAAACGTCTAGAAAGTGGGAATATGCTAGCACCAATCAACCGCTTGCTCTTGTATTGTATTGCTTTGGCCTACTTTTTCCAAGGGGCAATATTATGATCTTATGACCTACGTTAAACTGAGCGATGCCCATGTTGAGTGTCCGATATGTGTTGTGTCGTACTCGGCAAACTTTTGAGAAATTATGTACATTTTCGTCTAAAATAAAGTGTTGAGTATCCATACGGGCATACCCATATTCGAGTGTCAAGTGTCTGAGATTGGATGGGTGCTTCAGGTGGAATGAAGAGGCAAGTAACATAGACTATGATGAGAGTTATTAATGTACCTTTGGGACTATGTTCAAGGCTACTGATTATTGAATATGCATGTGAGTATACGAGATGATAATTTTAACTTTCGGATTACCCCCCAATTCCCTGGAATTTTAATATATGGTGGTTGTGTTTGGATCTGTGAAACAAACATCTATCGTGGCATATCTTGTAACTTATTGTTCTCTTCTCTACTACAACCACAACCATGCCTCTGTTACTTGTTACCATCCTATTAGTTTCGTTATTAAAACTTTTTCTTTGGGTTTCCTTTGGATGCTGCCTGGATTCCAAATGGGTTGGTAATACATGATCTTCCCTTTGAATTATGATCCATATAATACAGTTTACTAGATTCTTAGCCTCATCTGGACACAAACTCCATTAGATATTTGTTTAAAATTTTAATAGATTTTGTAAACTGTTTTTTTCCTTGTAAAAAAGTTCACACAATATTGCATATCCTAATATATTTCTCTAGGATTGCGTAATATGGACATTTGTTTTTTAAGTTTTTTTAATTAAAAAATCTATTTACTAAAACTATAAGGAATAACTGAAAGGTAATTTATAGAATATTCTTCAATTACCATTATTGGATAGTTTCAACTAAATAGATGAACTTCATATTAGAGGCTGTGCAGTTATGCCAAATTAATGACTTATCAATGTTAAATGAATGCAAACACTTCTTGAGATGCCGCGAACCAATAAAAATGTGACAAATATGCAAAATTTCCATGTAGGAAGCCACATGTTGAATCCTCACACTTTTTACCCAAACATATGAGTATATAATCATAATCATGCTTGTTGAGCCAGCACTTGTTCAAACAAATGCACAGCTTTCTTGTTCAAAATTTGTCTTCAAATGGCTTTAAGGATCCAGTGAAAGCTTCCTTACTGGCTTGTTGACTGTTGTGGGCTTAACTTCTTGAATACTTTACCAAACTTCATAATATATGCTTTGCTTTCTTAGACTGGAAATTGCCACTCTATTTGTATATCAGAGCCTCGCTATTTTTCTCTATGCAGCCAAAGTTGAAGGGTAAGGTTTCTCCATTGAAGGACCAGGGCCTTAGATATTTTACCCCAAGGGAGGTGCGTCTTACAACATATCTACTCATTTGTTCTATATTTGTATTTTTTGTTCTCCTGGGATGAAAAGATGATATTTTTATTTGTAATTAGGTTGCTAATTTGCATTCTTTCCCCAAGGAGTTCTGCTTTCCAGATCATGTAAGCCTTAGGCAACGGTATGTTATGCATCATTTTATTTCACCTCAGAACAGCCTTATTTTGAATTCAATATATATAGATTTATACACAAGCAAGCCAACTCACTGTATTGATCTGGCTGAAAGTTCTGTTGCTCTTTTTCACAGTTACGCATTGCTTGGTAACAGCTTAAGCATAGCTGTGGTTGCTCCCTTGATCAAATACCTGTTTGCTGAGCCGTCTTAACCTCTTTCTTAGGTAAGACCAGGCCAGTAAAACCATGCAACCTGCATAAAAGCGAATTTCGGAGCAGCTGTAGTTGATAGGTAAAGGTCGGTTGCTATACTGTGTAATTCAAAGTTTTTGGTCCTACTTTTAAGACGATCATTACGTTTTTCTTTTGCCTTTCCTTCCGTTTCTTTTTTTTTTCTTTTTTCAAGGAATGAGACTACGCTCACCTTGACCTCTCACATGCTGTAGCAGCGCCCATATTAGGTATTATTATTGTTGTAGTCTTTAAGACAAAAAGCTATGTTTTTGTTCAATCCAACAGTTTATGTTTGGGAAGATTTCCATCATATTCAAGTTTCTCTGTCAAAGAAACTAGCAAGCAAGTCATTGCATTGTATGGTATCTCACGAGTGGCTTTCATTTCAGGAGATCCGTCTAACCGCAGAGAGAGGTTTTCTTTAGGGTCTGTATTAGCAGGTCCTTAGTACTGATTAATTTTGTTCTCTACCCTTGTGAAACCGAATATTAGACAAGGACGACTTAAAATTCCAACAATTCTCAAGGTGCTTCTCAATGTTTTATTTTGTCGGGCTATATCGAACTAATAATGAAAAAAAGGATCTATGACTTAATATTTTATTTCCTGCCTTTTTTGGTTTGGCTAGGCTTGACGATAATTTCAGTGCAAATGGAAATAAGACCCTGTATAGAACTCCTGATAGTAGAGGTAAACATGTACTTTCAGTCCAAAATGCAACCTAGGGTGTGTTTGTTTCAGATGGAAAATATTTTCTCGGAAAATTATCATTCTATTTTCCGGCGTTTGGTAGCATAAGTGGTGAATAAATATTTTTGGAGGAAATAAATTTCCCTCAATCAAGGAAAAATAAATTTCCTTTTATGAGGAAGGAAGTTAATTTTCATCTACCTCAATCAAGAGGAAATTAAGTCTTATCAATGGGAGTTCAAGTTCTAAGCTTCTCTTACTTTGCCACCTTTAATTTTTTTTTTCTAAGTTTTGTTCTTGTCTTTTTCCTTTTTTGTTGTAAAGTTAATAAATGAAAAGTTTTTTTATAGTATTTTTTTAATTTCTATTATTTTATATATGAAAAAGTTTGATCATAGGGAGATGTACAAACTTATCAAATTTAGGTGCTCAACATATATATATATATATATATATATATATATATATATATATATATATGGAAGGGTTCAAGTAAGCACCTCTTAATAGGTAAGCACCAAACATTAGGTAAACACCTTAGATTTGAACCGTTAGATCTTCATCCAAGTGTAGGCATTAGTCCGCTATTATTAACAATTAAAAAAAGAAAAAACATCAAAAAAATTTCGGAGGCAGTTCACCTCTTCCAGCCATCGACATTTCTCACCTCCCTCCATCTCTCTCTCTACCTCTCGCTTCCCTCCCTTTCTCTCTCTACCTCTCGGCTCCCTCCTCTCTCTCGTCGACAACCAGCCCTCCCTCACCGGCACCCACCCCCGTTCGCCGGCAACTTGCCTCCACTCGAAGGCCACCCCGTCGTCCCAACTCCGGCGAATTTTTTGGACACCCTTCGCACACTCGGGAAAGATCGCAAACACCCTCTTCTCTCTCTCGGACGTGCTTGCGATTCTCGTGCCTCCCATCTTTCACGTTGCTCGGCTCCGACACCGAACCCTTCCCCTTCTCTCGTCGCCGGAAGCCCCCTGTCACTCTCCTTCAACAACAATTGTTCCGCGATTCTCGCTTTTGAATGGAAGGTGAAATTAGGTTTTTTCCTAATTGCATAATTTCGCCGATGTAATTTTTTCCTCTCATCTTCAATCACAATCGTTCAATTAATCACCTTAAAAACAATAGCCATATGACTTTATTGATTAGGGTTCAATTGATCTCAGAGTAAGGTTGGGTGTAGAGCTCTTTCTCGAGTGATTCAATTAGTTTATCGATTGGAGCAACAAACCTCTTGCCATACATGTTTTTCTAATTAGTTGTATTTCATCGTCGATTACCATTACTCGTTTGTAATGATATGCCCGTTTGTAAGAAGTCTTGCTCGTTTAGGAATCATCCCGATTTGTGCCTTGCGAGTGGTTGTATTTCTTGCCTATGAACTCGGTTGCGAGTGGATTGTAGTGGATTGCCATTACTTTAGTTATTCTTATAATGTTTCACCTCGTCCTGGCTCATGCCCTTGTGTGCATTATACATTTCAATTGAGTTGATAGGTTGATAAGTCCATTGGTCGATTCACTCGGTTCATAGGTCGGCGGAATTGACTTACAAACCGACAAGCTCTAAACCCATTTGAATTGACTACATGACAAGCTAAGCCAAATTGAACCATGCCATTAGTGATATTTCCCGAATAGTATTGATTGTATTTTCTCAGCGACAATATTGAATGCTACAACAAACTTGAACATGCCCAAGTGTTGGAATGATTTAAATACCCAATTTTCAAAGATCATCTAGTTTTGTTTTTTTAATGATAAGTAACTATGTTGCCATCCATGTAATGCTATAGGTGTGTGGGTTAAAAAGGTCTCATGATGACAGGGAACTTGCATCCGGGGGCAATGACAATCAAGTACTTCTTCTAATGCAATTAGTTATCGAGCTAAAAGCTCAATAATAACTTCTTGTTTAGATGGAATACCTTGTGAAAGCCATTACTAACTCGTGAAATTCATGTACAAAAACCAGCTCTTGGTGTGGAACCAACGTTCTCAGTAGCCCATTCTCAAGGTGCTCTTTCTGCTGTCACATTATTATTCTTTTTACTCTCAACGTTCTCGGTAACCAACGTTCTTAGTAGCCAATTTCGTGTTTTATTGCATTATCTATGTGGGGTTTGTATGTTGTATCTTATGTCTTCTTGTTAAACCTCGTTTTTATCGGTTTTCAAGGCATTATCTAACCCTATTCCGTGATGATTTCAATGATTTATATTCGCTTTGGGTTAGATTTCGCTTATTTTCTCTTTATCGTCACCTAAGCTCGTAAATCTCTTTATTACGGTGTTTTGGGCTTAAATTAGAGAGATTCGAGACAAATTTGATGAAAAGCGATGAAGAAGAGAGTTCGGGCCCAAGAGGAGGCAAGAAAGAAGCCTCAAACACATCAAGAGACGTTGCACGGCCCTCAGTGCGCATCTCACACGACCGTGCGAGAAACTACGGAATTTGAAGTCGTGCACGGCACCTCGTGTGGAAGCCGCACGACCGTGCGAAATGGGCAGAGAGTTTAGGGTTTCCGCACGAGCCCCTGTGCGAAGTCGCACGGATGTACGAAACTGCGGTAGAATTTCGCACGGTACACCGTGCGACCCTTGCACTGGTCGTGCGGCCACTGTTTCCGCGGATATTTAAGTTTCGCAATTGTAATTTTTAGGGATCTTTTTCCTTATTTTCCGAAATTTAGCTAGGGTTTTCGAGAGGCAGCCCCGGAGGAGACTCAAGAACACTCAATTCTAATTTTCTACTTCAAGTTTATGTATGATTGAATCGCTTCAAGTTTTTATTGGGTAATTGTAATTTCTTCTCTTTATCTTTTCTTCACAATTTCTCTTCGTTTTTCCATGGCTATGTTCCCTAAATTCCGTCAATTGTTTTGTATCATGTTTAGGGGCTAATTTCTCTACTTAGGTTGGGATTAATCCCTATTATGCCTTGATAATCATGAATTGAGTACCAATTGAATTGTTTCATGCTTGTTAGGTTAGAATTCACTTCGTTCATCACTTTTTCATTAATTACTTCGAAAGAGGACTCTTTTACTTTTATTAGGGTTTTCGAACATCGAAAGATGAAAACTTACCTAGAATGATCGCTGTGAGCGATTAGAACTTCATTATGAAAATAATTTAGTTTTAATCGGAGGTTGTGAGATTCATTCTTTGTGATTTTGCTCTTTGTTAATCCTATGAAAATAGGTGATTAGATTGTGCAAGATTAATCTTTGACCTTCGAAAGTAGGCGAAGATAGGTTTAATCCGGTGTCTCTCCCTTCTAAACTGCTAGCATAGGCAAATCTCAAGCGGTATTCGATTCTGGTTTCGAGCATAGTAGTGTGATTAAACCTAATCTAAGGCTTGTTTTTCATTGATCTCTCATTAGTTATTCTGTTATTAGTTGAATCCGAAAACCAAATCACTATCGAACCGAGTTTTACCTAGATTAGAGTTTTTAGGTGGATTTAGTATTTGAAAGCAAGTTCCTCGTGGACACGACCCGTACTTGCCTGGGTCCTAGCTACTGACTACACCGTGCACTTGCGGTATATTATTTCTTCGAGCAAGTTTTTGGCGCCTTTGCCGAGGAACTTTGTTCTTTTGAGTACAAAGTTTACTTTAAGACTTGAAACTAGGTCTTGTGGTCTTGTCCCAAGCACCAATCTTTTCTTGATTTACGCTTGAACCTGTTTACGCTCGGTATAGTTCTTGTTTTTGCATGTGTAGGAGGAGTCGAAAAGGGAGAAAAATTGTCCGATTTGACCGTGAAATCAAAGCAACAAGCAAGAGCAGGCAGCGCAGCCGCGAGAAGGCGGGGAAGAGAGCAAAGGATGGTGGAGCAAGGACCGCAACCGAGACCGCTAGGGGACTATGCCATCCCTAGTGCGTCCGGGGCAATTTCGGCCATGTTGGGCCGAATGTGGCTACTGAGGATTTTGAGGTGAAAATGTCGCTCAATTCACTTTGTGCGGAAAGATGCGTTTGGAGGGCTTCCCAGCGAAAATGCCATCCGACACATCAATTCCTTTTGGAGAAGTGTGGAACTGTGAAGATCAACAACTTCACCGATGAAGCCCTCCGCCTCAAGCTCTTTCCTTTCTCCCTAAAGGATAGCACCAAGGCTTGGTTGTTGAATGAGGATCCCAACAAGTACGCCACTTGGGAAGCTTTGTCAAAGGCTTTCATGGCAAAGTTCTTTCCCCAAGCAAGACCGCTAAATTGCGAAACG
This sequence comes from Talinum fruticosum, assembly GCA_021018815.1. Taxonomy (NCBI): domain Eukaryota; kingdom Viridiplantae; phylum Streptophyta; class Magnoliopsida; order Caryophyllales; family Talinaceae; genus Talinum; species Talinum fruticosum. The sequence continues at coordinate 7,704,297 of JAITYX010000011.1, forward strand.
CCATCTCCACTTTCTGTTAGATAATAGAGAGTCACTTTATGAGACTTGGGAAAGGTACAAGGACCTCCGGAAGAAATTTCCTCACCACGGTATTCCGGGGTGGATGCTCCTACAAACCTTCTATAATGGTTTACCTCCCCAAATTCGGATTTCCATAGATGCGACTACAGGAGGTGCTCTTATGGCTAAGGGAGAAGGTGAGGCAAAAGCTCTTATTGAGAGTATGGTCTGCTAACGAGTTACCATTGGGGCAGTGAAAGGACAGTACCTAAGACAGGAGAGAAGTATGAAGTTGATGTTGTGGCCTTATTATCAAACAAGCTAGATGCACTAGCGTCTAAGACGGAGAAGATAGCTACGGTCTCCTCCCAAGCGGGTTCTTCTAGTTCATCATTTGGAACTACGGCTTTATGTGAGATATGTGGTATACATGGGCACACAGGAGCTGAATGTCAAACTCTTATCCCCGAGCAAGTCAATGCTCTTCACAACTTCAACCAAGGACCCCAAAGCAGGCCATACCCATAAAGCTATAACTCAAGGGGTTCAAACTATTAGAACCTCGTCTCATCGGAACCCCAAGCTTCAGCCATCGATGACCACCCAACCTCCTAGTTTTCATCGAAGGATACTTATCCACCTTCTTTCCTGCAAGAACCACAAACAGATGCCCTCATAGGAGCATTCATCTAGACTCGAGTAAGGTCAACGACGACGTGGCCCAGTCCATCAAGATCATCACCGCCTAACTAGATAGCATGTCTACTCACCAAAAGATGATGGATACCTAGATTGCCCGAGATAGCTCGAGCAAGTGAGTCATTTGTCTAGACCTCAAGGGCAACCTCCAGGTCAACCTCGAGACCAACCCTAGGGCTCATGTGAATGTCATTCAAACCTGTAGCGCAGAGTTAGTAGAGAGTCCCGCTATGATTTTGCAGGAAGATAAGCACAAGTACTACTCGGATTGATGAGCATAGTCATATTCGGAGTTCGAGATGAGCATGCCTCCAAAACACCTCCTGTACACCCATATTGGCCACATGTACCATATCCTCGGAGATTGTTAGAGCCTCGGCTTTTGAAATATGTTGATATGTTGAAGAAGGTCTACATCAACATGCCATTCTTGGAGGCTATTAAGGAGACACCCTCCTATCTTAAGTTTTTAAGGGAGATTCTCTCCAAGAAGACTAGGTTGGAGGATGTTTACGTAGTAAGCATGGGGGAGGTGTGCGGTGCGGTTCGCAGAACAAGTCACCTTCTAAGCTGCAGGATCCGGAAGTTTTTCTATTCCTTGCTCAATCAAGGGAGTGCAGATTGATAGAGCCTTTTGTGATCTTGGAGCAAGTGTAAGCATAATGCCACTTCCACTCTACAGGAAGCTTTAGCTAGGTGATCTACAACCTACAAATATCTCCATTCAGCTTGTAGATCAGTCCGTTCGGTGCCTCCCGGGTATTTTGGAGGATGTACCCGTTCAAGTAGGAAAGTTTGTTGTTCCCTGCGATTTTGTGGTGATGGATATAGATGAGAGCATCCGAGTCCCTATTATTTTAGGGAGACCATTTCACGCAACTGCAGGAACTATGATTGATGTACCGCAGGGAAGATCTCCTTTCACATCTCGTGGTGAAAGTGTTGATTTCTTCCTCCTACCACCACATGTACCCTTGGCTCCTATTCCCGGATCGGCGGTTGATTCGATATCCACACATGGGATGAGCTATGCACGCCGACCTGCTCCACCGCGACTTGCCCACCGAAGTTGATATTCGGTTTGCTCAAAGTGTTGATCATGATGAGGAGGCAATGAATTTCATGTTACAAGTCCATTCTTCACTTTATCCTCATCCTCGGTCCTCACTCGTCTACTTGTTTGAGGTAAGGGTCAAGCTTAAGGACCTTAAACAAGCGCTTCTTGGGAGGCAACCTAAGCATTTTTATTGCTTTCAAAAAAATCCCTCCCTCCCACCCTTATTACAATTTCCCGTTATTTATAGACTTTCTTTCCTTTCCTTTCTTTTCTTGCCCTTTTTCATTGAGGACAATGCAAGAGTTAAGCATGAGAGAGTAGTTTACTGACTTTTGGATGATGTTTTAAGGATAGTAGGGATGGATTTGCATTCACTTAGGTTGCATTCATGTAGTTTCTTAGGATTACTTTTTCATTTTTTTTCACCTTTCCGTTTATCATATAGTCCTAAGCATATAGGTTAGAATCTTTGCATTACTTACATTTTTGTTCTTCTTTTTTTTTTATTTTTATCTTGGCTCATTTGAGGAATTATGGAGGAGGTAAATTCATAAACTTTTGAGGTAAACATGCTTCATCCCTTCTTTCATTCTCTTCTATGTGAGGTATCTTTGTTAGTTAGCTTTTATTGCTTTAATAAAAAAATTTTTAAATCCCAAAAACAGTTTTGAAAACCCCTCTCGTGATGATGATGTGAATTGTGATAGTTGATCTTTGGGCGTGATTGTGCATGATTTGATTGCCCATTCTTGGTAGAAACTTTGTGTGGAAATAAACTTGCGAATGAATTTGATTGTGATGTTTTGAGTTGCTTGTCGGTGTCTTTGAGAATTTCTTTGCATGATTGGTAAACTTGAGCATGTGGTAAATCTTTGAGATAGTTGTTGATCTGTGGTGGATAAGCATGTGAGACTTTGAGCCTTATAGACTAATTCATCAGCTTTTAGTCTCATGTTTCGTTCTTTGTGTAACTCTTCCTTGATGCATACCTCTAGAACTTGCTTTGTTTCTCTTTGAGATCACACTTGGCATATGCATTGTATAATATGATAGAGGCATTCGTTTGTTTTCAAGCTACATGAGCCAAAAATCCATCCCATTCATTTATACCATTTTGCTATCCTTTTGAGCTTTAACTCTGTTTCTTGATACATCCGCATCCACTTTACCTTTGGCCTTTATACATTTCCTATACTAAAGCCAGGTCTAGTGGAGCAATACTTATTGGGTAGTTTTGGTTTGAATGATGGAGTGTCCTATTCAGTTTGTATTTTAATTTGGGGACCCGTGTTGAAAAAAATGATAAGTTCCCCTTTTAGACTCTTTTAGAATTGAGTAGTGTTTATGATTCCCATGCCAATTATATATATTCCTGAAAGTTTGAATATTTGAAAAAAAAGAACGAAAAAAAGAAGAAAAATTGAAGGAAAAAAAAAAAGAAGTGAAGAAATAAGTGGTTGGCATGTGGAAAGTTCAAAAAGTTGTATGCTCATTCCAAAAGTTGTCTTAAAGCATGTTGTGCTTAAAGAGGTGAATTGGGAGAAAGTTTTTAGTCATGTTTGGAAGTGTTTTTTGCTCGTTAGCTGTTAGGCCTTGGCTATCTAGCTCCACATATCTCAAATTGGTTCCCCTTTCTACCAATGAACCTCGGCCACGTTACAAGCTTTAAAAGACCTCTTGATTGCACTTGCATTTTGCCTCTATAGTGGTGGAGAATGAGAATATGACCAAGCCTATGGTAGGTTGTGTTTTGGAAAGAGATGTTGAGAGAAACCTCAAAAGAAATTTCGAAAGAGATGAAGTGATCCACATTTCCTAAAGTGAGGTTCCACCTAGGTCAAGCTAGTTCGCCATTTATTTGAGGGCGTCATGAGTGTTATTGTAGTTCAATATAAGACAATTGTGCATTGTAACCAAGCATTGTAGGCATTGAAGTTTTCAGGCAAGTTTTCATGGAAGTATGATACTTTGAATAGGTTGTCTTTGTGCATGGTCATCCCCATTGATAGAACTGTTAACTCGTCACCGAAGAGGGTGAACGCGAGGTTTTAACCCCGGGATCGTTAATTGACAGTCTTGCTTGGGGACAAGCAAGAGCTAAGCATGGGGGAGTTGTTAAACCTCGTTTTTATCGGTTTTCAAGGCATTATCTAACCCAATTCCGTGATGATTTCAATGATTTATATTCGGTTTTGGGTTAGATTTCGCTTATTTTCTCTTTATCGTCACCTAAGCTCGTAAATCTCTTTATTACGGGTTTTGGGCTTAAATTAGAGAGATTCGAGACAAATTTGATGAAAAGCGATGAAGAGGAGAGTTCGGGCCCAAGAGGAGGAAAGAAAGAAGCGTCAAACACATCAAGAGACGTTGCACGGCCCCTCGTGCGCATCTCACACGACCGTGCGAGAAACTACAGAATTTGAAGTCGTGCACGGCACCTCGTGCGGAAGCTGCACGGCCGTGCGAAATGGGCAGAGAGTTTAGGGTTTCCACACAGGCCCTCGTGCGAAGTCGCACGAGCTGTGCGAAACTCGGCAAAATTTCGCACGGTACCTCGTGCGACTCTTGCACTGGCCGTGCGACCACTCGTTTCCGTGGATATTTAAGTTTCCCAATTGTAATTTTTAGGGATCTTTTTCCTTATTTTTGAAATTTAGCTAGGGTTTTCGAGAGGCACCCGAGAGGAGACTCAAGAACACTCAATTCTAATTTTCTACTTCAAGTTTATGTATGATTGAATCGCTTCAAGTTTTTATTGGGTAATTGTAATTTCTTCTCTTTATCTTTTCTTCACAATTTTTCTTCGTTTTTCCATGGCTATGTTCCCTAAATTCGTCAATTGTTTAGTATCATGTTTAGGGGCTAATTTCTCTACTGAGGTTGGGATTGATCCCTATTATGCCTTGATAATCATGAATTGAGTACCAATTGAATTGTTCCATACTTGTTTGGTTAGAATTCACTTCGTTCATCACTTTTTCATTAATTACCTCGAAAGAGGACTCTTTTGCTTTTATTAGGGTTTTCTGAACATCGAAAGATGAAAACTTACCTAGAATGACATTGTGAGCAATTAGAACTTCATTATGAAAATAATTTAGTTTTAATCGGGGTTGTGAGATTCATTCTTTGTGATTTTGCTCTTTATTAATCCTATGAAAATAGGTGATTAGATTGTGCAAGATTAATCTTTGACCTTCGAAAGTAGGCAAAAATAGGTTTAATCCGGTGTCTCCCCTTCTAAACTGCTAGCATAGGCAAATCTCAAGCGGTATTCGATTCGGGTTTCGGGTATAGTAGTGTGATTAATCCCAATCTAAGGCTTGTTTTTCATTGATCTCTCATTAGTTATTCTATTATTAGTTGAATCCGAAAACCAAATCACTCGTCGAACCGAGTTTTACCTAGATTAGAGTTTTTAGGTGGATTTAGTATTTGAAAGCAAGTTCCTCATGGACACGACCCGTACTTGCCGGTTCCTAACTACAACGACACAAGTGCACTTGCAGTATATTATTTCTTCGAACACTTCTACCTATGTTTTGATTTCGGGCATTGTTGATTTTGTTTTAGCTTCGTTAGCTCAAAGGTAGAGCGATGTGTGACAGTGCACGGAAATGTGGGTTCGAATCCCACATAGGCTTGTTTATTGTTATGATCCAATCGGTGGCTTGTCGTAGTATGCAGGATTCATCCACAATGGCCCAAAACCAAAAACAGTATTTATCCACAATGAGATTCTTCTTTAATTGGTTCTTTATTTTATGACATTCTTCTTCGATTTCTCTCTTTTCCTTTAAAACCTCAAGAATTCTGTTTTCCCTACTGGCCACATGATACACTTGATTATAAAACTATTTTGCAGGAATCAAATAACTAGCAAGACATCTTAGACATCCAATTGAACAGTTGAACTTTAGCTAAGGTAATCTATTTATAAATAGCCTATGTGGGAATCGAACCTACATCTTCCGTGTCATTGCATGGCGCTCTTCCATTTGAGCTAATAGGCTCATAACAATGATCAATCAATCATCCTTTGATTTTTAAAACATATAACAAGTTTTCAGAATCAACTCCTTGCACCACAAACCACAACTTGTTGTTTTAAGTACTACACATGCATATATAATTGACGTTCAAAAATTTCCTCTTCAAAAGAGGGAGCTGAGTAGAATGTGAACCTCATTTAAGAACAAACTCCAAAGTCATGATTTGAGTACTTAAAAAATAAGTTGTGGCTTGTGGTGCAAGGAGTTGATTATGAAAACTTATACTTATGCATTTTGAACAGAGACTAAGTATTCTATGCATTTTGAACACGAGCAAAACTTGTGCATCCAAAATGCATTTTGAACATACAAATTACTCTAAGCATTTCAGGAAGCATTCTGAACAAATAGAAGACCCAACAAAACTTCACCAGAGATCAAATTGCCAATGAGAATTTGGAGATTTCAAGTCCTCACAACTACAAGCATTATAGATCATACGCATCCAAAATGTACCAAATGAGCTCAATTTCGAAAGCTCTAAAAACAAAACAATAGAAGGTAACCGATGGCTACAAGTTATTCAACTCAACTGCTCCTAGTTCTCAAAAATTAAAGTTTCTCAAAGCTTTATAAACAAGATAATAGAAGGAAGCTTTCATCCAAAACCACAATCAATTAAGTCAAACCAGCAATTGAGCAAGCTATTCGCAAAGAAATCCGAATTCTCAAATTTTTGAACCTGAATAGCAATTCGCAATTGAGCAAGCAATTCACCAACAATAAAAGACAGACTTCGAATATTCAAGTCCTCAGCTGAATTGAGAAAGAAATTCATAAAGAAAAAGAAATCACCTAATTAGAATATGAATTCACAATTTTTTAAAAAATCCTAATTTCGCCTGAAAAAATATGAAAGGGGAAGCTGGACCGTGGAGACAGGGCGACGAGGCGGCTGCCGAAGACACGTTAGCGGCTTCGGTGACGGGGAAAGCTTCCGGCGAGGTTGCTCCGGAGGGATGATCGAGAGCAAGAGAGATGAAGCAAGGGAGAGCTTTATTTGAGAGAGAGAGAGAGGAGAGATGATGACAACGAAGGCGGTGAGCGAGAGAGGAAGCCGACGACGGGATGGTTGAGCGAGGTCAACGACAGAGAGGCGCTTGCCGTTGACCGGTGAAGGCGCCGGCGAACGAGCGAGGAAGACAACAGGGAGAACTTGAGAGAGACAGGGAGCAAGAAGCGAAGAAGAGTTCGGGAAGGAAGGAAGCAAATGTCCGGGCAAGAAACTAACCCTTCCCGAATTTTTTAATTTTCTTTTTTTGTTGTTGCTTAAAAATGCGATTTTAATTTCAACCGTTGGATTAAAAATGGACGACCGAGATGTTTGGTGCTTACCTATTAAGGGGTGCTTACTTGAATCCTTTCCTCTATATATATATGGGTTTTGAAGTTGAATTAGTTATTTACTTTTTCTTTTCATATTTATGGGGTTTTTATGGTTGGTTTTTGCATTTAGATAGATATTTTAGAAAATTATTTTTCTTCTACCAAAGAAAGGAAAATGTGGGTGGAAAATGGTTTTCTTGGAAATTCATTTTCCCATGAAAAATAATTTCCTATGAAAATATTTTCCCCCAACCAAACACACTCCTAAAAATAAAAAACTACACACATGTGATGATGTCATGCATGCATCATTGTGCGGAACATTAAATATATAATTAATGCACATCAAACATGATATTATTAAACAGTAAACATAACATTTCTTTATATACTATCATATATATATATATATATATATATATATATATATATTAAAAGTTGAGATGCAATAATGTATGAACGACACGTACGATGCCACACGTGAATGTCATATAAGATGTCAAATAGGTAGATTCAATGTAATTTTAATTTGATTTAATGTTGGAACAGTTCATATTAACATTAAATATAATAAGGGGTATAATTCTAAGACTATATATTTTGGGTATTTGGTTTCTTTATGTAACTTCTTGTTATTATTATAGTTATTATTAATGTTTACTACTTGGAGCGACTTAGAAGATTGCTGAGTAACTATGCAAATCTCCACCCATCTCTCCAACATGTCTATACTTACATGCTATTTGGGAAAAACTTTTAAAGAGGTGACCCCTAGAAGACTACTCGACATTAGACATACTTAATTGCGAAGTTTTTGAAAATGGACTTTTTGAAAGGCGAGGTGCAACGTTAATGATATAGATAATTATATCAAATCCTTTACTAAACTTGGGTATTATATTCACCTCCACTTGAAACCAAAACGTTCTACTTTTACCTCACAAATTGACCAACTTACGTGTCCTCATGACATGTGGTCTCATCTAGAATATTTGCCTCATTAAATGAATGCTCAAGGACCTTCAATCCTCTAGTGCACTTCACATTCACAGATTAGCTCGATAACATTTGTAACTCCCCGACCCTACCCGGGTTTCGAATAGTTACAAGGAAAGACTTAAAGGATTGTCGATCGACCCACAAATCACCACATGCCTCTCTAACGTGCTTTGTCCTCGCTTATACGCTAACCGAAAAACTTCCAAGTAGGTCTCCTATCCCAAGGCTATTCCACACCAAAGACGTTTAAATCTTAAGAGTGAATTTCATAAAAAGAAAGTTATACCTTTAATGACATAGGTAGTCGTATCAAATTCTTTAGATCCACACTTAGAAAATTACATATTATAATATTCTTTAGAGTATTTTTCAATAATATATATCAAAAGTGCAACACATATATTGCATGTTATTGTTTTTATAGGCTTTAATTTAGCTACTTTTTTTAGTATATTTCTATTATATACTTAATATCTATGATAATTGTTTCGGGAAGAAACTGGTGAAGTGTGATGTAGATGATGAGTCGAAAAGAGTGGATTTGCTATCCCGGCCCGGCGGATGGATTCAAGTGGGCGAGCTCCTCATGACGAGTGCTCCTTCTTACAAAAAGGTGCGCCCTAGGGATGGATCCTGGAGAAGGCTCCTCAACGCTCAAGTTAGTTCGACGAAAGTTGGAAAGTCGAGGAAAATCTTCCTCAACATGCGCAAAGGGGTTTAGCCAACAGTAGTATGACTTTTGGGGGTTGTGATCTCATGGGTTTTGTGCCAAAGTTTGGTAAATAGAAGAAATAAATAAGGGGTAAAATAGTCTTTTGTCGTAATTAGGTAAGAAACCGTAACCCTAATGGACTCGGGCTTTACCTAGCCTCATTTGAATGAGAGTTTAGACTAGTGTTGTATTGATCTTACTGATTAGGAGGGTTGGTGTGGGACATGGTAGATGAAGTGGCGGTTCCTGGAAATTAGTACATCATGTATCCCTCACATTTCACGTACATGCGTCTTGAGGCGGGTAGGTGGAATGAGGAATAATGTTGCCTTTATTTCTCAAGGCTCGAAGTAATCACAAATAGATATGAGAATGGGAGTGAAGTGTTTGCTTCTAGTTATTACGTCGTGTATGAGAGGTTTTTGTTGTATGTTTGCTTGGAAGAAATTAGAGTTAATCTTTGTGTATTGACCTTCTCGTTTTCTTGTCGTAAGATTCTTCCAATGAAACAAGAGTATGACCTTTTGAGCTTCTATAGACCAAGGAGTATGAGATGCACGACCATTTAGCCCCTTGATGCTAAAAGTGTGTTAGAAGAGTGTTTTCTCCAAGGGAAGTTCCCTTTGATGAGATTGAAAGTGTGACACTTAGTCCTTCCTTGGCGGGATAAAAGTATATAGGGATGAGGATCTCTTAGCCCCTTGGGGCTAAAAGTGTAGTATTTGATTTATTGAGCTTGTGGCCTTTTAGCTTCGCGGGGGTAAGAGTATGAGTTTACCCACGACAATGTTGTGGGTTTTTACACTACCTTTAAGCTCTTATAGACTTGAACGTGCATGACTCTTGCTAGGGAACATCCTATAGAGAGCGGAAAGTCCTAACCTTCGGTTAGGAGTGCCCATGACAGATGCCATTGTGGATCTTTACGTGACCTTTCAGCTCACGTAGGCTTGAAAGTGCTTGATTCTCACTAGGGAACATCCCACGGAGAGCGCAACCTCTTAACCTCTAGTTAAGAGTAGAAGTTGCCCATGACAATGCCATTGTCTTGACGCAAACTTTAAGCTCCCGTAGGTGTGAAAGTGCAAATTCCGCCGATGGACGGCGGTCTCCTAGGGAACATCTCTTTGTGGAGGCAAAAGAGCGACTTTTTAGCTCCCATAGGCTAATTCATCTTGGACGTCAATCTTAGAGGGAGCGTTCCTTTGTGGAGGAAAAATGCAACTTTTAGCCCCGGTAGGTCGATTCATCGTAGGACGTCAATCTCCGAGGAGCGTCCCTTTGTATCTTACCATTCAAATCGACAGAGACATATTGTATATTCTTAAAAAACAAAGATGCGGGAGCTTTTTTGTTGTTTTCGGTACAATTGAGAGGGCAAGTCCACTGCATCTTTGGACCAACACCAATGTGCATGAGCCGTTTCGAGCCATCGTAGGGAGTTTAAGTGAAAAAATATATTAACTTGACCTTAATTAAATTTATATGTTAAAAGGTCTAAAGCTTATCACATTATTGGTAGTTATAATTATAATCAATTTTTGGGTTATAAAATTTATTGGTTATCTCAATGAATGAAAAAAAAATGTGCTAATAGATGATTAGCTCCAGTCGACGTAAGAGGAATTGTAAATATAGTTTTTTTTATCAACGTAAGAATTAATTTTTAAAATTGTGGGAATATATTTTTTTGATGTAGAAGAGGGGCTAAGCCCCTAAAAGGAAATTATATTATTTCCTTATAATTTTGGGCCAAGCGGCTCCTACATTGTCCGCAAAAAGCAAATCTATGACCTCACTAATAGGACTTTCAAAAAAATGGTACCCTAAATTGAAATTTAAACCTACGTTGGTTAGTTTGTTCGCCACTTGATTAACTTCTCTACAGTAATGAGTAATTTTAACTTTCCAATCTGCTTTTTCAAGAAGCATTCGGCATTGAGATAGAATAGGTGTGAATTGGGGGCCCCAATCCTTGGTTCCGCGGAGCACGCCCGTGACTAGTATTGAGTCCAACCGTAGCCACACTTGTTTCAAACCAAGATTCCTTACCAATCTTAAGCCTCTCCAAGCAGCTTTGATTTAAGTCATAACGAAGTACACCACCCAAAATTCTCAACAGAAACCACCAATGCATTCTCCTTTATCTCCTTGAACAACACCCCTCCTAAAGGAAGGCCCGGATTTCCTTTTGAAACCCCATCCATGTTGTGAATGGCCCATCCCATTTGGGGAGCTTCCCATCCGATTAGTTCCTCGAAATTTGTGGTAAAGGTCTATTGAACATCGGGTAGTCCTCTTCCGAGTGCATTAATCACTTCGAGTAAATTTATTCATTAAGAATTCTTTCTTGACTCTTAGGATGGAGTCTCCGGATGCGAAGCAATGAGCATTTCGTCATTTCCACAAGTATCGGATGGTGATAAGAAATTTGGTTTCCCATTTGGGGTCACTTCCTATTGTTTTGAGATTAATAACAATCTAGTCATTAAGGGGTATGTTTCCAGTATGAGTTTCCCACCGCTTACTAGCTAAGAATCCCCATATTGCTATTGCATTTGGGCATTTGCGAATAATATGATCAATGTCCTTAACTTGGTCACCACAGATTCAATAACTTGGATCACTCGGTGAGGCCCCTTTTTGGCGATTACAATTAGTCATAAGGCGGTCATGAAGCAATTGCCAAAGAAACATATGGATACGTCTGTGGTGCTCGGGTTTTCCACACCCACTTCCAGTCCCCCTCTCCCGTGTCTCCGTGTTCACAAGCAAATGATGGAAAGAGCGAAACTAATTGAAAACTTACCGGAAGGTGTCACATTCCAAGTAAAAGTTGTCATCCACACCTTCCTCGGCTACTTCCATTGAGGCTATTTTCAGCAGAGAGTTATGGGGAAGCAAATCAGCGAACTTATCCCAGGACCATTGATGGTCGTGTCCCCAAAAATCATGGACCCTACCGTTTCTCTCCATCTTCGGTACTGGCGCTATAGCGCTATCAATCAGTGGGTTTTTGTCTCGCCCAACTATCAAGCCAAAATCTAGTCTTATGCCCATCGCCTATGGAGGAACTAATACCCTTCTTGAGCATGGCGAAGGTCTCGATTAGTCCCCTCCGGGCATTGGATAAGGTACGACAACTAGGTAGGGTTTCCATATCTCTCCCTTAACATGATCGAAACGGCAAAACTTGGGTCGTGAGTGTTTCCGGTTCATTTTTCAATCTCCACTTGACTTCATCATATGGGCTTTATTGAGGAGTCGTATATATTGGAGCCCTAGACCCCATTTCTTTTTTTTTGGTCGAGTTACCACATCCCATGCAACGAGGTGGATTTTCCTCTCCATTGTAATGCCTCTCCATAGGAATCTTCGAACCTTCCTCGTTAATATTGTAACAAATTGATCTCGGCAAGCAAACACTTTGCATTGTATAGGCTGGTATAGAAGAAATAGTGGATTGAATGAGGGTGGTTCTTCCAGGTTAATGAAAGACATTTAGATTTCCACCTAGCTAGTCTTTTATCCACTCTATTCACCACTTCTTGAAACAAACTCTTCGAGATCCTCCCGTTGATAGTAGGGATGCCTAAATAATTTCCAAAATCATTTGTTTTGGGCATCCCGAGAGTGTAACAAATACATTCCGCCTTACGCTCATCGGTGTTGAGGGACAAATAAACGCTAGACTTGGCTTCACTAACTTTCCGGTCCGATGCTTCACAAAACATAGTGAGACAATCCTTGACTAATTGGGCCTACTCCACCGTTGCTTTTGCAAAGATCATAACATCATCCGCAAAGAACAAACTTGAAAGTTTAGGACCACCACGGCTAGTGGGGAAAGGACCCCAACTTCCTTGTTGAACTTTGCAATCAATTAGATGAAAGAGTTGTTCAATACACACAACAAAAATGTATGGTGACAATGGATCACCCCGAAGGATACCACGAGTAGGCCTGAAGTTTTGAGTTGGTTCATCATTCCAAAGGATGCACATAGAACACAACGTAATGCGGATCACAATAACCTCAACTAGTTGATGGGGAATACGCATCTCCATTAATGTCTCATGGATAAAAGTCCATCTCAACCTCGTCATAGGCTTTTTCAAGATCAATCTTAATAGCTATCTAACCGTTGTGTCCCGTTTTCTTTCTCATAGAATGCAAAACTTCCTGCATTACAATGATGTTATTAGTGATTTGTTGTTTTGGAACAAAAATATCATGAAAGGGAGAGATGAGTTTGGGAAGAACGACTTTCGGGGGATTAACAATGCATTTTATAACCAGTTTGTAAGTCACATTACAAAGCCCAATGGAGTCTGAATTAAGTCACAAGATGAGGGTTGCTGACTTTAGGAATTAATGTAATGAAAGTCTCATTAAGGCCATCCGGGATTTGTGTGCCTTTCAATACGTCCAAAACCATATCATAAACTCTCGGACCGGTTAAGCTCTAAAATTTACGAAAGAAAAACCTTGAAAACTGTCCGATCCTGGGGCTATGAAAGGTGCCATCTCTTTTAGTGCTTTGAACACATCTCTTCCCTTAAAGGCTTTAGCCAAAGTTGTGTACTCGAGTCTATCGGATGAGGGAAGCAATTTCCTAGCAAAAGGCGTACATTGAGGGTAACTTGAGGTTCATGGAACAATGTGGCAAAATAATCCACCATTAACGCTTTGATTTTACTTGGGTTTGTTATCGTCAACTCTCAAGGCTTCAATTATGTTGTATCTTCTTCTAATAACCGTATCGGTGTAAAAAATCTAGTGTTCTGATCCCTATCTCTAATAACATTAGCCCGTGATTTTTGAAACCAAAGTAACTCAGTTTGTTTAAGCACTCACTTAACTCTTTCTTCAGGCGCATTTCAAGCTTAAGTAGGTGATAATGGTTGTCCGTAGCAAGCTTATTTTGAATACCTTTAAGTCTAGCTCACAATCCTTTTTCGTCTCAATAAATTCCCAAACACCTCTTTGTTCCATTGGGTGAGGTCTGCAGTGAGGAAGATAAAGTCGAAACAATAGGTAAGTTTGGCCTCCATTTGCTATGGATGTAAGCTTTGAAAAGGTTATGTATCGACCACGCCATCTAGAAACAGAAAGGTTTGCTAGTGCTCGGCTGAAGAATGAACCCTTTCAAACCAATTAGGAGGGGGATGATCCGAATAAGTTTGAATTAGATGTTTGACTCCACTATCTTGAAAACGGGTTCGCCATTGTACATTGCAGAGTGCCCGATCCAGCCTCACACATCTTCTAGTTTCCGCCTGGTTGCCCTGGCACCAAGTGAATTTTGGTCCGAGAGAATCCTAGATCAATTAATCCATTATTCTCCACCCAGCTTTTAAATTTGGCGCACCGTCTTGCCATGTCCGGTCCCCCATGTCCTTCTCCTCTAAGTCAATGGTTTCATTGAATCCCCAACTAATAACCATGGAGAATTAACTTGACCGAGCAAAAGTCGAAAGCTCGGTCCAAGTAGCTTCTCTAAGGTGGGCATGTGGGTTAGCATAGATTGCCGAAAAAACCAAGGCTGAGCTCCTGTACTATTGACTTCAATAGTAATGAAGTGGTTATGCAAGTGAACAATTTTTATTTGAATTTCTGCTAATTTTCGAACATCCAAATTCCCCTTGAAACCCATTAGCTTCAACTTGGACAAACTCTCCAAAACCGATTTGTTTGCAGACCTCATCGACTTTGGTACTACTGATATGTGTTTCCATGAGGACCATAATTTGGGGACGGTGGATATGAATGATTTCTTTTAAAGAATTCTGAAAGCTAGTACTCCTAGCTCCTCTCACATTCCGGACAAGGATCCGAAGATTATTGACAACTTTACATCTATGGTAATGAATTTCACTCGAATTTGAAACTTGATCCATATAAAAACATTTTGATGGAAGGAATATGACTTACAAAGCTAGCATGCACTAGGTCCATTTTTTGGAGCAGGATCTCCAATTATTTCATCAATGAGCATATTGTCCATTTGCGTGGAGATCCACCATTACCGGGACTTTGGGTTACGTGATGGGTTTCATTCGTTGGACCATAAAGGTGGTCATCAATCCATTCTGAAGCACTTGAAAGAAGCCTATCGGTGTTCCTCCTGCGGCCCAAAGAGGTAATTAGGCCTCTATTGGAGGGTGAAGTGAAACTCGTCTGCGGTCCGAGTGTTGAAGGCAAGGGAGCAGCAATACGGGCTCCTTGACTTTTACTAGGCCGCGGCCCTTGGGTCTCCAGGTTTGGGGGGGACATGAGTAGTGGTTACTACTGGCATTTTTGGTGGGCTTTGGGAATGTCTTTGGGCCGTATCCTTATCTTGAACCCTAGGGTTGGCTTGTTGAACTTCTTTAGGGATATTCTCCTTTTCTATTGTATGGGTAGCAAGATTCTTTCCAAGTCTGTTTCCTTAATTCAAGATTCTCTTTATCACTAGAATTATCATTGATCCTGCTTCATAGAGATACTCCTTCCAAATTCTCTTCAATCACTTGGATTTCCTCCTCTATTGCATCATTAAGATCTATATTCATCAACGCCCTAAATCTAGACTCGTGATTCGTCCGCATTGGAGTCAACATTAACAATTTCATCACTTGGCCTAAGTCGGCCGGTTTTATCCATTGTTCTCTGGTCTCCGTGGTTGGGTTGTTTGGTGTTCTTCTTCCTCACGAGTTTCTTAACCATCATCCAACTTTCATAGGTTTCGACTCTTCCGGCCTGAGCGTGGCATCCCAGCACGCGGGTCTACTTTTGTCATTATCAACATTTCCAAGCATCGACATTTTCTTCATCAAGATTAAGTTGATTAAGGGGGCATGAATCATCTTTGTGGCCTCGTTTTTGCAATGAAAGCGGATCATTCGAAGTCCCTCATATTGTATTCTCCAAATTCGGCCATTAAGACGGAATTTAGAAAGCAAAGGTTTAGTCGAGTTAACTTCTACACTAAGTCCGGTGTATTGACCCCTCTCAACATTCGTTGTGGTGTTGTCGACCGGAAAACCCTACCAATCTCGTTGCCAATCTTATGCGAGTAAGAAATATTTATTAAAATATTCCACACTCAACTTGGGAATTCTTACCCGGGCCATTAGTTTAGTGATCCTATCATTTTCTAGCATAAAATTCGGAATCCATTCCCCGATGACCAAGTAGTTATCTCCAATCATCCATGGGCCTCCGAGTCATCACATGTTCATAGTCCTCCATGTTTGTAAATCGTGTGACATAATAATCAAATCCAATGTCTATAAGGGAGAAGTCCCATCGTAATGCCATATTTTTAGTAGGGATCTTCTTTAATTGCATGTACCCTATGGCTTTATCAAACATTTTGATTATCAAGGCATTTTGCCAAGGTTCTTGAAGTATTCTTTTCTCAGTAGTTGTTAACAATATAGTTGGGCAATTTGGGTCATCCTCCTTTGGTGGTTCATCGTCCTCTAATACATATACAGCATCAACGTGGCTCCGGATCGGATTATCAAATGTCTCAAAGCTTAGATTCGGATTGTTCCGTTGGAGGGTGTCTCGATAAGACACGGGTCGAACCGATTCTTGGTTGTTCCCCGGTGGAGGTGTCTCAAGAACTTTTGGTGAACCTAGTTCCATATTGTCTTCTTCTCCTTTCTTAGTATTCTCTATATTTAATGGAAAATTTCTCGTGGTTCTCTTCATCTTCTTCGTGGATCTATTGAATTGATCGGATTCTTCCACTTGAGTGCCCTATCTTAACTTCTCTCTCTATCGGTTCACATTAATTTTTTTTAAATCGAGGGAAAAATACTAATAAGACTATATTATCACACAAAAAAAGAAATAAAAGAGAAGAGTTCACTTATAAAAGAAAATATGTTTTTTTATTTAAATAAATTTTATATTTTATTTACTAATCATTTACATCAATAACTCATATTTAACGGAAAAATAATTTTTATGGTTGAGATTGCACTAAACTTTTACAATAACTCATATTGCATTATTTGACCAATTTGAAAAGATTAGTATTATAATATTGTATAAATCAATGTAAGAATTAATTTTTAAAATTATGGGAAATTATTATTTTTTAAATTGAGGAAGAAATACTAATAATATTATATTATCACACAAAAAAAAAAAGAAATGAAAGAGAAGAGTCCACTTAGAATTTTTTTCTTTTAACAAATTTTATTTTTTATTTATTTAATCATATATATCAGTGGCTTATATCTAATGAAAAAAATAATTTTTATGGTTTAGATTGCACTAAACTCCTACAATCATTTTCGTTGTATTATTTGATTAATTTGAAAAGATTATATTAAATTGACCTTAATTAAATTTATATATTAAAAGATTTAAATCTTATCATATTATTGCTAGTTACAATTATAATCAATTCTTGGGTTATGAAATTTATTAATTATCTTAATGAATGAAAAAAAGCTGCTAAGAGATGATTAACTCCGTTAGCAAGAAGAGAATTATAAGTATAATTTTTTTTTATCACCGCAAGAATAATTTTTAAAATTGACGGATTTTTTTAAAATTATGAGAAAAATGTAAATAAAACTGTATTATCACATTAAAAAAAAAAAAAGAAAGAAAGAGAAGAGAAGAGTCCTCTTGTAAAAGGAAATCTATTTTGTTTCTTTAAGATAAATTTTATTTTTATTAAAAAAGAAAGAGAAGAGAAAAGTCCACTTGTAAAAAAATCTATTTTATTTCTTTGAGATAAATTTTATTTTTTATTTATTTAATTATTTACCACAATAACTCATATTTAATAAAAAAATAATTTTTATAATTGAGATCGTATTAGACTCTTACCATTACTATTGTTGCATTATTTGAAATATATATATATATATTTTTTTGAGTCGAAAGAAGGTAACTTAAATTAAATCGAGCTCCCTATGGGTAATCACCCCTCGGGAAAAATTGTCAAAATACACTTGCTCCATCCCTTGGGTAGGGAGGAGTCTCGCAATCAAATGAGCTACCATATTTCCGCCTCTTTTGACATGACAAGCTAAAAGGGAAAAACAAGAACTAACTAAAACTCGAATATCATCTAAAATTAAGTCCCTTGGAGCCAAACCTTTCTTCCCGAAATGAAGCTTAGCTATGAGTCCCGGAGAGTCACTCTCCACAACTATCGATCCGTAGCTCGCCGCTAACGTCATTTGGAGGCCAAACAGCAACGCTTGAGCCTCGGCCTCTTCCACCGACAATCGCCTTCTATCCTACGGATTCCGATAAGTAAGACTTTTCCCCATTCATCACGCACAACGAACCCCAAACCTTCCGGAGAGTCAATAGCTACAAATGCATCGGAGTTAATTTTAACCATATTTTCCGGTGGCGGTTGCCAAGTGTTTAGGGAGATGGTCTCCTTCGGCTCCTCGACATTGTTCACCTTACCTGTGTACTCCTCTGCTTCCTTCACCCATTTAACAAAGTTGCATGCGGCTACCTCCCTATTTGGGTTCCCCTTGTTGAAAATGATATCATTTCGTGTCATCCACATCGCCCATGCGGTCGCCATGATAGCAATGAAGCTTTCAACCTCAACTTTGTCCAAAAGCCATTGTAAACACTCTTTCATAGTAGTCCTTGGCGCTTCTTTCGTATTTCTAGAAATCCCACACTCGGCCATGCTGAACGGAGTCTTTCACAATCGAAAGCGCGTGGAAAATCGTTTCGACTTGGCGTTGCACCGATCGCATATGTCATATGTCCGTATATGTCTCCGTTTGAGCTCTACATTCACCCCAAGCGTTTCCCACGACGCTCTCCAAATGAAGTGTTTTAGCTTTGGCAATGTATCCAAACCCCATAATTTGCGACACCACATCCAATCATGGACTTTCGCTCACGAGAACCACTCCGAAACAAGACCCAACTTTCCAGCCAGGTATGCTGATTTTACCGTGAACAAACCATCCTTGCGGGGCCACCAATACCTCGAATCAGGGGGAGGCGATGGCTTAGGGGCAAGCTCAAAATATAATTAGTGTCCTCTCTCACAAAGGTGTTGCGAATCGGGTTGACGTTCCATGTCGCGAGCTTTCCTCGAGCGGGTCGACCACTAGAAGTCTCGGTTCCGGGTTACATAGAGGTTTAGGCCTTTGGGAATTAGCATTGGGGGCATCCAGGCATCTTCCCACACTCGAGATATTCCTTTTATTACCGACTCTCCAACGTAGTCCTTCAATGAGCAACGATTTCGCTCCCCAAAGGGAACGCCAGGTGAAACTAGGAGCCCAACCTCTTCGTGCCTCTAGAGCCGTAGACTTAGGGTAGTACTTGGCTTTTAGGATTTTGTGGACTAGTGTAGATTCATCCTGTAGAAGTCTCCACCTCTGTTTTGTGAGGAGTGCGAGTGTTGAAGGCCTTCAAATCTCTAAATCCGAGTCCACCCATAGTTTTCGGCAAACAAAGGTTATCCCAGTGCTTTCCAATGCATTGCTCCTCCTTTTGGCGAATTTCCCCACCAAAACCGAGCCATCGGAGATTGGATCTCCTCCAATAGGCCATCCGGTAATTTGAAGATGCTCATCATATAAGATGGTATGGCATGCACAACGGCTTTCAATAGTACCTCTTTCCCCGCCTTGGATAACGGTCTCTCTTTCCAACCCCGCAATTTCTTCCATATCCTTTTCTTGAGGCTCGCAAAGACCACTTTTTAGATTTCCCGATCACAGTCGAGAATCCCCAAGTACTTCTCATGTCGTTCCACCTCCTTCATTCTTAGTAAATCTAGGATATGCTCCTTAGTCGCCCAGTTGACGTTTTTCTTGAAGACTACATCGGATTTGTCAAAATTGACTCTCCGACTCGACGCTCGTTCATATTGGCTGATAAGTTCAGCTACAACCGAGCATTCATGTATATTAGCTCGACAAACAAGATATTGTCATCAGCGAAAAACAAATGGGTTATCATCGGAGCTCCTCTGCAGATTCCTACCTCATGAATCCTATTGTCACCAGTCGCCTTAGAGATTAGCGTGGAAAATACCTCGGCACGGATCAAAAACAGATAGGGGAGATAGGATCACATTGTTTGAGACCTCTACGTGGGCAAACCGAACCTTGTCGTCGGCCGTTAACTAAGAATTTGAAAGAGGTTGATGACAAACACCGCATCACCAATTCAATCGACGGTTGACCAAATCCCATGCGACCCATGGTGGCCCTCAAAAGTCCCATTCAATCCTGTCATAGGCTTTGCTCATGTCTAGTTTAAGGGCACAAGCACCTCGTTTCCCTTTACCCTTGTGCTTAAGGTGATGGAAAACCTCAAACGCAACTAGAGCATTATCGGTAATCAAACGGCTCGGAACAAAAGCACTTTGTGTTTCCGAAATGACCTTTGGGAGTACAATCTTCAGCCGATTTGCCATTGTTTTTGATAAAATCTTGTACAAAACGTTGCACAAGGCAATGGGTCCGAATTGTGTGATATTCTTGGGCACTTTCATCTTCGGGATCAACACAATATTGGTTGAATTAATGGCACCCAAATCCACTTCCCCTACCCACGCTTTCGCACAAAGCGACATACATCTCCCCAACTACATCCCAAAACTTACGGTAGAAAATCGCATGGAGACCATCCGGACTCGGCACTTTGGTTGGATGCACATCAAACAAAGCTTTCTTAATTTCATCATCGGTGGGCAAACACTGCAATTCATTGTTCATTTGGTCTCGAAATGCATGGCTGGATAACCTCAGCGGTTTCACCGATTTGTGATGGTCCACTTGTTTGAAAGAGATTGCTGAAATACCCGGTGATGATATCTTCAATTAACCGTGGCTCTGTGTTCCACTCTCCTGTCTCATCCTCCAGTCCTTTGATGCAATTTCGTCTTCGCGGGCATTAGCCCTATGGTGGAAATAGGTCGTATTACGGTCACCGTCCCTCAAATCATTTGTCCTGGCACGCAGAAAAGCTATTGATTCCTCATCGCGGCGAAGTTCATCTAGTTTGGTGGACAGGCGTGTACAAAGTGTGAGGTTTTCGACTGAAGGTGGGTACCGTTGAGCATTCTTCAAGGCCTTCTCGGTTTCAAGTATTTCGGTTTTAACATTTCCAAATTCTCTCTTACCCTGAGTCCTTTAGCGATGTCGCACAAGCTGCCGATTGTCTACATATACCTTCACCCTGTGTGTTTGCCGGGCCCTTAACACCACATCCCGGCACCCCTCCTTAGAAAGCCACAAGGTTTCAAATTTGAAAGGTTTGTCTCCATTGTCTCGCCGGTTCCTCTTTTCGGTTTCCAAGAGAATTGCACGGTGATCCGATCAGTATCGAACAAAATGTCGAACATTGAAATAAGGGAATAAATTACACCATTTCTCATCCGCTAGAAAACGGTCAAGGCGTTCCTATATCATCCTTCCCTCTTCGAGCCCCTCCGCCGAGTCAAGAAGTCATTAGGAGGGGCGCCCAAGTCATGTAGACCACGAGTAATCCACGGCTTCTCGGAAGTCGGCCATCTTTTGTTCACTTCTCGACCTCCCACCATCCTTTTCACTATCATACAAAATCTCATTGAAGTCTCCAAAAGTCAAAAGCGGCAAAGGCGTTTGATTTTGAGAGCTTTGAGGAGTTGCCATGTTTTGTATTTCTTCTTTGTTTCCGGCCAGTCATATATCCCCATTGCACACCACTTCGGGACTCCATTTTCCTCGATCTCGACCGAAAAATGATGTTTATCGTAGGATCGAATTGTGACATCTACATTATCCCACCAAAAACCCATGCCTCTTGAACATCCTCTACTACTCAAACAAATGCCGTTACTAAAACCACATCGATTCCGTATTCTCATGAGATCACTATCCGCCAACATTGTTTCCATCGGAAAAACAATATTGGGCGCTCCCTCCAACACCAATCTTGGAGGGTATCTACTATCAAAAGGTTGCCAAGCCCCCGACGGTTCCAACTTAGAGTTTTCGTGGCTTTCGGCAGGCCCGGGTTGCACCGAGTCCCGCCGTTTCAATATGACCACTAGAGGTTTCGTTCGTAATAGAGGTCTCGGGAGGACCTCTAATATTCAAAGTTGACTCAGCCCCATTCACCAATCCAACCTTCCTTTTGGTTTTAATTATCTTTCGGTCTCCGGTAGTTGAAGATCTCACCTTGAAAACTAAAGTGTCCACGCTTACCTTCCGGTCATCGATTTGACTACATCCTCATCAACATCCTTGGGTTTTTTGAGGTTGATCTATTGATTTCACTATCTCCTCCACGCTTAAGAACCCCACTTCCATTATCCAAAGGTATTAAATTTTCCTTTAGATCCACCTCCATGTCTTTTGGAAAACGTATGTCGATAGGTTCCACAACCTTGTTAATGCTATCATTATTAGCACTTGGCATATCATACCTATTAATGGAGGAATTTGTACCGGGTAGTTCTTAATGTGATTATTTGGCAAGCTTGACAATGGAAGACGAGGTAGAAGTTGTTTCCCAGGTGGACCGAGTACGTCTTCACTCTCCAGAAACATAGGGCTCATCCGCCTTATTTCCACCCTCATCCACGTCCCAAAGAAAGTTTCTTGTTGTTCCACAGCACTACATATTCTTGCCTCGTGCCCCATCTTGCCACACGCGAAACGAAATTTGGAAGCCGCTCGTATTTGATATCAATCCACTGGTCCCCTTTCTTGGTCTTGAGCGGCATGCCCGGACGTAGAGGCTTCGTCACATCAATCTCAATTTTGATTCTCATATATGCGCCTCCCTCATCTCAGTAAATCGGCTTCGATGAACTTGCCGAGCACATTCCCAATTTTCATGCGGTTCCTTTTGTTTTGCATTACCAACGGCACCCCATAAACCCGAGTCCAAAAATAGGAAGATGAAAAGTCTATATCATCCACTCGGCTTCGCAAACCACTTTTTAAGGACCATATGATTTCCCATAACCGTCCATGGTCAACCAAGCAAAATCCTTCTAAAGTCCTCCTCGGCTCGGAATTTGCATAGAAAAGTATTTTCGACAATGTCCGAAATCATGACTCCCATCCGTGGATTCCATGCTCTTTGTAAAACTGTCTTCACGCCATTTTTATTGACGATTTTATCAGCAATCACACGCCCGAGCAAGCATGAGTTCGTTAAGGGTTATCTCGATGTCTTCGTCAATATCCAATTCGATCGTCCGGTCATGGTTTCCCCACGATCGTCGGGTTAACGCCACTAATTGTTCCATCTCGAGGTTGATTGTATTGATTTGCCATGTTTGATGATAATCAAAGGAGGTCTCCGATATCAAAACAGGGATCGAAGATTTAGGGAAGCCCCTAGAACAAACCCTAGCGCAAGAGGGTGGAGAGAGCTCTACATGAGAGCGGTTCAAATATTAGCAAGATATCTTGATATAAACAGCTTTTGAAATATATATATATATATATATTTGTTTTTTTTAAATTGAATGTATATATTGTATAGATATATATCAATATTTGAATTAAAGGAAAAAAGAATACCCTATGACTTTTTATTTCTTTTATCCGAATATTATCTGTTTTGAGATTACCTAGGGATGAGTAAAGTTTGTCGCCATGGTCGGGGATCCGCTTAGTAGGGGTGAGCGGTTGCGGGTACCTTTATCCGAAAACTAGGAACGTGACCCTTATCTTTTTGACCGATTCATGAATTTTAGGAACTCGACCCTTACCCCGCTTGACCGATTCCTAAATTTTAGGAACTCGACCTTGAACCTCGGGTTTCGGTTCCGCTTTCGTGGTACTCTGTTCACACCATTATTCCTATGAAAATTTATTTTAAGGCCTTAAAAACTTACAAACATCAACTCACGTTAATCATTTAATTAGATAAAGTTCAACAAGCAAATAGTTAAATACCACAATGTTTAGCAATTTTTTATAAAATCAAAGTTGGTAATAGAAACAACGTTCTTAAAGGGGATATGATCAAAATCTTACAAAGTCTCTTCAAAAACTAATACAACCAAATGTCTCAAGTTCATTAACTAAATGTAAATGAAAATAATGCAACCTTTAAATTTCCGTTGCATCTTCAACATCAATAACTTATCCATCACCGTTGGCAAGATTTATGAAATATAAAATAAAATACTTTTTAAACGGTTCCGAGTTCCGATTCCATGATTTCATGTTAGGAACCTTACCTTTACCCCATTTAACCGGTTTCTAAATTTTAGGAACCTTACCCTTACCCATTTGACCTGGTTTCGATTTGAAACCTTTCCCGTTGACTGGTTCCGGTCCAGGTCTAGAGTACCCATCGATCATGCTCACCCCCTACCGCTCAGTAATAATAGCAATTTATTTATTATCATTTTTGTCAATTTTTTTTTAATTATCATTACTATTTAATTTGTTTTTTCCAGGTAAAATGGCAAAAAAAAAAAGAAAAAAGAAAAGCGTAGTAGTAGTAACAGCAAAAACCCTAAACTTGCCCGTTAATTACTCTTTCAGCAAGCAATCTTCATTTAAAAACAAAACCTCTCAGTCTTTGGCGTAAAAAAAAAAAAAAAAACCCTAGCTCTTCTGAGAAATTCGTTCGTCGGCAAAGTACGATCCCGAGTTCTGTTTGATTCTCCGCAAAGGTATTGTCATTCTTAGTCCTCTTTTGCAGTTTCAATTTCTTCTATTTTCTTTAACTTTAACTTTTTTCATTGTTAATCTAGATGCTATTTGTTTGAATTCATCGATGCCTTTTGATGTAGAATCGGAGTTCGTTTGATTTCATTTCTTGTTCTTCATACTCTCATTAGACTTCTGTTGTTTCATTATTCATCATCGCTGTTTCAATTTCGATTTTCGTTTTCGTTTTCGTTTCGCAATATTAGATGGTGTATTTTACAATTCATCGATATATTTCCGTCGTAGAATCAGAGTTCGCGTGTGAGTTTATTTTTGTGTTCTTGATGCTCTTATTGAACAAGGCTTCTGCCCTTTGACTAATCCTGTATTTTTTCTTCTTTTTTGAGAGGTGGGAGGAGTGGGTGGGTTTACCTCCACGAATGTTATTTTGGGTTAATTTGCAACATTGTTTGATCGATGTCAATTGCAGTTTTATGTTTAAACCTTAATTTCCCTATTAGTTAATGATTCATTTGATGGGTTTGAATTTTCAGAAACTTATTTTCTGCTATGATTTTACTTTGCTTCTAGTGTACTAGTATAGACTATGTCCCACCCCAATATTCCCCCCCAAAGTGGTTCTCAGGATTTTGATTGTCTTAGATGTTATGTTAAGCATGATGTCCTTATTTGCTGATTTTTTTATGTTCTCATTGTGCAGGTGTAAGTCTGAAACTAGTCAATGATGAGATTCGATAGAGGGATGAAAGTGGAAGTCTTGACCAAGAAGAAGTTGCCAACTGGAGCTTGGCGCTGTGCAGAAATTGTGGCTGGTAATGGAAACGGTTACATGATTAGATATTATCGTCGTCCTGGTGTATTGAGTGAGGTTGTTGAGAAGGTTTCTGTGGAAACAGTTAGGCCTTGTCCACCAAGAGGGTATGGTCCAGTAATTTGGGTTGTTGGTGACATTGTTGAGGTGTTGGACAATGGATATTGGAAGACAGCTGAGATTATAGAGTCTATGGAAGAGGGCTATTATTACATTCACTTAATTGGATCTATTGATGAGTTCAGAGTTGAGAAATCTAGCATCAGGGCACGCCAAGAATGGCGAGACAACAAATGGGTTCTGATTGGAAAGGTATTTTTTTAGTGCTAGTAAAGCCTTTTTAATTGTAGCTTTCATTTATACGGGCTCATTTCTGCACATTTGTTTTATTTTGCTTGTGAAATTGGTTTTCAAAGGACAATTATGCTTTCTTTTGACTATTTCATTTTTAGTGTAGTCAAAGAATAGAATGAATCTCATTATGTAGCGACAAATTACATAAAGCTTCTTTTTATGATTTGTTGTGAGGTCTTCAGATTGGAATCTTAACTTACTAGTTTCTGTGTGATGCATGCAGGACTCAGAAATCACTAAGGACATGATTTCCTGGAGACCCAAGAAGGATTATGTGCATGGAGTTCTTGAATCTGTTGTGTTTAAATCAAGGAAGAGACTATCACCAGACAGTTCAGCTCCTGATGAAGCTCCAACAGGAAGTGTGCAGAAACGGAGAGCAATAGTGAAGAATTCTTTTGAAGCTGAACATGAGGATTCATATTCTTTCATTGGAAAGGTAGACACCCTTGCTTACCCAAGAGCAAATCTGGTAGAGGATAATGTGCGAACTTTGACCAAGAAGAAAACCACATTTAATAATGCTAACCACAAAAATCAGGATGATGCTAAGTGCCTAACTCGGAATCGGAGGATTGCATTAGTACTGCATCCTCTGCTGCTAGTTGTAGCATCATTAATGACAGCCCAGATAGGTTGACAGCTCATTATTCTGCAGGTTGTTGTCAGGATAGTGATTCTCTTTGTAGTGATGCTGAATCATTTCATTGCTTTGGAGATAAGGAGGGAATGGCTACTTGTCAGTCAAAAGGGGAATATGCTCTTAGAGACCATGAGATGGAGTTACATACTTACCGCTACATTCTAGAAGCATTACATGCTTCAGGCCCCTTAAGTTGGGAGCAAGAAGCTATACTAACAAACCTTCGCATTAGGCTTTATGTGTCGAATGATGAACATTTGGCGGAGCTAAGGAGGTTGAAATCCATTGGAGATCTTCATGATTGAGTTGTTGCTATCCTTAGGGTTTAGTTCTTATTTCTTTGTGTGCTCTGGGTCTTGTAAATTTTCTGTGCTCCTGAGCTTTATAAGAAGTGGATTGTTCGACAATTTTTACTAATTGTACATGTTAACCATTGTTAATGCAGTTAAAGCAGTATTAATACTCAGAAAATTCACGTATACACATTGTTGTTGTTTAGTACTATTTCCAGTTCATTTGTGTGGGTGTTTATTTTTAATTTGGCCTTCTCAATGTCCCATCTTTTAAATGTGGAGCATACAGTTTATCTGTCAAATGGACTGAGGAAAGTGTATGGCCTGATCTGTGCCACTGTTTATATCTGCTGAGATCCAATATTGGACACAGATAATTCAGGGTCGCTTGTACTTAGAAGCATGTTTGCTTGTTTTGGGTGATATTGTTTCAGTTCAAGCAGTTGTCAGATGTAAAGGGAAGATAATTAGGGCTTGCTTGTACTTAAAAGCAACCTGAGTGACTTTCTCATTCGAAACTAGTGCCAGTATCTTATTGACTATTGTTATGTTGTCTACTCCTGAAATTAGTTTGTTTTATTTTTCTTTAGGTGTCAAACAGTGGTGATAGCAAGAGTTTTGCCCTGTAAATGTTGTACGTCGATATATTTTTCATACTATCAACATAACTTACTGCCTCCATGAAACAGTCACAAATCTTGTGTTTGTAAATAGTTAATGATCTCAGTTCATCCACATGCAACAGTTATCTGTAAGATGTGCGATTGAGTGTCCTATTTGATGAAGTTTTTCAATCGTCTCCTATCAGTGTTCGCTTGCCTTAACTGTTAGCAACAGCTTATTTTTCACCAGACAGATATACGTGTTTCACTATTTGATGCTGCTTAGCCTTTAGTCTGTTTTATTTCCTTGTGGTTGGCTCAAGTATTATATTCTACTATTAATGCTCCCTCTGCATTTTCCAGGACATGTGCAGACATGTCAGCCTTACTGCGACATGCTTAAAGATGATGTTGTGCCTAGCCACTTTCCCTCGTTGGCTTCATGAAAGGGGCATCATCTGCGCTCACCTCTTGCAGATAAGGCAATTTGTGTGTGGTGCTTGTGCATTGTCTCTTTTATGTTAATATTTTTCTTTTGTGCCAGTTCCATAGCTGAATTTGTTGTTGCCATGTGGGATGCCTTTGAATGCCGGTGATTAACGTGCTTACAGTGCTTTAGGCATTGGGTGGACAAGTTCGTTTGCTGGTACTTATTTTGACATGTGTTTTATTTCTAGGACTCGCTGGCTTATTAGCTTGTGCTAGTTGAATCTGAAAGAAATAAATATTATCTGAATGCAATTAAAACTGCCAAGAGCTTGTTGATTGTGCTGCATGTCTCCTGATGATGATAGTAATCATTGTGAAGTTGTACAAGTGGAAAGCTTGTCTGCTTGTATGATATACATGATACTTGCCTTTAATTGCCAGTTGGTTAATGCACATCTGCTAATTTTTCAGATATCTATCCTCGTATGTCATCACTCCCCTCTCTGCAAACAAGAAAGGAAAAAAGAAAAACGATATATAATATGTTCTGCCTCTGTGGCTCTCTAATTCGATTATGTTCAGTTTGTTGCCTTGTTTCTCTGTTCTGTTCTTCTATTTATCCTATAAAGTAGGGGTGAGCGGTTCCGGGTACCCTGTACCAAAACTAGGAACCTTACTCTTACCCTGTTTGACCGGTTCCTGAATTTTAGGAACCTTACCCTTACCCTTACCCTGTTTGACCGGTTCCTGAATTTTAGGAACCTTACCCTTACCCTCGGGTTCCGGTTCCTGAATTTTAGGAACCTTACCCTTACCCTCGGGTTCCGGTTCCTGAATTTTAGGAACCTTACCCTTATCCTCGGGTTCCGGTTCCGGTTCTAGGGTACCCTATTTACAACAAGATATTAAGAAATTACCTATTTTGTAACGAGAGCACCAATGAGGACGAAGCCACAAGGGAGAGTTGGGACCGAGAGTGGGAGGAAGGAAGGAGGCGACACCAACGCCAACGAGGACTGGGAGGAGGTCAACGAGCAGCAGCGAGAGAAAGGGCGAGCAACGCGAAATGAAGGAGCAAAACAGAGCAACACGAAATGAAGGAGTAGAGCAGAGCAACGCGAAATGAAGTTCGATTCGTCGAGAGAGCGGACAACGCGAGTCAACGAGCGAAGCGAGAGAAAGAGAGAGCAGAACAATGCGAGTCAACGAGCACCAGCGAGAGAGAGAGCAAAGCGAGCAACGCGATGGGAGAGAAAGCAAAGCAACGCGAGAGAGGCGAAATAAAGGAACGCGAAATGGAACAACGCGAAATGACGAGGAGGAAGGAGATTAGGGTTTCTAATAAGTTGGGCCACACATTAGAAATTCAAAAGTAAAAATTTCATGGGCCTCAAAACTGAAAAATTTTGAAAATTTTAGTAACGTATTCGGGTGCCCAAGGTTCTAGAACCTGTCTAAACGAGTTCCAGGTTCCGGTTCCAGGGTTTCATTTTAGGAACCTTACCCTTACCCATTTGACAAGTTCCTAAATTTTA
Source organism: Talinum fruticosum (assembly GCA_021018815.1). NCBI lineage: Eukaryota > Viridiplantae > Streptophyta > Magnoliopsida > Caryophyllales > Talinaceae > Talinum > Talinum fruticosum. The sequence continues at coordinate 7,733,432 of JAITYX010000011.1, forward strand.
GGAACCTTACCCTTACCCGTTTGACCGGTTCCGGTTCCAGAACCTTACCCGTTTGACCGGTTCCGGTCCGGTTCAGTGGTACCCGTCGATCGTGCTCACCTCTACTATAAAGAATGTCCTACTCGGAGTTTTTGTTCAAAAATACCACTGAATTTTTCAAATATTCAAAAATGCCACTTTTCTTTTTTCAATTAAAAAGGCCACTGTACTTAAAACAATAAAATACAGCACTTTGCTTTTCAAATTTTTTTGAAAATGCTACTGTCTTAATGTCATTTTTGAACATTTTTTTCAATTAAAAATGCCACTGAACTTGCTTAAAAACAATAAAATGCACTGCTTAACTTTTCAAAAAAAATCAAAATTGCCACCGTCTCAATGTCATTTTTGAATATTGTGTAAATTTTTGCTTAAAAAATTGAAGATATGAAAGTGCTTAGACGTATTTTCAAGCAAGATAGCTCTTAGTCTTGGAATAAAATACTGTTATGGATTCTCATTCCTCAATTGTTGTTTAGCTTGTTCATTTCAACATTGAGAGGTTGTGTTTGTCATCTAATATTTGCTAATATAGGGATGAGTTTTGGAGTTCTTGTGCTGAGCTTGTTTCTTTCCTTTCCTCTCATTTCCTTGTACTTCCGGCACATGTGTGCTTGCCTGTGTATATGTGTGATTTTGGTGCAGAGCATGGGGAGGGACAAGTGAAGCATCTATAGAACGAATATGTTTTTGTAGGGTTCTATCTTCTCTTTCTTTAGGGTGGGTGGTGGGATGTCTTTTGGGTAGACATAATGCCTGCCCTTGAAGTGGTAAAGCTCCGTACATTTTGAATATCCAATATCTGATATTACCTGTGTCCACGCTAAGTTGGTAGGTGGGCTATTTCATCTGTTTTTTTCTTTTGGGGGGGTTTGCTGGTTGGGAGATGGTGGGATCATTGTTAACTTGAAGCCAACCGAGCTGCAAGATTGTCATGACGAGATCCATGATCAGGATTCACCTTAACGTAAGTATTTGATGTATTTGCGCTAATTATGGTTCATCTGTGTGTGCGTGCCAATATTAAAGCTTGCAGCAGTGTCTACCTGCCAATTCTATAAGGAATCAGTGAACAGCTGCAAATCAGTAACTCCAGTCCATATTACTGCTGAGCCCCCATGAGCAGGCAGTGCTTTGGTGGTCATGGACTGTTACCCTAACCGTTGCCTGCAATTACAGTTTCTGAGACAGAGGTGTCATGCTCTGTGTGATGGGCTTATGTGGTTATGGTCAAGAGACTCAAAACATATGCTTAATGAGGTACTGATCGCAACTTCATTGAGTTTCTATGTCATTGGCTTTTGAAGCTGGAGCCTCGTGATCTCATTTAGCATCAATGGCACAGTCTTGAACCTTTGTTGATCAAGTTTGCTTGAGGTACTGATGATTTTTGTAGAGCATCAAAGCGTTGAATACAAACGATGCTCCTGGGAAGTTGCTTATTTGAAGACATTTTTGGTGGATGTAATGCGGCTTCTTATGAAACTTGATAGTCTAATAATTAATGTACTACTATATCGTTGGTAACAAACAATGCATAAGACTAAGCTATGATAATCAGAGCTTTGCAGAAACTCCTGTCTGCTGCTTTTTCTATTTCCCCTCTTGTTTATTTCAGAGTGGTACTCTCCTTTTGCCACTAAGGCTCTATTCCATTTAGGTGCAAAGAGCCGTAAGAAAAGACTAAGACGTAGGGACTGTAAATAGAGATGTATGATAGTTGTAAAGTTAGTTATAAAAAGGTGTAAGAAGTTGCTTTAGGAGTTGTAAGGCTAAATACAACAGAGTTTAAGGCTGTAAGTTAAAACTAAATGGAATAGGATCTAAGTATTCTTGTGTGTTTCATTAGCATCCACCCTTGTATTTAATAGCTTGGATTTACACTCAATGTGTGAACGATACAAAATGATGGTAATCTGGACAGGAAAAAAATGATGGGAATAATGTTCAAAGAATATGATGGTAATCTGGACAAGAAAAAAAAATGATGGTAATCTGAACAAGAAAAAAAATGATGGGAATAATGTACAAAGAATATGTGAATAAATTTCTTATTATCTTAAAAGTATGATTTTAAAAAGATTGTTAGTGTTTTTCTCCCGTAATATCACTAAGGGAGCTCCTGTACATGCTATAAGATATAAATAAAAAACATATATAAAGTCAAGGGCATGCATATGTATTTGATGCATAATTAGGGGATGTTTGGTTTATTAAATTTGAGAAAAATGAAATGAAATTTTATGCATAAAATCAAGTGTGGTTCATATGAGGAATGAAATTATAATTTAATTTCTACCATTTGATTTAGTTATGGAATAAAATCAAAACTGTTTTTTCAATATATTTTCCTCTACTAAATTATGTTTGTCCTTGTAAATGAGAAGAACCAGTTTTGAATCTTTATTTTTTTAAATAAATTTTATTTATTATCTTTAATTAATCCTTTATTTTTTTTATCAAATTTACATATCAAAATTATATATCATTGTAACAAAAAAATATGACAACCAAATCAAAATAACAACAAATGAACTTCTTTAGCTTTATTTGAAAATAGTTTCATAACGTGCTCCAGTTAAACTTAACAAATAAGATTCATGTTAACCTTCATATATGTGTAAAAGTGACATTTCCTATATAAACTTTATCACTTACGAACATTTGAAAAATTTAAAGTGACATATCATAAAAAAAAATAAAGATAAGCATATCATATATATATATATAATATTAAAAGTTGGGTCTAAGCGATGCAAGAGCGACACGTAGGATGCTTATTTGGCTATATCATTAATGATAAAATTAGATTATTTTTAAATAACTTTACTAATTTAGTAAAAATAACATTAATGTTATACTTTTTCAATAATGATATACTAATTTAGTAATGAAATTTTACAATAAAAATTACATTAATTCTATACTTCAATATTATACTATTTTAATAATTAAAGCGAGTATATAATCTAATTTTTTAAAAATTATTTTAATATGTAATTTATGTAACCGACTACATAATAAAAAAATATTATAGATTTTTAATTATGATAAACTAATTTAGACATGAAATTTGATGATAAAAAATACATTGATATTATACTTCAATATTTGTAAAATTAAATTATTTTATTAACTAACTTAGTAATGAAATTTGATGATAAAAATTACAATAATATTATAATACTATACTAATTTAAAACAATTAAAGTAGCGTATAACATATAATTTTCCAAATTTATTTTAATATTTAAGTTACGTTACTGACTTTAAAAGAATAATCTTAAAAATAATATAATTTAATAATAAAATTAGAGTGTATAGTGTAATTTTTTCAAATTCGTTTTGGTTTGAAATTTATCTAACCACCTCCATAATCTAAAAATATTAAACTGTTTCAATTGTAATATACTAATTTAGTGATGAAATTTGATAATAATAAATTATATTACATTAATGCTTATACTTCAATATTATACTCAAACATAATTAATATAAATATTATTAGCATGACTAATATAAATAATTACTTTTAAAATATTATTAATATTTTCTTCCTTAAACTTTTGAATTTCTGTATCTTCAATGGGTGTATTCGTTACATATTTTTAATTCATTTTATTGTGTAATTTATTAATAATAATACTTATTTACAATGTCATTAATGCACAGTAATCGATTTACTCCTACTAGCAATGGCTATCCCCTATTCCCATTTAATAAAGCAAGTTATAAAAAAATTAAAAGAAATATTTTTATATTAACTATTTAAAGATAAGTATATCCACTTATGTTCTTTTAACATATTATTAGTTTTTATTGGTATAAGTTAATTAAAAATAATAAAATTAAAAAATAAATAATTATAAAAATAAAATTAATATACCCTTGCATAGCAAGGGGTACAACCCTAATTTTATTAATAATTGGGATTTGACGAAAAATGGAAGAAAAGGTTATTTCATAAAATTTTCTTTTATAAAAAGAAAATGTCGGGGATTTGATACATTTAAAAATGAGAGGAATCAAAAATCTTAAGATTTGACTGGGATTTGATACCCCTAAAAATCAAATCTCATTACTTAAAAGTTCAACCAAACACAAGTTATGGAAACTTGATACCTAAATATATTAAATTTCATTCCCAAACCCCCAAACGAACACCCCTTAATGTATCCGATGCATAATTAATGTGATGAAGAAGGGTAAATAAACTCCACATAATATTTTTATGAGATTTTTGGAGGGGAATTATATGACTATGGGGTGTTGCTAAAAATAATATCACTTTTTTTGGTTATGAATAGTATAAATTTTAACACAATTGAACGATATCGAACACAACCGCTTTTGGAGGGTTGAGACTCATTTTAAAGTTGATATATCAAGTAAGACTGACACATGTATGCTGGAGTCAAAATGTTGACATTGAAATTTTAAGATTGACGCACGAAATATCTATATCCATTGATATATAAATTATTATCTAAATAGATTTTACATGTCCCTTAAATCTTACCTTATTATATGGAAGATATTTAGTTACCTAACTAAACTAAAGCTCTCTCCATGCCTCTTATTTATTTCCAAAATAAAAGTTCCCTATTAACAGATTTGCCGATTAATTAGGCTGATGCCCAAGAGACTTATCATATATATATATATATATATATATATATATATATATATATATATATATATATATATATATATATATATATATATATATATTAAAAGTTTGGTAAAATTAATGTATGCTTGACATGTATGATATTTACGCGTAATAATGTAAGATAATTATTGCAATATCACATAAGTATCGTATATATCAATCATATATTATTTTTACCCAATGTTTAGGATGTTTAGATAGTTCATGTATTTAATTAAGTTAAATATTTACGTTTTTGGGTAAAATTATATATCATATGTTTAATATGTTGGATATGTATATTTTTAAAACTAATTTATTTTACTTTTGTGAATAATATTGCATAACATTGTGAATTTAGATAAAATGACGTTTTTACCTTATGAACATTTTTTCTCAAAAGAAATTAGGATTTTAAATTTTAAAGTTACAAAAATGAGAAAAGACAAATAATAAGTTAAATATATAAATAATAACAATAAGTTATCAGAATAAGTTATAAAAAAATTAAAAGAAATATTTTCATATTAACTATTTAAAGAAAAATATATCCACTTATCTTTTTTAACTTATTATTAGTTTTTATTATTAAAAATTAATTAAAAATAATAAAATTTAAAAATAAATAAATATAAAAATAAAATTAATTAATGTGCTTGCATAGCAGGAAAATAATCCTAGTTACATGAATAAAAGTTATGGTTGGTTCTATACAGAAAGAGAAATTTAATAAAAAAGAAAGTTATGGTTGCAAATTATAGGGACCGTTGATTAGTGGAGGATTGTAAATTTACAATATGTAGTTATTGAAATTTGAAATGATAATATTTTGATTACATATGAGATTATTAATAAATGAAAGGTAAGAAAGTCTAAGCTACATTTAAATTAGATACAGGAAAAATATATGATCGAGTGGAATGGAGTCTTCTATTCTAAGCTTTAAAAGCATTGGGGTTTCATAAAAAATGGTAAAGTGGATTAAATAATGTGTTACAACAGTTTCCTGTTTTATCATTATTAATAATAAAATATGCAGGTTTTTAAACCATCTAGAGAAAGTCAACTGGTGACCCCTATCTATCACCGTACCTTTTTTCTTATTTGTATGGAGGTCTTAACAAAGAAATTAAAAGAAAAATAAAATAAAAAGAATAACATGATCGGCTTTAAAATTGCAACTACAGTAGAGAAATTACCTTGCCTCTTGTTTATAGATGATAGCCTAATTTTTTACAGAACAAACATCCAAAATTCCTTTAATATTCCTTTAATATTCTAGCAAATTTTAGTCATCAGCTTTAAAAAATTTTCCACTTAATAGCTTAACTTAGAAGGGAAAATTCTAATAATTAATTTTTCATTCTTAATTTTTATTTTTCATCTTACAGTGATGTATATCCCCTCTTATTTATAATATTAACAACGAACATTCTAAAAATAATAATGATTTACTTTTTTGTTCGTCATCTAATGATGATTTTTTTATGAAATGAAACAACAAAAAATTACTTCTGTCCTTATTAGTAATATTTAGCGACTAATCTTATGATTGGTTGTTAAAGTGTTGTCGTTAAAAAATTAAATTTTTAGTAGTGCTGGCGTGAGCAACTGGTTCGAGACTTGTTTCTTCCATGTGACAATGAACTATTTTTATCCATGCCCTTGTGCTCCTCGTGGCCTCGTGATAAGCTTATATGGCATGCTAATACGAATGAGTGTTTTTGAATTCGCTCCGCCTACTTTTTTTAATTTTTTATTATGAATGAAAAGAGATTACATGGTAGGGCTCTCTGTGATCAACTTTAAGTTGTGGAGGTTGGTTTGGGGTAGACCGGCAAAAGCGACCCGATCCGAAAATCCGACCCGAACCCGCCCGAAAGTTTTGGGTTTTGGACATGATTTTCTCGACCCGAATCCGAAAAAACCGAACTTGAAAAACCCGTAAATTAGCGGGTCAAACCCGACCGAACCCGTTTGACCCGTTGGGTCAAAGCAATAAAAACAACCATTTTAGCTTTGTAACTTGTTGATTGAATGTTTCATGCACATTATATGATTTTTCCTTCAATTTATCACTTTTTTAATAATGGTTATTTATCATATCAGATTATTTAGAGAGACGTTACATATTTATTGCAATCATTTACGGACGAAGACGATACGGTTTCATTTCTCAACTTATTCCCCATAAACAAAAGCCATTATATACAAAAATTATGCATAGTTAATTTCAATAAAAACATATATGGATTCAAATGGTGTAATATATTAAAATACTACAAGTGTACAAGTTATACTTGTTGTATTTTTGGTAAACTGAATATACCTAGCCACATCTAATTAATATACTTTTATTTTGTAGAAATAATATTACTATAATGATTTAAAATTTTGATGTTATAATTAAAAATAATAATTTTAGTTTATTATAAATCTCTAATTCTTATTTATTTTAAAGCTGTGTTTACACTGTACCTAAACCATAACTCCTAAGGTAGGCAATAAGCCAAACTAAAACAAAGTCAAATTTTTCTAGTGAATAAAATGGATCGATTAAGCCTACCCAAGTCAAAACTTTCTCGATTTGTTTTAAAATGCATTAAACATGCATATAAACCTTGTTAGTATAATATAAACTGTGAAATAAACATCGTAACCTTAAACTAATAATTACGGAACAAGTCATTATTATTCAACCCATTATTAACCCAATCTTTCGTTGGCCTTATTTAAACGCGTCAAGCGACCAACCCGCTCGGTTCAATGGGACCTTACACAAATATCATAATGAAATTTTTGAATATTTTTGAATATTCCTTTTAGAAAATACAAATACTATACTTTTCGTTGAATTATTGGCAATTTTAAGCAAAAATTATGCTTAATATTTATAATTAAAAAAGAAAAACAAGCGATAAAAAGGCGGTCTTAACCCGTTGGGTCGACTCGAAACCCGTATAACCCGATATACGACCGCCCGTATTTTACCCGAACTCGAAATACACCCGACCCGTATTTTATCCGAACCCGAATACACCCGACCCGTATTTAACCCGCCCGCCCGAATTGACAGGTCTAGTTTGGGGGCTTGATGTACCTCCTCGGATTCGTCGCTTTGGGTGGAGAATCTGCTGAGGTGTCTTACATTTGGACTCCAACTTGGCCAAGTGTATTCCTTTGCTTAATATGAGAATGCAACTAAATCGGCAAAAATTAACCCGATCTAAAAATCCAATCTGAATCCATCTAAAAATTTTGAGTTTTGGACACAAGATTCTTAATCGAACTTGAAAAAACCGAACCTGAAAAATCCGCAAGTTAGGGGTCAAATCCGACCTAAATCCGTTCGACCCTTTGGGCCAAAGTAATAAAAATGACAATTTTAGCTTTGTGATTTGTTGATTGAGTGTTTTATGTCTAATATATAATTTTCCTTTCATTTTATCACTCTTTTAGTAATAGTAATTTATTACATCGCATCATTTGGAGAGACGTTATATATTTGTCGTAATTATTTACAAACGAACACTAATTACTATTTCATTTCTCTAACTTCTTTTTCATAAAAAATATTATATACAAAAATTATACATAGTTAATCTCAATAATATATGTTTGCATTCAAGTGGCGTGATATATTAAAAATACTAAAAGTGCACAAGTTATATTGTTATATTTTTGATAAAGTGAATATACCTAGTCACATCCTAAATAATATACTTTTGTTTAACATAAATAATATTACTATAATGATGTAAAAACTTGATGTTATAATTAAAAATAATAATTTTAGTTTATTGTAAATATCTAAATCTCATTTATTTGAAACTATTTTAGCGATACTTTACCCATAGCGTGCGGAAAGGGCAATGAGCTACATTAAAATGTTAAATTTTTTTATAGTGAATAAAGTAGGTCGGTTGAGCCTACTTAAGTCAACCTTTCTCGATCTATTTTAATTACAGTAAATATGCATTTAAACCTCCTTTGTATAATAAAAGAGGTGAAATAAGTATCGGAACCTTAAACGAATCATTAACCAAATAAGTCATTATTATTCAACCTATTATCAACCTAATCTTTCATTAACTTTATTTAAACGAGTCAAGCGGTCAAGGCACTCGACTCAATGGGGTCTTGACACAAATATCATCAAGAAATTTTTGAATATTCTTTTAAAAAATACAAATAGTATACTTTTTTGTAAAATTATGGGCAATTTTAAGCAAAAATATGTTGAATTTTTATAATTAAAAAACTGATAAAAAGGCGCTATCAAGCCATTGGGTCGACCTAAAACCCTTCTAATCCGACATACGACAACTCGTATTTCACCCGAACCCAAATACACACGATTTGTATTTAATGCGCCCGCCCGAATTGATAGGTCTAAATACAACTCACACACCACTTTTACTGCTTTAATAAAAATACCCTCATTACTTAATTTTGATTAATCAGTACTATAACAATTAACATATCAATCTCATTGCTAAGTTATGGTAAATGATCATTTAGATTATACTTCCTCTATTTTTTAGTACAAATAAATGATATGGTTTTTTAAATGGATATAAGATTGTTTAATTTGGATAAAAAAAAATTTATTTTGAAAAAATTGGCTTAGAATTCCATTATTTTTTCCTTTTCACCCTCGAAAGCCAATTAATTATTAGAAATCCTACATTATGGAAGAATAATTAGATGATAGTCCTTTAGCACTTAGGGCTTATTGTTTTAATTGTTAAAAACTAATTATTAGCGGTTACAAGAAGTTATAAGATGTTACAAAAAGTTAGAAGTTATTTTAATTAGTAGTTATCGATTATGATTTCTGGTTAGTGATTATATGAGCCTTTTTAGCGATTACGAGTGTTAACTAGTGGTTAGTGAAAGTATTCATTATATAATTCACAATAACGAAGATTAGTCAATAACAAATATTTGAAAATATGTATATCTTTTTGCTAGTTGATTTAATTTTTATTCGGTCAAAAATTCATTTAGTTAGTTGCTAATCATATGAAAGGCCATTGGAGCAAGAGTTCTATGATGATCGTAATGAGACATGTAATGAATGCACTTAGGGATACTAGAACTTATGTGATTAGCGATGTAGTAGGAATGTTTCGTAGTAACTTATGCGAGTAATGATCACTTATTTGACTAAAAATCGATGCATTTTGGACTAAAGTATGTGTACGTTCGGATAAATGTTTTTGAAAAATTATTTTACTTTACTCGTGTCGGCCAAATAATGAAAACTTAGCTTCACTTGTGTGCTCGGGATAAGATTGAGTCAAACCACATTTCCTTTTTTTCTTTTACCCCAAAAATAAAGTTAGCACTAGACACGCACCACAAAAGACGACAAAACAACAAAAATATGACCCGGTGACCCTCGTTGGTTCTCAACCTCAATTTTAGACTGCACCAAAATTAGGAACGGATCCCCATACCACCAAACGACCCACGTTGGTCCCCAACCTGCCAAAGTGTGTCGTTTTGACTTATTTAGAGTTGGCGAATTTTCAGCTGATCTTTATCTTGTTTTCTAGTGTTGGACTATACTGATTTTTTACTGATTTGAAGCTAAAATGTCAAAACCTTAAACCTAACTCATTTCTATATTTAGGGTCCCTCACCCCCTTATTTCCACACACCTTAACACACTATTCAACCGAGTATGTTGCCTCATTCTTCTAAATCCTCACTCGCACTCGTCGCTCTATTCTCTCAACTTATACTCCTATTTCCCTTCTCAAAAAGTATTCTACAAGAGGAAGCCTTACTTCGTTGAAGATCTCATTTCCTTGTCGTCACGCTACCGAGATCTAATCAAACCCAAAAGATTGGCTGGTGGGTTTACCCGAGGGCGTAAAATGTAGGCATTCAAGTTTCAATTGTTTCCTTTTATTATTTTTTTTATTGTGGGTTTGGAAGCAATGTAATTTCATTTACTTTCTTCCCCGTACGATGTAATAGCTTAGATTTACCGCTTTCTTTTACTTCTTTCTTTATCGCTTTATTAACATGCTTTGATTGTTTCATTTCCACTCTAGCACAATGTATACCTTATTTTGTTTTTAACACAATTTAAACTTCCCATTTTAATTAGTAAATATTGTTTTTTTATCGGACGTAATAAAGAGCAACCCTCCCGATTTCGTGCTTGCACTCCCCGAACACCGGATCATTGGTTTATACCAATGGAGTCCTTTTTCAAAACCTTTCCTAAATTGATCTTTTTGACTATTTTAATTATCCCTTTGATTTAAACTCAAAATAGGAAAGTAGATTTTATTTTGTTAGTTTTATTCAAAACTAACTGGCGATTCCTATTTTAATCTCATTTTATTATGAATACTACATCTTGATTTTTTCAAAAACTTATACTATTTTGAACTAAAACCGCAATGTGGATCTTCCGACCAAGATTGCTCCCGCAATTTGGACCGAGAAGATCTAGTCGCGATCTCCTACCATGAGTAACCTATACCGGTTTATCGCGGCAGGATTTGGGCTCGATTCATGACCCAACAAACTTGAGCTGCTTGGCCTAATGAGTCTCACTACGATATGTTTAGAATAGTTTTCCTTTTCTGTTGCCTATCTAGAGAATTTATAAAGCACTTTCGAAAATAAAATAATTTATATATTCCTTCACCTTAGTTATTTGTGGCTAATCAGGTTGGAAAGTTCTTCTCTCAAAAATTAGATCTGATTTTTTTAATATTGTAGTGAAAAGTTTTGATTTAGTTGGGATTTGTTTAAAATTGTGCTATATGTGTTGTTGATTGGGCGTGTAACTTCTTTTGCGAACATGGAAAATTACAAGTACGTTGAGAACAAGTTATTGAGGAACCTCAAAGTTGTAGACTCAACCAATGGCTTGGTAGATTAATCAATCGGTGTGAAAAGTTGTTCCTATTTAACCAACATTATTGGGGCAAACTGTCTAGGAAAAAGTGGTTAACGAAGGTGAAAAAAACTTAAAATTTTTCATATTAATGTTACGACGAAGAAGTGAAGGAAAAAATTACCCAGCTAAGAGATAGCGATGGTTTTTGGATCGAGGATATGGGTTCTATATGCAATACATTTGTCATTATACAAAACAGCGATGAAGTGCATCCGTTCATTGATGAGCGTAAATCCCTCATAAGGAGATAGTACCGAGGAAAAAATGAGACGTGTCATAATCGCACATTTGTCAATTGGTTCACATATAGAGTGATCCTTCATAATCAACTCTTTGCACCACAAGCCACAACTTATTTTTTTAAGTACTAGATATGCATATAATTGACGCTCGAAATTTCCTCTTCAAAAGAGAGGAGCTATGTAGAATATAAAACTCATTTAAGAACAAACTCCAAAGTCATGAGCTTCTAGGATATAGACTTTAAAAAGAATACGTTGATGATTTCTAACTACAGGAGAGAACAAAACAAGAGGATTTATCGGGGAAAACCAAAACGAAAAAGAATACTAGTAGTCTAGAGAGTCATTTTGTTTTCGGTATATAAGTTGGAAATTTTACCCAAAAGTAACTTGAACTGAAATGGACACAAAACATATAACTAGTTGGACCACCAAATCACCTATATGCATAGCATATGAAGGAGAAAAGCACAACAAAGAAAAGAATGGACATAACAAGAGCAACAACCCCTCTTCGGCTTCCTAATTGAATAGCAGCGAGCAACAACTCGCTGGAAGTTCCCTTTTTCATTATTTTCATCATTCACTGTCTTCACTCTCTACAACAGTTAACGAATCAACATTTAAACCAACAATTTCCTAATTCAAATCAATAATCAAGCAAGAAATTGAGTCAAATTCATCCAACCCACAAGCAATTGAGCCAAACCAGCGATTGAGCAAGCAATTAAGCAATTAAGCCAATCCTAATTTCTTAAATAGAAGAACAAATTAGAGCCTAAATTTGCACAATTTGAAGAACAATTTGTATTTAATTCCCTAAAAATTGAAGATGAGAAGAAAGAAATTACCTAATTAGGGAAGGTTCATATGGGAACCACTCTAAAAATGAGAACTACCCTTATTATGAGAACTTTTAATCTCAAGCGCCCAATTTGATCCAATGGTCCTGATGTGAACAGATCTTAAAACCATGAACATGACTTTAATTCAGGCAAAAACAAAACAATTCACCATTTCTTCTCCTTCTAACCCCGTTCTCCGAGTCTTTGACATCTCTCTACTTTTTCACGCCTTACGAATTCACCTCCCACTACCTCGCCAACCACCTTACCGACCACCTCGCCAACCACCACACCACCACCACCACTGGAACCCAATCGTCGGCCACTACCTATAATTCGCTGCCTCCCCAACCCTCATGCTAATTCGCTCACTGCCTCTCTCTCTCTCCATTACCTCGCTCGCTCGTTCGCTGCAATTTGCCGGCAACTACCTCGCTTGCTGCCCATTTATGCTCCCCGACCACCACCTCACTAACTACCGCTCCAACCACCGGATCACCACCGGACACCCAAAACCGCGGAACCCAAATTGCTAAGTCTACAGTTTGTTCATCTTCTTCCCAAATCAAATATAGGGTTTGTTCTCTAGTATATATTCAATTTCTGTTTAATTTCAATTAAAATTTCTGTTTTGAGTTTAGAATCTTCATTTTTAATTTGTTCACTTTTGCAATGTTTTGGGTTTAGATTCTGGATGTTGTTAGGTTCAAATATCCACCTCATTGTGTCCTAATTACTCTTTTACGGGAGGCTATGGATACTGTTGAAGAAGCAAGTGATGAGAATAGAGGGTAGGCATATGTCTGTGTTTTCTCCAAGCTGTTGTGTTTATAGTACTATAGTTGACTTCAATTCGATTGCATATGGGCGCATAATGCTTCCTTCTATTCTTTGGTTAGTTTATGTTAAGTCAAGCATCATTAATGCTTCCTGGTACTTTTGGTTAGTTGATGTTAATTCAAAAATCATTAAAATTTTTCAAGATGGTGACCGGGACATTCAAATTAAACTAAAACAAGTGTATAATAGCAAAATTACAATCCTTCATCTCAAATTGAGAGTCTTGTTGCTTAACACAATTGCACTAATGGATGCATCCGTTGCCATTATCTCCTTCGACTTCAAAACTAAAGAATTACATTGAATACACTCTTTTATTTTTGATAAGAAAATTACATTGAATACATTCTTAAAAAATGCTTCGAGAGATGTGAATCATGTGACTCTAGGTCCGGCTTTCTATGTTGTAGCACAAATATGAAAAATATCCTCGTTAGTGGTGATAAAGGGAGCTACAAATAAATGTCATGAAACTTCTTTCTTTATGCTTTAATTGTCCACACTTGCTTTTGTTGGTGTATAATAATTATAAACATCTTACTGCTCTTAGTCGCATTGGAAATTTATCAAATTCACTTTACATATAACCTTAGCCATTCATTTGTCCGATTTTGGGGATATATTTTAGTGTACTCTTCATGCTTATTTTCTTTTTCTTTTTCTGAATTTATCGTCTATTTTGCCTAGGTACATGCTCATATCTCGACAACAGCAGGAGCCAACACTTCGTTTTACCCTGGTATGATATGTTGGCCAGTGCAAATGCCACTCTTCTCTTATTGATTCTTACAATGGATAATCACACCGGTGAACAGATCTCATGTTTTGACTTTATGATGTTGCCGTTAATATAAAATAACTGTTTCCTGACGGATGGTTGTTATGAAAACTATATATAACGAGCTCACTAATAACAATTGTTGTGATGTAATTTGTGAGATTAGATTAACACTGTTATACCTCATGCTATAGCAAGTGGCCTAATGTCTACCAAATGTGTGTTACATAAATGAAAAGCGAACTAATCATTTGGTCGCTTATTTTCTCATACTAAGTCTCACTTGAAATTGTGTGAGATTCAGTTTGAGTTAAATTGTGTACAATGACCCTACATTTACATAGTCCATTAGCTCAATTGGTAGAGCATTTGTGTTCTTACACATAATATGTGGGTTCAAATCCCATATGGGCTACAAAGAATAAGTCAAAATCTTGCACTAGAGCGTTAAATGCATTGGAACTTTGTGGCTCCAACAAAAATTGTGAAATGCACTAGAATGAGTCAAAATCCCACAAACTCCAATTCCTACCACTTGGCCCCAACTTTTTTTTTTAACGGTTAGAGAAAAATGTAAGGACATGAGTCCAATACAAGTAGTTATACATGGGTGGACAAAATTCCACAACAAGGAAATGGAGGTTAGTGTAGTCAACATTTCCCAATATCTCAAACCTTGCTTCCCCTCTTCTCTCTCACTCTCGACCATCCCTCGCCGGAACTTGCCTAGCCTGTCGCCGGTAGCCGCCTGCCGCCAGCCTATCACCGTCGGATGCTCACCGCCGACTTGCGGCTACCCTCGTCATCCGCCCATCGTATCCATTACACTTTTCACCGAAAATATACTATACATTTAATACTAATCAATTTTAAGGGAGTTATAAATTAATACAAAAGGTGAGGACATTTAACATCATTTCCCAATAACATAAGGGGTAGATGTTATAAATGCCAAAAACATAAAATGAGCATACCCTTAGAAGAAGAATGTAAGGGTAAAGGAGTCCTATCAAAGACCTCTTTTAAGGAAAGAACCAACTTGTAAGCTAACCATTAACCAAAATAGAAAAGACATCTATTAAAATTAATTAAGTGGAGAAATTAGCCCCTAAACATGATACTAAACAATTGACAAGATTCAATGAATATAAACATGAAAACTATAGAGAAATTGCGAAGAGCAAACATAAAGAGAGAAAATTAAGAATTACCGAATAGAAATCCGAATGCTTGAATTCAAATTAATCTTCAAAAATTCAAAATCTTAATCTTCATTCTAAAGGGATATGACTGTTGGAAACTATCCTAGAAACCCTAAAAACCGATGGAGAAAAGAAGCGCCAAAAAAACTAAACAAAAATCGCTTATAAAGTTGTCGAAATAGCGGCGCACTCGCCATGCGGGATTTTCGCTCGACCGTGCGGAATGCCCGAACTTTCGCCTCTCTTGCACGGGTCGTGCAACTTTGGCACGGTAGGCCGTGCGCAACTTCAACTTTCATAGCTTCTCGCACGACCGTGCAAGGTGTGCACGGGTAGCCGTGCGATCTTCCTTGACTTCGAGCCTTCGCTCGATGATCCGCACGGCACGTGCAGCTTTGCGCAGTTGGCCGTGCAACTTCATTTGATGAGTTCTTGGCTTCTTTCTTGCTCCTTTTAAGCCCGAACCTTCCTCTTTATCGCTTTTCTTCAAATTTGTCTCGAATCTCTCTAATTTATGCCCAAAAATCCTGTAATTAAGAGATTTACGATCTTAGGTGGCGGTAAAGACGAAATGAACATAATCTAACCCAAAACCAAACAAATATCATTAAAACCACCACATAATTGGGATAAATAATGCCTTAAAAACCGATAAATACGATGTTTAACAACTTCAGCTGAAACTTCTAGGTTGCACATCAATGAGGAGAAGACTCAAATGTACGTTAGAGGTCTAGAGGAGGATAAAACAAGGGAGATAGTGTCACTAACAATAGGGTTCAGCCTTGGTTCTCTACCACTAAAATACTTGGGGGTACCGAGTGACTCCTTCAAGACTAAGTACATCGGATCGCCAACTTCTCATAGACAAAATGACTAGGAAAATTAGATTATGGCAGAGCAGAAACTTGTCTTATGCAGCAAGAAGCATGCTAATTAACACAGTTTTGATAGGAGTCGGTACATTACGGGCTTTTATCTTCATCCTCCCTCATAATGTACTTAAAATAATGGAGCAAATTTGCGGGAACTTCCTTTGGAATGCAAGTGATAGCTATAAATGGAGACCTTTAGTGACTTGGGATATAGTATGCGGAACTAAAACCCAAGGGGTTTAGGATTCAAGAACATAAGAGTGCTGGAATAGAGCTCTAATATCCAAGTTGTTGTAGGCCATATCAAGCAAGAAAGACATCCTATGGGTCAAATGGATGTATTCTTATCATTTAAAGGGCAAAACCTTGTGGGAATATCAGCAAGGAAGAGATATCTGTTGGTAATGGAGAAAAATGTGCAACAAGACCTTTCTTGCAAAATCCGAAAGATGCGAGGCCTAAATTTTGAAACCAAGAAGGTCTATGACTGGCTGATGGGGGACATCCCCAAACAAAAATGGAGGAACTATGTATGGCATAAAAGCATCATCCCAGTGCGACTTCGCATTATGGTTGTTGATATTAGACAACCCGCCAACAAAAGACAAGTTAGCAAATTACATCCCACATATGTCAATGACCTGTGTTTTGTGTGAAATAGAAGTGGAAAACAACGAGCATCTGTTTTTTCGGTGTCTACATACTAGAGGGCTGAGGGACAGAATACTTAGATGGATACAATGCCACCATAAACCCCAAACTTTAATTTAGTGGCATGGATAGCTAACACAAACCAGGAAAGCGAGGAGTTCATGGAAGCTTGATTAAGTGTGCGAGTGCTACGGTGATCTACTAGACATGGAGGGACAGAAATGAGGTCTGTCTTCAACCAGAGGAAGCTCGACATTGCAAATTCGACCGAAATACTAGGAACACTATAAATGATAAATTTAGTTCCCTTGCTCAACACAATATGATGTATAGAGATTGGAAACAGTTTATAATTGAAGGAAATATGGCGCTTGATGAATAGAAGACCCTTCCTAGAAGGTGGCTTCTATTATCAAGCATCCCTACTTGTACATACCTATGTATGTAGGCAAATTGGAGAATGAAATAAAAAGCTTTACCTTTGTCTAAATAATAAATAATAATAATAATAATAATAATAATAATAATAATAATAATAATAATAATAATAATAATAATAATAATAATAATAATAATAATAAGGGCTACTTGGACGAGAATAATACAAACTTTGGGTGTATTCGCCAAATTTAATACGAACAATTTTCTTGGTTGCGAACGGAACCAACTCGGGGGTATTTTCCAATATCGAGTGCCACCGAGTTGTATGGGCGGCGACTCGTCGGGAAGGTGACGTGGCAATAATTCCGGACACGTGGACAGCGGAGTCAAATTTTTGACTAGATTTACGAGATATAAGTACCAGCTATAGAAGAAATTTTTTAAAAAGAAAAAAATTGAAAATCTTTCTATCATTAACTCTGCTATTCTCTCTCTCTCTTCCCTACTTTATCCCTCTCATGCTTTCTTTCTCTTATCTCTCTATAAACCAAATCATCTAAACCCGGAAAACTCTCTTCCCTCTCTCCTGCTCATCCTCCTTCTCGCTCTCCCTTAAAATCAAAACCCATAAAACTCTCTCTCGTTCTCCTCCCTCTCTCTTGCTAATTAGTTCTCACTTGATACTCCTAAAAGGTCAAGCCAACAATGGCGTCGAAAAATCTCGACCTTTGTATGACCCGCTCTCTGCTTCTTCATATGAGGAAGAAGAGTCGGAGGAGGAGGAAGAAGAAGAAGAAGAGTCGGAGGAGGAGGAAGAAGAAGAAGAAGAAGAAGAAGAAGAATCGAGGAGGAGGATGAACAAGAGAAACGAAGAAAACCTAGAAGCATATCAAGTTGCTCCACATATCTCGCCTCAATCCAAAGAAAAACCCAAGACCCGAATCCGACTCTAATCGATTCCCGGAAATCAAAAACCCATATGCATAATCAAATTGCTTGATTTTGCACAATTTCTCTGGTGTGGAAACTATGTACACCCACCACATGTTCGATTTATTGCTTGATTGGCTAAATGTAGGAGTTTCAAGGACGAGATAAGGTTTTGGTTTTGGTACGGAAATTTGGAATCTTTGATTTGAGGGATTCCTTCATTTCTTTTCTGTTGTGGATTGATGGTTTTTAGTCCTAGTTTTGCTTATTATGGGGAATTCTTGATGCTTGTTGCATCTATCTTCTTTCTCTCCGTTGGGCCCTTTAAAATTTTTCTCAAGCCACTTTGGATGGGATAAGCTCGCATGTCATCTTCTTGGGTTCCATCATCTTGAATCCTGTTTCTTAGTGGTGGGCTAAGAGGAAGTGGGTGGGAGAGCTTAGGTTAATACCTTCTTCCACTTGCTTTCTTCTTTCTTCTTCATACTTCTTTCTCTACATTGCTCTCTCCAAAATTTGCATTTTTCCAGGAGTTAGTTAAACAACGAGTGTAATTTTGACAATTGAGTATTTGGGGGATTCTAGTTTGGATGAGTTTCTTATAGGTTCTTGGTTTTGGTTTGAAAGTGGGGTTGTGCTTTTGATGCTATGTTTCTGGCTGATCTCGGTCCTCCTCAATCGATTCTTTCCTTTTTTTTTTAATAATTTTTCTAAAAATAAGATGAAACAGAAGCGAGATGAGAGGAAGAGAGAGGGTTATTAATTACATTTAAACATCATTAATTTAAGGGCAAATAAGCCTTTTGATTCAATTTGTTTTTTTATAAAAATTCTTCCATAGTTGGCACTAATATCTCATAAATCTAGTTAAAAAATTGACTTCGCTGTCCACGTGTCCAAAAATATTGCCACGTCATGTTCCTGACGAGTCGCCGCCCATACAACTCGGTGGCGTTCGATATTGAAAAATAAACCCAAAGTTAGTTTTGTTCGCAGTTAAGAAAATTGTTTGTATTAAATTTGGCCAACACCCCCAAAATTTGTATTATTCCCATCCAATGTTCCTAATAATAATAATAATAATAATAATAATAATAATTTTATAAGATTATGATTAATGGTTATAATGGACAACGAGTTACAATTATTAAGGACTGTTAAAAACGAGTTATGAACTATTAGGATTATAAATATTCTTATAAACAATAATTCGAACATAGGCTTAGAATGAGGTAAATCGACTTTACATCGAAACATTCTCGAAAGCAATCGCAAAAATTCCGTTCCACTCTTTACTCGTAGGTTTTTAGCACATCTAATACTATAATTGAATTTTTTTTTGAATTGTTACTTGCACCACATTAAATCCCGCCTAAATGACCCCTCTCAAATTGCTTCCCTCCTTTTTCTATTCTTTTGAAATTCAAACTAAATTATTTTTATTTTATCAAAAATATCTAAAATATAATTTATGGAAAGATATATATATATATATGTATGTATGTATTACGAGGCATTTATTTACTAAAATTTATAAGTATTTATTTAGTACACTTTTACTAAATATTATTATAAATATTTATTTATAAAAAAATCATAGAAAATATTATATGGCTAGCAATAATTATGCAGTTACCAAGTTCAAAATTATCATTTAAATAAAATTAAATTTAACTTAAAAATTAGTCCGTGGTAAAAAAAATTGAAAAATTTATTCCTTTAAAAATATATAACATAGATAATTTTTTTGTCTAATTAGCTTTTAAATTCCATTTTCCTTCCAAATTAATTTTTTTTACTTTAAATTAGTTCTCCCTTTAAATATATTAGTATAATCATATTCATCTCTTACTCTCTACATATTAATTAGGCCATTGTTGGGATGTAATCTCTTTATGTAAAAATTATTTATTTTAGCTCAAATTCCATATTGATTTAAAACAACTTGAATTATAATCTTTTCTTTTTTTCATATTTTATATTATTACCATGCCATGACAACAACCCACAAGATAGTATTTAAGTGGGTATAAAATTTCTCATAAACATGATCATGATGTTGTATATTATCTTATCATTATATTTAAATATTTTAATTTTTATAAGTGAACATTTTGATTAAAATTTTTTTATTTCTATTTTTTGATTTTTTTATGAGTATTTCCAGCTTTTCATATACTTTTATATTCTAAAAATTTAATATTCCTTACATTTCTCTCCAAATAAATCAATGGATGTAAAAAGAAAATTGTTAATGGGACGTTATTGTCTAATCTTTAGTTAATAGTTGACATTTATCAATGTGTGTTTTTTTGTTTGACCGATGAGATAGAGTTTGTTCGAACTTATATACAAAACGCACATAAAAATAAACATAAACATAAACGAAATGAACATAAACGAAGATAAACGAACATAAAAGAACAGAAATGAACATAAAAGAGCAAAAACGAACATAAACGAATAGAAATGAACATAAACGAACGGAAATGAGTTGTTAAAATAAGAAAGGAACAAATATAAACGAACATAAAAGAACATAAACGAACATAAAAAACATAAACGAACATAAACATAAATAGATTATGTTTTTCATGTAAAGTCAAATAGGCATATAATCCGTTTCGGGCCACAAGTTTTTATCGATGAATGATTATATTATTATAATTTTTATTAGTGATTTTAATTATCAATAAAAATATAAGTCTTCAAACTTTATTGTAGATTTTAAATAATTAAATTTTATGATGGGTGGATTATATGTACTCCTTAAAGTTTTTTTTTTTTTTACAATGTTGGAAGACTACACATTCATTTGAATTAGACTACCGAGTACAATATTTATATATATATAAAAACTTTAATAGAAATGTACTCCTTATGTGTTGTTATAAATTATATGCTTATAAATTCTATAATTTTAAATGGATTATTTTCAAGGTAAATACCTATTCATCTTATTGGGAGGGTAGAAGTGAAGTTTTGTGTGTTAGTATTGTAATGATATATGCTATCCTATTATTGATAATTTATACTCATATATATCGACATTTTAATGATGGTTATTAAACTCTCGATCCGGATATAACAATCCTACAATTCTACAATTCATTAGAATCTTATGATGCTAATTTCATTCATAAAATGTATGATAGAATTGTAAAATTATTTTACGATTCTACAATCCTCGATTCATTAGAATTTAATTCCATAATTCTAAATAAAATTAATAAAGTAGTTACAAATAATTATATTTTGTATTAAAACTTTCGACGAGTATAGTTGCATCTGGATTTTTATAAATATTTATGAATGTTACAAATATTTTTATTTTTATAAAAAATAATTTTATTAATACAAACAAATATTAGAATCTTACGATCATTGATCCAATTATATGATTACGATTTTAACCATCCCATTCAAATCGATTTTAACTAAGGTATCAATTCTAATAACCTTGATTTTAATAGGTTATAATATATATATATATATATATATATATATATATATATATATATATATATATATATATATATATATATATATATTTTAGCCCATGATTTTTGGCCCCATGAGACTTTTTTTCCTAAGTATTATTTTTACATTATTAGACATTATTTTTATAAAATAAATATTATACATTCTATTATGAGTTATAGAATAAATAGTAATAATTTTGAGATGATATTTTATTACATTATTCATAATTAGGATTTACGTAATTTTTATTTCTGAAATTATTTTTTAAAAATTATTATTATAAAATATTTTTATGTCATTTAAAATTTATTTTTTGATATAACAACTATCATTGAAATTTCGCCTATTAAATGGTAAAAATTTTTTTTAATATTTCTATATATTAATATATCTCGTACTTTTGCGCGGATAAAAACTAGTTATTTCAAAAAAAAACTTATAAGCACGTAAACTTTGTAAATTGATCTTCTGATGTCCAAAAAGAAAAAAATACAAATTCAACAAATCAATACTGGATACGATTTTCAGTCTTCCCTCGCGGACACAGCGGAAAATCACACCACATACTGGATACGATTTCTTATCCTCTCATAACCCAAACAAAATCTCCCCAATCTCCCTCCCTCCCTCCCTTCCTTCCATCCGCCCTTCTCTGGTAAAATTCCGTCAATGGAGTCCATCACCCTCCCATCCCACCTCTCCCGCCTAAAACTCGCACTCTCCTTCCCTTCCTCCTTCCTCTGTCCTACTCGCCGCCTCCTCCGCCACCACCACTACCATCAGCCACTCTCTTTCCCTCTCCTCGCCCTCCAAAACTCGACCCCTCCTCCGCCCTCGCCGCAGACCTACGGCGACTACGACGAGGATGAGTCCTACGGCGAGGTGAACAAGATCATTGGCAGCCGCCCCCACCCGTCCGGCAAACCCACCATGGAGTACCTCATCGAGTGGAAAGACGACCACGCCCCCACCTGGGTCCCCGCCGATTTCGTCGCCAAAGACGTCGTCGCTGAGTACGAAACCCCCTGGTGGACGGCCGCCAAGAAGGCCGACGCCGCCGAAATCCAACGCATCCTCGACGCTTCCGACGGCCGCGACGTTGACGCCGTCGACTCTGACGGCCGTACCGCCCTACACTTCGTCGCCGGTTTAGGCTCCGACGAATGCGTAAGAATCCTAGCTTCCGCGAGCGCCGACGTCGATCGGAAAGACTCCGCCAGCGGCCTAACTCCACTTCACATGGCCACCGGGTATGCCCGACCCGAGGCGACCAAGGCGCTGATTGAATTCGGGGCAGATCCTGAAATTCAAGACGACAGAGGACGTACGCCGTTGGATCTGGCCAAGGAGATCCTGGCCATTACCCCGCAGGCGCAATTTGGGAGGAGATTAGGGCTACAGAATGTGATTAGGGTTCTGGAAGGAGCGGTTTATGAGTACGCAGAAGTTGAGGCAGTTCTGGAGAAGAGAGGGAAGGGAGAGAATTTGGAGTATTTGGTCAAGTGGAGAGATGGAGGGGAGAATGAGTGGGTTAAAGCTGGGCTTATTGCTCAGGATTTGGTCAGTGATTTTGAAGCTGGGCTTGAGTATGCTGAGGCCCAATGTGTGATGGGCCGGCGAATGGGGGATGATGGGAAGAGGGAGTTCTTAGTTAAATGGGCCGATATCGATGAGCCCACATGGGAGCCCGAGGAGAATGTGGACCCCGATTTGATCAAGGAATTCGAGGACTTGCAAGCTGGGGATGGTCAAGCGAAATTGAGCACTAGCACCTAACTTGACCATGGTGCTACTTTTTGAGATAAAGGCTGCATATATCTAGATTGTTTTTTTAACTCTGCCGCAAAATGTGGTCTACATTGCGATTTTCTAGTGTAAATGATGTTTTCTCTGTGTAATGATTTTTTGAGCCGAGGCAGGAAAATACTATGATTAGTTTAGCGCAACTCTAGAAGCTGACCTGCCCCTTTTGCTCCTCTGTATGTTAATATTGAGAAAATTCAATCAAGAACAATTCTACACCTGGAATCACATTCTCTCATATTTGGAGCCAAATACAACTCCTTTGCAAGAATGACAAGTTTTTATCGAGATCAGGATGAATTACTATATTGATTTTGTATTTCCCAGTCTTGAAGTTTTGAGTAGAATTTGTTGAGTTTTGTGCCTTCAGTTCCTACAACCTTGACTCTTGCAATAAAGTGTGGTGCAGTAACTTGACGATACTATTATCTGTAATGTAATCTCATCATGTACGCAGAAATTCACAAAACGGAAATAAACGACAGTTTTCATGTAACTTCTAACATGTCCTAAGCGATTATTGTCATGGAAGTGTTAGTGATCTTGTTGTACATAGGTGAAATATGACA
This sequence comes from Talinum fruticosum, assembly GCA_021018815.1. Classification (NCBI taxonomy): domain Eukaryota; kingdom Viridiplantae; phylum Streptophyta; class Magnoliopsida; order Caryophyllales; family Talinaceae; genus Talinum; species Talinum fruticosum. The sequence goes on from JAITYX010000011.1 coordinate 7,757,646, forward strand.
AGTGATTATTGTAATAGGAGTGTTGCTGATCCTGTAGTGCATTGTGTGACATACAGTAGCTTTTTTACAAGAAGATTGCCATTTGAACCCATTTTGGTTCATAGGTTCAATTGTATTTTCTTGCATTCAATCTAGAGCAGGGGATTAATCAGACGAACCCATTACCATAACTTCAACTTTAGAAGTGATATGAGTCTTGTGGGTACTGTACAATAGACAGCATTTTAGGCCGCTCCACAAGGCAGGGGTTTTACACTTGTAAGTTAGTATATGCCATGTGTCATAGGCCGCTCCGGAACATTATGAAATTTTCTAAATTTCTCTCCATTATTCCCTAATGCTCTGTAATTTTCTATAATGTTCTATAATTGTATGGAAACTTAGATATTAGTAAAGATAGTTCTAGAGGATAGATTTAGGCCTTAGGATTAAATAGATTTCCACCGTGCATTGAGGAGGTGGACAAGTATAAATACTCCCAAGGGGTTTATTTGTAAATCATCCAAGAGAGAACCAACCATTCATTCAAGAGTTCAATCAATACAAAGTATTCTCCCAAACTCCCCAAAGTGTCATTTGCTTACTTAACGCTTTCAAGCTTAAGTCGAGCACTCTCTAGGCTTACTAGCAAGCTTAAGAAGGTTTTCGAGTGTAGTTTGCTAGCGCTGCACGAGAATCAAGTTAGAGTAAATTAGCGTACCTTGACAGGTTGTTATCGAGCCAAAGTTTGGGAGAATCATGTCAAGAGTCACTAAAGGAAGCCAACAACAAGTTGGTAAGAAGGTCCAAGAAAGATTAAGGGAAGTGTTTGCCGCTCTTGAGGAAGGGCTTGCGAGGATATTGTGTCCGACTTAAGGGAGCAAGTCGAGACCATGGACGATTGCGTCTTAGAGCTAGAGTCCGAGGTGGAGGACTCAAAGCCAGAGGTGGATGACTCAAAGCTCGAGGGGAGATGCAAGGAGCCTTGAATGCGATAACCACAAACTTCACCACGGAGGTGGCGGACTTTAAAACCATAGTTGCGACGAAGGAGGACGAGCTCGGGACATGTGAGGCCACTCTCGAGGATCGACAACAGGAAGTCCAAGAACTCAAGGCACAAGTTAAATTATGCATGGCCGCGGTGGCCAACGATGGGATAGTCGAGGTAGGGATGGCAACGAGGTGGGGAATCCCGCCCTTGTCGGGGCCTCGACCCGAGGTGGGGAAAAATCCCCGCCCGAACGGGGAATGGGGCGGGGACAGGGATAGATTTCCATTCCCGAGTGGGGACGAGGACGAGGGACGGGGAGAGTTTTGTCCCCGTTCCTCGCCCCGCTCTCCATTTTTTTAACGTAATTTTTCTATGAAAGCGGCTTTAACATTTTATGGCTATTAAACCCTATACCTAGGTATAAAACAAACCACCCACCCACTTTTACCTCCTCCTAGCCGTCCACCCCCCCGCCGTCGTTCTCTCTCTCTTTCTGCTATACTTCCTTGCTTCTCCAGATTCTCTATCAATCTCACTCCCTTTCTCCTTTTGCTTCTTCTAGTCCCCCTTCTCTCTCTCTTCTACTCTACGGTCTCTCCCACTTGTCCCTCACACTCTTTCTCTATTTTCTACTTGAATCTAGTATCTCTACATCTAAAAGCTGCATCCGAAACAAAGAAAATGGCAACCGTGTCCATGGCTTCTTCCCCATTGTCACAACCGCAAATTTCGTCGCTTGCACCACCAGCCGCTATTCAGCTGGTTCTTTGAATTTTTTTAAAAATTGTATAGGCCCTTTTTTTGTATATTGTTCGAACGAATTGAATGTGAAAAACTTAATTTCATTGAGAATTATAGGATTTGTTTATTTTTTTGTCTAATTTGGTTAAATTCAAACTTGTTTGAAGTTTTGGTAACGGGGATCGGGGCCTCGATGGGGGTTGGGGATTCATCGGGGCCGGGGACGGATACGGGAGGGCATCCCCGGCCGCGACCCGCCCGTTGCCATCCCTAAGTCCAGGTGATGACTGCCCCAAAGGTGAATACACCCAAACCCCGAACTTCAGCGTAACTAAGAGTGCGGGGAGTTTGACAATTTCATATGGGGACCCGAGGCTTACTTTGAAACGATGGGTATCAAGGAGAACACTCAAAAGGTAAGCGACGCTTCCGTGTTCCTCAAAGACATTGCTCTTGTGTAGACAAATGACCATGACAAAGGTGGGGGAGGACAGGACAAGATCCCCCATAAATAAAGCATTACACACACAAGGAAAAATGGGAGATATCTTGCTTTCTATGCGACAAACCTTTTCGAGTCTTTGAGTGTCCGAAGCAACCAATTGTCTACTCTTATCATGAGTGACAAAAGAAGGTGACGAAGGCGTCATCGGGTTAGGTGGGGGAGAATGTCACGGGCCACTCCGGAACATTCCGAAATTTTCTAGATTTCTCTCCACTTTCCCTAATGCTCCATAATTTTCTATAATGTTTTAGAGGATAGATCTAGGCCGTAGGATTAAATAGATCTCCACCACCCATTAAGGAGGTGGGCAAGTATAAATACCCCCAAAGGGTTCATTTCTAAATCATCCAAGAGAGAACTAACCATCTATTCAAGAGTTCAATCAATACAAAACATTCTCCCAAACTCCCCAAAGTGTCCTTTGCTTACTTAGCTCTCTCAAGCTTAAGTCAAGCACTCTCCAAACTTACTAGCAAGCTTAAGAAGGTTTTCGAGTATAGTTTGCTAGCGCCGCACGGGAATCAAGTTAGAGTAAATTAGTGTCCCGTGACACATGGTAGGGCATCGACACGGAGCCAACATCGGTTACGCAAATAGCAAGTACGTACGAAATGCTAGAAGTAATTGTCCATAGTTGTTCCCACGTGGATTTTCTTAGTGTATGAATTTGCCTGAGTCGGTTGGTGAGTTTGAGCCGTTTTGGTTTTTCTTTTAGATAGGTACAATATCTACAATAGCAACTAGCTTTAGTTAATTAATTTATTTTGCTGGTAGGCACTGGTTCCTGTGTATTTGTTCCATGCCGTTTCCGCTGAGATGTCCATCACCCAACAAAAACGTACAAAAAAAAAACATGCAACAACATTAATTCAAGCATTACCAAGCCAAATTAGGGCATCAAACTGGCAAAATACGCAAAAGATGCAACAATGTACCAAACTTTTTCTGGAATTACAGTGTACCAAACTTGTCATGGAATTCATTAACATGCAACCAAGCTTCAAAATGGTCTCCAACTATATATCAAATACCACTAGATTAAGCCCCTATTTGGTAATCAACCGTTAGTTATTGGATGTTTGTTAATTGAACTAGTTATTAGTTGTTAATTGATTGGATTATTTGTTCGTATTATCTGTTTACATTTAGCTATTTCAAAAAAAAAAATGTTTGGTAAAATTCGATGTTTCTTAAAAAAGTGAGATAAAAATTAATTTTAAAAAAATCAATCATGAAAAAACAATTGAAATTAACTTTTTGACAATGATTATTTAAGGACGAAAAGTTATTACAAAAGATTAACCTACCAAACACCTTAAATAACTTTTTCACTAAGATTTCATCACCGGACTAAAAATATAAATAACATCAATAAAAAAATAAAGATTTCTTTGCTACTAAAACCTTTTTCATCACTTAAACAGTAATATGCTGAACAACTCATTTCGCTAAAAATATTTTGCCAAAAATGACCTTAAAACGAGGACCTCATTAGCCGTCTCTTTTTTTTTTTTTTGATCAAAAACAAATCTCTTTCTCCCTTTTATGCCTTCCAAGTTCTAATGAACATGCACACCAAGTAGAAAATCTATTACACTATTTGCAATTAACAACGGCATAGGCTTTTTGTCTATGTTAAGAGATCCAATCCGATCATCGATTCAATTGGAGAAGTAGGTCAATTGATCAATTTGTTAGACCGTTTAGATCGGATTAAACATGTTGACCCGATTGCTAGTTAGACCGGATTGAACCGTTATGACCCGATTAACCATAAAATTATTTTACTATATGTCTTCAACTATGTTTTTGTTATCATTTTCTTTTCTATATTCAAAAAGAATGCATATTCCACTAGGAAAAAAAAACAGAAAAACTAACAAATGATATCATTTGATACAAAAAAAAAAAAAACATTTTTTTGGGTAAAAAAGTCCATTTACATTTACAGTTACTAGAATTAAAGTAAAACCCTAAAATTTAACTTCTCTTACTCATTCTTCTCAACCGCACATACTCCCACCCTCCTTCCCCTTTCTCTCCTCTCTGCCCTACTTCTCTGCTCTTTTCGCTGCTCTACTTCTCTTGCTCCTTTTGCTCAACGCCATCTCTCCCCTTTGATGGTGGTTGAGCAAGACTTTGTTTTCCAAATTTTAAAAAGTGATTTGCACATTGAGAATTTACGTTCCAAAGAGAAAAACACATATGCCCCTTCTCTTGCTCAACCACCAACAAAGGCAGGCCAGAGAGCCAGAGAGCCAGAGCAGCGAGAAATAGCGAGCCACCACCTAGGCATGGCCGGCACCAAGGCAAGGCAAGCAGAGGAGAGGATTCTGGACCAGCACAGCAAGAGAGAGAGAGAGAGAGGAAGACCGAGCGAGTGGGAGAGCATAAAGATAAGGACAAACAATCCATGAATTAGAGTTGGGGTTTTTAATTCCCGATCAAACCGCAAGTAAACTGATTCCTGCAATTCAAGCAAGTTGACCGATTCAAATCGACTTTTTCCGATTCAATTGCCTAAAGTCTACATAATAAACCGCTCGCTAAGACAACCAGTTCCCAGTCTGCCCGGTTGCCAGATTGGTCCGATTTTCATAACATAGCTTTTTGTAACCACATCAAATAAATTTGAAACCCTGAGCTCATAAATTCACTGCTACAAGCTTCAACTAACGTCAAATTAAAAGATTTCAAACAGGAAATCACTACAAACACTGAGGATCCGTTGCAAAAAAATTCAAAGCGTTCCACATCATGTTTCAAAATGTGGACAAAGAAACTAAAAAACTGAGCAAAGTAATCAAAGAGAGACCAAAATCAGAGGAATAATGGAACATCCACAAAGAGAATGAGCAGGATAGGCCATAAATTGGGAGCTCTATGTCCCACAATCATACATCGACTCTCTATCTAAGGGTTGTGCTCCGAATCGAGCATCAGTATTCTTCACAAAATATATTAGCTCTTGCCACTCACCACATAACAGTCATCAACAATATTAACTGTCCCAAACCCACCCAGAGGCCTTAAAATGCCAAATTTCACATGGCAATATTAACCCAGAATAAAGGAAAAAGAACCTCTATAAAAGGATAACCAAGCTTCATCTTCACTCAAATGTGTCATCATCATCATCAGGAAGGGGCTGTGCAGCAGCAGCAGCAAGCTCAGCCTCATGCCTAAAAAACAGCATATAACACAATCAGTAATATGCAGAACACAAGCAAGAATTGACAAAACAACACACAAGCAAAGATTGACAAGATAAAAAAAACAATGACATAAAAGGTGCAGCTAGAATTCCCAGCTAAATGTCACAAGGGGATAAGTAGCAAACCCCTACTCAACCCAACATTGGGATAACCAAGGTAAAGGTCGCAACAGAGGGGAAAAGCACACAAACTAGGCCAAGCCCAATGGAAGGCAATAGCCTATTATATATAACTTAGCATCCAGCATCCACACTGGCCACTGTGATTTGAACCCTGGTTAGGTGTCAAGGGAAATGAAACCCAATGCCCATGCCAATTTAACCTCGGTTTTAGGCAGTAGGCAGAGCTTAATACCAACAACAAACCACATTAATTTATTATTTAAATATCACAAGCCAGATGTGTCATTTGGAACTTACTGAAGAACATTCAGGTGAGTCCAAACAAGAAACCAAAGGAAAAAAATATTACCTTTGTTGTTCAGCCAAGTCGATTTGCACTTCTGGAGGGCGCAAGGCAGGAGACTCAACAAAATGCAAGCTGGCGTCACTGCAATAGAAACTCTCCCTTTCAATTCAAGAGTAAACCAAACAAATGTGGTTCTACAACCCAAACTAGATGTGTAATACAAATTAGTAAACAAGAAAAGCATGAATTACCCAGCAAGTTTACGGGCCAAATAAAGGAAAGGTTTTTCAAAGTTGTAGTTGCTTTTTGCCGATATCTCATAGTACTGCAGATTCTTCTTCCTGTGGAAGGTAACCTGCTTTGCCTTCACCTGCCTGTTCTTAACATCAACCTTGTTTCCACAAAGCACAATTGGTATGTTCTCACACACCCTACAAGGAACAAACAAATAATGTTAAATCATAAGCTTGTTGAGTGCATAATGCCTCATACGACACAAGTGCAGTATAAGAAAGGCAATAACAGTACCTGCAGAGATCCCTATGCCATGTAGGGACATTCTTGTATGTCAACCGAGCAGTGACATCGAACATAATAATGGCACATTGACCATGAATGCTGCAAATCATAGAGCTAGTTAATACCCCTCCAATCAGAGAAACATTCAAAATATGACAAACGACCTCCTTTAGACTCGTGTATCTCCAAAACCACAAACAAGGAGCAAAACCCACTGACCCACTTCAATCTGTCAATCGTTGGGCTTTTCAAACAGATTAAACAAGCATTCAAACAGAGTCTGTCGTACAGGAACTGCTCCCCTCCCCCCACCCCCAACCTCTCTCAATTAATATGATTGAGTACTTTAAAAATATTCACATACTACGCATGTTTCAGAAATAACTTTACAGATACTTACTAATATCCATCCCTAAGTCCTCCAAACTTCTCCTGCCCTGCGGTATCCCAGCAATAAAATCGGATCTTTCCACAGTTAGTGAAGAAGTCCAATGGATGAACCTCAACACCAATAGTAGCTGCACAAAACAAGGCAAGTTTGAATCAACAACTGGCTATAAAACACTTTCTCAACCAGCAGAATAATTCAACACTCGAATGAATTTACGTTCGTATTTCTTCTCGAATTCTCCAGAAAGATGCCTTTTAACAAATGTTGTCTTCCCTGCATCAAATTCACACAGAAATAATAAGGGAACCAAACCAACAAAAAGAAAAACCCACTGTTTTAATTCAAAAGTCTTGACAACATTACCAAATCACATCCGAACCTCATCAAATAAATAGAAAATCTACAGGATACGCTCAAAAGAAAAGGGTCCGAGTAGAACTGGTTAGAGACATTGAAAGTATCTCTAATTCCCAATTATAGCACAACAAGAATAGTCAATTTCAGATCATTCAACATGTGAGCGCAAACCAGAGATAACTATGAAATACGAAGATCTATACCATGTGACTAAAAGTACCAAAACCCTCCATCAAAAACCAAAAAATAAAAACCCTAATCCTAGTAATTTTACTCCGAAATTAGAGAACGCCAAGAATTTTTTAAAAAGGATGGAAAAATCAGCAGCGGAAATATTATCGAGAAATTTACCTGTGCCTCCGTCACCGACAAGAACAAGCTTGAAGCTTGGGTAGTCGACAGTCTGCTGGGTCGGCAAAGCCTTCACAACATCAACAAAATCAAAATCAAAATCAAATTCAAAATCAAATGCAGCTACTAAGAGAATCAATTAACCCAAAAGAAATTCGAAGACTAATTGGAACATATGGTTGAAGCAGAAACTCTAACCATTTCGATCGGCTAGACGAGCGATAAAGCAGCAGGTGTAAGAGAGGGAGGAGGTGGTGAGGAACGTGAGATAAACACTGTGAGAGGAGAGAGAGACAGGTTGTGGGGGTTTGGGAGGGTTTTATATACGAAGGGTTTAGAGGGACCCTAACAGCTAAACATTGTTAGCGTTTAAAATTTTGAATCAAAGGTCTCATGGCGTTCGGCCAACGCGAGTTTCTCAGCAGTCCGATTTAGGGGTTATTAAAAATATCATGTCAGATCATCTCTTTAAAGTTTAATAATATTTAATTGCTTTGTCACGTGTAAGGCACGTGAGTTTTGTTGGATCATTTTAGAGTTGGAAAAAATCGACCAACACGATTATCGATATGAACCCAATATGAAAATAAGCGGGTTTAGGTAGAAAATTTCAACCCGTTTAATTAATTGGGTTGACACGATTAAACCGTTTAATTATATGGGTTAGGTTAAGGTTGAGATTTTCAAAACGAAAAATAACCTATTTAACCCGTTCAATCACTACTAGAAAACTAACGAATAGCAATGGAAATTTGTTAAATAGCGGCGGAATTTTAAAATTAGCGACGGAAATAATCCGTCGCTATATACTTGGGCGCAAAAATTTAGCTAATTAGCGACTGAACAACGACGGAAATGCATTGCAGTAGGCGATGAAAATCGGCGACGGAATACACTTTCCGTCGTTGAAATTAGCGACGGAATTTCCGGTAATTCCATCGTTGTTAGCCTTCGCCGATCCGTCGTTGTTACGTCGCTAATATGTCATTTGTTCAAGTCATTGTTTGGGCGAGAATTCGCCAAGAGCTTTTTCTAATTTTTCGTTAACCTAGTACAAAAAATGTGAATGGATATACAAATCCAACATTCACATATGTGACAATTACATTTGACATTTACATATGACACAAAGTAGTCCTCCAAGTTGGATTATAAATCCAACATACATTTCACAATAATAAACAATCCAAACATATTTACAACCAATTCACAAGTTCACAAAAACTATCATACAAAAGTTCACAACCAACCATAAACACATTCCCCAAAAGTTTGCAAAATGTTCACCAATATACAAAAGTTCCGATTATAACGAATTCGGGGTCCTCACTCTTCCTCTTCTTCTTGTGGTTGTACTTGGTCTACGGTGAGATACAAATGCTTCGCTGAGATTTCATAAATTCGAGTGAAGTGTGCTATTGGCTCAGTGAGCTGTCCACCTTTTCTTTGAGCTGCCTATTTTCAACCCCAAACACACGACCATGCTCAATCCATTGATGTAACTCGAAGTTAAGTTATGCCTTTGTGCTCTCAAATCCGAGTTACCTTTTGAAATACCGTATGTTGGGAAATCATTAATGGTCCACATCAACGCAACCTTCATGAGAAAGTTCTCACCTTTTGAAATATCATATGTTTCCACACCATCTTCCCATAGTGTTTTCAACTCGTCAATAAGAGGCTGCAAATACACATCAATTTTATTTTTCAGATTTGTAGAACCTGGTATGATGCATGTCAAAAACATATAAGCGTTGTCATGCATAATTCTGGTGGTAGATTATAGGGTGTAACAACGGTGACCAAATTGAATAAGACCTTGAAGGTTGGTCGAATGGATTAAACCCATCCGCGCACAAACCAAGTCTAATATTTCTAGGCTCAATAGCAAAATCGGGGTGAACTCTATCAAAATGTTTCCATGCTTCACCATACGAAGGATGACAAAGGACACCATCCTCTCTTACATTCTCATAATGCCATCTCATGTGCTCTGCTTGTGGTTTTGAAGCAAACAAGCGCCAAAGTCTTGGTATTAATGTGTAACGCCCCCAACCCGTAATCACCGGTGTTAGACTAAACAAGCCGCTAGCCGATGATTAGCGCAGCGGAAATGAAAGTCGGGGAGTCGTCACCGCCGCCCATGTCCGTAGACAGGGCAAGGCTTGGTCCGATGGTGTTAATAATGTACATAAATATAACTTAGCGATGGGCAATTAATAAAAGATACGGTCGAAACTTATAAATATTTACAAATGATAACACGACTCTTGGTGACAGATGACTTTCCTAATTGCTAAACCAACCAACGAGGTCTCCCTGCGAGCCGCTACGTCCGAGTATTTACATCCTGAGATTTCGAAAATTACCTAAAACAAAACAAGAAATAATTTCGCAATGTGAGTCGAAACTCAATACGCTCATTATTATGCTTGTAAAATATAAGTTAGAAATATTTGGGTTGAGCACGTGCATTTCAATTCATTTTATAAATGAGGGAGAGTGAATAATGTAAAGCTGTTGCTAATTAATTATACGTGTGGTTACCCTTGCGATCATCGGGTTTCCCTAAATGTGTACACACCCGGACCGATCGGGAAGTCCGGTTGGTGCGGCGCGATTACGGTGTGCCGACTTTGAACAATGGTAAAGTATCAATGGGCGGGTCCACTTTAACATGGCAAATACTTGTTGCAAATGATTCTTGGTTGGTTGTTAATGGCGGCCATATCCGGCCTTGGTTTTTGAATGAAAACTTGAAAGGCATAATCCATGAACGTACTGAAGATGCTGATGGTGTATTTGTCGGTGATATTTGCACGAGGACCCGAACGGACTTGATTGGATGGCCCTTAACATAGATTTTTAAGACATAATTCATTAATAAGGATTTACATTCATTTGGTTTTGGTAATAATTACTTTATTTCATGGTAATTGATATGATTTATAAGTATTTGGATCATGTCCTATGTTATTAAAATTTATCTAAGCTATTTTACTTATGAATGTAAATAATTTTTAACATGAATTATTTTATAGAAATTAAGCATGCACTTTAGTCTAGCTAATTACAAGTTAATAACTATACATTTATTCATTAAGTGATTATAGTTTATGCATGAATTTTACTAAGCATGCATTAAGACTTTATGTCATTTATACATGCAATCATGTATTTATTACTAGTTTATTTACTACTTAAACATGCTTTAGGAATCAACTAATTACTTTAAGTTATAGCTAGGTTAATGTTTTGGTTAATCATTTAAACATGCACATAATAACTAAATAAGTTTTTAGTTTAACAATATTCATGTAATTAACATGCTACTTATTTAACATGCATGCAAGAATTTAATTATGAATCTATTATTAACATGCTAATTTATTTTTACTTAATCATCCATGCAAGGTTTACTTTACAATTATACATGTATTAGTGTATTACTAACTATTACTTAACATGCATGCATAATTTGATTATTAATTTAAACATGAATTATTAATGAACCAATTATCAATTTTATTTACTTAACTACAAGGATTAGAACATGCATGCCTTAATTAAATTTTCATCATAACTAATCTGATCATAACTTTCTGTGTACTTCATATTTTATCTAATTTTAATTAGTTTTAAAAGCTAAATTAGGTTAAGAAAATCTTTAGGGTTAGGGTTTTTACCTAAGGAAGAAGAATAGAGCAAGGGTGGTGGTTGCAGGTGGAATCCGGCGGCGGCAGGCGCTGTTCCGGTGGCAGAGGCGGTGCCGGAGATTGGTGGTGGTCCTTGGCGGCGGTGGCGTGGCAGTGGTAGTGGTGGTGATGGTGGGTTTTGAGGGAGTTGGCTTTTAGGGCATATATAAGGGAGAGAGAGAAAGAGAGTGTGTATGTATGGGGGCTGCAGTGGTGGTGCTTGGGTTGCTGCCGGCGGTGCCTGCAGGTGGCGGCGGTTAGGTTTCCGGTCGGTGGTCAGGTGGTGATGGCCATGGGTGATGTGGCGTTGGTGGTGTTTGGAAGTGAAATGAAAGGGAGATTAGTAGAAGGTGGTGGTGAAAAGCCGATCGACGGAGGGGTTTCGGGAGCAATTTTCCGGCAACTGGGTCGTCGGAACGGTTCTCGGAAGGGTTCTTTTCATTCGGTGCAGCATGGAGAGGGGTTATGATCAGTTGGGATCGAAGGAGGAGGTCGGTGATGGTCTGTGGAAGGGACCAAAGTGGGGCTGGTGGTCAGCTGCGAGGAGGAGAGAGAAATGCTGAGATTTAGTGTTTTAGGCCAATTTTTGCTGCTAATCAGCCCTTTTTATACAGAATTCTGATGTTTATCTGCATGATCAAGCTGGCATGGGTTGGTTTTTGTTTTTGACAGATGGTAATTATACATGCTAAGCCAAGACTTGTCAATTGTTAAGCAATGGTTAGTGTGATTTGTGGTGTCCAAGCCCTATTTGACCCCAAAAATATCATAATTCATCTTTATTATTTTTATTAATTATTAACACTAATCTCTCTCAGCTGCCTACTTTCTAATATTATTATTATTCTTTTTATTAATTTTCTCATAATTATTATATATTTTCTTTGTTAATATAAATTTTATCCTTGCTTTAGTTTTATTAAATAAAATTTGGCTAAGCTTATTAGTAGCAACGTTAGAAGCTTATGTACAAAAAAAAAAGTGTTCTATTTGTATGAATATATTTATATACACATATATGTGTATGAATAGCTATATAAAGATATTTATAAAAATTGGATTTATATTAAATATTTATACTTGGAGGAATTGGGTATGGATTATAAGCATAAATAACATTTGGGAGTTGATACTTTTTGAATTATATTATAAATATTGGCCATCTATCGTCGCCGTTTACGTTTGGGTCCTGCAAAAATAAATTTGATACACATATAGATATATAACATAATATGAAAATATCTTGGAATTGAAATGTACGTGCTCCTTATTATTGATGGGTTATGTTAATACGTTATATTTAGGGACGGGGTGTTACATAATGGCAACATTGCATCCTTGCAAACGGAGTCCTTTGACTTTTTCCTTGTCTTTCCCTTTGACGCTTCCATTTCACATGACCACAAAACTTGCATGAATCAAGATTAATGTCCTCTTTGTAGAACAACATGCAACCTTTCCGACAACAATAAATTTTTTTAACATCCATCCTAAGATTTTTAATGACCTTCTTTGCATGGTGAATGTCATGAGGAACTTGGTTATCATGGGGCAAATCTCCTTCATAAGTTGAGCAATCTCATTAAAGCAATTTTGAGGCATGTTGTAGTCGGACTTGATGCTCAAGAGTCTAACAGTGGCGAGACAACTCGGTGTGAGTTTCATTTCCTACCCACAAAGGTCATTGTGCAGCCTCAACCATATTAAAGAAAGTTTGGGCATTGGTATTTGGAGGCTCACTTGTAGAGCATTGATTTGAGATCATGGCATACGTGACCATATCATTCATACGGTCGATATTTGATTCTATATCGCCATAGTTCATATGATTGGAGCCACTTTCATCGTTGAATATGGTAGAAGTCATACCACTATCCTCATGTAACTAATGATCTATTTCTCCGTGACTAGTCCAATACCAATAGTTTGGAAGAAAACCATATTGATAAAGGTGTAACTTAACTTCATCGGGATCCTTATACTTCCGATTTTTGCATTTGCGACATGGACACTTATATTCTTAATTATGTACAAATTGTGATTGACTTCTAGCATGTCCATCAAACTCCTCAACCCCATTTAAAAACTCGTGTCTATACCCAACTCCAGCAGGTAATAACCTACGATACATCCATCTACGATGCGTAGGCTCATCCATATATATTTTGATTGACATTTAACAATTTATTAAATTATTAATTATTAATCAATACATGGAGATGTTATGATTACATTTCTTCTATAATGAACATAATATATAACCATTATATGAACATATACTTTTCTTATACATAAATTTCTTTAATTTCTATATTTTACCCTTAATTATTTATTTTATCATTAAACTAACCATACCTAATTAGCATAAATAAACTCACATAAATAAAATTCATTACATTATTTCCACCTAATTAGTATAAAATAACTCACACACAATTATAATTTATAAAATTATTTCAAAATTTACAACAATAATTTCAATTCTAATTTCACACAAGTAACCACTATCTATTAATAATTTGTCAAATGTTCAATAAATTTATAAATAAAACACAAACCATTACATATATAAATTACAAATAACATTTACTTCAACTTCAACAATTTTTTCCAACAAATCTAACCTCACATACTTTAAACAACACAACATCTATACATAAATAACACAATTGCACATTTTTCTTTTCAAATTCATTCACAAACAACATTAATTTGCAACAAATTATATAAAATTATCAATTTGTACTAAATTATTGAAAACCATAAATCTAATAACAATCAACAAAACAATACCTTCAAACTAGGCGGAGGCACGGGCGGCGGCGGTGATGGCGAGCTCCTCCAGGCGGCGGCAACCAAGGTCTTCTCACCCGTCCTTGAACCCTCCGGCCAAACTTCATTGATACAAGGGGCGACATATGGAAACGGGGGCGGCGGACGACCGGCAGCCGGTGGGGATTGGTGGGGGTTGTGGACGCGTGGTGGGGGTTGGGCACTCTCGCTCGCACTCCTTCTCTCTCTCCGCTTTCGGGTTGCTCGGTGCGGCCGGATCCGAAATTTATAACCCATTAGCGATGGAACAGATCCGTTGCCAATAAAAAGTTTTTTTAACGACGGAATATTGATGTAAAATTCCGTCGCTATCGACTAAATTAATTTTATTATACTTTTTTTTTGTTTTTTCTATATTGAAAATTTTAAGTCCCACGATTATGGCTTAGCGACGGAATATTCCATCGCTAATCTCGTCGACGACGGAATAGCGACAGATATTTACGTCGCTAATCCAAAATAGCGACGGATATCTGTTTCCGTCACTAAGTCCGTCATTGTCCGACACGGTTGTTGTTTTTGTTAGTTTCCGTCGTTGATTCCGTCGTTGTTTGGCGACGAGCTATGTCCGTTGCTAATTTCCGTCGCTAATTAACGGTTGTGTAGTAGTGAATATTTTGGTGTGTGGATATTTGGTGTGCATGGACATCGATGTTTAAGAACTTATACTTTGATTTGTGGTTTCGTATTTTGGTTTATAATTGTTGAAAACTTAGCTTCAATACATGTAACGTTTTATGTTATTACAAGTTGTGTATGTTTAATTAGTTAAATTAAAAAAACATGTTAAATGGATAAGCGAGGTTAAATCGGGTTAACCTATTTATTAAACGAGTCGAGTTCGGGTTGGGGATTCTCAACCCATTTA